>CM076569.1:795836455-796545182 GCA_034641835.2 Pinus albicaulis
TCACAATTGCTCTTTGGTCTAGAACATAGTACTTTTGGCACATTCTTACCAGGTCTTGACCATGATGTGTTACTGGGATTACATATTTGGGTAAATTTTCCTCCTAGATAGGCATGTCATCTTTATCTAGGAACTTTTCATAAGACCAATTGTGAACTTCTAATAAGTTGAATTCTACCCCAGGGTCTGCAATTTTATAATCCACATCAGTGAAGGGGACGATTTCTTCAGTAGATACTGGTGGCTGAAGGGGATTGATAGATACAGTAGTTTTTGCAGTGAGTGTAGAGGTGGATTTTGGGGCTTTTGCTGCTTCAAACTTAGGAGGTTTGGATACTCCAGGTTTAACAGGCCTAGAGCCTCCAGCTTTAGGTGTCATTTGTTTCTTGGTCATTTTTACATAACTAAAGCAAGATTAAACAATTTGCAATAGTTAATTTTTCTTATACAGAGGGAATTTGAGCAATTCTTATGCAATTAGGAATCTGGGATTGGTTCAATAGGTTTAAGACAAAAAACATAGGTTTTATGAATGAATAGGGTTGCAAAAGAGATTCTTTTAGGAAATCTGTAGGTTTAAAGACCTTTTCAAGCCGTGGAATGGATTTTTAGGGGTTAGAACTGAGGATTTGGCTTTTTAAAAAGGCTTTTGAGACAATAGCAGTTTATGGGGAAATTTTGCAAGAGTTTGCCCTGATTTTGAGCGTTTTAGGGAAAATTTATATGAATAATTTCTCTTAATTCAGATTTATTTTAGTCATAAGGATTTCAATTTTGGATTTTTCGGCTTGAATAGTCGAATAATACCTTA
This sequence comes from Pinus albicaulis, assembly GCA_034641835.2. Lineage (NCBI taxonomy): Eukaryota > Viridiplantae > Streptophyta > Pinopsida > Pinales > Pinaceae > Pinus > Pinus albicaulis. The sequence continues at coordinate 795,837,267 of CM076569.1, forward strand.
ACTACAGGTATTTAAATAGTCGGACGGGCTTCCAAATGCTTCTGCGGTTGACTCTGAGCTTTGTTTCACTGGTTGGATCTGAGAAAATCTTTATTGGTCTTCAATCAGGAAATATGTGGTGAATAAGGCTTTGAATGGGAATTTAAGGCTTCAAAACACAGTGGGAAGCTTTGATAACAGTGGGGATATGCATAACCAGTGGGGTGCAACTTTAATACTCAGAATACATAGATAACATTAATAAAACTTATAACAAAGGTTTTAACCTTTACCATAAATATTTAAAAATGAAATAACTGCGAGTCAAGTCACTAGAGGGAGTGGTTTTAGATTTTTGAATGCGAAAAACCACTGGTGGGTTTCGCGTCGACATTGGGCAGTAAATGGTATTCCTTAAATGAAGGTGACGCAATGAGAAGACACCACGTCATAGGTGGTGGTTTCAAGAAAACAACCTATTTCGCACTGATTTGGGCATTTGGAAAACGTTTGGGTTTTGAATGTGAAATGCATCATCAATCGTTGGATTTGGGTGGTTTGGGCGAATGGTCGAGATCAATTTTTAAAGCTACGGTGGAAAGTTATGGTGGGGCTCGGGCGGCTTATGTGATGGCGCATTGAAATATAATAAAACATTTGTAAAAAAACAGTTTATAATGAAGGTTTTAATATATAAAAAGGTTAAATATATTTGAGGGTATATGGTTCCAAAGGGTAAAATGGGCGGTGTTATATATATAAAGGGTTTATATATATGGTAAAAAAAAGGCTCATGAGGCGTCTTATGGGATTAACTGAGGTTAATGTTTATATGAAACATGAGGTTTCACATAATTAAAAAAAAGGAAATAAAGTCTATCTTTAACCTCAGGTTTAGGTATGTATTGCGGAGAATGATAATAAGCTTTTTATAGCAGCATGGATGGAAAAAATTAGGATAAATGATATAAGAGGGGTGGAATTTCTTTGCTTAGACATATATAAAATATGACTAATGCTTTTGTATTTTATTTTTATTATATAGTTATAGACTATGGAAATGTCTACTCACTATAGGGGGTGGAATATTTACATAATGTTAGTTTTATGCCAAAGGGGTTATAATTGGGGTTTCTGTTTAAACATGTGGATAATTAAATTTGGCAAAAAAACTTATAATAGTGGGTTTTTGGGGATAATTTAGATAAAAGGGGTTATAATAATAGAATAAGGTTTGTTTATAGGGATTTAAAATAAATTAGAATTTAATATTACCAAGGACAATGAAAAACACCAAAATATAATTATATGACTAAGTAAAGTAATAATGTAAAAGTAAAGCTTTATCATTTATAATTTGACCACTGGATATAATATTTTTGGAGGGTTTTTTATGTTTTTATGAACGAAGGAGATTAATAAAAGGGGATTTTATTTTTCATTGAGTAAAAAGGTATTTACTTATGAAATTGAAGTGTAATGGATGAATGTAGGGTAAATGATGATAATTACGGATTAATATAGGAATTAAACAATTTTAACTTAACAGTCATTGAGCCTTCGGTCCGATCCCAACAGAAGTTAGAGAAATGCTTTGAGCCTCTTTGACTGGAAGTTTAGAATGCAAAATAACTATAGGGGAGGGGAAATTAGTGATTTTTTCCTGATAAAAAATATTACAATGATTTTCCCACCTTTTTCTACCTACCCAACTTTAATATAACATTTTTTCTTCCTTTTTGCAGGTGCATTTGAGCTAGCAACCTTGAAACATTTTATTCTTTTGAAAGCAATAAAAACTATATAAATCTACCTTATTTCATCCAAGGGCTTAGTTTAAACTGATGAGCTCCCCATTATTCTCTACCTATCTACTAATTAGTCAGGATTAAACAGTCTGACTAATCTTTATTCACTATCTACAACATGTAAATTGAAACATGACAAATCAAGATTGAACAATTCAACTCATCATGGATTATGGCATTTATTGACACTCTGCCATAATCATCTGAAAGTAAAAAGTAGTGGCATTTTGACTTGCACACTTTCGTGTTTTATTTCTTTTTTCTTTGGGGTATATTATTTTTTCTAAGTCCTTTGATTTTTCTTTTAGGACTTTTACCCTCTTTTTGATATTTATTTTTTTTATTTTTTTATTTTTTTAGAAAATATGGGAAAACAACTTGCAGAAAGCAAGGTATGTACATATTTTTACAAGACTATCAGAAGTCAATTCCAAAATATGAATCCTATACTTATAGAACCCTAACAATTTACTTAGTACTTCATAACAAAGTTATTGGCCATTTTTCATGCTTGCGTTAAAAACAAAAATATACCCGATTCTTTGTATAAATTAACATCTTCATCCATAAATTGTATGACTAGCAGCTGCACCACATGTTGCAAAGGAAACACCATAACGTAGTAGCATATGAAGGATTAGTGTAGAAAGAAACCTCTGATGAGGTTTATCAATCCACTCGAGGGAACCAAGATGACCATGATGATGGAGTTGAATAGAAGACTAAAACCTATGTTGAGGTTTCTCAATAGAGGATGAAGGAGAAACTGACTCTTGCTACCAGCGAAATGGGTGATGTTAATTATACCTTAATAAGATAAAAAAAACAATGTACTCATATGAAGGTTATAGGGAATATCATTTCAAACAACACAATGATTGAGCTTGAGAGAAATCCTACTTCTAAGAATGATAAAAAACCCATAGAAATTATGCCAGAGAGTGACGATAAGGAGAAAAAGAGTGATGCTGATGAGAAAAACATGAAGAAAGATAAATGGCTATGCATTCACACTAAGCTTCTTGCTGATTTTAATGATTTTAATGATGCAAAACTCAGAATCTCCACAGTCTTCATTTTTAGTCTAAATTTGGAATGACTAAAAATGAAGACTCTGGAGATTACAATTTTTGCATCTAATAATATACACCACATAAACCTCCAATCTATCGATTTTAATGATTTTATTCAAAGGGGAACATCTCCTAATCATTTGGTAGAGTATATACACTCTCTTACCGGTGCTTCTCAAGAAGTGATGACTACATTGTTTGAGACCATTTTAAAGGTTTTTGGAAATGGATTTTCCAAGGAGGTGGGAAAGATAAATATTTACTTGTCCAAAGCTCCTCATAATGAAGATTCCAAATTGTTGTTGTTGAATGAAATTTATGCTTTTTGAAAGCATGCTAGTGCAGATCCAGTCAAGGAGGTTGATTTGGTTCTGAAAGTTTTATATGATGATGGAATATTATAAGAAGATATTATTTTGCAGTGGTATGATAATAAAACTTTGGGTGCCAAAGGAAATAACTCTTCAATTTGTAAAAAATTTAAGCCATTTATTGAGTGGTTCAGAAGTACTGGGTCTAAATTATAAGAGGATCAGTTAGTGAACACAATATGTTTGACCATTTTAAGTTGGTACACCGAATATATTAACATAGTGTTTCCAAATTGTTGATGCTTTTATATCCTGATGTTGTGTGTCTACTATTATGCATTCAAGTTGAATGGAGGTATTTTTTTTGTGAACAATAAATTTCCACCACAATTTTCGATCTGATATCAATCACCAATGGATTTTTACCCCCAATCACCTAATTCAATATCTATAACAATTTTTTTTATATATGTGAACATATTATGTTGGGTTACATATATATGTGTATTGATGAAAATATGGTGATATAGGAGGGTTCATCCCTTTGAACTATCTTTTCCATGCATCTTCCCAAAATTTTTGGAGTGTTTATATGTTGATCACTCTTATCATCAGTATCTTTGAAACCTCCATGGCTTGGTTCCATAGAAGAAAAATTTCCTTCTCATTTATTCATGATGACTCCTATGTGACATCTAAACTACTATTTCCTTTTCTACTTCCTTACGGCGTTTCCTTTGCAACATGTGGTGCAATTGCTAGTATTTTTATTATGAAAACTATTCCATCTTCTAATTACTACTACAACTCTAATTGATTACTTGTTAATTAAATTTTAACTTATTTAATCATGGTCGACATAACATTTTTTTTAATATTATAGATTATCTAATATTTATTTACACATTTGGTGAGCTAAATTACCTAAGATTCATACGTGGATCTCTTGATGATGAGGTTAGGTACTTGGTCATAATCTTCAATAAGAAAAATATCAAAGCAAGATTCCATACACTCTTCTATACAATAATTCTTTAAATTTCTATGTCCCTTGTGTATATGTCAAATATTTGGCCTTGACAGATTTTGAAGACTCATCAAAAATTGATTGAACCTTGATTTCCCTTTCAGGATTCATCAAAATTATGTTTGAAGAAACCATTTAGACATGATGACTAGTGGTTTAGGCTAGAAGAACTAGGATAGGGCTTTTGTATCTTGGAAATCATGTTTTTTTTTTAAAGTTTAAAATATGAAGGAAGCACTTCTCCGATTTATACTAATACCAATTCTGATTATTCTAAGGGATTATTAGTTATTTTTCTCTATTTTTTTATGTTAAAGAAGAAAATAAAGTTTGGGGAACCTTATTTTCTTTTAAAATTTCTTTAATTTCTTGATCTCCAAGTTTCCCACATGATGAAGCTAGGAAACAATTTGCATGCTCAATTTACTATTAGTTTGGAGTAAGGGTTGGGTCTCCATTCATATAGGGTTGTTAGTAGAATATCTCTATTTTGATCTAATTATAGGAAGATTATGGTCATGTGATACCATATATTAGATGCAAATTTATGGGTGTTTAATAGGTTCTAAACAATTTCTATGTTGGTTGAGCAGAGATGGCATATAGAGAGCCCTTGTAATGCTATTTTCTAAAGTTTATCCAAAGTTGAATTTTTTTTGACATAAGAAGCCATATGAGGAGGGTATATTTGGGCCATAATTTTAAGTTATATAGATTTACCCATTTGCTTTGGGCATCCTACCTCACTATTCCTAGGAGGATACAATATGATTCCTTAATATTGAAAGTCCATAAGGTACTTTGATCACATCTTAAAATATGTGGGCCTATCTAAATTTTGATCTTATTAGTTTGAACTAATATTTTAGTACTTTGTGAATATCCAAATTGATATTCATAGGCCATTGGGACCAATTTTCCCATTGCTACCATTATCTCTAATAATGAGGTTGAATCCACAATTGAGCTACTACAATTTTCCTTTACAAAATTAGTTGTTCTTTTATCATGTCTCTTTTCTCTTCCCTATCTCATTTGGGCCATTTTTCCAATAAGTCTTCCAAGAGGAGTTTTATTTCTCCTTTGTCGGTTTTCAAATATTTGATTTTTGTGTTCCACGATACAAAGGACTGTGGTGAAGAACCCTTTAGAACCAAGCTTGAGTTCCATGTCACCTTTTAGTTCCCAATTTTTTTTATACCTAACTCGTAAGAGTTTTTTTCCTTTCAATGAATTCTGAAAAATTTGCATATCATGACATAATATTTCATGAATTGAATTTTTTTCCCCATTTTATCCTATGTTATTTCCTCCCTAAGTTATTTCCTCCTTTTCGTCTTGCCTTTCTAGTTGATGACATAACTTAAGTTGATTATGAGGATTTCCTTCCTCGTGGTTTATTGGATCTAACATTGTATGGCAATAAGATCCTTTAGCAACCACATTGGAGTAGAGTTTAGTATGACCCTTCTCTAAAGCTATCCCCATTTTTATAGTTACCATTCCACGCTAGTAAATAGTATCAAAATTATTCTTATCAATTAAAATATTAGTATATAGTATATCACTCCATTTAATTTTTCATTAATGTATATACAAAACCACAAGAGTAATGAATATATAATTTAGGCACTTTCTAGTGCAATGTGGAAGAGATGATGTAATGCAAACAAAAGAATTTTGACTTAGTCAAATAATAATAAAATAAAATAATTAATTTAGGATTGGTGATTTTTAGTTTCTACGTTTTGACAACCCACAATTTTTCTATTCTATATTTAATGATGAACTATATTTAAATACTTGAGATCAATTATGAATCCATTTTAGCTCCAAAATTATCCCTCTCCTTACTTGATAAATCTAAATTCAAAATAGATCTAGATTAATATTTAAATTATTTATGAGCAAAATTTTACATTTCGTTAGAAATGAAATATATATATATATATATATATCATCAGATTAAAAACTAAATTTTACAATATGAAAATATTTAATATAATTATAATATTTAATTATTATATTTTAAAATAATGGTTCTATAATAATACAATTTTTATTTATGTGTTTTAATTTAATTATATTTAATATAAAATTTTAATAAAAAAATATTTTTGATTTATATTAAAATTATTATTATTTTTAATTTGAGAAGCAAAATCCAAATTTATAAAAAAAAAATTATTAGAATAAATACAATTACAATAAAATATTAACTTCTTGCTTTACAAACTATGGTGAATGTCAATTTTGATTACTTTTATTTTTAATTTTACCTATTTAGACGTCGACAGTCTCTCCGAAATTACTTAAAACGTGTTCCCGATCCGAATGGAAAATCACCCATTAAGCTGAAAAAACACGAGTAAAATAGCATGGTCTTTCATAATGCTTTGAAGGTTTTTATTATATATATATATATATATATATATATATATATATATATATATCAAAGGGGAGTTTTAAGGTAACTTATAAATTTTAAATATTTTATATATTTAAAAACAAATTATTCAAGTATTTAAAATCACAATTTTAAGAATAAGAAGATTTATCAAATTACTAAAATTTAAAAACAAAATTATAAAAATAAAATAATTATAAATGTATTTAAAATAATAATTATTATTGTTAATAATAAAAAGAATATATATATAAATAAAAGTAACAACATCTAACAAGATTTGTCAAATTACTAAAATTTAAAAACAAAATTATAAAAATAAAATAATTATAAATGTATTTAAAATAATAATTATTATTGTTAATAATAAAAAGAATATATATATAAATATATATATATATATATATATATATATATATATATAAGTAAGCAATACCTAACGAGATTTTTAATCATGAAACTCCACTCTATTATATCATGGATATTTTTAATTTGCAAATAGATTTTATTACAATACTATGGGGCAACATCATAGCTTATCATTACAACCTGCTCAAAAAATGATATCTCATTACATATGAAACTTGTTCATATTACATTTTCTTCAACTAATAAATTTAATTAAAGAGAAAAAATGTATAATTACTTTGAAAATAAATTTGTCTTCTATTTGTGTATACAATTATGAATATATTCCATGGAGATTAAATCACTAACGTCCACCTAATAATCATTGTTAGCTTAATTACAATTTTGCTAGTAATATTCCAAATTAAACATCCTTATTTCAATATTGTTCATAATAATTAAATTTTAATTAAAAATTCTAAAACATATTGTAAAAAAAACAAGTATACAATTTCCCATGTAACAATATGCATCTATATACATGTATGTAGATCTATGGTTCTCCAAGTCATATTATCAAGGTATGTTGTATCTTTGGTTTTTTATATGTGGAAAGTCAGTTTGACACATGAAATGAGCCAAATATTCATTTTTTTTCTCTCTCTCCCTCTCCCTATCTCTTTATTTATTATTATACCAATAATAATATATAAAGAAATAAGATATTAAAGAAATATTAAGCTTTGGTTATAAATAGACCAATTTGTTCTTATCAAACTTATAGCTCTATTCCTTATATTTTAGATTTTAAGTTTTATTTTTACCCACATTTAACAAACTGTATACTTTCATTATGAGTTAACATATTCTCGATAATCGAGTAAAGACCTAAAAAAAATAAAAAAAATTGATAATTATTTCACTACTTAAAATTGACTGACTCCACAAATTACATGTAAAAAAAAAAAATTGGCATACTTTCCCATACTCGAGTAAAGACCTAGATGTAAAAATAATATTATTGATAATACATGATGTATAATTTAGTCTATGATTAATTTCCATATAAGTTTTAAAATAAAAAGATATTAATAACAAAAAAAAAATTTCTATCAATTAAAAGTTCCTTATCTTTTCACTTTTAATTGTAACAAACATACTTAAATTATTTGATTCATAATATGGAGTGCACATATAATATTAATGTATTAATAAAAAATATTCCATTATTATCATAATATGGAGTGTACATATAATCTTTAATATATTAATAAAAAATAAGCTTAATGTAAATTATAAATAAAATATTTGAAAAGAACAAGTCTACTTAGGTAGAGGAATTGTCCGGAGAGTCAAAAGTGGTCGGGCAAAGAAAGCAGATTAGTTAGAATACTGGATTTCCAAATGCACATTTAAACAATTTTTTTAGTAGAGAGAAAGATTCATTAATAAGTTTCTTATGTATTTTAAGATATGATCATTGTTTAATGTGAATTTGACATGTAGCATTTTAAAAAGTATTATTAAAAATAATAATTCAGTGTGTGTATTGATAGACATATATATGTATACAAAATTTTAAGGATATTAATAGCAAAAAAAACTCTATATATTATAAAAAAAATTTGAAATTTGAAAATTTGTTATTTTTAAAACATTTGATAAGTTTGTTATTCAAAACCCGTAAAAATTGATCCTAACGAGGTTCAATATTGGGAGTTTTAATCTTGTGAGTGCTTAATAGATTTAAATTTAAAATAGATCTCTATTTGTAAGTCAAAAAGATGTAGAGAATTTTTTTTTTTTATTAAAATATATAAATTTTACTATTCCATAATCTAATAATGTTAATAAATTAGATATTTTATAATATAATAAATTTAAAAAATTCATTATAATTATAGTTAATTGTTTTTTTTTTTTATTAATAGAAGAGAAACATTGTAAAACATAATTATTAATATCTTTATTAAAGTGATTGTAAGGTTGAAATTTTCATCTTTTTAAAACAATAAGATAACGTATATTTATTTATTATAAATTATGAATGAATGAATTTGATCGTGTAGAGATATTATAGTTCAAAACCTTATAACAAATTTTTTTTTTTTTTTTTTCATATTCCGTTTTAATATTTTTTCTAAATTTTCTTATACATAATGTATTTGGACATATTATAAATGGAAATACATAATTTTTTTGGTATTAATTTAGATTTCAATTGTAGTAAAATTTATTTATAAGGTATAATTAATCACAAATTTCTTCTATGATGTTATATTATGAGCATATATCCATATTAAATACAGATCTAACATGAGTAGAGAGGTATCAAATTTTCTTACATGCAAACTTCTTTAGAGTAAAAAATACAATGTGCTATTTTTCATTATTTAAATTATAATTTTGAATGCTAAGTGTAGTATATATCACCAAATAAACATTTTAATCATAAAAATTTAATTTCTTCATTTTATATACATAATTGTTTTTAAATGATATATAATATATGCAGCTTGAGTGGCCCTAATGGTTAAGAGCATGTGTTTCCTCCGAAGAGTTCACAGGTTCAAAACCAAAGGGGGGTAGAGTATGTATGCCTTCCTAGACATAGGGGTAGAGTATGTATGTCTTCGTATACTTAGTAGTCAAATCGTTGCGCGGAGCTGGGTCCCTTGTCCCACAAACAAGGGGGTCTCATATACCATTGTTGTGCGGATGTGGGTCCCTTGTCCCACAAACAAGGGGGTCTCATATACCAATTGGTGTCTGGCTTGGCTGTGACCTTAAAATTATATTATTATTATTATTATTATTATTTTACATAATTGACATTAAAAAAAAAATTTACTTAATGACACACTTTCCATTCACTTACTAGATTAAAACTCATAAAAAAATTCATCTAAGATTTGTAATGTGATTTCATCATTACACACAGTATTTACATTTAACCCACATGTCATGTTAAATCCGGTAGTCCACCTTAGTTTGGGTTGATGCTTATTTACACAAATCACTATTCATCAGGGGGCCTCACTGACAAAGAAATTTATATCACGTGAGTTCATATTGGGGTAATTTTTTTTAGAAAAACCCAAAACATTATATTGGATATATAACTAAGGGTTAGTGGGTTTTTTATTACATATGGAATATAAATATTCTAAGTTATTTTTTATTTATTTTTTAGGCCAAATGGGCTTCTTTTTCGAGCAAAAGAAAAAGAGCGTTGATATTGTCACTATCATCTAATAATTAATTATCATCATAAAAAAAAAATTGTTCCACTTAGCATATTAAAACATTTACACATGTATTTATTTGTCACCCAAGTGATTATATATCTGTATATATATATAGCACCAAATCTAAAGTTCTGAGTTGACGACAAAATCATTGCAAAAACTTGTGAATCACCAAAGTTCACATTCGGCCTTGGCAAACATCCACTTAACTATAAAGTTTTCCTTGATACACTAATTGTCCTAATCATTTAATAAATGATATGTAATCTGGATGGGAGTTATTATATATGATATATCAACGGTACTATACATTTGATTGTTAAATCAAACACTCGAGGTCATTCAATTTCATCTCATATATGTATTTATTATCGAATCCACTGCCAAGATTAACTTTAGTATGAGGGTTTTCTCGAGATATGGAATGCCACACAACCTGATAACTTTCTCACCAAGGCATAGATGCAAATCCATTTTAGCATAGCTGTACATGGCCTTTATTAACCGGGACAAATGTAAAACATGCCTTAGATTCCACGCATTTTACGAGGGAAAAATCCAAAGACTTTTGCCAGTTTGGTTAGTCTTGTAGATGTTTCATTCCTCAATGGCATGCTTGCAGGGCAGCTCCTCTTTGGCTTCTCCGTCGTGATTTGGTCTTTAAGGTAAGCCCAAACAGTCAAATTCTTTGTTGTGCTCTATTCACCATGTTAATCTAGCTCTATCTTGGCTATATTGTAAAAATTTTGAGCTGATTTCATATTTTATTTCCGGAGATTCATTTCCTTACTGGATTTATTGTTTGCAGAGAGTAATGGCTCTCTTACTTGCTTAAGGGCTTAAGCTATCCGACTAGCCTTGGCGCGAAACAACAATACAAGGTAATCCTGCCGTCCAGCTTAATTATTTTTAGGATTTAATCTCCTTACAGGTTGCAAATTCGGCTACAGCCTTCAAAACAAGTTTATATTAACCATTAGCATTTTTAATATTTCATATTTGATGAGAGTCGATTCCCAACAGGTATGCTACCCAAGCGATTCCCCAGACCAGAGTCAGTTTTTTTTTAAAATCCTTTTCTTCATCCAATAATCTGGCTTATGAACTCATTTTTCCTAACAGGGTTTTCTTGCTTTACAGGTTAGTGGGTTTTCGCCAAACCCTACCATCAAACCTTTCACCAGCTTAACATCATGTCGTGGCTAATATTAATTCTCCCATCAACAGGTACACTGCGTTGTAACGAGAGTTTGGTAGCCATAGCATCAATGGCATTCATAGATAAAACTCAGGGTTTAAATCATGACTTAGGGTTTTGCAATCTTGCAGCATAAAAATTCTTATTTATGCAAAGACTCTTAGGTTTTGTTACAGATGTAATACGAGTACTGATATCGAATCCCAGGGTTTTGTTAATAGTTTAAGATATTTCCTGTTTTATTATTAAGGCCGAGGCCGAGAATGGTCGTTCGGTCATTTACATGGAACCCTGAACATTGTTCTATTTTCTATTTATATATATAAACATTACAGCCTTATTCAAGCTTTTCTTCTTGCAAGATTTTTATGTGTAGAAGCATAAATCCCATTGTCAACTACAGTTCGATAATGAATGTTTTATAAATCGTTTTACTGCTATATACTATTCTTGTCTTGGCAACGAACTGAAATATTTGCATAGCTTTCGTCCTCTGCTATTAGTTCTTCCTGCAGATAGGGTTTCGTACTACATCTTTCTATCGTTCTAAGGGTTTTCACTCTGGTTTCTATCTCAAAGCATAATCATTTTCGTATGGTACTCGTGAGAAATATATTTCTCAGTATATATATATATATATCATGTACCAAAATATTACTTACTCGTTGCATGTTATTGTGACGAGGGTTTTCTATGGATTCCTTCATATAGGTTCTGATTCTTACCTCTGAAATAGAGTGTTGCAGTTAACTTACACATCGCCAATATTCCTTTTCTTATTCAATGCTTATCATAGGTCTCACAATAACCGATCCACCGATTTAAGGACTATGTATAGACTTTATTTATAAAGAACAATGGGCAAGGGTAGGGTTTCAGCCCAAACACAAAACCTCAAGTTCTATGTTTTCTTGACTTACTGGTTACTACAATAACAATATTCAAGAATTTTAAGTCTATAATTTTCAATGTATATTAAAACATGCATTCTTTTTCATATCTATTCATATCGTTTCATTGTTTTCTTCCTTACTGAGGAATTTTCCGTATCTATTCGTACAGTAAGCTTATGGAAGTATTACGATAATACTATTTATCTCCTATAGAAGCATTGAAACTCTATATATTTTTGATAAAGTAAACATGCAGATTCATGCCGTAGGCCACATAAAGTATAAATGTAAATTTAGTAGCAAAATCTTTCTTTCCTCTATAGATAAATTTATTCTACTAACATATATCTGAACTTCATTTATAGAGAAAATTCATGCCAATCTCTTAGCAGAACTTCGATATTCAGTTCTTTACAGATGCGATATAAAACTAGTAAAACCATAACAGTCTAAACTTTTCGTATTAAGACTGTAGTTCAACATACTCAAGTTCTGCATACTTATCTGGAAATTAATCTTTCAAACTGTGGTCCTCCCAACAATCAAGGGAGGCTATGACGTCCTCCTCTTGCCCCCTAGCTCCAGAATCTGGATGGTACCACGGGTTAACAGTGGAATTTTCTGCTGTGACCTCTAGAAGGCCAATCCAGTCACATTCAGATATTCTGGTTTTACAAGGGTTGCAGAAAGCTATTTTCAACTGGTCCCAACCAGCTCTAGAAAATACTTCCCCCTTTTTACCAAATTCACAGAACCCCTACTCCTCTCCTGGTATTCAACTTTATCCTCAGAGGAGTAGGTAACTGTTTTCCAACTATCCCCAACCACCTCCTATTCTTAGAATTTTTTTACCAACAACTTAAAATATTTTCTTTTCATTCATTATTTCCTCCTATTAACTCAATAAAAAAAACAAAATAATAATTTGTTTCATAAAAAATAACAATTAAGTCTTTCTTGCCAGAAAATAAAAATAAGCAAATTGTATTTAACTAGTTAATACTAGTTAACTCTTAATGAGGCTATCACACATATTGTGTGAGGCATCATTGGCATTCAAGCACCATTGGACCAAGCTAGTTTAGGTTTGGCTGATTGAACATTTCTTCTATGCATCTCAGCATTTAAACCTGCATGGTACTGAGCGGCCAGATGCGAGATGCAGGAGGAGGGATCACCGAGAGAAAGGAGAGACATACCCCTCCATTAACAGACCGAGGCCAGGTGAATGACCTTTATTTATGGATGGCATTGCTCAGGTGGGATCCGGATGAAACTGAATTAGTATTCTTCGAGGAAGAGGTGAGGAGAACAAGCTGTTGGGACTACTGTTGAAAATTTGATAGGCATAGATTTTCAACGATATCGATTCTCATTCGTAGATAACTATTTGATCACAATATTTTCTTGAATTGTGCCATTTATATTTTCTATCTACTTGAAATATAAGAATTCTTTGACATTCTCGTTTAAGTTATTGGTATCGATTTTTGTAGTATAGTTATGGATTCTGTTTCTGAGTCCATCATTAGCAAGTTCTTCATAGTAACCAGAACCATCCTGAATAGTATGGTTTATAACAAATCTTCCTGCGAGGAACTCAGACACAACCTTTTCCTCCTCAAGCCTAGCATTGATGAAATTGCCAAGCTATCTTTGAGAGAGGCCACCCATTCAAATACTTTCAACTGCAGCTACAAGATGGCCTTCACATAGAAAAAAATTAGAGCATATGAGCAACTTTAATTTATACAGAAGGTATCGCTATGGAAAGAAGATCCAAAATATAGAAAAGAATGTCAAAAATTTCTTGTGTACCCTTGATGTCCACAACCCAGATGTGGATTTCAAGGGTTTTAGCAAACAATATGAACTTATTGAAGAAATGGGTCGGCTTATAATGGAAAGGGTTAATGTTAAGATGAATAATGATGCCAGCTCCAATTCATTCATGCCTCATCAAATGAGCACAACTGAACTATTTCAGAGCACCATTGATGGGTCGCATGATACCACAATTTCTGAACAGTCTGAGTAGTTCACCGACAACAACAAATCCCAAGTTCTGAGTCTGCAAAACTTTGTAGTGGGTTTGAATAATATTGTCAATTGTTTCAAACATATCCTATTCAAGAAGGGAGTTAGTATCGTGACGTGTATGACATGCCCATGTTGCAGAAGGTTAATGTCCCGTCTCATTTCTGTTTCTGGGCCTTTGGAAAGCCTTCGATTCCAACAAAAAATGACGAAGTTGTTGTTAAATAGGTATGAATATGACATATTATTCAAAATATCATACCCTAACTTCTTGTGTCTCTATCTTCCTCAAATGCTTTTCATCCTATTATACAGTGTTTAAACTCAGATTTATTTTATGTCCCTTTGACAAATAAATGGTTTTATAGGTCTAAAATCAGAGAGTTAACAACTCCAATTTTTTTTTTAATGCTCTATATTTCTGCAGAAGATTAACATGCTTAACTGCTAAAATATTTGTTGGTTGAAGCAGTCTGTATGGGTTTACCACTTGCCCTCAAGGTTATTAGAAGCTCTTTGTGCAATGAGCCACATCTAGTTTTGGAAAAGGCTAAGAAGAAACTTTCGAGAGCAAAATATATATCAAAACATCACAGAGAGGATATACTCCATTGCTTGGAAACAAGTGTTGATGTCCTTGATGATGAAGCAAAGGACTGCTTTATGGACTTGGGGGCATTTCCCAAGGGTAGAAAGATTTGTGTAGACTCATTGCTGGATATTTGGATATATGCCCATGGAATTGATAGGAATGATGCTTTTGTGGTCTTGTTAGAACTTGCAAGTCGAAGTCTCCTAAATCTCACAAGTGATTCCAGGTGAGGAACTTGCTTAGATTTTTTGCCTTCAATAAATTTATTAATTGTTTTGTTCTTCTCATTCTTCATATTTGTATCTCAACTTAATTTTAAAGTCTTTTATGAGCACTAGCTTTGCAAAAGAGTTGAGGCAAAAAAAATCTTAAATCAAGAAGGTAAGATAAATCAGTGTGTTTGCTGGTAAAGATAAAGGTGTTTTTCAGATCACTACCTTTTGTTAATACAAGTTTTTATGTATCAGGAGTCTAGCCATATCATTTGATTGTGCTAGTGATATTTTCTTTACTCAACATGATGTGATGCATGATTTAGCCTTGCGTCTGGCTAGCTAGGATAATGCCGTTCATAAGAGGCTTTTGATGCTTGCTAAAGAGGATGGTATTCCCACAAACTGGTTGGCACTAGAGCATACATCTCCGGTTATTTTTTTTCAATTCATGCAAGTCATCCCTGAAACTTATTTTCTTTTTCCTGCATAAGCATTGAATAATTATTTGTTCAATTTACTAATTTTTCAAATTTAATAAGGAAGCATTTTTATCAACATAGCGTCTCAGCTTTCTGACTTTTTCATTTCTGGGACATTACTATAGGTTCAATGAAAGAACAAGATTGGTCTCAAATAGATTTTTCTTAGGTGAAATATCTGGCTTTGTTCTCTGATTCATGTTAATATTGTCTTCCAACAGTTTTACATACGAGGCCAAAACATCAGGTTCTTATCATGTACAATTACAATTCAAAGCGCACAGTACTTAAAGGCTTGTCAGTAATTTTGTCAGTTACCCAGCTTAAGTCTGTATTCCCTAAGAATTTGATATTACCTCCTGTTTAAAAGTATTGTAGATCCTGGGAGAACTTGGAAAAATTCTCCATATGCCTTTGTGAGGACTTGAGAAATATGACTCTATTTGACAACGGGCAAGTCCTAGAGTTTCCTATGTTTGTAGAAATTATCTTTGATCACTGTAGTGATTTGGAGGAATTTCCAACAAACATATGTAGTTTAATTTCCATGGAAGGGTTGTTTGTCACGGAATGTCATCTTATCCAAAAGTTACCTGATGACTCGGGAAATTTAAGGTCACTTAGGTTGCTGAGATTGTCTACAAGTCCAAGCTTTTCAATGCTTCCTCCTTCCATTCGCAGACTTCAGCAGCTAGAATTTCTTGATATTTCACTCTGCAGCTATTTGAAGGACCTTCCCATAGAATTTGATCATCAAACCTAAAGGTTTTGGACATGAGAGAGTGCTCTGGACTCATTTTAAGACTAGTTTCTTTGCACAATAATGATGGATAATATTCTCTAGAATTTATGAATAATAAGAGGCCACTTGGGGAAAGATCTGTGATTTCTATTGTAGACAGTGATATTGATTATTAGACACTTCAAAAATTTACTGTATAACTGACAGTTACATGCTATATGTCTATTTTGAGAGAAATGGAAATTTCATATTTTGTAACTTGGTCAGGCAATGGTTATGAAATAACTCACATATATATGTACAAAACTGGCATTGGAAAAAATGAGTGAAAAATTACGTTTTATATGTATTTTTTCTTCATGCAATTTTGTTTTTACAACTTTGTATAATTCCTTCTTTTTCCATATTAATATATATATTGTATGCCATTGTATGCAAGAAAAGCAGAACATTATCTGTTTTTTTTTAAATGTCTTTGGAACATAAGATCAAATGCCTTTTGTTTTGGGTCAACTATGTGGATGTCAAAGACACTTAGATCTTTGATGCTCATCAAATAAAGGATTAACATTCATGACAGAGGAGAGGTTCATATGAAAAAAATGCTCGAAATGAGATTGATAATTGGTTATGTTTAAGAGAAATGTTCTACACTATCATGCTTTCTAAAATTAAAGTATATTTTCTCCACACATGCAGCTTCAGGAAGCTACACAATCTTCATCTGGAGAAAATGATGTCAAATTTCAGAGAACAAGAGACACTTTGGAGGCCATGTTGATATCTATGTACTGCATAAGATACCAATTGTCTAATGTTGTAACTAGATCCAATTATATAACGCAATAAGTTTCATAAATTTAGAAGTTAGAACAAAATTATTCATATTTGTACAATGTAGTTTTTATTGGTCTTATTAACTAGTTGATTGAATTGTTCATTTGAATCTACTCCATAGTTTTCTGAGACTTGCCATAATAGGTCTACTTCTATGTGAACTTTTTACAAGACTACTACGTAATGAAATTCCACGTATTTTTTTTCAGGGTGCAACTTCAAGTGGGCAAGCATTGAGGAAGGGCCAACAATAATGTATTTGAATATAGAAAAATCATTAAATGTGTTTGGTCTGGATTTTGAGACATGAAAAGTGAGAATTCATTACTTAATGAATATTTCAGTAAGTGAGTGGGAAAATAATTCAATATGAATGGTTAAAAGAGGGAAAGGTATAGCAACGACCAAGGGCACAAATTGGTAAAGTAGAAAATGCTAATTGTAATATCTAATCACATTGCTCTACGCTTCATACAAAATGGCCTAGAAATAAGTAGTGATGATTCCTTCTTGCCAGAGTAGGCCTTTCTATCGTTATTCTTAACCATGAAACACGATCATGAAGGAGAAGCTATTTATTTATGGTAGTTAGCCTGAATTGCATGCTCAATCTACTATAAAAATTCCATGATTAGGTCTGGGATGTTTTGCGTAGTTTATAGTTGCCATGTCATCTCATCATCACCATCTCCTAGCTAATCTAAGATAGCTTATACATAACTCCACTTCACCATATATGTATGTACTATGTATGGGTAAAAGGTTGTTCATATAACCATTCCATCTTTATTATGTATTAAAATGTATGAATATGAGCTATCTTGTATGTAGACTTGTACATTTATTAATCTTTTAGTATTAGGTCTCATGGTTTCTAATATCAATAATTATAACAGGCCACTTTCATAAGCTCATAGTATGTATTAATGTTCTAGTATTAGGTCTCATGATGTCCTATTTCAATAATTGTAAAAGGCCACTTTCATGTAATACGAGTCTCATGACACTTAATAGTTACTTGAGCTTGAAGTTATGGTTTCTTCGTGTTTGTATAATCAAGGGTTTCCCCTTATTTTGTAACTCATTACTTGATAAATACAATTAACAACCTACATTACATAGCTCTTCCTTGATATTATTTGGATTCCTCTAAACATTGTTTTTCCTGTTGTCAATTTCTACTTATTTTGTGTTTATTGTTATTTTATTTCTTCTTTTACTATTGTAGTTGCAATAGTAGTGCATATTTTTATGTATACAATTTTTTTTATGAGCTACAAGGCTGAGATTTTGGCAAAAATTAATCAAACTTCAAATTTTGATAAATATAAAGCATTACGAAAAATAATCACTTGGTGATTCTAAATGACATTTTTTCACATGAAAACTTGCAAGAGTAAGGTAGGTTGAGAAAATTATAGAAAGAAAAAACCAAATCCCTATGATTTTGAAGGTGATGTTGGAATGCATACATGGATGAGAAAGATCAAATTAGCCTTTAAATTGCACAACACTCATCAAGAGGAATATAATTTAAGAATTTCCCTTTGCCTATAAGGGTTGATGTAGACAAGGTATGGAGCTTTCAACATGTTTATAGAGGTAATATCCCAAAATTCTTATGGAGGCGATATCCCAAAATGTCAACGAAAACATCCTAGGATAAACCTTACAATGTTCAACTCATTTTAATGCTCCACATTGAGGCCCTTAGATGGGTAGACCTATATTATGATGTATGCCAATGTTTTTATTTGTTTATTATCTTGTTGGGGTTCAACAAAATTTGATGTGAGGATACCTAATCATGTTTTTTTAGAGTATATGATTATGAAATTGCATGGTTATAACGATGGGTAATGTAATAAATATGTTTAAACTCTCACATATATATGCGATGCATGATGATGCAGGGGAGGAGGTAAAACATGTTGAAATATGTAACTAGGTTCGGTCTTCATAATGACATATGTAATCATGATTTTATGTACTATTTGATGTAAAGAGAAACATAAATTTATTATTATTAAACTCTTGAGGCATGGGTTTCATGCTGAAGGGAAATTTATTTTTAGGTCAAGCACTCATTGTGTGCTTCTAGGACTTGTCATTTGGTCTACAAGTCAGTTGAGTCATTGACATGTATGGAAGACTCTTTTGGGCATGTTACATATTGTGAATAAAATTTATTTGAGTCAAATCTAGAGTCAAAGACCCTATAAGGCATCATCATAGTGAAAAGAACAAGTCAACCTCTATGAGAGGATAAGTCGGCCTAAAGCTAGCAATTCGACCTAGAGAAAAACCTATATATAAGAAAGACTTCGATCTCACTTGAAGGACTTACTCCACGTTAATGACCAAGCCTTAAAGTATACAATTGTCTAGGATTTTGTTGTATTCAGTTGTCTAGCTAGATGCAAATAAGTCTTGAGTCTACTTGTGTATCATAGATAAATTGTTCTGAAGCTTATTAACAAATTTAATTTTAGTTGGTTGCTTCAATATTTGATTCTTGAGGTAGTATGGTTGAGCATGGTGACTGATCATTTAATATCGTCACGATGTATTGACACCTTTGGTGACATAAGAGAACCTTGATTTGAAAATGACATTTATAGTAATCTTGTGGATAGATAATAATGAGGCTGTCAAGGGAAGTAATCTATAGACTGTGACCTATGTGTCAGTGAGTCGCCTTGTTTTACATTTGTATACAAATTTCTAATGACAACATGATGGATCTTGCTTTTGTCACAATAAGCTTGGCATCTGTATAGCAACAATCTTCTCCATGACATGATAATAATGATCCCCTTTTGTGAAAAATGTTTAAGATTCATCTTGAGGTTGTTGAGTATATTTGTTACAGTAATTATGATTGAAGATTCATCTTGAGGTTGTTGAGTATAGTTGTTACAGTAATTATGACTGCATCTCCAGTGCTTCCAAATGGGCCTTGAAATTTCTGGTATCATTTTGAAAACACATTCTTGTCTTAAGCTAGTGAATATTAGGCTTATTAATTCTTCTCCAATCCAACCAAGATATTGTTGTGACCCCATATATCCCTCCAAATGTGAAATCCCATCTTTGAAAGATGCTTACTAAAAAACTTGGGGGTAGACCTACCTAACATGCTGATGTTGGGAAGGTTCATAAAACATAGCCACATAATACCATCCGTTTGAACTTGGGGGAAACCGTCTACAATGATTACAAAAACTTTTTGATAATTCTGAAAATAAGAAATCTAGTGGTAAGAGCTCTTTAAATCACATTGCCATGGTTAAAAAACCATTGATTCCATCCAGATGGGTCGTTTCCAAATGATGTCTTAATAAAATATACCATGGGGCTCTCATTAAAACACTTGAATTAAAAACAACAGAGAACAAAGTTTGGTTTTAATTAAAGAAAAGGGAGGGTCTCATAACTCTCATCATCACCTTGATTTTTCTTCTCTATATAACTCTTTGAAACTGTAACTTTTGTTGTTCCACCTTAATAAGACACTAGTTTGAGTACATAAGGTTGTAGTTATATTTTTGAACAAGAAGCTTTCAAAGGGAAGAGGGTCTAGACTTGTGATTGAAGATCTTATTTGGTGCAAACATATTCATCAAGGTTGATCAATTGATTTTTCGTCACCATATAGATAAATTTATATGTCATTTTATATACATGCACATAATCAATCTTCGTAAAACATGGTTGATATTTGTATGCCTTAGACCATTAAATGCCACAAATCAGAGAGAGATATTGTAATGACTCTCAACTAACACAATTTTTTTTTCATATCTATCCCATTTTTTTTTCTTCTCTTTGTTCCTTAATATCTGAAAAAATTTGTTTTGAATGCAAAAGAGTGAACATTACTCTTTTAGTTTCATATTCAATAAAATTAAATATTAATACTTACTACCGTATTAATAATTTTAAAGAGGTCTATCGATTTGTACTATACTTCCTTTTCCAATTGTTTTTCATATTCAAAGTATACCCTTCTCTTCTTGTTCATATCATTGAACCTCAGAGGTATTATACCTAAAAATTGTCTCTTAGACAATCTCATTTTTATTTTAATTATTATATGTTTTCTCCCCATTATATCTTCTTATTCTTACAACATATTGTATGGAAATACTATATTACCCTCGTTGCATTTCTAATGTTGTACATACTCTTTTCCACCTTAAGTATCTTACTATACATATGTTATTGAATGACCATTTGACTTTTATATATATGTAAGAGTGATTACTTTGGTAGACATATTACAAAGTTAATTCATATCTCTATGTATTTAAATTCGATTCATATATCTATGCCTTATAAATTCGATACATATATTTATATGGTTTTTCGTTTGAACATTATGAATTTAAGTTTATGTATTATATACGAGCATAATTTTCATAATGTCAGACTTTAAAGGCTGAAATATCTGTACAATAGAGTATGTGATTTTTCATTTAAGTTTCGTTACCGTGGTTTACGTTACACCACTGTGGTTTGCTCTTTAGTACGCCTTGGAATATGAGCTCTGTATTGCAATTTAATTTATTCGTATCATTTCGATACTGTTTCATTTATGTGACAAGAATTGAACGATAGAAATGGTATTATTTTATGGTTTTTATGTCCTTCTCCCATGTGAACGAGTATTGAAACTTGAATTCGTAACTCTTTTCCGTTTAATTTATATCATTGTTCATTGGTTATGGTTTAACACGCTACCCATCACCCAAGGTTGTAGCCTTGATCCACACCACTTTGCCCAGATGTTAACACGTGGACGGTATATCTAAACAGTGCCTAGGGTTTAATTCGACCATAAAAGTCTACTGCCTCAGTGCTGTTCCTTTTTCCTCTTAACATTTTCATTATTTTTCCACAGAAATTCGATTTCATCTCCATACGAGTTCGTTTTTGCCTCAGGTAATGAACTCTTGCTTTAGTTTGATTTAATATTCGTTTTATTATTCAGTCTTAGACTCGAATAGTCCAACACCTCTCCGATTCAAAGTATTTTGTTTTCCTTTCGGACATTTTAGAATTTATCAAATATTTTCTTTCTTGTTTCATGTCTGCCTAAATATTAAATTTTCATTATGCTTTACAATTGGTAAGTTCTTTCCAGTTAGCTCTGTTCTTCCTTCAAACGATTCATGGTTTCTTCCTTTGCAAGTTGTGTTTTCTTTGGTGAATATTTCCGCCATTGAAATCGATCTTTTAAGGACGATTTCCAGAGCTTAACTCATTACGCCGTGAGTAATAGACCCAGGATTATTGTGGCACTATTGGCAATTTTCTTCAACAATTATTTTCTCAGGTGAATAAATTTGAATGGTAGAAATTTTAATAGTTTTTCTTCTCATGCCAAAGTATGGTAGTCTTTTTGTGTGACTAACTCCTACCTTTCTCTCACAGAGAAATTCAATTCCTCGACTATTGTCAATGGGTACGTATACACCCATTCAGGTTTCGATAATCCTTATTCGATCTAGTTACTATGAAATTTCGTTTATATCCTTGTTTATATATTTATGAATATTTATTTGACTATGGTACTTGCAGGTAAATTCCTCTACTGCAGGGATTTTTCATTTGGAGACAAAAGCCTGTAAACTTTTACATGGAATAACTGATAACAGTAGTCCTCTCGTTTGACACAGGTCGGTCTGTGCGCATCTTCCTCATTTCGTAATGGGAATAGTATTTCCCTAGTGTATATTAATAGTTTTACGAATTCATATCATTATGAACAATAATCCCCAATTAATTTCTCGGGGAAATTTACTCTATCTATGTTGTAATTTATATGAACAGAACAATAGATCTCTGAACTGAATTTAATTATTGATATTTTTCCAGTAATTTTTTTCTTAAATTTTGTTATTTTAAAAGGAATAAAATAATTCTTTGCCGAACTTATTAGGGCATATATATATGAATATTCAAAACTTTTTAATTTATTATCATTTTTAAAGGTTTTGAATAATTTTTCTGATATCCACTTGGAATAGCTTTATGAATACTTTCACTTGTACCATTTATATTTAATTTATAATTACAGGATAATAATCAAATGTATTTTCCTTTAACTATTCTGAAAGTCATGCCCTTTTTATAACAGAAGTGGATTTAAGGAAAATAGTTTACTTCTGTTTCTATGTAACTAATTATTATAATACTGTCTAGTTTAACTAGTAATAATTCATACTTGGTTTTAGTTTAAACAATAACTTCTACAATATTTATTTGTTTATTAAATTCAGTTGATGTGTTCCCTTTTCATAATAAAGAATATCATTGCTTCCTGTAATTGTAATAATATAATTTTTAATGGAATACAATATATTCCCTTTAGTTCATATTTGTTAAAAATACCTGTACTTATGCACATATGTACTTTCTATAAATTTATTTATACAGAGTAGATATTTTAGGTTCCCTTAATTTATTTTAAATCATACAGAGAGGCAGATTTTTCTCTCTATTAGGTAGAATATACAGTAGCTTCTATTATTGTTAAATTTATTTATCTTATTTGTATTTCTGGGTTATCTTAACCTAATTCACTTACAATAGAACTATAGAGTCTTTTCGGAAATTAATTAATTGTATTCTATACTCTGCAAATTCTCAATTACTAGTTAATCAACTAGAGTTTAAGATTTTAAATTGTTATTCCATGCATATGTATATGTAATTTAATACCACATAAACATATTAAACGTACAATTGATACATGGTATTCGGGAATACTATATATCTTCAGATTTAAACTCCTAGTAGTTTAGATATTCTGATATATATTTCCCAATTTCTATTCCTACTACTATACAAACTTTAAAAGATTTTATTCTAATAATTCTGTTAAAAGTAAGGAATTATTAAATTTCAGAATTGAAAACTTAATACCTTAAATCTTACTATCACTTCAATCTATTCCATAAAACCAGTATTAGAAAATGTTAGATTAGGTGTGCATACCATAGTTATTCTATGACCAATCCTCCCAACCATAGAATTCCTCTATCTCCTGAATTCACCTCCGAGCTGAGATCCCTCCAAGACCAGACCAACCTCAATCTTTTCTAGAGTAGCTTATTTAAGCTATGCTCTCCCCAAAGCCTGTTTCCAATTCTACGTCCAGAATTTCAAGATGCTTTTATTTATGTTTGCCTAGGGTTCCCTTATTTAGGGACTTTAAAGCTGCTTTCTACTTTTCTAGCTTTTTACCTCTTCCCAACTACTTTCCTCATCATTGCTGAATTGATATTTTCCCTCAAAAATCTAATTTAGAAATCATTTCTTTCAAGTCTTTTTGAAATATTTTGGGGAAAGTCTTAACCTCTTTCCATACCTCATGGATTAGGCATGTGATCTCAATTTTTCATTTGGTCATAATGCACACAAACATTTTATTTATTTTTCATTAATAAAAATCAAATAAATCCACACCATAATTATCCATTGGGGTCCACTCCCCTTTAGACTTATGTTCAAATGTCTAACTGGAAAAAGCATAGAAACTAGGGGTGTTACACACTCCCCCTCTGAAAACAAACACCGTCCTAGGTGTTAACAATGAACTACTATAATTCATTATGAAGATGGATACTTTTCCATCATCTCAGCTTCCCACGTGGCTTCTTTAGCAGTAAAGTGATTCCATTGCACTTTTACTCTAGCTACTGTTCGATTTCGTAGTTCAATTTCTTCTATAAAGAGACATGAAACACATCATGAACTTTAATATGTAGGAGTAAGGCTAGTTTATATGCCACTGGTCCCATCCTTTCTAGGACTTCAAAAAGTCCAGTATCAAGGAGCTAATTTTGCACAAGTACTAGTATGCAAAGTGTTATTCTTGGTTTTAATACACCAATAGACATTATCACCCAACTCTCTTCTTGTCGGCATATATTTTCTGTCTATCCTGAGCTGTTTTAATGTTTTTCTGAATCTGTTTTACAGCTCTTTCCATTTCCTTGAAAGCATCTGACATTAGGATTTACTTGTTTTCAAGTTGACTCCAGCTTAAAAGAGTATGACATTTTCTTCCATAGAGTGTCTCAAACAGACTCATATATATAGAAGTAGAATAGATATTATTATTGGTAATTTCAGCTAACTGCAATTAGTCTTCCCACCTAATTTGAATATCCATTAATAGCATATCTTTCAGTATTTGATTTTCCCTTCTACTTCATTACAAGAAGGCTATCTGGATGAACCCCTTTATTCCACTTTCTCTCTGTCCATAATTCATACCAATTTATGTAAGTAATATCACATAGATATATTGATAACCACAACTACATTCTGAACTTTAATAATTTCAATAAATTCAGTGGTTAGCCCAAACCGTTCAGGTTGATAGTGGTTTTAGTGCCCTTTTTGTACAACTACTTATCATTCCTTGTCTTTCGGTGAGATTCCCTTCTCACGCAAACTTAGTCTAGTTCAGCTTTTCTTGATTTCTGGTAATTGCTCTGCATTATTTCTTCTATTTCTCCTTAACAGGTGGTACATTCCTGTTACAGTTGTATAAAATTCCACTTCATTAGTATTTATGATGAAGAAATAAACAACATATCATGAAGGTTATACTTTCCACCTTTTCTGATTTATTATTTATTACCATAGTACTTGTATTGTTTTCTTTTAACCATTGATCTATTTAATTTATAATATTAGACTCACTAAATGAGTCTATTAATTCAATTCACACTTAACCATTTCTACTATAGTGAATTATTCTAATTGCATGTTTGTGTATTAATCAATGCACAGGGTTATTTCACAGAATAACTAAATCCCTCTATTTTGAAAAAAATGGTGTGTGTGTATATATATATATATATATATATATATATATATTTTCCTAGTAAGTTCTTTCTCATTTTAGACATTTCTTTAGAAGTTTGTAAAAGAAATTTGATACCTTATTACTTGAGCATTACTCAAATTGTTGAGATATTCCAACCATCCCAACACTTTTTCTTTTCTTGGTTACAAAGGAGATATATCCATACTACAAAAAATTTTACGCTTCTTGAGATTTACTACTGCCCCTCTAGTCTTGTACCAATTTATATCCCACTTCTTTATATTATGATTCATTTGACTAGTAAAACAGTCCTAGAAATTCAATTCCAATTTTGTTTTTTTTCAGCACTTTATGCTTTTCTTTGGGGTTCTATCTCCCCTTTGAACCAAAATGACCAGAATATACTTAGTATTACATAGATTGCATATATTTTAAATCAGTATTACTTCTTATGGCTTCTATTTTAATTCCCACCAATTTTTCATATAACACTAGGTTTTTATCTTTATCTTATAACTAACTTCCTTATTTGGAACTAATTCTGGAATTTCATCCACAACTATCCTCTTACCCTTCTTGGGTCGGGATTTTTTTTAATATGCAGCATTATTCCATTCTTGGAACTTTGAGATGTTTGTGGTTCTTCCACCCTACACCACTTATTGTTTTGTTTTGTTTTGTTTTTTTTTTTCCACTTTGTTGAAGACAATTTTCCTCAACTTTATCCACTAGCTTTAAAATTTGTTGTGAAATTTTTTTGATCTGATGGGTTTCCTCCACACATGTTGATTTGATGGGTTTCCTCCACACCCCAAATCCAAATACAATTCAACCTTCTTTCTCTAGGTTTGCAACTGCTGGATGTAGCGCTATTATACTATGCACAAATTTAATAATCAGGGAAACTAGATTTTATAATAGAAAAAATTTATGGGTGTAAGTACCCATAATTCAATACTTTCTATTTGATAGTGCACTCGATGTAGTTTCTTTACTTACAATTATTCTACATACAAAATTTTTAAATCAAGTCATTTCTTTGTGACACTTACATTTTATCATCTTCCTACACAATTGAACCCCAAAATTTTGTATATATATATATCATTTAATTCTCTTCCCCGCCTACATTGCATTCCCATTATACACTCATTTCTCATCCTTATTGGATGTAGAACTTGATTTGACATTTCTGAAATTATATTGGTATGCTTGACTGGTTCATTAGAAGTTAAAGCTTCCTCTCCCATAAGTTATAAGTTCTATAATCCCTCTGACTGTATTTATAGTATTCATTCTGATGGTTTATTGTTCCGACTATATATGTATATATATATATATATATATATATATATATATATATAGGCATATTTTTCCATCAAGATTTCTTATACGTTTAACTTACATACGTGATTTAATTAAAACTGAAATTTTGCATTACTTCAGTTATAATTACTTTTTTTGCTTCAACTACTATCCTTTCATCAAAGAGGATATGTTTATATACCCCATAACTGTATAACTCATTTTTTTTCCTTTCCACCCAGATATTACGAATTTAATTTTTTCTTTTCCAATTAGGACATAAATTTTTAGTACATGCTGATATAGACCTGGTCTCTAATGCAGGTAGAGATTATTATTATTATTATTATTATTATTATTATTTCCGCATACTTTATTTTAACCATGTATCTTATTCATGCTTTGCACTTTCTTTTAACTAATTAAAGGCCAATGGTTTCTAACCCAACTTTTCATTTATTTTATGATTTTATTTGATTGTATTTCAATTGCTACTCCTACCCCATAATAAACGCTGCATCTCGAGTTGGAGATTTGGGATTGGGACTCGGCCTTTCTCTGGTTCGAGCTATTTCATTCTGTTTGTATCATAGCTCTGGTGTATTTATTATGTTTAACAAGACTGTAGGTACTACTTTTCTCCCATGGATTTATGAAAACATATCGTATTACTATTTTTACTTTTGTTCCACTTGAAATTTCATCTGATAATAGTTCTATTATCATTTTCTCAGAAAATATTTTAACCCATATTGGTTACAGATTTCTTTCATCCAAACCCAAGGTAATACAGTCTAACAACGTTAGCATAATTTTATTAATTTTCATGTAACTGGGTTATGAGCTTTTGTTACACAGTTGTATACAACTTCTTTACTTCGTTCTACTTCTTTTGTGATGATTTATCAGCCGAGCATACGATTTGCATCGCTCTATACGGTATGAAATTTAATTACAAAGTCATGTTTATTCTTCAGAATTCTTAGGATTCCGGTTTTCTAACTTTTAATTTTTCTGCTTCCAGGAAATCCCACTATCAGTTATAGATAACCCCGGTTACTTCTTAATACACAACGTCAATTTCTAACTTCCATTTCTCACATATGCAGGTCTGAAAACGAATTTTTCTTCGTTTTCTTCATCCTTAAATGGAAACGGCCTATATTTACTTTTGTAAATATCTTAGGATTTTTCCCATTTTCTGTTAACCATTAATATTCCATTAAATATTTTGACACCTATAGACTGATCATTATTATAGCAGAAGGCTAACTCATATTCAATTATTACCTTAACTTTACCGCTACTAATATTGGTATATGAGTATGTACGAAACAAGTTTGTCTTGCTTCTCACTGGTAAAAAATAGCCTCTTCTCATCAGTCATCATTTGTAGGTCTATACTGCGGTACTATTTCTATACAAATGTTTACATTAGTAAAATTTAAATTTCATACAGCAGCATAGAATTTTTGTGTGGTTACCTAGTTTTTCGAGTGTTTTAACCTTGCTATGATTTTATAAATGCTAGCCTATCATTGTGGCTTTCAATCTATACCATTCCCCGTTGCATTCATGCAACATAGCCTTATTTGGATCTAGCATGTTTTCTCCCCCACCTAGATCCACATTCAGCTTGTCCTCTTCAATCATGGTTCGTAGCTGTATCCCTTAGTACTGTTTAATGTACAGTAAACCAACATTGGTAAATTCATAACAACAACATAAAATTTTCTGTGTGAGCACATAAGTTGCTCAGTGTTTCAACTATTACTCTGATAACATTTGTAATGACTCTCAACTAACACAATTTTTCTTTTTTTCCTTTTTTTTTTCCATATCTATCCCATTTTTTTTCTTCTCTTTGTTCCTTAATATCTGACGAAATTTGTTTTGAATACAAAAGAGTGAACATTACTTTTTTTAGTTTCATCTTCAATAATATTCAATATTAATACTTACTACTGTATTAATAATTTTAAAGAGGTCTATCGATTTGTACTGTACTTCTTTTTGCAATTGTTTTTCATATTCAAAGTATACCCTTCTCTTCCTTTTCATATCATTGAACCTCAGAGGTATTATACCTAAAAATTGTCTCTTAGACAATCTCATTTTTATTTTAATTATTAGATGTTTTCTCCCCATTATATATTATTATTCTTACAACATATTTTATGGAAATACTATATTACCCTCGTTGCATTTCTAATGTTGTACATACTATTTTCCTCCTTAAGTATCTTACTATACATATGTTATTGAATGACCATTTGATTTGAATTTTATATATATGTAAGAGTGATTACTTTGGTAAACATATTACGAATTTAATTCATATCTCTATATGTTTAAATTTGATTCATATATCTATGCCTTATAAACTCAATACATATATTTATATGGTTTTTCATTCGAACATTATGAATTTAAGTTAATGTATTATATACGAGCATAATTTTCATAATGTCAGACTTTAAAGGCCGAAATCTCTGTATAGCAGAGTATGTGATTTTGCATTTAAGTTACGTTATCGTGGTTTACGTTACACCACTATGGTTTGCTCTTTAGTATGCCTTAGAATATGAACTCCGTATTGCAATTTAAGTTATTCGTATCATTTCGATACTGTTTCATTTATGTGACAAGAATTGAACGATAGCAATGGTATTATTTTATGGTTTTTATGTCCTTCTCCCATGTGAACAAGTACTAAAACTTGAATTAGTAGCTCTTTTCCGTTCAATTTATATCGTTGTTCATTGGTTATGGTTTAACACTTACCCATCACCCGAGGTTGTAGCCTCGATCCACACCACTATGCCCAGATGTTAACACATGGACGGTGGGATCTAAATGGTGCCTAGGGTTTCATTCGACCATAAAAGGCTCTTGCCTCAGTGCTGTTCCTTTTTCCTGTTAACATTTTCATTGTTTTTCCACAGAAATTCGATTTCATCTCCATACGAGTTCGCTTTTGCCTCAGGTAATGAACTCTTGCGTTAGTTTGATTTAATATTTGTTTTATTATTCTATCTTAGACTCGAAGAGTCTGACAGCTCTCTGATTCGAAGTATTTTTTTTTTCCTATCGGACAGTTTAGAATTTATCAAATATTTTCTTTCTTGTTTCATGTATGCATAAATATTAAATTTTCATTATGCTTTACAATTGGTAAGTTCTTTCTAGTTAGCTGTGTTCTTCCTTCAAACGATTCATGGTTTCTTCCTTTGCAAAGTTGTGTTTTCTTTGGTAAAGATTTCCGCCATTGAAATCGATCCTTTAAGGACGATTTCCGGAGCTTAAATCATTACGCCATGAGTAATAGACCCAGGATTATCGTGGCGCTATTGTCAATTTTCTTCAACAATTATTTTCTCAGGTGAATAAATTTGAATGGTAGAAATTTTAATAGTTTTTCTTCTCATGCCGAAGTATGGTAGTCTTTTTGTGTGACTAACTCCTACCTTTCTCTCACAGAGAAATTAAATTCCTCAACTATTGTCAATGGGTACATATACACCCATTCAGGTTTCGATAATCCTTATTCGATCGAGTTACTATGAAATTTCGTTTATATCCTTGTTTGTATATTTATGAATATTTATTTGCCTATGGTACTTGCAGGTAAATTCCTCTATTACAAGGATTTTTAATTTGGAGACAAAAGCCTGTAAAATTTTACATGGAATAACTGATAAAAATAGTCCTCTCGTTTGAAACTGGTTGGTCTATGCGCCTCTTCCTCATTTCGTAGCGGGAATAGTATTTCCCCAGTGTATATTAATATTTTTTACGAATTCATATCATTATGAACAATAAACCCCAATTAATTTCTCGGGGAAATTTACTCTATTTATGTTGTAATTTATATGAACAGAACAATAGATCTCTGAACTGAATTTAATTACTGATATTTTTCCAGTAATTTGTTTCTTAAATTTTTTTTTTATTTCAAAAGGAATGAAATAATTCTTTACGGGACTTATTAGGGCATATATATATGAATATTCAGAGCTTTTTAATTTATTATCATTTTTAAAGGTTTTTAATAATTTTTCTGATATCCACTTGAAATATATTTATGAATACTTTCAGATGTACCATTTGTATTTAATTTATAATTACAGGATAGTAATCAAATGTATTTTCCTTTAACTATTCTGAAAGTCATGCCCTTTTTATAACAAAAGTGGATTTAAGGAAAATAGTTTACTTCTGTTTCTCTGTAACTAATTATTATAATGTTGTCTAGTTTAACAAGTAATAATTCATACTTGGTTTTAGTTTAAACAATAACTTCTACAATATTTATTTGTTTATTAAATTCAGTTGATGTGTTCCCTTTTCAAAATATAGAATATCATTTCTTCCTGTAATTGTAATAATATGATTTTTAATGGAATACAATATATTCCCTTTAGTTCATATTTGTTAAAAATACCTGTACTTCTACATATATATATTTTCTATAAATTTATTTATATAGAGTAGATATTTCAGCTTCTCTTAATTTATTTTAAATCATACAGAGAGGCAGATTTTTCTCTCTATTAGGTAGAATATATAGTAGCTTCTATTATTGTTAAATTTATTTAGCTTATTTGTATTTCTGGGTTATCTTAACCTAATTCACTTACAATAGAACTATAGAGTCTTTTCAAAAATTAATTAATTTTATTCTATACTCTGCAAATTCTCAATTACTAGTTACTCAACTAGAGTTTAAGATTTTAAACTGTTATTCCCTGCATATGTATATGTAATTTAATAGCACATAAATAGATTAAACGTACAATTGATACATGGTATTCGGGAATAATAATTTAAACTCCTAGTAGTTTAGAGATTCTGACAGATATTTCCCAATTTCTATTCCTACTACTATACAGACTTTAAAAGATTTTATCTTCTAATAATTCTATTAAAATTAAGGAATTATTAAATTTTAGAATTGAAAACTTAATACCTTAAATCTTACTATCACTTCAATCTGTTCCATAAAACCAGTATTAGAAAATGTTAGATTAGGTGTGCATACCACAATTATTCTATGACCAATCCTCCCAACCATAGAATTCCTCTATCTCCAGAATTCACCCCCCTAGCTAAGATCCCTCCAAGAATAGACCAACCTCAATCTGTTCTAGAGTAGCTTATTTAAGCTATGCTCTCCCCAAAGCCTGTTTCCAATTCTGTGTCCAGAATTTTAGGATGCTTTTATTCCTATTTGCCTAGGCTTCCCTTATTTAGGGACTTTAAAGCTGCTTTCTGCTTTTCCATCTTTTTACCTCTTCCCAACTACTTTCCTCATCATTGGGGAATTTAGATATTTCCTCAAAAATATAATTTAGAAATAATTTCTTTCAAGGCTTTTTGAAAGATTTTGGGGAAAGTCTTAACCTCTTTCCATACCTCATGGATTAGGCATGTGATCTCAATTTCTCATTTGGTCATAATGCACACAAACATTTTATTTATTTTTCATTAATAAAAATAAAATAAATCCACACCATAATTATCCATTGGGGTCCACTCCCCTTTGGACTTATGTTCAAATGTATAACTGGAAAAAGCATAGAAACTGGGGGTGTTACAGATATGCTTGAGTGTGGATTGAGTAATCACATTGTGGGAATACTAATATGCATCTCTTATGTATATCACAAGAAGAAAGGTGAATTGTAGAATGCATGTGGGGTCATAAGAGAGGCATCATGTCATTATGTTAAGGATATAAATATAAGGGGGTGTAAAAAATGTTAATGAAAAAACAAATAGCTACACTATCTAGTGAAAGTAGTGTTTTTTTAAATTGGGAAAATGAAATGGGTTAGTATTGGTAGAGGGTTAAATAAAGTGATTTTTAAAGGTATTTTCAAATATGTAGTCAAATTAAGGGTATTGTTTAGTATGCCATGAACGCATGTGCTATGCCATAGGTTAATTGAGTGACGCTCCTGTGCTATTCATTCACGTAACAATTGACCATACCATATATTTCTTTTTACCCCACCCCTTAGATTTCTATGTGGAAAACAACACGTGCACTCCAATTTTTTCAATTTTTCTCGAAGATTAAGTGGAAAGTTGTTCTGTGGATATTTATGTTGATCACTGTCGTTGATCTAGATCTAATCAGATGATCTGTATTGTCAGGGGATCGTTATGGTTATACCACACCCAAACACTCCTTATGGCAGTCATTATAACTCTAGTTTGCTTCCAGATCTGCTCCATGTGGCACCGAGCATTATTGTTCATGTTTTTCTCTTGCGATGCACTCACAGGGTGTCTCATATGGTTTTGCTACTTCAACACACACCTAATATCATTTTTTTCTCATTCTAATCAGGTAAGCACACAACATTTATCAACACAACTATATAATCTTTTTGAATATTGTTCATTTCTAGTGTTGTACTCCTACCTCTGTTAAATTTAGGTTTCCTTTAGTTGGACAAGTGGATACAGAGTATGTTTTCTGCCCATTCCTACACTAGGGTCCATCAAAACTCACTATAGTAGCCATGTTTTGGTGCCTTGAAACCCTAAGGGGTTTTCTTGCTTGCCTTCCTCGGTTATTTACTCTACAGTCTCGATGACCCTTAGGTAAGTGCTTAAAATAATGTTTGCATATTTTTATTTGGTTATCATTGCGGTTTCACATCCTCTGTGAGTAATAAATTGTATCAATTCTTTCACCATAGGGTACAAGAGTCCAAGAGGCCTAGACTCAGACTCTGGAGAACCCCGACTCTCTTTTTCCTTGGCTTGTTGCAGAATTTTATTTCCAGGTGCTTGGTAAATTTCTTGAGTCTGTTTCAAACATTCTCCTTATTACTTCCTTTAGTTCTCTTTGGCATGGTCTTCATATGAATTATGAATTTTCACTGTTAGATAAGTGGGTTTGGATTACCCAGGCCAAGTGAGTTGGGGCTTACCACGACCTCCTCACCATTCGCATGTAACCTACCTTTTCGTCTTGAATGATGTACACATATTATTCTTAGTTGTAATCTGGTATATACTCACACCAGTTAGAATTAACTGCTGACTCAGGAAAAATCCTAGGGTTTAAAATTTTGCATTAAATTTACTCTATATTTTTTTGTTCAGTTTGAAAATGGCTATTCATGAGTTAGATTCTATTATTTTTTAAAATTCATCCCTTTTCCATGTACTGCCGATGAAATTTTCCATGGTGATAATAATACACTAATCCATACAAGAATTTTCCTATAATGTTGTATCTTTCAGAATTTTAAATAATCTTGGTACTGAATTTGTGAACCTATTTGTAATTCCAATTTTCCATTTTTTTCCAAATGGTAGCATTTAATTCGCATGGTTATATTTAGTATTAGCTTATTTTTATATTTTGTGTTTATTTGTTGATAGAATTACTTATATGTGTACTTGTTCGATTGGAGTTTTTAATTGGAATTTACAAATTATTTTTGGGTTTAGTTTTTCCTTCTTTTTTATTCAAAGCTTATACCCTTAATAGCTTTGGACTATTCAACCTGGTTCCCTCCCTTCAGTTTTAACTAACCAGGGTTAAGGAGTATGCAGGAGTATGCACAAACTTCCAGGTGCTGAGCTGAATTCCCTTTGAATGAGCTTCATTTAACTGATTTAGGGATATTCCAATCTACCCCAATATGTATTTCCAGTTGTAGATTTTAATAATTTTTCTTGTAACATTGCATCTTCTACTCCATATAAAAAATATAATTTCTTTGACTGATGTAATATACTATCTTTGTCATACAACACATTCTTGCAATGAATAACAAAAATTAATACTTTTCCACATAAAGATAATATTGTTGTGATATTGTTATGTCTAGCAAGGGTAATTGTTATTGTTTCCTTGATTTAATCCAGCGAGTTTTCTTGAAATAGGATGACAATTTTAGAGTTTACTTATAAGAATTTGCGTTTTCTAGTGATTTCCATAATATAATTATCTTGATCTTGTATCAATACTTTCACCTACATAGAGAATGGAATCCTTAAAAATCATTTTGATACACTCACATGCATCATAGAGTAGTATATAATCACAACATCAATTACTTGAAAACATAGAGTAATATAAAATAATCAGTATACAACATTTACTTGAATAAATGTATGAAATGGAGTGCTTGCAAAAATTAAATACATATATATTTTCAACCTATTTTGTTTTATAATATCTTACCTCCCAACCTTGAGACTAGCTATGACATCATCTCTCTCCCCTGAGCTCTTCTTCTCCAAATTGGAGTAATAAAATAGTCTGAACATCAAGACCCCAAGTCCAGCTTAGAAATTCACCATTCTAGGGCTATTTAGAAATATCCACTGGTTTATTGAATCCAACTCAGCATTTTCCCTTGGCAATGTCATGCCCAACCTCCAATGGCTTTTCTTGCTCTGATTCTCTCTCTTCTTGATTCTTCCTTCAACCTCCCTTGGCCTTCCTGGGAATCCCTTTTTCAATCAAGGATTATATAACCACGAGTAACTGTCTAGGAGGTTTACCTAACTAACTTCTTTTTAATGTAAAATATATTTTCTGTGTCATTAAAATCATATGAAAAAATCACTTGTATACTCCAGACGAAAGTTTAGATTCCAAATTAATGGTAAAAGTGAAAATTAAAATGCTAACTTACCTATCATGGTAATTTCTGAGGGTGCTACATCTTCCCTCCCTAAAGTGAAACATCATCCTCAGTGTTTCTTAACCCCTAAAATAGGTTGGAACATTCCTCTGTGGATATAGAATTTTTATGCTTCACTCTCCAAGTGAAGTGGTTTTATGACACTTAACCGAGTTATCACTTGCTTTTGTAGCAACAATTTTCTTTTGATTTAATGTGCACAGAGATTTGACTACATTTATTCCATTCGGATTCGACCTACCTCCATAACCATTATGGTCAGTAGTTTTTCATTAATTAATAACACACACACACACACACACACATAATCAATCTTTAGTACAAAATCCATTAATTATTATTTATATCTACCCATCAAGAGTCATTAGTATGCATCGCGACCTGAAAACGGTCAGTAACGTATGTTGAATAAGAGTTAGCAACATTTTTTTTTGAAACTCATTATTTTAAATTCTTTGACTTTCCCAATGGTTATGCCAATAGATGAAGGCCACTATAAGTTTCAAATCACGAAATAGTTCTTGTATTTTATAATAGATTTCAACTAATACACTATTGCATACATATACACTTTTCATTATTACACCTTTATATTAATTCAATCGTTACATACATATTATTTATGCGTAAATAAAGTTTTCAAATAACTCTTTTTTTCTTGTCATCTCTAGATTTCCATATTATTGTCTATTTTGCTAAGTAAAATTATTGATTCCTTCCATGGGCTGCTTTGAAATTTTGTTTATTAGCCACCAAGGATCAATTTTCCATCCTATATCATAAGTTTTTTATGTAAATAATATGCAATTTGGCTTCCTTGTATAATCACAAAGTTTCTCCTTTTAGTATTTGTATGTACATTGACTGTTCATACTCACCATGTCACCCATTTTTTATAATTTGGAACACGATCCATTATCCACTTCATTTAACCACAATTTATCTAATGCATTTGGCATATCATATATGATGATGTATTCATAGATAATAGCTTTATTCCAATTTAGAAATAATTGGTTGTCTTATTATATACTGGAGTCATACTTGTTATTGTCTCAAGGAAGGGTTCCATCAGAGAATATTCAGCATAGGAATCACGTGGTACAACGTTATACCCATATTCTCTTGTAAAATCTTAATTTTTCTCACGATTATAAGTCACATCACTTTTGTTTCTTACCTCACTCGGCTTCATACCAATTATTTCCTACACTTTGTATGTATGTAATTTAAGGTAGTATGTGATATCCTTGTTTGTTAAAGCATCAGACCAACAAGGATCTGGTTAATAATATCCTTATAATAGTTTGTTGAAGAATCATTTGGTTTTATTATATATATATATATATATTCCTTGGTTATACTAAATTTTCCATGTAATTTAACACTCATCTATTCTTGTTATTCATGTTGTAACCACTTATCTTAAATATTCAGATATTGGATTTACAACTAATAGTAATTTCTATCAACTACAATCTCTTGACATCTTGTTTAATCCTATTTAACATTTCATTTGTGAGGTGATTATATAAATAAGCATTTTGCGAATCATTCTGTGATTTAGCATTGGGATTTTTTGAATCACAAACTCTTGAGCCCTCTACATCCGCAAAGTATGGGAATTTCAAAGTCTTCCTGGATTTATATTTTAAGGTCATGATACTCTTCTAGATGATTACCTATTCCTCTTTGAAAATACCATAACTATAATAAAAAATAATATCTTACTTACAAAATAAACATTAAAACATTAACAATGGTATACATTTATGTATAATCCACTATGTTGATGGTGTACTCCCATCATTCTACTATTGTAACCAGTCTTTCATTGGCTCCCTTACTTAAAATATTTTTCTAATGAAATCTCATTAATTCCCTTATCAACTTGGACATTATTTTCTGTACCAGTTTGTTATTACAGCATATGATTTATTTATACTAGAATTTATATTGTTGGCATATAGATTTGTGTTTTTGCTATAATTTATATATCTATTTACAATTTCACCTTCTAGAGATTAGCTTGGTAATAAGAATGATGTGAATGGAGGATGTTAGTAATTCTCAGCTAATTCCTCATTCATAATTTGAAAAAAAATGGCTTATGTGTGCTTAAGGATTCACGTTTTCTTTCATATTGTCAAGTCGAATGAGTGTTTTCCATGTCAATTTAGAGATAAATTTAACATAAAAACAAGAGTTGAACAAAAAAAAATAAAAGTAGAAAACATAACCATACATAATATTAACACATGTATTTGATGAAGGAGTTCACTCCTCCTGGGTTACGTCTCCTTGGTCTAGCTTCCATGGCTTTGGCCTCTATATTATGCTCAAATTATCAAATTTACCTATTTACAATGATCCTTTGCTCTTGTAACCTACTCCAATGAGTACAAAATGGAAAAATGGTTAGCTAGCCTATTTCTAAGCCTGATTTGGTCGAAAATTGCAAAATTTATGGCTTCTTCAATTTCTCCCACTAAATTTGTCTATAAACTAATTAACTGCCACTAAAACGGGTAGTTTCCAACAATTTCATAGGTTCACTAAGTTAATCCACATTTAATTTTAAGTGGTAGTTAGTGCACTAATTAAGTGAACTTAACGCACTAATCCAATGCTTAAGTTAATCCTCATTTACATTTGGATTAGCACTAACAAAATGTGCATAAGGTTAAACAAATTTCAATTAAGGTTTAAACTCTGCTTATCTTGGAGCTCCCTCCAGTGGTCCTAGGTGGTGGTCCTATGGACCGATGCTGGCCCCTCTTTTCCCCCTTCATAACAATAATTTAAAAAAAAATATAATCTGGCTATTTAGTATCGTAGGAACTGACCCGTAATGGAGGTGGTATGTGTTGCACATGTTGTGGGGGAGGTCGCAGGGTTGAACCCCAACCTCTGCCTAGTCCTTAAAAAAATAATTACCACATATTTCAACTTGGGGGGAGGGGGGGGGGGGCAGGGCACACATGGAGGCCTCTGATCTAGCCACGTGTCATGTCCTCATTGGCCTAGCCAACACCAACCGAATTCGATACCGACACTTCTCAACTAGTTATTGAACCATGTGGGGAATATTCCCTGGAACATACCTTTTTCTAACTTGGCTTTATGGATGCCTAGTTAGCATCCCTGTCACAAAATTTACATGTTTAGTCAAGCTAATAGATCATGTTTCTCGGAGAATACGATGACCATTTTTCATGAAACAAAGTGCACCAGATTAAAAATGATGAGCACTATGTGGTTGTTCAGGTTCCAAGCCAATCTAAGAATTTTGAATTCCGAGGATGAAACTAAGCCCCTAATTGTTACTCCCTTCTCAAATCTTCTGGGATCCTAAAATATATTTCATTACTGAACATGTGGATGGGGGTACAGTTCCCTCACCCTTCCAGTCTCAAGCCACTGGAATTTTACCAATTTCATCAATTTGAGCTTTTCAGAAAAAGTAGTCTTTTTCCTTTACTCTCGAGACCCTGTCTTGTTGTTGTAGATACTGTCATGGTGCAATTTCCCTGAATTTTCAAAACAAAAATCTGTCCTTGCAGAAACAAACTTGTTTCCACCTCGGTCGTCAATCAAAGGAAACTTGAATTTTTTTTCATCTCGAACACTTTCGACATGGTGATTTTTAGCTTTTCTTGCCTTGTACTTGTGTTGAATTTTGACCAAGTGTTTTCGTCATTGCCATGTACCCTTTTCAAACAGAATACAACTAATTTTGGAACCTATGCCATATTTTTCAAGTCACTTCAACACTTTCTCTTTGACCTTTTCACTCTCTTGCACCAGTATCTTGTTTCCGTCACTACTCAACAATGATGTTGACTGCTGCAAATCTTTCACATCTTGTTTACCTCCTTTCAAAGGCAACATTTTAGAGTCTTGAAAAATCTTATTATAGGCATTAGAAACTTCAAATAAATCAACTTTTTCATTCAATGCATCTTTTTGAAAGGTTTCATTCAAACCATATCTATCATGGTTGAACATTAACAAAGTCAAATTTTGACTTGCATTCACTATTCTCTTGATTTCTCCTGCATGTATAAGAGACACAATTATCTTCTTCTTATGTGCTCTAACTATGTACGAAATTACATCATTAAATAAGTGATACTTATTCTCATGGTGAGGAAATACTTCTTTCCTATCATAAAGATAAGAACTTCCAAAAATAATACATGAAATCTCAAGCCGCACTACATCAAGTTCAACTTCATCAATAAAGTTTGAATTGATTGCAAACCATAGGATGCACTTCCTTGTTACCTTCAAGTTTGCATTCTTGCATATTCACCCTAAAGGATAAGGTCTTGGATGTATAACAGTTTCAAGATTTAACTTCTTAACTAAGTTTTCAGAAATAAAATGAGCTTAAGAACCACTATCAAATAGTGTGTCTATTTTGGTATGCTTTGAGATTAGTCTAATATGAAAGATTTCTATTCTTGTATCTTCATCTTGAGTTACATTGGAACAACTTGAAGAACTAGTGATTGCTATGTTCTTACCTTTCAAAACCATTGTTTTAATCTTGGTTTCATCTCTTGAATCTGAACCGAAGTTATGTTCAATGATTGCAACCATTTTCCCGTTCTCCTTGGCTTTACATTTGTTTGGTTTCAAATCTTGATGGAGTTTCC
Source organism: Pinus albicaulis (assembly GCA_034641835.2). Taxonomy (NCBI): domain Eukaryota; kingdom Viridiplantae; phylum Streptophyta; class Pinopsida; order Pinales; family Pinaceae; genus Pinus; species Pinus albicaulis. The sequence goes on from CM076569.1 coordinate 795,877,947, forward strand.
AATAATGGTATTCATCATGGACATTCTTCGAACAATGTTTACATGTGATTTTATCTTTTTATTTTTTGATATAACAATTTTTCTTTCCTCTTCCATTAAACTTTCCCTTTCCTTTACCCTCATACTCAAGGAAACTATTAATTTTCTCATGTGCACTATGTTTCCCTCTTGCTTCTAGATGTATGGCCTAAACGCAAACCACCAATATACTTTAACAAAGACTCTTGAGAATACAAATTAACACCCACAATAAGAGATCTTCTCCTAAATTCATGAGTATAATCTTCCACACTTTTCCCTTTCAATTGTCTAAAATTTTGCCGACCCGTAATAGCTTTTGAATGTAAGATAGAGGATAGTATTTAATTTTGATGGAAGCAATAAAATTTGACCAAGACATTGAGATCGTACAATGATTTTTAATCTCATATTTAGTCCTTGCTTCCCACCATATAAGTTCTGACCCCTTCATCCTGAAGGAAGCCAATTAAATCTTTATGTCATATTCTTGAAGGTTCTGAATTGTGCAATAAACCTCCAATTAACGAATCTAGTTATCCAACTTCTCTTCATTCACTTCGCCATTATACATTGGAAGCTCAAACTTAAGATCAAGTTTAAGAAAAGGTGATTTACCAAATCGTTTAGAAGTATGTGTATGAACATATGGAAGAGTTGTGGTAGTGGAAGATGATGATGAGGATGGTGAAGATGGTGGTGAGGATGATGGTGGAGTGGATGGTGGCTTCTTAACATCTCCATGGTCTCCTCCTCCTAGAGAATCCTCTCTTCTTGGATGCCTTGAACTCTCTCATTGCATTATTACATTCCTTTCCTCATAGAGGACTTTAACCATCTCATTCATATCAAATAATGCCTTCCTTAATGCTCTCTCATATTCTGTCATGATAGGTTCTTCTTCATGAGGCATGCTCACTGAGGACTCAACTTCAACTTGATGATGTGCTAGTGTTGAAGACTTTATAAACCTTTCCCTTCTTCGTCTAGACCCAACTACACATCTCTCAACCAACTTCGCTTCTCCTCTTTTGAGTTTTAACCTTGTAAGCATAACACAAACTTGCAAACAATTAGATCCCTTATTTCAAAACAAAAGCTAATGAACTTGATCTTTGATACCAAAGATCATCTGAATGGAGGATTTTAGTAATGCTCAACTAATTCCTCATTTAGAATTTAAAAACAAATGGCTTATGTGTGCTTAAGGATTCAGGTTTCATTTCAAATTTGAACTCCCATGAGTGTTTTTAATGTCAATTTAGAGAGAAATTTAACATAAAAACAAGAGGTGAACAACAAAAATAAAAGTACAGAACATCACCATACATAACATTAACATAGGTATTTGATGAATGAGTTCACCCCTCCTGTGCTACATCTCCTTGGTCCAACTTCCATGGCTTGGGCCTCTATATTATGCTAAAATTGTCAAATTTACCCGTTTACAATGCTCCTTTTCCCCTATAACCTACTCCAATGAGTCCATAATGGCTCAAAAGTTTCAACTAGCCTCTTTCTGAACATGATTTGGTCAAAAATTGCAAAATTTATGGCTTCTTCATTTCTCCCACTAAATTCGGCCCTAAACTAGTTAATTGCCACTAAAACTGGAAGTTTCCGATAATTTCGGAGATATGCCAAGTTAATTCGCATTTAATTTTAAGTGGTAGTTAGTGAGCTAATTAAGTTCACTTAACACGCTAATCCAATGCTTAATTTAATCTACATTTACATTTGGAATACTGCTAACAAAACATGCTTAATGTTAAACAAATTGCAATTAAGGTTTAAACTCCACATCTCCTCGACCTCCCATCGGTGGTCTTGGGTGGTGGTATTATGGATTGGAGCTGGCCGATGTTTTCCCCCGCTGTAACAATAGTTTAAAAAAAAAATATAATCCAGATCTGTAGTATCGCAAGAAATAAATGGTAGCAGAGATGGTATGTGTTGCGCGTGTTGTGGGGGGGGGGGGGTCATAGGGTTGAACCCTGTAACACCCCTAGTTTATGTTTTCTTTCAAAGCTAGACATTTGAACTTTAATCCTAAGAAGAGTGGACCCCAAATGGATAAGTATATTAGTGGATGTAATTAAATATTTCATTTTGGAAATTAAATAAAATAATGCTATGCAGATTGACCAATGAGAATTGTGAGATCACTTGCTAAATCCAAGAGGATGGATAGAGGCAAATAATTCCCCAAAAATCTTTCAAAAATCCTTGAAAGAATTTATTTCCAATTTAGATTTTGAGGAAAATATAGTTTCCCCAATGAGGTGGAGAGTAGTTGGGAAGAGGTAAAAAGCTGTGAAAGGCAGAAAGCAGCTTTAAAAATCCATAAATAGGGAAGCCTAGGCAAACAGGAAGAAAAGCATCCTGATATTCTGGATGCAGAATTAGAAACAGGCTCTGGGGAGCAAAAGCTTAAATAAGCTATTCCTGAACAGATTAAGAGGTTGGTTTGGAATGGAAGTGATCTCAGCTCGGGGGTGAGTGTTGGAGATAGAGGGACTTTACGGTTGGGAGGAATGGTCAAGTACCAAAGTGGTATGCTCAAAGTGTTAGGAATGATTGAAAAATTATTTTTGTTAAGTGTAAAGGTTAATGACTGTAATTGTATACTACTTGAAATGTTTTGCTTATGCTGCTGTTCCATACATTTATAGAATGATAGAGAAATTAAACTCTCTCTATCCTGTATAGTTGTAGAACTCAGAAATATGAGGACAAATCAACCAGAAACTCTAAACCAGTCCCTAGTTTAAATCTGGAGATTATGTTTCCTCATAGTTTATATCTATGTAACTTTAATCTGTTTCTGTTATAAATAGAATTAATTCAGTAAACATTAGGGAAACCAAATAAAAACCTGTGTGTAGGAGGAATTAAGTACATGCAGGGCAGAGCTATACATTTGTTGAATTAGCTAAGTGAATTACAGACATATAGATTTATAAATCAGCAGTGCATGTTTGTTTATAGATTTTCTTCTATAATAAGGACTGAATGGAAGAGTATATAGTTTAGTACTATAAAATCAATTGCTATATATATATATATATATATATATATATATATATAGGAAGTAAAAGAACAGGACTAAACATGTTTACTAATCATGTAAACAAATGTGGTCTGAGAATTATATATATATATATATATATATATATATATATATATATATATATATATATATATAAACTAGTGTAAATATCCTTCTTGAAACAAGGGACAAAACTTAACAATTACTGGAAATTATAAACTATGCATGTGAACCTCTATAAAATGCATGCAGACTATACATGCTGTGAAAGATAACAAATAACTCACACATCAGATTTATATAAAATGCTCGTGGCAGTGTGAGCCAGAATAGAGCATACTGCATATGTTATAAAATAAAATCAACCTGTCCAGAGTCCACTATTATTTACACCAATAAGTAATATTTGTAAACTTGGAATCATGAAGCAGAAGTAAAGACATACTAATAGAGTATTATGACACATCTACTCTTATAAACCCGATGATAATAGCCAACAAATTGAGGTAGTTGGGAATACTCTTGCAGTACCAACATGTAATTACAATTGAAGAAATAAAATAACATAAAATGCTGAGGAAGCACAAATCTAAGATAATATTAGTAATCTTATCAGTTTTACCCAGCAATAGAAATTAAACAGATACTGTCAAAAGACAACTATTGTCATAAGCATCAACATGAAACAGTAAATCTGAAGTCAACATAGTATGTCAAAACCCTGTTCCTGTCACCCAGGAAGGGAATATGTATATATATCTATCTGAAATTCATATATAAATTCATGAACCCAAAATTTGTAAATTATGATAGTCGTGTCTTAGGACAGATTAACTGAGAAAAATAGTCTCAGCGACCATATTAGCAGAGTCCTAGAAAGACAGACCAAGTCTAGGTAAATCCTTATTATGACAGTAGCAACGAGAAAATTTATATGACTCGAGTGGTCGGAACAAAAACAATTGGTATAGTAACGATGTAAGAGTCTAGTCTCATTTCGACGCATAGGCGGTGGATATCGACCTGAAAGCGCAAAATGAAGTGAAATTAAAACCGTATGAAATAACCATTTCACTGTAACTCTGAGAGTTGAATTCGTTTGGAATTCGATTTACCTGCAACACAAACAAGGGACAGTGATAATATGAATCGATTGACTGATATGAACTATAATTCCAACAAATAAATGCAAAGGAAACATTTATAAAGGATTACCTTGCTGATGAGGAATTCCTTATCTCCAAAACGACCTGAAACAGAGATAACCGAGCAAAATAAAACCAATTAGACCACCAGGACTTTCAAGGACGAGTGAGGAAGCCAGGGGTTGAATTACAAAACTGAATTGATTCTTGCCTGGGGTGATGGATTGATAGTCGTAGAGGAAGCAAGAAAAATCAAAACGTCACCATTCGAATAACCTCAGAAAATTCACGAAAGACAACGAGGAGTACGCCCTATAAAACAAACAAAAAAATGATGTAGTATTAGTATCCGACATTATTAACAGGAATATAAACATAAACAAATGAGAAGAAATCTCCACGACAGATGTGTTCAACTGATTGAGACAAATCCTCGACAGTAAACGAAATCAAATGAGGAAAATTCTTTAACCTCAGCTCTCACTCTATAACACAGAGCGTATTGTTATGAAAGAAGAATACATAGCCAGGCTCATTACACAGAGTGTAGGCTTCATCATTGAGTTAGCGTAATACGCATCAGTGCATACCTGAAAGGCAATACGATGAGGGATAGATGCGCTCGAATCCGGGGTGGGAAGACGCTTCGTTTCCTCCATCGTGCAGAGGCTCGACACTGGAGGACAAGCAAAAAAAATGAACAGCGAAAGAACCACTTCCATAATAACACAAAGATTTATATGCTCGTCCCATATCCAAACACCAACGAAAACCCTAATAGAAAGGAACAATCTCCACCGTCCAGGTGGCCTCGGATCCATGATCTATACACGGATCGATCTGGAGAAATTTCTATTTAATACTTAATAACTTAAAACATAAATGTAGATCTACGAAATCCATACCACAGTACCATCAATCGAGTCAAGTGGCCGGCATATTAAAAGAGCTATCTGGCGTGGCATGTTACAACCAAAACATATATGCATAGAACCTCGAGTATGAATATAGTAAGAACTAACAACATTGAGAATCAACAACGTGCCATCGAATAGGTGACGAGGAAATTGAAACAAGTTACAATGGCCAATTACTTTAGCAATCGTGCCAACGAGATATAACGAATGCGTTGAAATTCAAATGCACGTATCTCCACATCCAATTTATCATAAATGAACGGTACGCTAGAGATCAAGGACGTAATGATCACGCTCATAGTAGATTCATATCAATGACATGATTCATAAAGAGGAATAGACTTTGAATAATTCGAAATTCGAATCTAGGGTTATAAGTCTTGGAGTGGGACGAAGATATAAACTCAATGATTCATAAAGTATACATACAAGCCATAAGAGTATACTATTGAATGCTAAGGTATATGTAGGGTGGGCCTACGAGTATGGTGTGAAACCATTAAAGAACATATCGAAATGTAGGAGCAAGCTTATAACTATGGTAGGTGAACCATATACATATATGGGGATCAATATATATATATATATATATATATATATATCTGTGTGTGTGTGTGTGTAGTTAATATCTGCTACAAACATTTAGTGGGAAAACACAAATAAATCATACTTACAAGAGGAATAGAAGAAACTAGGAAATCTATTCCATAGTAGATCCAAAATGGTAAATTTTGACAAATAGAATTGAATAGCTGTGGTTAATATAAATATAGCAGTAAACTCAAAATATCATTGAATAGCTATGGTCAATATAAGCACAGAAATAAACTCTAAATAGAGAGAGAAAAAAAAAATTTGATTGTGGGAAAGAGGAGATGTTACAAATGGTATCAGAGCCGATGTTACAAAAAACTGGGTTGTTGTTGTGTGCTCACTGTGTAAATTAATTATTGTTGAATTTTTTTTTTTGTTATTACTGATCTGTATTGTTTAGTGTACAGTGTGGTGTTGAAACAGACAATTCCCATGGCTGGAAGTGATGAAATTTATGTTGATCTGCGTGAGGAATATAATACACCAAATCCTAATGCTCTGGTGATGGCTATGTTGCACAGTTTGCAACGAGAAATGGCTGAGCTAAGAAGCCAGAATGAAAGATTGTCATTAGCCAATGAGGAGTAGGAAAGGCTCATCAGAGAATTAACTTCGCAGAACAACCAAGAGGGTGAAGGTTCCGAAAAGAGGAAGAATGATGAGTCTGAGGATGATGATGCTGTTAGGAATCAGTATAAGCAGAAAAAGGAATTACAGGGGGAATTCTGAAAGATTAAACCTCCCTCCTATGATGGGTAGAAGGAGGAAGATGCTGAAGCTTGGTTGTTGAACATGATTAAGTATTTTCAGGTCTATGAATATGAAAGCAATCTGAAGGCCAGACTAGCTATCTACCGGCTACAAGGTAAGGCTACCTTGTGGTGGGAGGAGACGAAAATGGTTCATGCCATTGATGAAAAGACAGTTACTTGGGAAGATTTCCAGGTTAAGTTTAAAAACCGTTATTTAAATGAACGTTATTATGATGATAAAGCAAAGGAATTTCATGAGCTTAGACTAGGACAACTTACTATTGATGAATTTGTCACTAAGTTTACAAATCTGTTGAGATATGTCCCTTACATCCGTTAAGAGAAGGCAAAGGTGCAAAGGTTTCTGAACTGTTTGCCTGCTGTATACAAGGAGAAAATAGAGTTTGATAATTCAAAAACCATGGATGAAGCGGTGAGAAAAGCTAGATTATGTTACTAGCAGTTCAAAGGCAAAAATGAACATGGAAAAAGTTGGGTAAATAAGAGTGATTTCAAAGGGAAGAAACAAAAACTAGCTTATTTGAAGAACTTTGGCAGGGATCATCAGCGGAAGAAATTTAACAAACCCAAAGAAAGTCAAACTGCTCAGTCCCAAGTGGGTTCAAAACCCATAGATGGAGACAATAAGAAAGAAGGCACAGTTAAAATGAGGGAACCCTTGAAATGCTGGGGATGTGGAGAACCCCATCTTTTGAGGGATTTTTCCCACCGAAACATTCAGATGATTATGAGAGATCGAGAAGCTACCACAGTAAATGACATAGCAAGAAATATACCCACTATCAATGCAGCCTTGGAGAATCGACAAGAAGAACATCAAGCTACCATGGTGGAGATGGAAGGTAAGATTGCTGACCAATGTTACTATTTTGATTGATCCAGGTGCTTCTTTGAGTTACATTAGTCCAAAAATTGTAGAAAAATGCAATCTCAAAACTGAAAAATTTCAGCAGTCTTGGTTGGTCCAGCTAGCCACTGGAACCAAGAGGAAGGTAACACATAAGTTACCCCGAACATCAATTAAATTAAATGATTTTCATACAGAAGTGAATTTGAACATTCTGCCCTTAGGCTCATATGACTTGCTGATAGGAATGGACTGGCTGGAAAAGAGAAAGGCTATGATGAACTGTTGGGATAAAACTCTACAATGCATAGATGAAGAAGGAAAACCTTTTATTCTCAAGGAAAACCAAAACCCATCTCTGTAAGACAAATATCAACACTGCAATTAAAAGGAACAGCTAGGAAAGGATATCAATTTTATGCAATACATGTTGAAGAAATAGAACAACAACCTGAAGGAAATCTGCTAGATACTTTGCCAGTGGTGAGAGAGTTTAAGGAAGTTTTTCCAGATGAGATTCCTCATCTTCCCCCCAAAAGAGAGATTGACTTTTCAATCGATCTGGTGCCTGGAGCAACACCTATTTCCCGAGCCCCTTATAGAATGAGCCCCCCTGAACTCATGGAGCTGAAAATGCAATTGCAAGAATTGTTAGATAAGGGTTATATCAGACTGAGTGTGTCTCCTTGGGGAGCACCGGTGCTGTTCGTGAAAAAGAAAGATGGAACCTTTAGAATGTGCATTGATTATCGTCAGCTAAATAAGTTGAAAATTAAAAATAGATACCCTCTGCCTCGAATTAATGATCTTTTTGATCAGGTAAGAGGAGCTTCAGTATTTTCTAAGATTGATCTAAGGACTGGTTACCACCAGCTCAGAATTAAGGAGGAAGACATTAGCAAAACAACTTTTCGAACCAGGTATGGTCACTACGAATTTGTAGTCCTACCTTTTGGTTTGACAAATGCCCCTGCCACCTTTATGTGCTTAATGAATAGTGTGTTAAATAAGTACTTGGATAAGTTCGTGCTTGTGTTCATAGACGATATTTTAGTTTATTCAAAAAGTAAGGAGGAACACAAAGAGCACCTGAGAATAGTGTTGAAAACTCTGAAAGAAAACCAGTTGTATGCCAAGTTCAACAAATGTGAATTCTATAAGGACAAAATCCAATACTTGGGACATATTATTTTTGAACAAGGGTTGGCTGTTGACCCTGAAAAGATAAAGGCTATTAAAGAATGGCCTGCGCCAACTGATGTTTCAGCAGTGAGGTCATTTATGGGGATTGCAGGTTATTATCGCAGATTTGTGGAGAGATTTTCTGCCATAGCATATCCCATAACCTCACTACAAAGAAAGGGGGTCAAATTTGAGTGGACTGAAAAATGCAAAAACAATTTTGAACAATTAAAATTAAAACTCACCACAGCCCCTATATTGAAAATTGCAGATCCTGATAAAGAATTTGTTGTATGTACAGATGCCTGTAGAGAGGGGTTGGGAGGAGTCCTTTTGCAGGAAAATTCAGTTATTGCATATGAGTCTAGGCAACTGAAGACACATGAACAGAATTATAGTGAATATGATTTGGAGTTGGCTGCTGTTATTCATGCCTTGAAGATGTGGCGACACTATTTTCTTGGAAAAAAATTTACATTGATGACTGATCATATTAGTCTTAAATATTTCTTTTCCCAAACTAATTTGAATGCTAGACAGGCCAGATGGCTGTCTTTTCTGAGTGAATTTGATATGGACATAAAACATATCAGAGGGAAAGAAAATAAAATTGTGGATGCTTTGAGCAAAAATGCTTGCCAAAATATAAAGAGTATTTTTTTTTTCTAAGTAAGCTTAATTCTATTAACAAAGGAGTAAAACTACATAGTGACCGCAGTCAAGACACCTGCTCTGGAAAGAAGCAGAGATAGCAAGAGAAACATAAGAGGAGACTGCCCTGTAACAGGGAAACCAATCTGACAGTTTGCCAAAACCCACGCAGGGGAGCTTAAAGTCCAAAATGAACAAAACAAACCGGAATTCCACTTAACCGAGTTAACAGACACCATCTCAATAGAATGAGCTGCAGATATAGAGAAAAACACCACAGAATACTGACTATTCATCAATATTTTCTGCCACGATGCGGCACCAACCTGAAGCGCGCAGGTCCGAGGCTAAAGCTTCTTATGAGACTGATGGGCCAAGGTCAGCCTGCGCCATCTCCACCTTTGGGATGCTACGTTCTGGAGCTTCCAAAGGCTGGCTTGCCGCACTGTCAGCCCCATCATGAGGGAACAAAGTTTGGGCGAATTCCACACCTGTGTCCGTCGCAGGAGAAGTGGTTTCCTCCATTTGGGCGGTCTCATGAAAAACTACTGTGAAGATGGCCGTGATTCTCGGGCGATTTAGAGCACTATTGAAGATGAACCGAGCAGAACCAGTGGTGGGAGGAGGAATAGAAGCAGGAGGATAGGGAGTGTGGGAGCCCCTGTGACGAGAATCCAAAGAACTCCATCTCCCACTGCGCATATGAGGATAGTGGCCGCCCACATGACCTCTCGAAGTAGCAGGCGAGGCATAGGACGAGCTAGAGGGTCGGGTGGAGGAGCGACCACTGTTGCCGCCTCTGCGGATTCTCATTCTGTGTCTCAACCTTGGCATATTGGAACCAAGATTAGGAGGAGCGAACACAAATGATGGATTGTCCAAATGCGGCAGGGGGCCCAAGGCACTTGCGAACAGAGTCGAAATCTCCCTCAACGCCTTTGCAGTAGGCTCAAAACCAGTCTTCCAACGCCCATTCCTCTCTCTGTCACATTCAATAAGATGCAAAGTAGAACAGCCATCCACCAGCGGGTAAACGATTTTGGAACCATAAACAGAATTGAGAAGGGGCCGGTGTGACCACCTAAGCTGCAAGGAGAAATGAACGCCAAGCTGCCCTTTATCATTCCTGCTCCTGCTACGAGGATCCTCCGTTCGATCATGAGCATTGAAGAGAGGTGAGTGCTCCAGCATGCGGAGGCATGCGAGGTTAGAACCCTGCACAATAGTCATAATGCGGAAGGCAAAACCTCTAGACCACAATCCTGTGAACTGTGCGGGCTGTAAATGTTGAGATCCGTTGGGCGGCTGCGTATTTACCTTCTCGTCCGGGGTGGGCAAGTGTCGACCCGCTTCGTCACACCCCTGTCCCATTCTTCTAGTCATTTTTTTTATCATCCACATCCGAGGAAAATATAAATAGTAGTGGAAGTAGTGCTAATTTTGATTTAAAAGATTTAGTGAAAAAGGCAGCAGACCAGGATCCAAATTATGAAACACTACAGGTGAAACTACTAAAGAAGGAGATGACTGATTACAGTCAAAACCAAAAAGGGTTGATCTGCTACAAAAACAGAGTATATATCCTCAATGTGGAGTCCTTGAAAAGAGAGATTCTAGATGAATATCACAAATAGCCGTATGCAGGGCATCCTGGATATCAGAAAATGTTAACAGCTTTGAAAAAGAAGTTGTTTTGGCCAGGAATGAAACGAGACGTAGCAGAATATTTAGCTAGATGCATGGAGTGTCAACTAGTTAAAGTTGAGCATCAGCATCCTGCTGGTCTTTTAAACCCTTTGCCGATTGTAGAATGGAAATGGGACACAGTTTCTATAGATTTTATAACAGGGCTACCCAAAACTAAATACCAACACGATTCAGTGATGGTAGTAGTAGACACTTTAACAAAAGCTACACACTTCATACTTGTAAAGTATACTTTTGGGATAGCCCAAGTAGCAGATGTGTTTCTAAAAGAGATAGTAAGATTACATGGGGTCCCAAAGATGATTGTTTCAGATAGAGATGCTAAGTTCACAACAGCCTTTTGGAAAGGTCTATTTGGAGGTATGGGCACTAAGTTGAATTTTAGTACTACCTATCAACCTCATACCGACGGTCAGACAGAGAGAACTAATTATATTTTGGAGGATATGCTGAGAATGTATGTGATGGATAGGCCATCAAAATGGGAAGACTACTTGCATTTAGCTGAATTTTCCTATAATAACAGCTACCAATCATCTATTAAAATGAGTCTGTTTGAGGCACTCTATGGAAGGAAATGTCGTACTCCTTTGAGCTGGAGCCAACCTGAGGATAAGCTAATATTGGGACCAGATGCGTTACAAGAGATGGAAAGAATTGTTAAACAAATACAAAGAAACATCAAGACAACACAAGATCGCCAGAAAAACTATGCTGATAAGAAGAGAGTACATCAAGAATTTAAAGTGGGGGAACATGTGCATTTGCGTATTAAACCCAAAAAGAGCACACTTTATGCTGGAAGTTGTGCAAAACTGGATCCTAGATATTGTGGTCCTTTTGAAGTATTAGAAAGGGTGGGACCAGTGGCTTACAAGCTGGCCTTACCGCCACATGTTAAAGTTCATGATGTGTTTCATGTTTCATTATTAAAAAGATATATACATGATGCTTCTCACATTGTTGATTGGAATGTGATACAGGTGGAACCAAAAGGGGAAGTTCCTTCCAGAACCGCTTCAAATATTGGAGCGGGAAGAAATTGAATTCAGGAATCGAACGGTAGCAAGAGTAAAGGTGCAGTGGAAGAACTTTACTGCTGAAGAAGCTACCTGGGAAAGAGAAGCTGAAATGATGGAAAAATATCCATTTTTGTTTGAAAAATGAACTCTAGTAATTAGATATTAACACTGAGGACGGTGTTTGCTTTCAGAGGGGGAATATGTAACACCCCTAGTTTATGTTTTCTTTCAAAGCTATACATTTGAAATCTGATCCTAAGGGGAGTGGACCCCAAATGGATAGGTATTTTAGTGGATGTAATTAAATATTTCATTTTTGAAATTAAATAAAATAATGTTGTGCAGATTGACCAATGAGAATTGTGAGATCACTTGCTAAATCCAAGAGGATGGATAGAGGCAAATAATTCCCCAAAAATATTTCAAAAATCCTTGAAAGAATTTATTTCCAAATTAGATTTTGAGGAAAATCTAGTTTCCCCAATGAGGTGGAGAGTAGTTGGGAAGAGGTAAAAAGCTATGAAAGGCAAAAAACAGCTTTAAAAATCCCTAAATAGGGAAGCCTATGCAAACAGGAAGAAAAGCATCCTGATATTCTGGACGCAGAATTAGAAACAGGCTTTGGGGAGCAAAAGCTTAAATAAGTTATTCCTGAACAGATTAAGAGGTTGGTCTGGAATGGAAGTGATCTCAGCTCGGGGGTGAGTTCTGGAGATAGAGGGACTCTACGGTTGGGAGGACTGGTCAAGTACCAAAGTGGTATGCTCACAGTGTTAGGAATGATTGAAAAATTATTTTTGTTAAGTGTAAAGGTTAATGACTGTAACTGTATACTACTTGAAATTTTTTTTCTTATGTTGGTGTTCCATACATTTACAGAATGATAGATTAATTAAACTCTCTCTATCCTGTATAGTTGTAGGACTCAAAAATATGAGGACAAATCACCCAGAAACTCTAAACCAGTCCCTAGTTTAAATCTGGAGATTATGTTTCCTCATAGTTTATATCTATGTAACTTTAATCTGTTTCTGTTATAAATAGAATTAATTTAGTAAACATTAGGGAAACCAAATGAAAACCTGTGTGTAGGAGGAATTAAGTACATGCAGGGCAGGGCTATAAATTTGTTGAATTAGCTAAGTGAATTACAGACATATAGATTTATAAATCAGCAGTGCATGTTTGTTTATAGATTTTCTTCTATAATAAGGACTGAATGGAATAGTATATAGTTTAGTACTATAAACTCAATTGCTATATATATATATATATATATATATATATATATATATTGGAAGTAAAAGAACAAGACTAAACATGTTTACTAATCATGTAAACAAATGTAGTCTGAGAATTATATATATATAAAAACTAGTGTAAATATCCTTCTTAAAACAAGGGACCAAACTTAGCAATTACTGGAAATTATAAACTATGCATGTGAACCTCTATAAAATGCATGCAGACTATACATGCTGTGAAAGATAAAAAATAACTCACACATCCGATTTATATAAAATGCTCATGGAAGTGTGAGCCAGAATAGAAAATACTGCATATGTTATAAAATAAAATCATCCTATCCAGAGTCCACTATTATTTATACCAGTAAGTAATATTTGTAAACTTGGAATCATGAAGCAGAAGTAAAGACATACTAATAGAGTATTATGACACATCTACTCTTATAAACTCGATGATAATAGTCAATAAATTGAGGTAGCTGGGAATACTCTTGTAGTACCAACATGTAATTGCAATTGAAGAAATAAAATAACATAAAATGCCAAGGAAGCACAAATCTAAGATAAGATTAGTAATCTTATCAGTTTTACCCAGCAATAGAAATAAACAGATACAGTCAAAAGACAACTATTGTCGTAAGCATCAACATGAAACAGTAAATCTGAAGTCAACATAGTATGTCAAAACCCTGTTCCTGTCACCCAGGAAGGGAATATGTATATATATCTATCTGAAATTCATATATAAATTCATGAACCCAAAATTTATAAATTATGACAGTCGTGTCTTAGGACAGATTAACTGAGAAAAATAGTCTCAGCGACCATATTAGCAGAGTCCTAGCAAGACAGACCAAGTCTAGGGAAATCCTTATTATTACAGTAGCAACGACAAAATTTATATGAATCGAGTGGTCGAAACAAAAACAATTGGTATAGTAATGATGTAAGAGTCTAGTCTCATTCTGATGCATAGGCGGTGGATACCGACCTGAAAGTGCAAAATGAAATGAAATTAAAATCGTATGAAATAACCATTTCACTGTAACTCTAAGAGTTGAATTCGTTTGGAATTCGATTTACCTGCAACACAAACAAGGGATAGTGAGAATACGAATCGATTGACTGATATGAACTATAATGCCAACAAATAAATGCAAAGGAAACATTTATAAAGGATTACCTTGCCGATGAGGAATTCCTTATCTCCAAAACGACCTGAAACAGAGATAAGCAAGAAAAATAAAACCAATTAGACCACCAGGACGTTCAAGGACGAGTGAGGAAGCCAGGGGTTGAATTACAAAACTGAATTGATTCTTTCCTGGGGTGATGGATTGATAGCCGTAGAGGAAGCAAGAAAAATAAAAACGTCACCATTCGAATAACCTCAGGAAATTCACGAAAGATGACGAGGAGTACGCCCTATAAAACAAACAAAAAAATGATTTAGTATTAGTATCCGACATTATTAACAGGAATATAAACATAAACAAATGAGAAGAAATCTCCACGACAGATGTGTTCAACTGATTGAGACAAATCCTCGACAGTAAACGAAATCAGATGAGGAAAATTCTTTAACCTCAGCTCTCACTCTATAACACAGAGCGTATTGTTATGAAAGAAGAATACATAGCCAGGCTCATTACACAGAGCATAGGCTTCATCATTGAGTTAGCGTAATACGCATCAGTGCATACCTGAAAGGCAATACGATGAGGGATAGATGCGCTCGAAGCCGGGGCGAGAAGACACTTTGTTTCCTCCATCGTGCAGAGGCTCGACACCGGAGGACAGGAAAAACAAATGAACGACGAAAGAACCACTTCCATAATAACACAGAGATTTATATGCTCGTCCCATATCCAAACACCAACGAAAACCCTAATAGAAAGGAACAATCTCCACCGTCCAGGTGGCCTTGGATCCATGATCTATACACAGATTGATCTGGAGAAATTGCTATGTAATACTCAATAACTTAAAACATAAATGTAGATCTATAAAATCCATACCACAATACCATCAATTGAGTCAAGTGGCTGGCGTATTAAAAGATCTATCTGGCGTGGCATGTTACAACCAAAACGTAGATGCATAGAACCTCGAGTATGAATATAGTAAGAACTAACAACATCGAGAATCAACAGTGTGCCATCGAATAGGTGACGAGGAAATTGAAACAAGTTACAATGGCCAATTACTTTAGCAACCGTGCCAACGAGATATAACGAATGCGTTGAAATTCAAATGCACGTATCTCCACATCCAATTTATCATAAATGAACGGTACGTTAGAGATCAAGGACGCAATGATCACGCTCATAGTAGATTCATATCAATGACATGATTCATAAAGAGGAATAGACTTTGAATAATTTGAAATTCGAATCTAGGGTTATAAGTCTTGGAGTGGGACGAAGATATAAACTCAATGATTCATAAAGTATACATACAAGCCATAAGAGTATACTATTGAATGCTAATGTATATGTAGGGTGGGCCTACGAGTATGGTGTGAAACCATTAAAGAACATATCGAAATGTAGGAGCAAGCTTATAACTATGGTAGGTGAACCATATACATATATGGGGATCAATATATATATATATGTAGTTAATATCTGCTACAAACATTTAGTGGGAAAACACAAATAAATCATACTTACAAGAGGAATAGAAGAAACTAGGAAATCTATTCCATAGTAGATCCAAAATGGTAAATTTTGACAAATAGAATTGAATAGCTGTGGTTAATAGAAATATAGCAGTAAACTCAAAATATCATTGAACAACTATGGTCAATATAAGCACAGAAATAAACTCTAAATAGAGAAAAAAAAAATTTTGATTGTGGGAAAGAGGAGACGTTACAAACCCCAACTTGTGCTTGGTCCTTAAACAAAAATTTACAACACATTTCAAGTTTTGGGGACATGTGGCAGCCTCTGAGCTATCCATATGTCGTGACCTCATTGGCCCAACCAACACCAACCGAATTCGAGGCCGACACTTGTTAACCAGTCATTGGCCCATTTTGGGGAGTATTCTAAGAATATTACAAGGCATATTCCTTGGAATATACCTTTTGCTGAGTGGGTTGTATAGATGCTTAGTCACCATCCCTATCACAAAATTTACCTCTTTATCCAAGTGAACTGGTCATGTTTATGGGAGCATATGATGACCATTTTTTGTGTAACAAAGTGCGTCAGATTTAGAATGATGAGCACTACGCAGTTGTTCAGGTTCCGAGCCAATCTGAGCACTTTGATTTTTTAGCATAAAACTGAACCCCTGATCAAAGAAATCCTCCCATTCCTATCAATCACCCAAGATTCCTCAATGGCTCATAATTATTAATCATACGAGTCATTGGTTAACATCCAGCATATGCGCCAAAATGTAATTATAATAATAAATTAATTATCTTTCTGACTGCATATTACTAACTTTGGACAAATAGTATCCTTTACACATTTTGTACCTGTCTCCTTCCTCAACAATCTAAATTGAATTTTAATTTAAAATACATTTATTATTGATCTTATGATACAAACAAGCAATCATTAAACCAATAACCCTGAACCTTTCAAGGTGAAACACTCTACCTTTCCTATTAATATCACCATTTAACATTTTATTTAAACAACAGGAATTGATGCTTTATGTTTCATGCTTTTTGTTTACATTTATACTTCCTTATGGTTACAAATGATAAATTTTCTTTCTACTCACTATCCCTATGTCACGGGATGTGATTTACTATTTACAACTTTCCACTCCACATGCATATCGTAACATTGTACTTTCTCGTCTACAGTTGCAATTCGCATTGCATTGTTGTTACCTTCACAATTTTTTATTTTTCCAAGAAGCTATTCATGCTTAATCCCATCAACAATGTTAGTTATAAATCTGCATTGTTTAAACAACTATTTAGTTTCACAATCCTTTTAGTTTCATGCACACCACATTGTCATGCATAAAAGTATATACAAATATTCATTCATATGTAAATGTCAATAACAGTTAGGGTAACAATAAAATCATTTCGAAATTCACACAACGTATTTCCACCATCAAACCAACACATGAAGTAACTGCCATTATCACTTTTTACAACTTGCAATAAGCTTTAATCAAAACCAATTCATGCATCTAAGTTTTTTTTTTTTTAAATATCTAGTCATGCAACACTAATCATTCACTACTACCAACCATCTATATGCAGCAATGACAGGACTTAATCAACCACTAGTTATTACATTCAATTCTCACTACCTCACTCATTGTTTATATTTTTTTAACTTCTAAAGTGCTCCATTAAATTTATTTTGAAAACACTTTGTTGTCCTCTTCAAGAAAATTTCCAATATTTTACATCTTTGCATTAATTTTACACACCTTCATTATACACATTCATCATGAATTATGGTCATTAAATGTATCAGTAATATGTTATATATGCAAACAGTGATGGTCAACTATCACTTTCACTAGTGATTACTTAGGTTTTTCATAAGTGCACCAAAGGTTTTATTGTCCTTTATCCTCAACATATCATGAGCATAGTTTTACAACATGGTTTATTACATGCTACTCTTCAATGCTATTATAATAATGAGTCACATGTGTCATGTAGGAAGTAGGCTACTGCATATATCAATACGTAAATTGTTAGACTCATACCTTAGTTGATGTCCACTAGTAGCATACCTCTATTTTATTTTCCACTTAATAATTCCCAAAGGTGTTAGTGCTGCAACCTTCATCTTTGATACAACTTGTAACATCTGCCACAATACTCCTAGAATTACTACAGAAAAAAAACTTTTACTCAACAACATCCGACACACTATTGATTCACTTACTAGATTAAAACTCATAACACAATTTTAATCTATGATTTGCAATGTGTTGTCATTATTCCACACAATATTGACATTTAACCCACATGGGGTGTTAAATTTTTGAGTCAAACTTAGATTGGTTACACGTTTATTTATACAACTCACTATTCATCGCGTAACTATTAACCTTACCATATATATTTTTTACCCCATCCCTTAGATGTTTATGTGGGAAACACCATGTCTGCTCCAATTCATCTGAGCTTTCTCGAAGAGTGGAAAGTTGTTTTGTTGACATTTTTGTTGATCACTGTCATTGATATAGATCTAATCAGATGACCCATATCGTCAGCGGGACAGTTAGGGTTATACCCCACCAAAATCCTCCCGGTGTCAATCATTTTTACTCTCGTTTGCTTTCATAGTTGCTCCATGTGACACCAAGGGTTATTGTTCAGGTTTTGTTGTTCCAATGCACTCACACACTTTATAATCTAGTTCTCTTACTTCAACACACACCTAAGCTCACTGTTTTCTCATTATTATCATGTAAGCAAGCTACAGTTCTCAACAAAGTTCTATAATAATTTTGAATATTGTTCATTTTTGGTGTTGTACTCGTGTCTTCGTTAAATTCAGGTTTTCTTTGGTTGGACAGGTGGATGTGAAGTATGATTTCTACCCATTCCTGCACTGGGGTTCATCACAACTCACTACAATAGCCATGTTTATGTGACTTGAAACCCTAAGAGGTTTTATTTCTTACCTTCATGGTTATCTACTCTAAGTCTTGACAGCCATTAGGTAGGAGATTAATTGAATGTTTCCATTTTTTATTTGGTTATCATTGCCATTTCACATCCTCTCTCAGAAATAAATGGTATTTTTTCTTTCACCACATGGTACAAGACTCCGATAGGCACCCAAACTCAGACTCTGGAGAACCCCAGCTCTCTTTTTACTAGACATGCTCTAGACTTTTCTTTCTAAGTACTTGCTCCATTTCTTGAGTCTCTTTCGAGTTGACTCCTTTTGGCTTCTTTCAGTGATCTCTGGCACCATCTGCATATGAATTAGGAATTTTTCACCATTAGATAATTGGGTTTGGCTTACCCAGGCGAAGTGAGTTGGGGCTTACCCTGACCCCCTCGCCATTCGCTTGCAAGCTACCTTTTTCTCTTAAATGATGTATGAGTATTCTTCTCAGTTGTAATCTGGTATGTACTCACACTAGTTATACTTAACCCCCAATTGAGGAATTTTCCTATGGTTTAAATTTTACATTCAATTTACCGTGTAAGTTTTGTGTGGTGTGTAAACAGCTATTCATGAGTTAGATTCTATTATATTTTAAAATGCCTTCATTTTCCATGTATTGTTGATGACATTTTCCAGGGGGGTAATAATACAATGATCCATAAAATAATTGCCCTATAATGTTGTATCTTTTGGAATTTTAAAGAAACTTGGTATTGAATTTGAGTACCTATTTGTAATTCCAGCTTTCCAATTTTTTTCCAAATGGTAGCATTTAATTCACATGGTTATATTTCGTATTATCTTATTTCACACTGGGTTGAGTACTTGTTATATTTTGTGTTTATATGTTGACATTAGTACTTATCTCTGTACTTGTTGAATTCTAGTTTTTAATTGGAATTTACAAAATTAGATTTCCCTTATTTTATTCAAATTTTATAACCTTACTAGCTCTAGACTATTCGACCTGGTTTCCTCCCTCTGGGTAGAACTAACTAGGGTTAAGGAATAAGCACACACTTCCATGTGTGGAGCTCAATTCCCTTTAAATGAGCTTCATTTAACTGATTTCCACTAATATATATATAACAATTTAATAACTTATGTGAACATGGAAAATTTTGTTAATCAATTATACTTAATATGAATATTTTCAACATCTTGCATAACCTTACTATACTTTAAGATATCTAGTAATGAAGATTCATTTTATTCTTAATTTTTTTCTAGGAATATTAACTTAATGACATATAATAAAGATGAGTAATAAGTATTTCTATGTGGAGGTCAAGGTTCTCTTCACTATATGCATAAAAATAGGCATGTTTATTTCTTTGATCTAACAACAAAATCATGTTGTAAAAATTATAAAACATCCACTAATGAAATAGTACATAACAATCAAATCAGAACTTGGGTAATCTAGAATGGGCAAGAAAAATAAAGAAAATTGATTTTTTATGTGACAATGACTTAAGATTTCTTATGACACCATTGATTTCGAGATATGCTTGGGTAAGCTAGAATAGGAAAGAGAAATTAAGAAAAATGATTTGTTATCTAAAATCGACTTAAGTTATTCTTATGACACAATTGTGTTCGATGTATGCTTGACATTGTTTTTGTTAGTCATGAAATACTTTTGTCACTTAAAATAACATATTATGAATTGTTACGCTCGTTAATCTGATTTCTAGTGAATAAAAAAAGAGGTCACCACAAACGAAAGAACAATCATTCAAAAACGTGTCAAGATTGAATGATGACTTTTATTATTTCATCCCCTGTATTTAATTTTGGTTTTTAAATAAAACAATTGTCATCATCTGTGAAATAAGAGAAGATCCTATATTATATTAAATATAGAAAACTCATCTATCCGTGAAACCATAATGAGATTAAATATATCTAGAGTGGGATTTTCTACCCTTAGAATCTTCCATAGACCTCCAAGAACAAGCCCACCTAGAAAAGTATATCGATGGTATCGAGTAATGATCACAGATAAATGCTTATAATTCGTAGCAAAACCATATACAAATCATAATAACATGTGTTAAACTGAAAAATAAACAAAAAACCATTATGATTTTGGTTTTGTGGGAAAATATGAAAACCCAAACAGAGAAACACATGGTGCTATCCGATGACAAAAATAAGGATCATAACTTGTTTATACAATGTTTGAAAAAACTAAAAAATCCCATATTCTTGACATTGTTCCTTCCTCAGCTTCAATGTGAATAGCTAGTAAGCATCCATGCTCAGTTCTATTTCTGCTACCAAATACATAAAGACAACAACATCTTGCATACAAGTAACCTGTCTCGTGGCTATTTGTACAATGCCTTGCTGCATTGAATTTCTCCTTGAACAATAGAACTCATCAAAAATCATCTATAAATAGGATATGAAACTGTCTGAAAGAAAAATCTTCACTGTTTTCAGGACTTGCAATAAGAGAATTGACGAATGAACACCTTGATCGTCCATTACCCATGTCAATCAGAAAATTCCCTCCCTTTTGGGAACTAATCATTGATTATGCAAGTAATGTCAATTATCAAGAGGTGTAGAGAAATATACTAATGTCCTCTCCACAATATCCAATAAACCAAGGGTTCTGTTAGCACTGCATTTTTTTCAAAAAATTTCAAAGCCTGGTCATCATTGTAAGTTGTGTCTGTGATCCTCTCTTGTCTCCTAACCTACAGTTGAAGGTCCTGGAGGGT
This sequence comes from Pinus albicaulis, assembly GCA_034641835.2. NCBI lineage: Eukaryota > Viridiplantae > Streptophyta > Pinopsida > Pinales > Pinaceae > Pinus > Pinus albicaulis. Next base: position 795,899,446 of record CM076569.1, read on the forward strand.
TAAAAAGTATTATTTTTTTATCATTTTTAAACCAAAATCCAAAATAATTTTCAGTCCAATAGTTTGTTAGTGGCATAGAGTTATTAGGGTAAATATTCTTTAAATAAGTCTTTTAATTGCTTTAAGTAGTTAAGGTCGTAGTTTTAGCTTGAGAAGTCTTATTTATTCACCATGATATTTTCTATCCAAGGCTAAGGATGGAATGTCAGAATCATCAGTTGTGTTAGGAATTTTTCGTAATAACTACCTTCTTCAGAAAATCTGGTTTTACAAGAAAATCAAGTAAGTAGCTATTACCTGCAACATTTGTACAAGGAAAAAAAAGAACCATTACTTAGGGGAATCAAACAGTTTTCTTTGAATATTTAAGGTCTATTGAAGCAAGATATGTCATTCATATGAAAGGTAGCTATTTCTCATTGGAGGATTCATTAAGAAAAAAGGGTTGGTTATTTATTTTCTAAGGCTACTCAAATCTATTGCTACTCATTAAAGGGTAAATGTATTAAAGTGAAGTATGAGTAGAGATTATTAAAAAATGTGATGGAGTTTGATGAAATGAGTTGGCAGCAGATTTAAATAATTTTTATTTTCGTGTCATTCCCTCTCACCGAGATTTAGGGCATGTAGAGCTCTCTCTCCATTTACTCTTGTGACAGCTACAACAAAACAATTTTTTTAACCGAGTGCAAGCAGTCAAGGCTTTGTGGAATTTTGTTGTTCCTTGTTTTACAGGTGTGCATTAATATTTAAGTTATTTGTTAACAAAATGAGGAAGCATGTAAAGGCTCACAAGGATGATTATCGTTCAGTTTCTGCAGAAATCAGATTAGGTTGTTGTGAATGGTGGGGTGAAAGAGAACACAGACTTGCTACTCTAGAGTTTTATCAAATTCACAAGTAAAAAGGGGTTATTGTAAAGTCAAATGCAAGAAATAACACATTTCTTGTGAAGGGTGCAATTGAGAGTCTGCTAGAGAGAAGCTCCAAGATTCAACGGTCAGATGGAACAATTGTTCAATTAGATGTGGACTTTCGACAGTGCATACTACAAAAACTCAAAGGGATGACTTCAGGAGAATTGTGATGTTTATTTTTGGCATGAAAAGAAGAACTTAATGAATTCCCTTATATTATGGAGAGGAACATCCCACACACAAGATTTTTCTTGATCCTGATAATTACACATCAATTAAAAGTAATTTGACCTTTCTTGGTTTTGTAGGAATAAGAGACCCTCCACGTGCAGATGTCCATAAAGAAATTACTAATTGGAGAGAAGCTAGAATTCGTGTGTTAGTTATTACAAATTATGACAAGAGTATATTAGAATCCATATGTCACGAGACTATGAAAATGAACCAAGGAAGAAGAAGATTCAACAGAAAAACCAAGTACAGAAAAGAAAGACAACCAAAAGTGTAACCGAGACTGAAGCTATAAATATTTGTTCTCTTTTATTAGATATTTTATGATTGAATATACAGAACCTTAAAAATCTAAAGAATCAAGTCAATTTTGCCTTATACAAATTATTTTCAAATATAGCTACCCTTTTTTGAAAAAGTAGCTATTATTTTCGGATTTTGTATAAGGAGGAGAAAAGGTTGCTTTTTGGTTCTTATTTCAAAATAATGACACTAAATGATGATAAAGTGAATGCAGCCTCGATGGTAATGGTATTTTTCCAAATGTCATCCAGTGAGGCTATCTTCCATATGTCAGTTTCGGTTAGTTATTCCTACACTTTTGCAGATAAAGGTCCAGGTGTCTTTTTTAGCTTGTAGTTGCACTTTTTGTGGAGGCATTTTTCCAAAAAACAAGGAGCACCCAACCACCTCAATTTAGCCATTTAGAGATCCATATTGTTATGTTTTGTCTTCAATTATATTTCAGTATAATTTTGGTGATGTTTAAGATAAGCTCTACTATATGTCTAGAGGATTATAATAAAGTCTTTAAAACATAATTGCACTTTTTATGGAGGCTTTATCATAAAAAATATTTCGTATATATGCTATGTAAATTAATGAAGAAAGAGGGGAGTTGGTTGATTTCACAGTGGCCAAATGCCCTATTGTTGTTCTCATATATTCTAAGCAAGGTATTCTTTTGAGCATATAATATATCCAGATGCACTGTTGAGGACTCACAAAATGTGTGATGTGTGTATTGTTTTCCTTCTATTTTTATATACCTTATTTGTCTTTCTAGATTTATCATAAAAAGTTGTATCTTATGCTTTTATTAATTTTTTGAACCGCCAAGACATATGGATTTGTTTTTGTAAGTCTTGTTCCAATGTTTCTTGAGTCAATATGAATTGAAGATGGTTCATAAGCATTACTTGGGTTATAATTAAATCATGTATCATGATCTTGTAAGTCTTTTGATCTAGCATGCATGTTAATCTATTTTTTTCAGTCTTGGTCCATCAGGCCTTCCTCATTTACTAAGTCATGTTAGTTGGAAGCATTCCTTGTAATGGGATTCTTAAATGTAGAGTGAGATTCTTGTAAGTCTTTTAAGATCATTCTTCCACTATACATTTCAGATCTAGAATTTGTGTCACCATTTTCTCTTAGCAGTGGGATTTTGTTTTACAAATCCACTGTTTATCTTCCATTCTTCTAACAATCAGGCTACGAACTCAACCTTCCTACCACATCATATGTGTGAGAGATTCTTATTTTCTCAAAACCCTTTCAGCGTGTGTGAGTTTCAACCACATTCCAAAAAATCATTCAAATTATAAGAAAATCCCTTGAGCTTAAGATGTGTCTTCTCAGGAACTTGTCATAATCCAAGTGTTAATTCTTGTGCTAACAGGTTCAATTGGTTTTCAATAATTTTCCTTGTTTCAAGTGGTTTTATTTAGTTGTTGTTACATCTCAAATTTTAACTACATGGAATTAATTTTAATGCTTATTTTATATTATTTTGATTTTTCCATTCTCTATTTGTTTATTTTTTTCAATAATATTTCCTATTGCTTACAATATCAATTATTTGTATTTATATGAATTTATTGAATTCCATGTTCATCTTTTTCTGTCAATTTTTTCTCATCCTTCCTCTAACTTTTTCTCGCATTTCCTCTATTATTGTCAATTATGTTCCCTTTATAGATCTAAATCTCCAATTTTCAATGTTTGTTGTGAATTCTTATGTAATTTTCACACTTTGATATTTATCTATCAATGAATGCTTACAATTATTTTTTCTACATTCGAATTTAGTATATTTTATTTTTTTGGTTGAAATCATATCCTTGATGGAGCTATAAGCTCTATCGAGCAGCTAAGCAACATAATTTTACATAAATTTCATTAATACAGTTGGCATGTGGTTGGTGGGTGGTTAATTTTCAAATGGCTCGTTCAAGTTGTTGGTTAACCACCTACACAACATGATCGAGGGATTTTTAAAGCTAGATAAAGTTAATTTAATTTCAAAATCAAGTGCTCGATCAAGTTTTTTGATTGCTCGATCAAACTCGTGAGGCCTTAAAAATCACAACTTTATCACCCCTCTTGCAAATTTCGATGGAGCCCTATTTTGTACCCTAGTGGATTTACGAAAAAAAAGGTCCTTAAGTGGGACAGTTTATCATGTTGGATTGAAAAGCTAATCCTCTATCGAATGGCATATTTGTTTGATACTTTTGAATTCATATTATATTTTTCTTCTAATTTCATTTAAACAGAATGTTTGAAATATTTCTGCACAATTTGAAAGGGGTTGAACAAAACATCAACATCATAAAATATGCACAACGATAAAATTTCAAAAAACACCACTATCCTCGTTTACGAGTCCTCCTCAAAATGGTACACTTGGTTTCTCAATTTATTTAAAGAGTTGAAAAATTATTACGTGAACACATGTGTCTCCAAAATACAATTGAAATATTACTTCACCAAATTTGAAGGATAATAAAAATATGTAATTTTTCATAAAATAAATAATTTATTATGAAAAAATTATCTCTCGGGTTACATCATTCTCATATATCTATTTTAAAAAGTATACGTTTTAAGCTAAGTTATTATACATGAATACACACATACCTTTTAATATGTGCAAAAATTTGCAAGGACAAGTATTGCCTTTAGTACAAAATTGAGAGATTATACGACACAACAACATAATTCTCCCCATACTTTATTTTTACATTGAATCAAATTTCACAATGATTATATGAAATTTTTGTGCTTGAATTCAATAAAAGAGGAAAAACTTGAAATTTCACTAAATTCAATAAAAGAAGAAAAAGTGTAACCCAGATTCATGCATTCACCCCTAAGTGACAGCATACCATGTGCATTCATATAGGGGGATATTTATTGATGAAAAAATGACATAATATATTGAGCATATAATATGGAGTAAATGGTTTTTATATTGGCGGGTATATAAAATGAGCTCAAAATTAATGAAAAAATATAAAGGGGTATAAAAAATGTTATTGAAAAAATAGATACCTACAATATCTATTCAATGTAGTGGTTTTTTTAAATTGGGAAGATGTATTGGGTTCATATTTGTAAGGGGTTAAATAATTTTATTTATAGAGGTATTTTCCAATATTATTAAAATTAAGAGTACTTTTTAGTACGTCATGGACACGCATTATCTATCATAGGTTCATTGAGTGAAGCCAACGGTCCTCAACTTCAACAAGAGATGGGAAAACCACTTGCATCATATTCAGCATGTCCTTCAAACCTTCTGACAGTTTAAACTATGTTCCAACTTGGACACATTTTTCTTTGGCATGAATTGGGTCCAATATCTAGGCTTGATAATCAATGAGAAAGGTGTGAAAATTTATCTCACTACAATTGAATTCATTCAAGATTGGCCAGCCTTGACAACTCTAATAGAGCTTCACAACTTTTTTTCATTTCCAATTTCTCTCAAAGGTTCGTGTTAGGATTCTCTCATTATCACTTGGCTTTAAGTCAAGTTACCATGGGCAGAGCGAAAAAAGAAAGAAAGCTATTTTGGTCCAAGGAAAAATTGAAGGAATTTGTTGAGCTAAAACATAACCTTTCCTCTATGCCTCTACTCACATTTCCAGACCTGCAACAAATATTTGAAATTGAGAGAAATACCTCCAATTATGATTTTTTTGCAGTTCTCACCGAGAAAAGGCATGCAATAGTGATCAAGAAAGGATCATTATATTGTTTTTCATCCATATCGATGTAGTCAGAGTGGAAAAATTGGAGGAACCAACCTAGAGAATTGTTTTTACCAGTGGGACCTAGTTTGGTAAATAGGGTTTGAAAACTTTCGATAGTGTTTATAGGTATTAAACGATGTTTTTGGGGGACAAAATTTTCAAATTATTTTCTACACAATTTCATACTATTCTACACAAATTCCTTTCCAATGAGGCAAGAAGCGCCTCAATTAGAGTCTATATGCAAAAGTTGGGCCACTCTGAATTTAACCTTCTTGTTTTCACCACCATGGTTGAAGAGGATGCCAAGTAAAATCCTATTATTAATGGAAAATGGGATATGCACATGATTATTATGTACAAGACTCTAGAATATTTTATATTGTAATTATGGTTAATATTTGAGGTACTCAAACCTAACCACTAATAAGATATCGAGATGTGTTAGAACCAGGCGACTAGGAGGCTACGATATTTAATTATTTCAAGTGAATTTGTTCCTTAGCTTATAAAATGTGGCCCATAAGGGTAGGAGATAGAGCACTCATATATGATTTCTTCACTATAGAATCCCATGGGCCACAGGCGATACTTTGTTGTACTCGCAACCATATTTCCAGATAGAGAAGGAAGTAGAGCGACCTAACCTTCATGTGGAGTTTTTATCATAAAATAGTTTCCTAGAGAAAATATTATGTCAAATGCGTGTCTCATATTTTTTTGTTATTTTCCATTTTCTACTTAAATTTCCTTTGCATGCATGCACTATTTACAATAAAATCTACAGATCTAGGAATATAATAAAATTTTAATAATGTAGAATTTCATATTTAAATAGCATATAATAATATATGTTGTGATGAATGATCCAGTGTAATATCTAATCTACCTGAATATTTGAAAACTAATGCAGAGAATCATATAACATGATAGAAGCACAAAAAATGAATAGCAAGGTAGCTCTTGAAACAATACCACATTCTTTATTATGAGGGAGAGATGAGGATTTTATAAACAATGCAATCATTCTCCAAATTTCTCATTTGTAATTACAAAATATATTTTCATAAAATCAAATACATTGGCATCCACAATGACTTTTTCTATATGTGATTCTAAGGAAACATTATTTGGCAGTGAGCTCAAATCTCTGGATGCCAAATGAACAACATCTTCGACAATAACAGGCTAGCAAACTAGCCTGCAACATTCCCTCAAAGGATCAACATTCGTGCATACATCTCGCAATTTACTTGTATTCACTGTTTTCTCAAAGTCCACCAGAGTATTTATGGGACAAGAAGCCCATGTAAGATTAGATGATTTTATCGAGCAAAGGGATGAGATTGAACCATTTTCACCACTGATGATCAAGACACTGGCGTGATCTTTAAAGGAGGCTTTTGCCTCCATTTTTCTTAGCACTAAAGAACCACTTGCTCAATTGTATTGTCCATTTAAAAATTGAAGCATACCTCTTAGACTTTGGATAGTAGATGACTTTCCCCAATAATGTAGCAAGAGGTGGAGAGAAATATGCTAATGTGTAGTATTTGAATTTTAATGTTATTTTTGTGGTGATAATTTCATCTTCAGAATTATAAATAAGTTGTTGGACTTTTTCTTCATTTACATAGGTTTCTTGAGGTGCTTGTGAGTGTTAAACATGTAAATGTATTGAGTTTCATCTTAAATTCATGGGCATAAAAAAAATTAAAACATAATGTTGAAAAATAACAAAAAAATGTACAAAAATCCATCAGAATGAACCATTAACACAATTTTTTGATTGAGTTCACCCCTTTCGGGCTACATCTCCTTTGTCTAGCTTCCATGGCTTGGACCTCTATATTAGCTCACAAAGGAAAAATTGTTGTTTACAATCATCTATTGCTCCTAAAACATGCCTCATTTGCAAAATTTATGCTTCATCTAGTTTTTCCCTAGGAATCGCCTCGAAAAGTGGAGAGATATCCAGTTAGTGCACCTAAGTCTTGAGTCCCACCGCAAATTGTGGATTCCGCCAACTCTGGCGCCAAAATTAAGGTGAATTAGTTAAGTGATAAGATTTTATTAACATTGTGATAGTTGCAGTTAAATGTCCTAAGCACGTTTTATCATAAACCCAAATTAAATCAAGGTTTAGTGCGTTAATGATTTATTAGGATAATTAACCCCATTTTAACTGCTAATTCTACATATTTTGCATTGCCTCTACACCTGGTGATGGAGTAAAGGTCATATGGTGAGGGGGTTGGCTTGCAGGGCTTTCCCCCTCCTCCTTGCATCGGATGATGATGTAACATTCATATATGTATTTTTTGCTATATATAATAAGTCTCATTACACGGTCCAATGGTGTTGTCTTCTATTGGTGCAAGGGAGGTTGTGAGGTTGACCCCGATCTCCGCCCTGCCACTTGTGGTAATAATTTTTCTCAAAAGCATACAACTCCAATCTTATAATTTGAATTTAGAAATAAAATTTGGAATTTGACCAAGTTTGAAAGTTGGACCTTGGAATGGGGCACGTGGTAGCCTCTGGGCTAGCCACGTTAACTTGAACAACCATCCACAAATAGCATCCTGCAACTCATAGAATATGATCGACATGTCTAAAAATAGACTTTGCGCCAAAAATCACTTGTGTGGGCCCCACCTAGTTTAGGTGATTATTTTCCAACTAGGATCAAGGATGATGTTTCAAGATGCCTCCTTCACTGTTTCTTGTTTCAATATTCAACATAATAATCATTTAAATAAGAGAAGAGCATAAAATTATATTAATATAAAAACCCCCCCCGTATCACAATAATGATATTAACTATATGCAGAGTGGGTTTTTTTGCTCTTCTTAGAATCTTCCATATAGCTCTAAGAGCAAGCCCACAAAGAAATGTATATCGATGGTCTCAAGTAATGATCATGGATAAATGATTATAACTAGTCGAAGAACCATATACAACTCAGAATAACTCGTGGTAAGCTAAAGAACAGACAAACAAACATTATTCTTTTGGGTTTTTGAAAAAATCTAAGAACTCAGATGGCAAAAACATGTCTCTATCCCATCATAAAATAAGGATAAAAACTTGTTTATACAACGTTTGACAAAACTAAAATCCCGTATTCTTGACAGTGCTCCTTCCTCAGCTTTCGTGAGAATAGATGAAAAGAATCCATGATCATATCTACTGTTGTTTCCAAAGCCACAAAGACAACAACGCGTTACATTAAAGTAACATGTTTGATGGCTATTTGTACAACATGATTGCTAGATTGAAGTTCTCCTTAAATAATAAAACTCATCAAAAAGTATCTATAAACATGATAGGGCAACTAGATGAAAGAAAAATTTCCACTTTTTGGACGACTTGCAACATGAGAATTAGGGATGAACACCTTGATCTTCCATTACCCGTGTTAATCAGAAAATTCCCTCCCTTTTGGGAAATTATCATTGATTCTGCAATAAATATCCCATTATGCATGCCAGCAAATCCACAACCCTCGCCCACAAGCTCAAATCTGGAGCCCAAACCATAACTTCCTCTGCGTTTTCTTCAAGATTCCATTCAAGTTCGTGGCATCCAACTACCTTCTCCCATATGCCTTGGTCTAAGGATAAGCCAACTAACCCTATATGTACCAACTGAAGGAAAAAAAAGAGTTACCATTGATGCAACTCTAACTTCAGACCTAGAAATATCATGTATCATAACCAACAATCATTTTCGTTCCCTTACATCCCTCTCTCGACTGTTATGCCAAGAGCTTAACCAATCCATATTACTTCAATCACATTAGATTGATCTACACCATATTAAAAGGAGTAATCATAATCAAAATAAATCCACAAATACAGAAACAATCTTTAAACCCCTGCTAATAAGAACAAGAACATTCAACCATCCATAGAAACACATATATACAAAGGAAAAACAGAAAACATACAACAATCACTTCATATGATCCAAAAGATGACAATATGTTTCCATAACAGAAATAAAGGTGGTAAAATAGTTTTCATGAAAAAAATTGCAAGCTCCTAACATGATTTAGAATAATCATCCTCAAACCTGGTTCAACCATATATTTCATGGGGTCGAGGCCTGAGATCAGGTCCAAAAAAACTTTCCCGAAACAGAAGATACAAAAGCTCAGTATATTGGCCCCATTGTCATTAACTTTCTTGTTGTGGTTCAGGCTTCTAAGGCGTACCTCTTATCCATCTGTGAGCATAATGTCTCCGATTAACCTATAAAGAAACCATTAAGAAAGAAGTTGTCTTTTGATTACTTTTTGAACATGAACTCTAACTATTAGTTTCATCTTAAATATTAACTATTAATTTGATGGCCTAAAAATCCTCATTCATATAACATTCTATTTAACGGTGCAAATTGGTACACAGTGGAAACTGGGGGAGTTGTTCTAAAAGGGAAACGCCTTATGGTTTAAAAATGGCAGTTGCACAAAAAAAAAAAAAAATGGCTTACTAACCTTTTTCTTTTGTGTTGGCGGTGAAAATTACCAACACCAAAACAATCAATACGCTCACTATAAATTGAAGAGCTCGATAGAAAACAAAGTATATGGGGCTTTACATAGGCCAAAAAAATGAACACGGGGCCATCATAAATTTGATATCTCGATGATAAGCCATAAAAAAATTCTTTTACGTGGTAGAGGGATGGCATGAACCACTAAAAAAGGAAATAGTGTGAGAGGTGAAAAGCTTATCTCTGACTGAAACCAAACAAAATGAATTATTGGAATTTTGCAAAGAGCCTTTAGAGTAACACATATAAATTATATAGCCAAGTCAAAAGACCTAAGGGGTTGCAAATAATTTGATAAATATTAAAATCGAAACCAAACATCAATCTCACATTAAAAGAAAATAACTCAAATTTCTTTTCCTTACAAAAGGCTGAAAAAATTTCGTACCAATCAACAATTAATCATTTTGATGGAGTTTTCAAAAATCTTGCAGAGCTGGAATCTCCTCTTCACATCATCTGTATCATTGAAGCTCTGATACAACGCTAATAATCAAAAGTGTCCACATTCAATTCTGTTGCAATAGGAAGAGAAGAGAAGCAAGCTTTAAATTAGCTTGTGTCCTAATAAGTTATGGATCCATTAATTCATTTGCAAGTATCCATTTATATTTAATACATTTCTAACAATACTTCTAACTAATTTCCTAACTTAATTTCCAAAAACTAACACTTTTCAAGATATCATATCTATTATAACAAATAGATATCTATAACTCTAAATAATTAATTAAATATTATAAGAAAAAACTAAATAATTAAATAGCAATTAATGTACTTTACATCATATATCTAACCACTGTTTTAATATATATATATATATATATATATATATATATATATATATATATACTTTTAAATTTTATATATATATATATATATATATATATATATATATATATATAAAATTTAAAGTATATATATATATATATATATATATATATATATATATATATATATATATATATAGATTATAGATTAAAATTATTTACTCTTTTTTCCAAAATAAATATGCATATAATCCTAATGAAATATAAAATTGTTTATATTCTATACTATTTTAACCAATGGCTACATTCTCCTAATTACGCGGTCACTCTATCATGAGATGGTCATATTATTTCTGACCGTTGGTTTCCATGCTACGATACTCTGCTCTCACCTCTCTACCACCAGCACTTGTCATGCGTGACCCTGCCCACTATTAGCTGCAACATTTACATTATTTTGACAAGAAGACTGAATATCGAAATAGCAGAGATAGGTATGTGTGTAACTGCTCTGATTCTTTTGCTTTTTCGGTTTATTCGTTTTTCCATGAGTTAAAAAATGATTTTTTTATCTTTCCAAGAAAATTCTGAGGAGGTCGTGTGTTCCAGCGATGAATACTGAAATAACAGATATTAGTATGCATGCTTTGTAGCTACTCCCATTCTTCTTCTTATTGGGTGTCTTGGTTTTTCCATGAGCCGAACAACGATAATTCTATATTTCCAAGGCAGTTTTTAGGAGGTCGTGTGTTCTACCCCTCAATACTGAAGTAGCAGAGATAAGTATGTGCGCTTCTTAACTTCTCCCATTCTTCTGCTTCTTGGGTTTCTTGCTTTCTACATGCGATGAACAACGATTATTTTATCTTTTCAAAGGAGTTTTTAGGAGTTCATGTGTAATAGCCCTACTACTATATTTATGGTCAATGATTTATTTTCTCGAAGGTCCCGTGGTCTGACGGGAATGGTGGAATGGAGTCCTCTGTCCTTTCTAGTTTTCTGATGGCATGAGCCACTTCTCATTTAATTCCTCCCTTTATTGTATCTAAGCTAGTCCTCGTCGGTTTTCTATTGTTCAAACTTTCCCATGATAAAACAAACATTCAAAAATTCTTTAACAAATCTAATTAAGAATCATTGTTTCAAAAATTTATTTTCACTTGGCTCTATGTTCTACAGAAATCAATGTGGAGGCTTCTTTGACCTAAAGACTTATTAGACTGTATAGCAGGGCCACTCCGGAAACGTTCATAACTTATAACCCTTTACTTAATGGGAGTCGTTTTACAAGCCACCCACTGAATATACAAATTTTCAAGCATCATTATTGTTAATTTAAAGTTTCCAGTACTCAAAGGGTAAATTCGGATGACTCAATTAGAGCACATCACACAATGGATCATATCGCTATCGATACTATTGCTACACCGTTCATCCTTCTCAACTAAGCATGTTTTTTATTTAACTATTTTGTGTATTGAGTCAAGCTTAACATCTTTAAGAAAAGCACACACTATATTCGCTATGTAGAAAATCTTCATATGTCTCCACAATATTCGCAACCACGATAAACCCGCAACGACCATGTTTTCCTCTTCTACATCCTTCAGGACACTCTTGATGACGGTCTCGCATGTATCTTCTTAACAATGACAAGAAATGAAATCTTTCTGAAAATCATGAAAGATGGGTTCTCGTTTGCTATTTTTTTAGTAGAAAAAACAAGAAGTTTATATTCAGTGTACCCGCACATTAGTCAAACTGTTTTGCCCAAAATACATCAGTTCATTACCATTCCCTTCAAAAAAAAAAAAAAAAAAAAAACTTTCAAGAAGTCGGAGTTTCAAATTTATTCAACAGAAGTGACAAAGATATACTAAGCTTATTACAGAAAAGTAAAATTGTATCAGTCTAAAAGACAGCGGAAACAGAAAAGCTAGTGCCATTCTCGTCTCAGTCATCTGCCTTGACTATGCTAGTGCCATTCTCGTCGAAATGGTGGTCTAAAGAGGACGACACCCGATCTTTATATGGTAGTGCCATTCTTGGTTTCTATTTTGTGTGGCTTCCATGGCGTACTTGATTCTACTCTACGTGACGCAGTGCGCCTGAGCATCCAGGATGGGAAATAAAATTCATACTAGTGAGTATGTATCTTGATTTTATTGGAGATAATTAGGGTTTTAGGGATGGATTACCGATATTTCTAAAGAAACGTCAATCTGGCAAGCAGTTGTGTTGTTGCACAACGCAAATGGATGGGAACAAATCATTGCTTAACTTAGTCAAGCCAAAACAAAAACCAGAACATTGATTATATCAAAGTCTCAAGAAATAAATGTATATTTATTAGATTATTGTAGTGGACGTGCTTCCACGCAACATGGAAAAATAAAAATTTCACACAGCAATATGGATCTTGTTTAATGAACTAATAGGATAATTTAGGTTAATGGTAATAAACAATTCTAAATACGTTTTGCATTTTAGTGTGAATAATTTGTTATAGTCTTTTCTTCTTCACTTTGGTGCAATTCTTGTAAAAGTAGGTATTGGTGGGTCAATAAGATTAAAATGGGACTAAAATAGTAGAGGTCGAACTTAGTTGTTAGATTTATATCTTTATATATATATATATAAAGATACATTTTTTTTAGGTGATAAAGTTTAAAAAATAAAGTCCAACTCAGTGATAAGTTGCATTCTAAATCTATAACTCACTCAAGTAAAAAAAAAAATCTAGATAAGTTTTGTGACCAAGTTTCTAACTTAATAAACTAAGTCAAGATAATGGTCATAGATGATCTAGCTATAGCACAAATCTAGATAAGTTTTGATATTAGTTTATCCCGCTTAATAAGATAATTCAAGATACTGGTCATCGATGAATCTAGCTATAGGAGCGAGATCCTATTTTTTTTTTTTTTTGGTGATTAAGATAACTTGTTTCCATAGCTAGTTTTATGGAATCATCAAGGGACTCATCTCTAGGAAACTAAATAATTTTTAAAGAGAAAAGCGTTAGAACATTCCAATCAAGAAGATTCACATTTTATGGATTTACATTTTGGTAATAACACACATTTGCTTCTCGGTTTTGCATGTTTGAAAACATGTGGATGCAACGAATTTTTGTCACTATGGTCGGCCATTGGCTTTCTCGAGTCCCTTTCGAGTGTGAGAAACTTTCATTTGATGCTTAATGTATTCACAAAACTCGCTAGCAATGGATTGGATGCTTAGTCATTATATAGTTTCTTGGTGTAACTTAACTAGGGACCAATATTTTTTTATGTTCCTCTAGATTTCCTTTTAGAAAATTATTTCAATGCTTCCTGGGTCTTGAAATTATAAACTTAAAGGATTTCATTTTTTCATGAAGAATTTGTTGAAGTTGCATAAAACTAAAGAAATGGAACTAAAAATACTAATAAAAAAAAAAGAAAAAAAACTGGAAATAAACATCTTGTCTTGATGTGGATAATATAAACGCACTTGTAATTGAACTAATGTTGGTGTTTTGAATGAAATATTGACAATATTATGTTAAAACATGTATAAAATAAAAACAATTGTAATCGAACAAACGTTGGTGTCTTGAATTCAAAATTGAATTTTTATATCCCTCTATTGGTCTCGATCATAAGATTTCAAATGCATTTTCTCAAATTATTAAAAGCATTGCAATTGGTATTGGGAGACTTTTTTTTTCATTTTTTAATTCAATTTTGTATTTCTTACTTTAATTCTAATTAAATTTTTAACCAATTATAAAGAGTTATATGTTTTTTTAAACATCAAATTGGAAGAAATAGCTAAATTTTCAAATGATAACTAAAATTTTATTCAACTTAAATGATAAAATTGTATTGTTAAGTGAAAAATGTATCATGTGATTTTGATGGAAAAAACTTAAAAATATTGGAACAAATAACTAAAATTTCAAAAGATTACTAAAATTGTATTCAATTTAAACGATAAGTTTTATTATTTGATAAAAATTGTATCATCCAATTTTGATGGAAAAAAAATTTAAAAAATCATAGGTTTCCTTGCTTTAAAAATTGAAAGATGTTAATTAAGAATTTTGCTTTTCAGATTAAAAAAAAATTAATAACCAATTGAAATAATGTCATTGATATACTATATGGGAGAGATTTTTTTGTTTATCACTAATTTATTTAACCATGTCATTGAAATTAGTTAAAATTTATTTAACTATGTCATTGAAATTAATTAAATTATTTTCCTTCATCAAAATATGACCCATGCAAAAGTTTTAGCAGTCCATTCAAAGTGTGCCATTGATATACTTTCGAACAGATAATTGATTAGTCTCCCACTAATTTATGTCATGATCCATGTCATTGAAGTATTTTAATTATTCATATTAAAAAACACGTTGAATACATTTAATAGATTATTTAATTTAAGTATCATCCACTTCATTAGAGTTTTTTCTATAAGTTTTTTTTTTTTTTTTTTTCGAAATTTTAGTAGAGAATTTCCCGAAAATCTAAGTCCTCTAAATTTTAACAAAGATGGAAGTGTTCTCAAAGTGGAAGTTTCAATGGTATAGTATTTGTGGAGTTTAAATGGTATAGTTTCTTACCTATTTAAATATATTTCAAATTTTTAAACTAAAAGTGTTCAAATTCCAAGCAACATTTATTATTGAAAATTGTTTCCAAGTTCAAGTAGCATTTTGTTTGCTTCTTGGTTCAAATAACTCTTTCAAAGTTTATATTAACCCATCAAACTTCATTGGTCAGAAATTATTTGAGTTTGCCTACTTAGGTACTTATGAAATAAACTTATTTCATGGTATTTAAACTGCATGCCAAGATCCCTAAAGAATGCGTGTAATAAAATGAATTCAGGGCATATCAATTGCTTGCCAAGATCTCTCAAGATTCAAAAAAAAAATTAGAAACACCATATTTAAAATAACGTGTCTCTCGAGTAATTAAATTGTATTCAAATGTTGGTTGAAAGAGTTTCCAGGGAATGCCCTATTTATAAAGTTTCATTTTTGATATATTCATTTCTTTCAGTTTCAACATTAACTTTCTATAAATTTGTAGGTTTGTTTCTTTCAAATTTTTTTTTTCTCAACAGTAAAGTTGATTACCTCACCTAGCACCATGGCTTCATTGCTGTAACCATCCATCACTTCAAATCTCCTTAGCTTCATATTCTGAGTTTTATTTTCATAAATATATCAAGATGTCTTGCAATGATGACTTCCAAAGGGTGATTGGAATCAAGTTCATAAAGATGTAATCATAAAAAGTGGTCTTCATTAATAATTATGGGTTTTCTTCTAGCCTTGTCGTATGGTTAGGATGTTTTTTTTCTCTTGAAACTCCCTGAGCTTGACTTTTAGTAACATTCATCCTTTATCTGTAGTCCCCGCTTTGGGATTTTTTTGTGGCCCTTTTGTTTATGAATGTATATAGAAAACATTTATTGTGCTATCTCTGCATCTTAGGTTTCTCCATTCTTGTAGCCATTGGGGTAACTTATGTTTTATGGTGGAATTCATTTATCTCTAAGTAGGGTGGAACATGTTGTTTTGGGTATCCTTCCTACCTATAATTGTAAGGGCTTAAAAATTAATAAAAGTGAATTATTGATGTTATGAATTAGTGGTTTTGGAAGGATCTCTAAATGAATTCCCAAGTCTTATCACAGTTAGATTACCTAATTTTGTACATATTTTTGTTCATTGGACCCAATATACTACTAATAATGATAAAAATTGATTCAGAAATTCAAGAGGAGTATCTCGTGGTTTAAGGAAATCAAGTAGTGCAACTAACGTATATATTTTTTGATTTCAGAAACCCGAAAGTTGTGTTGGCCTTAATCCATTTCTCACTTGTGTAGGTATGAGTTCTAAGTATATATTGTTTTAGTTCAGATTCCTTGAATTTGTGCTCGTCTTGATTCGTTTCTCACTTTTCTAGGTATCGATTCATTTACTTAGAGAAGTATTCTTGTCAAATTTTACTTCCCAATTCCTATAGACCAATAATGATACAGATACCAATGGCTTGATAATTACCTTATAATGTGCAAAATTACTTCCAAGTTCCTTTATTTATTTATTGTGGTTATGGGTAATCACTATTGTCATTCCATAAGAAACGTATTCTTGTCCTTGGAATATGTCATATGAACATTCCTTCAATAACAATAGAGTTATTGTGTGTAGAATGAGAATCACTAGTTTTAGAATGGTGAATGTTGCACCTCTTCTTGTAGTGGTAGTTTGGACTGATATCTTATTTTCTGATGCAGGAGCATTAAGGTAGAGCCAAAAATGTGACAAGTTGGTCACATGTTGTGGCTTCGAAAGAGGACTAGAATTCATAATAATTTGAAGACTTTAGTTTAAAGTATTTTGTTTAAAGTTAATTTGGGCTAACATAGCCATTATAATCTGTAGGTTAAAAGAATAGTTAGATTAGGATAAGTTAGGCATTTAGTTGAATAAAATTTTCTGAAACTAAATAACAGTTTCTCAACCATATGGGGATTTTGGGAAAGGCATAAAAAAAAACCAAATCCACCATTGTGGGGTTCTGCTGTCGATAGAGAAAATGAGAGAGAATGAGAGGGGAATAGGTGTGAAAGAGTGTTGAATAGAGAGTAGGAAAAAATTTAAAACCAACCATCCCAGGGCTTGGGTTCTATGTATTTTCATTTTTAAATTAATTGCAAGTTTTTTGGATTTTGATAGAGCTCTCTGTTTCAACCTGTTGTTTTATTTCCCTCTCGAAATCAAGTATTTCATTTACGTATTATTATATATGTGTGTTCTTTATATTAATGCATAGAAAGATTGAGTGAGGAAATGAAGTTCCTGTGAACTTCACACAGGAAAAGCTATGGAAGAGACTTAAGGTTGAGAGATGAAGAACAAACCCAGGAGGGTTTCGCACGTTTGCAGACTAGACAAAGCTAAGGAGAGATAACGTTGAAAGGTTCCAAAGAAGACAAAAGGAGTATCATGGAGGAAATATTATCACAGAGTGACGATAGTTGGAAGAAGAGAAAATAGGCTAAAGATAGAAATACTTAGAAGAATTCCATGTGAGGAACCAATGACGAGGATTGAAGCGCAGGAGGAAAGATTTAAGGTTTGACGACATAGATGAGTGCAGGCAGAGGAGGCAAAGCAAAGGTGGGAGAAGGTGAATGGACGACTACGATTAAATCGCAGATCTGAAGACAAGAGATAAACGGTTAAGGTGAGTTGAGGAAGTGCGAAACGGACGCATGCCAGAAGGGCGCAATTTTGCATCAATGATTGAAGTATTTACGAGTTAAGGATTTAACAAGGTAAATAAGATAACTTGCAATGCGGAAGGATGGAAAGATGTGATGTGATGCGGGGAGGCCACATGTCGTCATTGCGCATTAGTGCACATCGTCGGTTTCAAGGTTTAACATTAAGAGTTTGCACAGTATAGTGTTTTGGTTGCGATGCGATGCGAGGAGGAGGAAGGATGCGATGTGACAAGGAGAAGCCATGTGTCGGCTTGGTGCAATAGCACACATCGCATATGATAAGGTTTAACTATTATCAGTATAGCCTTAAAGTTGTGGGAACGTGTTTTGTAATGAGACAAAGACCGTTGGATCCAGCAAAGATCGAGGGTAAGGATTGCATCATGGCTTTGCATCGGCGAAAGGACAAGTTGTTGATAAGGTTATTCGGTAAACTTGCGAAAATGCAAATAGTTGTGATTGGCTGATATATTATGGGACCCCGAGAACTCTAGTTCCACGTAAATGTAAAGTGATATGGGTTATATGCATTATATTATAAATAACGTTGTTTATCATTTCACATATGTATGTATTTAACTCTGATATTTTCCCCCGCTGCGTATAAAGGAAGTTTATGTGGGTCCTAACCCACAGTCCATGAGTATTTTTGTTAAATTGTAGTTATGGCTGCATCAATTCGTATCAGAGAAAAAATATCTGAGAGGATGTGTGAAGAACTTTGAACTAAGAAAAGTTGAGAAATATTGCTCATTGATTCTAATTGAGTGAACCTTAAGGGGTAAGACTGTGAACTAAAGGCTTATGAAAAAGCATATGAGCTACAACAACATGGATAAGGTAGTAGCATAGAAAATAAGGTAAGAATGTTTTATTTCAGTTTTATTTTGGATTATGGAACTGACAAGTAAATTCTCACACTCGAGAGAGGAGCGTAAGATTTTAATAGAGGTAGCAGCAGGAGTGAAAACATCTCAAAAAAAAATTTACAGCCTTTAAGGGCAGTGATGAATGAAGCTAGCAAGGGTTTCTAACAGGAAAAATAGTTGTGGTTATAACCTAATATTTCAGCTGAGGTTGAAATAGAAGAGGACAATAGTGTCCTCAAGTGCAGATGAGTTGTGAGGGTGAGCATAGAAGGAGCATAGAGGAGTGATCAAGGAGTGTTCTATATTGAGGATGTGTACTTAGAAAAATTCCAAGCACAAAGGAAGTTTTGTGAGGTAAGTTGTAGCAGGAGGAACTGTTATTATAGGGGCTAGTGCAGCTCATAGAGGGCGAAAGAACTCAAGAGGATGACTATTGAAAGTCATAACAGAGGTTCAGGAGAAAACCAAAAAGTGAAGAAGTATGATGCCAAGACAAATTGCATATGGAAGCAAGTGATTGATGAAGAATATAAGAGAGAAATATCTTAAATGAGAACCCATATTGATCTATTGATGGAGTTGCTACAGAGGAGTGATGAAGACCGGAGGTGTGGATGGATTATGAGGAAGAAATTGAAATGGCATGGGATGTAGATGAAGAGGGAGCATAGGTTAAATGATCAAGAAGAAGAAGAAGAGTCACGAAGATATGACTTGGGACTTGGGACAAGTACTACACTTATTTCAAAGATGAAAGAGGTTTGTTGTAGCTCACAAGGTGGATCAAAATGATCCCACAGAGGGAAGAAGAAGAGATGACCACTGATGGTTATCTAAAAGGTTCAAAGATGAGTCAAAATCAAAAGAAATAAATTAACTGAGATGCCAATAAAATACTAAGCATGGAAAAGATTGGTGTAGTATCTACGAACGGGTTGATGAAGTTAGCTTGTATATATGGATTGTTTGTAGTCCATGATGAACAAAGAGGATTCCACAAAGGAAAGAATACTATGGCTACTAATGGTCATAGTAAAGGTTCCAAGGGAGATTATGAAAGATCAAGATTAGTGTTGACAGGGTGCTCAAACTATTGGAGGAGAAACAATTATATGCAAAAACCTCCAAATGTTCTTTTGGAGTACAAGAGGTGGAATATCTGGGTCATATTGTATATCATGAGGGTGTTAAGGTAGACCATAAAAAAATTAAAGGCATTAAGGAATGGAAAGTCCCCACAACCATAAAGCAGTTGTGAGGATTTCTTAGGTTAACAGGGTATTATTGCAAGTTTGTTAACAATTATGGGAGAATAACAACACCTCTAACAACATTATTGAAGAAAGATGCATTTTCATGGACTTGTGAAGCAACTAAGGCCTTTTACAACCTTAAAGAGGCAATGTGCTAAGCACTAGTCTTAGCTACACCAGACTTCACAAAAAACTTTATTGTGGAATGTGATGCCTCAGGAAATGGAATTGGTGATGTTTTAATGCAAGAAGGAAGATAGATTGCTTTTGAAAACTGTTCAATCAAAATAAATTATTTACAAAAATCTATTTATGAGAAGGAAATGTTGGAAATACTACATGCACTAAAGAAATGGTGGCCTTACCTAATGGGAAGACACTTCAAGGTGAAAAATTATCATAATATTCTTAAATAATTTTTGTAACAAAGACTATCTTCAAAAGAGAAGAAAAAATGGGTCAAAAATATGGTGGATTATGAATTTGAAATCATCTACAAAAAAGAGAAGATAAATGTTGTTGCAGATGCACTCTCAAGAAAGGATGAGGATGTGGAAGCATTGCTTTATTTCATTTATATTATCCAACCAGATTGGATAACTGAAGCACGGGAGGAATGGAATAATGACGAAGAAGTGTGGACACTCATTCAAAAGTTGCAGCAAGATCCCAATACATATGATACATTTAGTTGGAAAAATGATTAGTTATGGTACAAAGATTGCTTATATCTCTATAATAATTCCCAAATAAAACAAAATATTCTTTTGGAATTGCACACCTTTCCCTTAGGAGGACACTCAATATTTTTAAAAACTTACCAGAGGGTGAAGACTTTTTTTTTGGGATGGCCTTAAATATGATATTCAAAAGTTTGTAGTGGAATGTTTGGTTTTCCAACAAAATAAATTTGATAGCCTTTATCCATTCCAAGTCAACGTTCATAGGAGGTTTTAATGGATTTTATCACATGTTTACCTAAGCCTGAAAGAAAGAGTGTCATCATGGTGGTAGTTGATAGACTTACCAAGTATGCATACTTTTGTGCATTATCTCATGCATTTAAAGCGAGTATAGTTTCTACTGCACTTATGGAAACAATTCAAAAGCTACATGGAAACCCAAAGATTATTGTAAGCGACAGAGATCCCATATTCACTGGAAATTTTTGGGCGAAATTATTTTCTTGTTTGGGTACTCAAATAGCTCATAACTCATCTTATCATCATCAATCCGATGAGAAAAATTAGATTGAACAAATGTTTGGAAGGATATCTTCGTTGCTTTGTATTTGATAAACAAACACAATGGGTCAAGTGTTTACCTCTGGCTGAATGGTGGTATAACAGTTCGTTCCACACTGCAGAAAAAATGACCCCATTTATGGCACTTTATGGATATCATCCACCGTCCATCATATCATCTTTAAGAGAAAATTCTAGGGTTGAAGTAGTGGAAGATCACATCGAGCATCAACAACAAGTTCTCCAACTTTTAAAGGATAGCCTAAATTTGGCACAAAATTGAATGAAAAAAAACGAAAATCAACATCGCAGCGAGAGAAGTTTTGATGTAGGCGATTGGGTATTTTTACGGCTACAGCCATACAAAAAAATGTCCCTCAAGCAAGCTAAGGAGGATAATAAATTATCACCAAAGCTATGGTCCTTACAAGATGTTACAAAAGATTGGTACTATGGCATACAAATTGGAGCTTCTTGCTTCTTCCCGAGTGCACCCAGTTTGCCATGTTTCATGCTTAAATAAGGTTTAGGTGACAAAATTCTAGTTCAAACAATATTTCTAGAACATGATGAGGAGGAAAAATTCTCATTGGAACCTGAAGTAGTCATGGAAACAAGAACTCGACGGCTACGAAATCGGTCAATTTCAGAGTATCTCGTCAAGTGGAAGAACTTACCCACTGAAGATTCCACATGGGAGGACAAGAATTTTATGTAGAAGCATCTAGAACTACTCAATCGTTGAGGACACCGGTTTTTTTAAGGAGAGGGGCATGCTAGGTCCCTATATTACTAGTGTAGTCCCTTATTGTTGTTAGTGTAGACCCCTTATTATTATTTTTGTGCCCCTATAGTCCCCATATTGTTATTATTGTGCCCCGTAAAAGCCCACTATTGTTATTGTTGTGCCCTTACATTATTATTGTTAGGTCGGCTAGGATTATATTGTGACCCCGTGGACTGCTATATATAGAAAGGAGGTTTTTTCATTTGTATCATCTAAGAATTGTTAATTTATGTAATGTAAATGAGGTTTCCCCCTCGAAGAGGGTTATTTATAAGTAATTGATATATCTTTTCTTCTATTTTGTGAGCTGGTTTCATAACAGAAACTAATGTAAAACAATGACCAAACTATGCATCCATGACTTACAAGTACTATGTACACAAAGTGTTTGTAAAAATTAATAGCATGTGTTGGAAAATTAGACCCCATTTCCATAAATACATCTAGAAATTAGGTCATGCATAGTAACTCTCAGCTCATATCTACCCTGGTAGGTATGTTAAAGTGAGTAAATGTGGGGTGGGGTGTTATAGATTGGTATTAGAGCTTCAAGTTTCAAACACTTGGACTGGATGGGCTCCATCATAGGTGAAACAAAGAGTAAAGGGATTAATGAGTACAATTAATTTATTTTTTGTTATAGATTTTCTTATGTGGATTTTTAGAAGATAAAAAATTGTCCACATTGAGGGTAAATCGAATTAATATTGTGGTTAAAATTTCACATATTGGTTCATAATATTTAGGAATTATGATTTAAGGAAGATAACCTTCCTGAATGAACCTTTAAATATGTCATGTTGGAATTTATACCATAAATTATCTTTTGCAGGGTTTGAGAAACTAAAAAAAAAATCCACAATGAGGGGAAATACCACTAATCAGGTGGTATAAATTTTAGATATTGGGTTACAATATTTTAAGAGATATGAGTAGTGGAATTCGAACCTTTTGAATGCTCCTAAAATCACTCCTCAAACATGTCACGTTGGAATTTTTGTTATAATTTTCTTCTGGGCGGTCTCAGAAGCTAAAAATTAATCCACAGTGAAGGGAAATCCTATTGATATTGTGGTAAAAAATTTAGACATTGGGTCGCTATATTTTAGGAGATATTACCAGTGGAAGTCGAGCTTCCTGAATTCTCCTAGAATTATGCACCAAATAAGATTGTGTTGGTATTTTTGTTACAATTTTTTATCTATGAAATTTCATAAGTTGAAACTTGAACCATAGTGAGGGAGACAACAATTGATCATGTGGTTGGTTTCCCATAACTTGTAGTACTACATTTCAGAGTATATGAATTGAATCATTGACTATATTAGTTGAATACAAAGTGTTTGATGAAATGCTTAAATGGTTCAATGATCCATTGCATACAACTTGTTTGATAAAATTCCCCAATGAGTATATTGTTTGTGGTTGGGGATAGAATTGATATGTAATATTATTACTGTAGCTGATATATGCTTACTTGTATGAAAACATTCTTTTATATTAGTTTGTAATTAAAGTTTTTGGAGAAATGATTACATGCAAATTTAATACTATAGCGGTTGTTTGAAGAAAATGTAATAGTATGGTAATTGTTCGAAGAAAATGTTGATTTATGGGTAGATAGTATTGTTGTGTGATAATTTTGTTGTAGCTCATCTCTTCCTATTTTCATGAAAATAATTTGAATATTTTCGTGGAAGTAATTTGAAAGATTGCATGCAAGGAATTTGAAAAGTTGCATGTAAAGGTGTAATATTCCCAAATGGGAAAAGCAGGAATATAGTGCAAAACCATGGAAATAGAAGTGAATAAATCAATCCAACATTACATGAGACAAATATACAGACATCTTATTAAATATATCAACAAAAATTTAAGCACAAGATCTTGAGGATCAAGTCACTCAAGAAATGGGAAACAAGCCTCCAATAGGAAAATATGCTAATACATGAGAAATGTTGCTATACAAGTGCCATGAGCCATGACAACACATTTTTAGGGAATAAATAACTACATAAAGATATATCAATGTAGATCTACTATTATATAGCTAAAATAATTCTAGGAGTGAAGATCTAGACTCCTAAACACCTTTCCAAGAGAACTCGAGAATGGTTTTCGGAAATACCCAAAATACCAAAATGCTGGAATGCATCCCTAGGGTTGAATAGTAGTTGCAACTCAATTACTAGATGGATATGGATGAAAATGATATCTAAATGAATATATCTCCTCCAATAGATCCTTCAAGTGAAATGTTGATCCCAACATTGAGGATATCACCCTCCAAAACAAGCACTGAAACCTCCACTGTAAATGTTCACTAAAATAACGCAGTCAAAGAGGGAATCTACATTGTAGATGATGGGAATAGGTTGGTCTAGTGAAAATATGTGAAAGAAAGATCAAGAACCTCCTTTTCTGATCTCCCAATGAGAAGAATGCTTCCTCCCCTGAAAAACTAGCTCAGAAAGTGGGTTTCTCAACCCTCCACTGCAACACCCTGCAACATAACACACATCTGAATAGAAACTGCGTTGTAGATGAAGACTGAAGCTTGGAAAGAATTTGAGATATGTGGAAATGATAGTACAACACTCTTCCAAGAGGTTACTACAAGGGAAGAGGTGGGATCCACGCTCGAGAACAATCTTTGCTAAACAACACTGCAAGCTCAACTAAACAATTGAAGAATGCAAGAAGTCATGCAGACCATAAAATCAATAAAATAACATACTATGGCTACCTTGCCCTCCTTATGAACAATGTGAGCCTTCTCACCTTGGGTCCCACTCATTAGGGTTTCCACTATCATGGATTCTTTCTCCCATTCACACTGCGTTGTCTCTATTGATGATCCACTCCCTCCATACCAACGCTATTGCCTTGGTTAAAATTGACCTTGTCCACATGCATTAGCCCCTGTTCACACATGAGGGTGCTTAATCCAGCTATGAATATGACCCCTTTTCACATTAAGAGGGATTTTATGCCTACTAAAGAGATTTATGGGCCTCCCTACCCATTTATTCATGTAACTAAGTGAGAAGAGAAAAATTAATATTCCAATTAGCTACATGCTAATTTAGGAATATTATAGTCCTCCCATCCCAAATGTTTCTTGTCCTCAAGAAACTGCAAGAATATAACTCAAAAGCCTCCTCTCCTCTTCCTATAGCATCATCATATGATAAACTCCTCTAAGGAACAAGAAGATGTCTCATCAATAAATCCCCAAGTTTCTCCTCCTAGGTATGCAAGTTAGCTTTTGGTGACCATCCCAAATAGCTATCATCATGAAGAAGTAAAATACCCATGGAGGAAATAATGTGTTTTCTAGAGGCCTTCTTGAGGCATGGAATATGAAATAAAGGGGGAACTATTATTCCTATGTGATGCCTCCATCCCCAAGCTATCATCCATAAAAAATGAGTCACCCTCCAACATGGCAACTCATGAAAGAAATCCACCTTAGGCTCCTGTAGAGAAGGTGGGTTGCATTGCTGAACTTGATATACCAAATGGCCTACCCCACACTGTCTCTCTCTTGACTTATGATAAGTGTAGATCTGCTCCTGAATTTGGGCTGCAATAATGTTTCCTACATGAAGCAAAAAGGCAATTGGATCTTCAAATACCCACTCTTTGGTTCTTGCCTAGACTATCACATGTAAAGTGAGTATGACATTGTCATCATATGGAATCCAAATGAGAGAGGTAATAAATTTTTACGTAGTGCTGGAAGGCACCAACAGTATCCCAAGTAGTCAGTGTGTAGTTTTTCTAACTCTTGTTTCAAAATATAACGTGGCAGGTTGTCTCCCCATACGTTGCTAGTTGTGCATGTCATCTCATCTACTAGCAAGCAGTAAATGGCATTGTCAATCAACTGATCATACAAAGAATAGTACAACACTTTCCCAAAGCCATACAAGAAATGGCTAACTCCATCATAGATGTTGGTCCCAAAATGACCATGAAGCCCAAATAGAGGCCTGCCCTCTTGTGGAGCAATGCACTATATAGAGATGGTAAGAGAATGCACATACTGTGTTAGATAATCAATAATGGAAAAACAAAATTCTTACCATGTACTGAGAGTAATATGATAATAAGATCCATGGATGAGCCCTCCATAGTGTTATGACATACTCCCATGAAGAGGAATGAACTATGTGCTGCATGAAGATATTTCTTCTTATTCTTGGAAATCCAAGTCAAGAAGATCATATCATGGTAATAGATGTCTCCATCCACTACTCCATCACTCTCATCTCATACTTTTCCATCAAGTGCATCATATGTGAAGTGATCCTAGGAAAGGGAATTTTTAGATTATGGTCATAGTAAAGGTTCCAAGGGAGATTATGAAGCTTGATATATAATTAGCTGAGATAAAAGTACAACTAGAAATTTTGAGAGAATTCATACAAGGGAGTATAGAACACCAAAGGAATGATTGGGTTCTTCGGAAGAAAAGAGTAAGTGGAGTCAGTTGCAAAGCAGGCTAAGATCTGACACATGAATTCATCTAGAAGAAGAACTCAAAGGAGATGAGTTACAACATATGATGTGTGTTGAGGAAGAGGTTTACTTATGTGACCCTGAGCAAGGGTATATTCTTGGTGATAGTAGTAATGAAGATGAAGACATGAGACTAGCTGATGGCTTCATGGATCCTTGGAAGGATGGGAACCAGTGGAAAGAGCTGATGTTTGAGACAACAAGAGAGGCTATGGATCCTTATTGTTTTGAAACAAATGATTATTGTATGTTTGCAGGTCAAATCAGTAAAGAAAGAATATTTGTTGATGTGACATAAAGGATGAAGGGGGAGGACAGAATCAGAATTTTGTTCAACAAGAAAATGAGATAGTTAAATCTCATATACATGGACATGCACAACTAAGTGAAAGCAATGATTTCCAACCTACCATGAAAGATAAAAACAAGGAGGAATTGGCTTATGATGATGGCCAAGAACAGAAAGAGGAAAAAGATGATATCAATTATTCATATGTTATGCTTGAGAAAGCTGAAAAGAAGATGAGTGAAGACTTTCTGAGTCCTGAAAGAGACTTAGAACATCAAGAGAAATATTTGGTGATTGAGTCATCAAATAAGACCACTGGGTCTTGTGAGTTTAATGCTGATAATTTGAATGTGTTTGCTGGTTGTGTAGAAGACAATCTATCTCTTGGAATTGTCTCAATTAAAGCAGAACTATATCTAGCAAAGCATAATGAGGAAGAAATTTGTCAAACAAGGTATGGTGAAGAGTGTCTTTCTTATGAAGACCAAGTTGAGTTGTTGCAGTAGAAGGAATTCATAAGTTCCTTATTTAATGAAGGGAGTAACTTTAAGGGAGATGAAGTAGTAATACATCATGAGATGAAACTTGTTCTTGATGAAGACAAAGAGGAATTGGCCTGCTTAAATAGTAAAAGCAAGATTTTCGGACGAACATTTAGGACTGTCATAGAAATAGAGAATCAGAATTTTATTCTGGTTAAAGATGAAGAAGCAGTGTCATAAAAAGGTTTTCTTAGTAACAAATAATAAGAAATCTATAAAGATTAAAGTGAGGCAGATATGTCTAAAGCTAAAGAAAATTCAGTCCTAGAAGTGGAAAAGACTGAATTGACTATTAAGACTAGTCAAGAAGCAAAAGGACAACAATGGAGTGTTGTCAAGGAAGAGGAAAGGAGTTACATTGAAACTATAATACAACATACTAAAGAGGTACTTGAAGGGAATCAAGTAATTAGTGAATGGCTGAGTTCCTTATTGAAATAATTTGGACAAGAGAAAGAGATTGCAGACATAAAGATGGAACCAGTTCAAACTATAGTTGAAACAAAGATAGATACTAGTTTCCAAAAACTTAACTATGTTAAATAGTATACAGGAAAGAGTAAATAAATATATTATTGTAGTTTGAGAATCAAAAGGAAATTTACCTTTTGACAGTAAATTTGCAAACAAGGAAAAGAAGAGGGATGTTGCAGAGGGAGATATCTTCAAAGATATTCAGGATATTGGGTGGCAGCAATGTCCAGAGTAATATTTGCAACAATATCTAGGACAAAGTGTAGAAGAATGTGTTGGCGGAGGACTGGACATAAGATTATATTACAACAGAATACTGAATTGCAGTAAACCATAGATGAACTATGGGAGTTAATGTAAATACCTAAAGAGGAGTTACAGCGAAATGAAGAAAGTAGTCCACTATGGAATTGTTTGGAAAGTGAAGAACAGTGAAGGTAGAATCAGTGGAGCACTGCAACACAAAGTATGGAATCTTGGACGATTGTAGCTAAAGAATGGTGAATATAATGCAGCTTATGGATAGCAACAAAACAGAGTTTGGGATCATCGAAGATTGAAGCATTGAAGGCACATGACCAGGACGTCATGAATTCTTTTACCTCGGGATTTTGATGCAGGAGCATTAAGGTAGAGCCAACAATGTGACAAGTTGGTCACATGTTGTGGCTTGGGAAGAGGACTAGCAATCCTAATAATTTGAATACTTTAGTTTAAAGCATTTTATTTAATGTTAATTTGGGCTAACATAGCCATTGTAATCTGTAGGTTCAAAGAATAGTTAGATTTGGATTAGTTAGGAATTTAGTTGAATACATTTTTCTGAAACTAAATAACAGTTTCTCAACCATATTGGAATTTTTGGAAAGGCATAAAACAAAACCAAATCAACCATTGTGGGGTTCTTCCATCCATAGAGAAAAGGAGAGAGAACGAAAGGGCAATAGGTGTGAAAGAGGGTTGAGTAGAGCGTAGGAACAAATGTAAAACCAACCATCCTAGGGCTTGGGTTTTGTGTATGTTGATTTTTAAATTAATTCCAAGTGTTTTGGATTTTTATCAGGCTCTTTGTTTCAAATTATTTGTTGGGGTCAGCTACCCTCAACACAGGTGTAGTGGTCAAAATTTGTTTCAAATTTTCAAAACTGTTTTTACATTCAACAGTCCACTTGAATACCTTTCCTTTCCTCTACAAAGAGGTAATGGGAAAAGCGATTCTGGAAAATCCCTCAATAAATCTTCGATAGTACCCAGCTAACCCCATAAAAGATCAAATATCTTCCACATTCTGGGGTACTCTCCATTCCATTATTGTCTTAATCCTCTCAGGGTCAACAACAATCCCTTTTGTTGAAATGACATGGCCTAGGTACTGGATTTCTGTTTTAAAGAAATCATATTCACTGAACTTAGCATATAGTTTGTGTTTTCTTAGCATTTCCAGCACAATCCTCAAATGATGTTTATTTTCTTCCTGGTTTTTAGAATAAATTAAAATGTCATCTATAAACATAAGTACAAAATTATCTAGGAAAGGATGAAATATTCCATGCATTAACCTCATAAAGGTTGCTAGTGCATTTTTTAACCCGAAGGGTAACACCACAAATTCATAATGCCCGTACATGGTACAAAATGATGTCTTGTAAATTTCTTCATTCTTGATTTGAATCTGGTGATATCCACATCTTAAGTCTATCTTTGAAAACACTGTAGCCCCCTTCACCTCATCAAACAAATCATCAATTCTTGGTAATGGATACTTATTCTTAACTGTTAGCTTGTTAAGTTCTCTATAATCCATGCACAATTGCATGGTTCTGTCCTTATTCCTCACGAACAACATTGAAGCTCCCCAAGGGGACACACTTGGATGAATGTAACCTTTTTCCAGCAGTTCCTATAACTGCATTTTCAATTTTGTTAATTCTGGAACACTCATTCTGTAAGGAGCCCTTGACACAAGTGATGCTCCTGGAATTAGTTAAATAGTAAAATAAATATCTCGCATTGGTGGTAATCAAGGGACATTTTCTGGAAAAACATCCATGAAATCTTGCACCACAGGCATGTTTTCCATAATAGGTGATTTTTCTTTGGAATCAGCATATCCCACCTGAATAACATAAATCTGGCATCCCTTCCTTATACATTTATTCATTTGGGATGCTTTAATTGGACGTAGCTGTAGTGGCTTCTTGATTCCTTGAATCTCCTTGCCTGTTCCATCTTGCATTCTGTAGTATATAATATTTTCCTTGCAATCTACTAAGGTCCAATGTTTTTCTAGCCAATCCATACATAGCAAAACATCGTAGGATCCTAATGGCAGTATGTTGATGTCTACATTTAACTGTTGTTCTGAAATTTCCAAAATACAGTTCAGAATTTTGGCAGTTACCTTTCGTTTTTCTCCTGTGGCTAGCTGTACCGGCCACAAGTTTTTGAATTTATGTTCTTTTCATTTACACATTTCCACTTTTTTGGGACTAACATAACTTAGAATTACACCTGGATCTACCAAAATAGAAACAGATTGAAAAAATAATTTTCCTTCCAGCTCAATCATTGTTGGCTAATAATCTGCCTATCGATCCTTCAACGTCCTGTTGATACGAGGATTTTTTCGTGCCACATCATCTACTGTAAAGGCTTCCTGCAAGTTTTCAACTATGTCATTTCTTACTCGCTGTGGGTAGTTTTTATAATAGTGTGCCTCACCACACCCGCAACACTGTAAGGGTGTCTTGGTCACATGCCCTTGCTCATGTTTGTTGGATGTCTCTACAGGCTTCTCTTCTGTTGGCCATCAAGTCCTTTCATGATTTCTGCCAAATTTTTTACTGATAGAACTTCGTGCAAATTTCTTCAAGTTATTTCTTTTACCTCCTTTGAAGTTAGAGTTGCTTTTCTGTCTTTTCCTTGGATGCCAACTTTTGCCAATATCTCCTTTGGCCTTGGACTTTTGATAGCACATGTGTGCCTTACAAATGGCTTCATACATGGTTCTGGTATTTAAAAATTAAGTTCTTTCTTTCATATGTGTTGGCCAGCTGCTCAGAAATATTTCAACCTTAGCCTTTCCCTCTCGAAGGTATGGAACATATCGTAACAGGGAGGTGAACTTGGCGATGTACTCTTCCATAGTCATATGTCCCAGCCTCAAGTCATGAAACTCTTTATCTTTCTCATCATAGAAATTTTCTGTTAAATACTTGTACTTAAAGTATTGCTGGAATGATTCTCAAGTGACATCTTGTTCTTCAATGCTGCGAACATTCTTCATTTCTTCCCACCATGGAGTGGCTTTCTCCCTTAACTAATATATGGCCAATCTGGCCTTCAGATTTCTGCTGTATTCATACACCTGAAAGTATTTATTCATGTTTATTAACTATTTCTTTGACACTTCTTCAGCTTCACCATCAAATGTTGGTGGTTTAATTTTTCGAAACTCCCCCTGAAGCTCTAATTTCTTCTTCTTAACCTCTTGTTGATCCGACAAATTGTCGGATTTTGCTTCATTATAATTTTTGTTATTTTTGCGTTGCTATGGGTTTATTTCTACTCCGTCAGTGGTTTTATCTCTTGTTTGATGTTCATCACCTTCTTGCATGCCGCTGTCAGTACTGGGATGTTCCATTCCTTAATTTTTCTTGTCTGGCAGACTTTTGAGTATCTTTTCTTGTTCTTGCATTAATCATTCGTTATCCCTTCAAAATTGAACAATTTCTTCTTATAACTGTTGTACTATATTCAACATTATACTGGTTTGATGTTGTTGTTCCTCCAGCAACCTACTGGTTTGCTGGTGCTAATTGACACTCAATTGAACCCACATCTTAGGGTTCAGCATTGGTTTTGTTTGGGGTTCCTCAGTAAACTGGGGTGGTTTTTGCATTGTCCCCCTTCTCATGATGTTTCCTACTAAGCTTATATTCTGTGCATCAGTATACACATAGCTTAATCGTTAGTTGACCCTTAGGGTCCCAACGTATGAAATCTGCTCTGATACCACTTGTGACATACATAAAAATAAAATTTTTACTTAGAACCCTTGGATAAAAATATGAACCCTAATATGTATCATTTAAACATAATACATCTTTATACAATACCAAAAACCATGGCTTAAGATAAAATTTCGAGAGTCAAATACTATATGGTTTTACTAACACCTATAAATGGTAACCCTAGTCATGGTGCTTTTATCCTTATTTCATATGATATTTGTTAGGGGTTTATACATATATGTGCTCCGGCTCAAACATGGGGTTATGCCATGGTCTCATAATGTTAACCAATCCACAACATATATTAATTAGAGTATTGTTTCAAATGAGGCTTTGCTGGCAATTACTGGGGTTTTAAATGCAGATGGTACCAGTGATTAATTTTTGTGAACGTGTAGTATCCACTGCGATTTTGTGCAGATTTCTATGGTTTATATCTTTAGATCCTCACCGTTGATTCTAAAAATTCCATGACTCACAAATTGGGTGGGAGTCGACTTGACATCCGTGCCAACCCTAAGTGATTTTCTGCCATTTGTTCATGCACCGTGTTGGTTCGCCTTCACAATTCTCTGAGAACTTTTCTTCGAAAATGAGGGTTTGAGTTTTGGTTCTACTGCACTATTTCATATTCCTGATTTCCATGGGAAAAACTCACGACAAGGAATTCTGAGGTTTCAGTATAGTAGAGAGAGACCTCGCTTAAAACGTTGGAGCATTCTCGGAGCTGTTCAACTCTAGCTCACGACTCCTCATTTAGGTAATCACCTCCGAGCTTAAGCTTGGGTCTGATTTTCTTAATCAATTTACACATCATAGAGGTTTATCTTTCTGATAGCTTATCCATGCATAAGTTCTATTTTTGTAACGTCTCTCATACCCAAAAAAAAAAAAATTTCCTCCTTTTTCCTATTTATGATCATAGCTTCGGTAATTACAGGTATTCTTACTACTATAAGATTCCCATGAGGAAATTTGGCTTGAATTTATTTCTTATCAGTCAACCTAGTTGACTTATATATATATATATATACTTGTTTGCATTTCTCAGGTAGGTTCCTCAGCGTTTTGTCCAACTTTAACAGATCAATATGCCCTTCCTTTAACTTTTCAATTCGCAAGATTTATAATTAATTCCAGCATCTATAATTATAGAGTTTCAGCATCTATTGTAACATCCCTCATACCTCAATTTTTTTTTTTTTTTTTTTTTTTATAGCTTGATATATACGTTCTTGGTAAATTCTCTATATACCTTAATTTAATCTTACTCATATTTAATATAACCTTGTTTAATATACACTGACTAACTTTCATTGCATGGATTGCTATAGAACTCCACCACTCCTATATAACTTACTATTAGCAACTTACCTTCCCATAATTGTACTTTTACATATATATATATATATATTTTAACTTGTGCACTTATTTTATACCAACCTTTCTAAATCAACTTCTTCCTAACTTGTTTTCCGACTTCACCAATAATTACTCTATAGTTTGGACAATCCTTCTCTTACGATACCATATGTATCTTTTTTTTTTCTAAGTAAAATTAAACTATTTCTATTGAGCAAAATATAGTACAATCAAGAGAGACAAGAAACCGGCCAACCGGAAATGATGAAACTATCAACCTCGGTCCCGGAGAAGGTATGAACCATGCACGGAGCTACAACAAATGACTTGAAAGCAAAAAGGCCGACTTCTACCCCACATGGGTAGAGGTCTCAGCACGTAGTTTTTTCCCTTTCTTTTTATTGACTTTTGTCCAGCTGTCCTGGGGAGTATGAGATAGAACAACTTGAAGACTAGAGTTCTCCAACCAGGGGATCTCCTTATCTGAATCAGAAGAGGAGGTCTCATGGATGCGTTTCTGGGTGGTCGCAATGACAGAGGAATGCACAGGAGTGGCAGTGGGCTGATCCATTGTCTGAGGCGCCTGGTCTGGTTCTGCGTCGGTCCCCTCATATTCGGAGCTTGAGGAATCCGAGCTCACTGCTGGTGGCGGAGAACAAGGGGTCCAACGCTTGGGCTTGGTTCTTGTAATGTTATCCTTTTTCGTTTTTGTAGGGAGAGATGGGAAAGAATTCTGCAGGTGCCCTGTTAGGTGACAGTGACGGCATCAGAAGGCAGTATTCTCGTAATCCAGGTTCTGAGTCCAAACAAATTCATTGATCTTGAGGTTGATTTGGTCTAGCAGTCCCTTGCTTAGATCTAATTCCACACATATTCTGGCATATGTGTAAAGGCCTTGATGTTCCCGCCAATGATCTCCCATTAAAAAGCGGCCCAAGGTGTTGCCAATGCCTCTGTAGACTGCAATATGCCACAGGTGAGATGGTAAGTTTGGAAGCCGGATCTAGACAGGAGTTCTGGTGATGACTGCAGTTGCTGGATCAAAATCAGGGAACCATGGAGTTAAGAAGAGCCCAGCAATTCCCATAAACCAAGGACCTTCTTCTAAGGCCTGTTCATAGTGCTTAGGATTATCGAACAAAACTATAAAATATCCTTTTGAACAAAAGCTGACCTTGCAATGGTGAGTCCAGTTTGCATGGATCCAGTCATAGAGGTCTTTAGAGCGCAGCCAAAGCCCATTGAATCTGCAAATGATGGCCCTTTCTGCAAATTTTTGAAGATCATCTGCAAGGCCAGGGTGGGAGATCTCGACAGAGGGAACGTCCTCCATTTTGTCCACCAAAAAAGGTTGGGGTTTGGGGGCCTCAGGGGGTTTGGGTTTCTCAGAGTGAACATCAGCTTTGTAGGAGAAGGGAGGAGCAGAAGAAGATTGACCTGCGGCGCCACCTCTCAGACGAAGGGAAAACACTAAAGAGCTATTGCTTTTTATGCTGTAAGAGTAGAGTGGAAGGTGGTCATCGAGATGTTTACCTTGAAATAGAAGTCTTTGAAGGGATGAGGGAATCCCGGATCGGCGTTCCAGGTTTGCCTTGAGGTTCTGCACCAGATCTGAAGGGCTGACCCAAAGCAGGATGGTCTTGCCAGAAAGCTGTGTGATTTGAATCTGAAAGGGGGCAGAGAAATTTTTAAATGTCTTCCGGACCAACACCATGGCAGAATCGTTTAGATCTCCGATTGCTTGACTATTTGGAAGCTGAAGTGGAAGAAAATGCATCTGCAGATGGAAAAAACCTCTCCGGCACAATTCCGCTGCATAGGAAAGGACTGCAGAGCTGTAGAGGGGCCGAATGATCATTTTCCACAGATAAACCCTTGCCGCATTGCCTTTAAGGGGTGAATCGAACGAGGACATCTCTAGGGGTGCATCCAAGTTCTCTGTCTCGAGAAAAGAGTGTGGGCTGTGGTCAATGAGGGTGTTAGAGTATCGGTTGAGGTCGCCAAGAAGCCGGAGAAGATGTCGGCCATCGAACTGGGCCAATGCTACAGAGTAGGTGCCTTGCAAAACCTGAAGCGTTGGGGCGGGATCGGCCGCCGCAAGGGAGAAAGCGATCAGTGTCTCAAGCCTTCTCGGCGCTAAAGCGCCAAAGGAGAAGGCGGCTGCTAATGGAGAGAACGAAGAAACCCTAATCGCCATTTTTCAGCTCGATATCCCACATGCGATACCATATGTATCTTGACGTGTGCCTTCATCACCATATAATTCTCTTATGGAGGGGATTCTCAACGTTGGCATAGTACAGAGTTTCAAATTCGAACGTTGTTGTCATTAATTACCTTATGGTATCCCATCGGTATATATATACGAAATTCATATTTCATGTTCAACTGCTTAAGTGATGGCCTTCGCCTGACATATATTAATTTTTATTGTTGTTTGATTTGCCATACAAGTATGTTGAGTTAAACCCAGTCATTATTCCGACTTCTCGAGCCACTAAAATTGATGAAATTGATAGTTTGTACATTACGGATCTAAGTTCGCCTTCAATTCCTATCCACCAGAGTACGTTTGACTTTTAATGTGAATCGGTTCATATCATATCACAAAGATTGCCGTCGATCCTTGTGAGGACCGACAGATGTTTGACACTTGGAGGGCTAGATTTATTGAGGGTTATGACTTTCGATTTCTATATGTATCACTCTTCAAACCCTCGTTCATTTCTTTATTCATCTTTTTGTTTATGTGACCATTCTCTGTGGGTTTCACTCTGTGAAAAGAGTTGGCCATTGTATGGACTCTCATGGCGAACCAAGGCGTCAACGCGGCCTTCATTCTACGTAGAGGTATGAATAAGCTCTCTCTCCACACTCCATTGAATACGTTCCACAAGTCGCATTTATTTATCGATTGTTCATATTCATTTTCGTTATGGGATTGATAAATTTCCTAAAGAGTCTTTTGTATTTTATAGAGTTACTTCCTTTCACTCTCGTTAACGTAAATAGAAGGGGTAGTGGTCCTCGTTTAGAGAGGGCTTGTTTTATCTACAATCCTATCGTGCTTATTATTAGTATCATGCTGAATTGTTTTTTGTTTATTCCTCTTCGGATCTGAATGGTTTGTTCCACAAACCAATTCGACTATTAATTTTCTTTCAGTGTCAATTTCTTCGGATGTATTTTATAATGTATGTCTTTCTATAAGTTAATTGATCCAAGGCGATGAATCTCATCCTCAGGATTCAACGTTTGTCTCCCATATGCTCATGAGGCAATGGAGGCGAAAGTCCTCGTCCTCGTCGGAAGTTTTTCCTGAGCTTTTCGTCCAACTCGTCACGGTATGGGCACGCTTTGCACTGTAATACTATAGAAACCTTTCGCATAACCTACTGAGATTTTATCTGTATCGATACATATTCCATTAAATATCCATTCAACATTTACAAGTCGACGTTTCTCAGGACATTTATCATTTTATCTTAGGTATCTCAATCTTCCTATGTCATTTCTTAATCATTCACTTGTATCTTGTTTTGTTTTGTTTTTATTCTGTTAACTTATTTTTCTTATACGTTTCATTTGGAGACTAATTCGTTTTCTGTGGCTGATATATATATTACAGGTAAGCCTTTGATATCAGCTTCATTTCTATGGCTCCTCGAGTGCTCTTTTCATTTCTCATTGGAGAATTTGTAACCCATCCCTCTCTTCTACAGGTCGGTACTTCCCTAGTGACTTCATGCAAATGTCACATCATTGCCTCGACGACGATTTATTTAAAATTTGTTTTATATATCTCAATGTATAATACCAGCGAAGCTGATGGGACTCGACCCATTTATCTTTGTATTCTTTGATGTTAGATCATAGGGGTTTTTAAATCCATTGACTTGGATTTCGGTGGTTCCTAAAAATTCAATATAATTTTTTTTTTTTCGGTGTATTGTTCTCAGGGTATGAACTGATAACTTTTATATGCACCCTTATGCTCATTTTAGTTATTCTCTAGATGCATAATTATTTTTGTGGTTCGTAATTGGTTCCCCATCTGAATTATTTTTAAAACAATTCTGTAGACAGTGTACGGATTTTCTATGTACTGTCAAATGAAAAAATCTGTTGTTTCCTCGTTGGCAATTCTAGATATTTTTAATATATTAGTGATATGCCAATTTACTTATATGATATCCAAGGGGATATAGTTCTATGGACTGTGTCAGCTTAAATAAACTATGTTCAGGTATATGAATATATGGCTATCCTTTCAAGAATGAATTAAAAGTTTGTACATCTATAAATAAAATTGAAATTTTTGCATATAATTAATATCAAAGTTTTTCCTATTATTATGCCAGAAAATCAATATACAAAATAGGCCACAATAGGGCATTTGTCAGCTATTTCACTTCTAGTATTCTGCCCACAGTGCAGCTATAAATTATATCTATTAACATTTAATTTTAATGTGCAGAATTTAGTTTAATATACATAAATGTAGACCTTTTAAAGGTAATCTACTGATTTAACATTATACAATCTGCCTACATGGCATGTTCATATCAACTGTAAAATTTATTCACATTATTATTGCTATTTAAGTAATTCTGGTGTACTGTAGTCCTCTATACTCTCACCTATACAATTTTTATTTCCATAGCACATAACCTTATTAGCTTATATCATTGCCTAAATGAAACAGATTTGAAGTATGTCTAGTTTCAATTATATCTGTTACATATAAAGGTGTTCTTATCTCTTTTCATATATGCAACAGTTATTTTATTAGTTCAAAAGCAGATTAAAGTTAAAACAACTAAATCATCTTTGGGGTAAAATGTATCCTCAGATTTAAACCAGTATTGGTTTAGAGACTCTGATGGATTCTCCCCACAGATTTTATTCCTACAACTATACAGAGTTGAGAGGATTAATTTCTTTTAGCCAGTTCTGTCAAATGTAAGGAATAAAAACTTCAGAATTTTAATCTAAACTAACATCTATAGCCACTAACCATATGGCACAATAACAAGTATTTTAAACATTCATAGAAAATTTATGGACATACCACTTCTGCAAATGACCAACCTCCCAACCTTAGAGTTCTTCTATCTCCAGAACTCACCCCCAAGCTGAGATCATCTCCTAGAACAGACCAACTCCAATTTGTTCTGAAGTAGATTATTTAAGCTTATGCTCCCCAAAGCCTATTTCTAATTCTGCGTCCAGAATTACAGGATGATTTTATTCCTGTTTGCCTAGGCTTCCGTTTTTAGGGACTTTAAATCTGCTTTCTGCTTTTCCAGCTTTTTACCTCTTCCCAACTACTCTCCACATCATTGGGAAATCTAGATTTTTCCTCAAAACTCTAAATTAGAAATAAATTCTTTCAAGGATTTTTTTGAAAGATTTTTGGGGAAAGTCTTAACCTCTTTCCATACCTCATGGATTTGGCAAGTGATCTCAAAAATATCATTTGGTCAATATGCACAAAAATATTTTATTTATTTTTCAAAATTTAAATAATTAATTACATTCACACCATAGCTATCCATTGGGGTCCACTCCCCTTTGGATTTAATTTCAAATGTCTAACTTGAAAATCATAAAACTAGGGGTGTTACATATTCCCCCTCTGAAAACAAACACCATCCTCGGTGTTAACAACTAACTACTAGAGTTCATTTTGAAAATAGATATGGATATTTTTCCATCATATCAACTTCCCTTTCCCATGTAGCTTCTTCAGCAGTAAAGTGCTTCCACTACACCTTTACTCTTGCTACTGTTCGGTTTCTCAATTCAATTTCTTCCCACTCCAATATTTGAAGCGGCTCTAGAAGGAAATCCCCCTCTGGTTCCACCTGTATCACATTCCAATCAACAATGTGAGAAGCATCATGCACATATCTTTTTAATAATGAAACATGAAACACATCATGCACTTTAACATGGGGCGGTAAGGCCAACTTATAAGCCATTGGTCCCACCCTTTCTAACACTTCAAAAGGCCCACAATATCTAGAAGCCAATTTTTCACAACTTCCAGCATAAAGTGTGCTCTTTTTGGGTTTAATACGCAGGTACACATGATCACCCACTTTGAACTCTCGATGCACCCTCTTCTTATCAGCATAGTTTTTCCGTCGATCTTGTGCTGTCTTGATGTTTGTTTGTATTTGTTTGACATTCCTTTCCATTTCTTGTAAAGTATCTGGCCCCAATACTAGATTATCTTCAGGTTGGCTCCAACTTAAAGGAGTACGACACTTCCTTCCATAGAGTGCTTCAAATGGACTCATTTTGATGGAGGATTGATAGCTATTTTTGTAAGCAAATTCAGCTAAATGCAAGTAGTCTTCCCATTTTGATGGCCTATCCATCACATACATTCTCAGCATATCCTCCAATATTTGATTTGTTCTCTCTGTTTGACCATATTTCTGAGGGTGATAGGCAATACTAAAATTCAGTTTAGTGCCCATGCCCCCAAACAGACCTTTCTAGAAGGCTGCTGTGAACTTAGCGTCTCTATTTGAAATAATCATCTTTGGGACCCCGTGTAGCCTTACTATTTCTTTTAGGAATACATCTGCTACTTGGGCTGTCCCAAAAGTAGATTTTATAGGTATGAAATGTGCAGCTTTTGTTAAAGTGTCCACCGCAAACATCACTGAGTCATGTTGGTACTTTGTTCTGGGTAACCCGGTTATGAAATCTATGGAAACAATGTCCCATTTTCACTCTGCAATTAGCAAGGGATTTAAAAGTCTAGCTGGATGTTGATGCTAAACTTTAACTAGTTGACATTCCATGCATCTAGCTAAGTATTCTGCTACATCCTTTTTCATTCTTGGCCAAAACAATTTCTTTTTCAAAGCTGTTAGCATTTTCTGATATCTAGGATGTCCTGAATATTGCTGTTTATGATATTCATCTAGGAACTCTTTTTTCAAAGACTCTGCATTGGGGATATACAGTCTGTTTTTATAGCAGATCAACCCTTTCTGATTTTGGGTGTATTCAGCTATTTCTTTCTTTAACATTTTCACTTGTAGATTCTCATAGTTTGGATCTTGATTTGCTACCTTTTTAACTAGTTCTTCTAAATCAAAACTAGCACTACTCCTAATGCTGCTTATGTTTTAGCAAGAATTTCTGCTTAGCGCATCAGCAATTTTGTTTTGTTTCCCTTTGATATGTTTTATGTACTTATCAAATTCACTTAGAAAAGACAACCATCTGGCTTGTCGAGCATTCAAATATTTTTGAGAAAAGAAATACTTGAGACTAATATGATCAGTCATCAATGTAAATTTTTTTCCAAGGAGATAGTGTCGCCACATCTTCAAGGCATGAATTATAGCAGCCAATTCTAGATCATATATGCTGTAATTCTGTTCATGTTTCTTAAGTTTTCTAGATTCATATGCAATAATAGAATTTTCTTGCAACAAAACTCCTCCCAATCCCTCTCTACATGAATCAATACACACAACAAACTCTTTGTCAGGATCTGCAATCTTTAGTATAGGGGTTGTAGTGAGTTTTAATTTTAGTTGTTCAAAACTATTTTGGCATTTTTAGGTCCACTCAAATTTGATGCCTTTTCTTTGTAGTGAAGTTATGGGATATGCTATTGCAGAAAATCTTTCCACAAATCTTCGATAATAACCTGCAATTCCCATAAATGATCTCACTGCTGAAACATCAGTTGGCATCGGCCATTCTCTAATAGCCTTTATTTTCTCAGGGTCAACATCCAATCCTTGTTCAGAAATAATATGCCCCAAGTATTGAATCTTATCTTTATAAAATTCACATTTACTGAATTTGGCATGTAACTGGTTTTCCTTCAAAGTCTGCAAAACTATTCTTAAGTGTTCTTGGTACTCTTCCTCACTTTTTGAATAAACCAGAATATCATCTATGAACACTAGTACAAATTTATCCAAGTACTTGTTCAAAACGTTGTTCATTAAGCACATAAAAGTGGCAGGGGCATTTGTCAAACCAAAAGGTAGGACTACAAATTCGTAGTGACCATACCTGGTTCTGAAAGTTGTTTTACTAATATCTTCTTCTTTAATTCTGAGTTGGTGATAACCAGTCCTTAGATCAATATTAGAAAATACTGAAGCCCCTCTTACCTAATCAAAAAGGTCATCAATTTTGGGCAATGGGTATCTGTTTTTAATTGTCAACTTATTCAGCTGACGATAGTAAATGCACATTCTAATGGTTCCATCCTTCTTTTTCATGAATAGCACCGGTGCTCCCCAAGGAGACACACTCGGTCTGATATAACCTTTATCCAACAATTCTTGCAATTGCATTTTCAACTCCATGAGTTCAGGGGGGCTCATCCGATAAGGGGCTTTGGAAACGGGTGTTGCTCCAGGCACCAAATCGATGGAAAAGTCAATCTCTCTTTTGGGGGGGAGATGAGAAATCTCATCTGGAAAAACTTCCTTAAACTCTCTTATCACTGGCAGAGTGTCCAACAGGTTTTCTTCAGGTTGCTGTCCTAATTCTTCAACATGTACATCATATACTTGATACCCTTTCCTAGTTGTTCTTTTTAATTGCAGAGCTGATATTTGTCTTACAGAAATTGGTTTTGGTTTTCCTTTGAGTATAAAGGGTCTCCCTTCCTCATCTATGCAATGCAGAGTTTTATCCCAACAGTTCATCATAGCCTTTCTCTTTTCTAACCAGTCCATTCCTATCAACAAATCATAGGAGCCTAAGGGAAAAATGTTTAAATTTACTTCTGTCTAAAAATCATTTAATTTAATTGATGTTTGAGGTAACTTATGAGTTACTTTTCTCTTGGTGCCAGTGGCTAACTGGACCAACCAAGACTGCTGAAATTTTTTCAATTTTGAGATTGAATTTCTCTACAACTTGTGGACTAATATAACTCAAAGAAGCACCCAGATCAATCAAAACTGTAACAGATTGGTCAGAAATCTTACCTTCCATCTTGAACATAGTAGCTCGGTGTTCTGCTTGTCGGTTCTCCAAGGCTGCACTGATAGTGGGTATATTCCTTGCTATATCATTCACTGTAGTAGCTTCTCGATCCCTCATAATCATCTGAATATTTCGTTGTGGATAGTCCCTCAACAAATGAGGTTCTTCATAGCCCCAAAATTTCAAAGGCTCCCACATTTTAACTGTTCCTTCCTTCTTGTTATCTCCCTCTAGCTATTTTGAACCAACTTGGGACTGAGCTTTTTGACTTTCTTTTGGTTTATTAAATTTTTTCCGCTGATGATCCCTAGCAAAGTTCTTCAAGTAAGCTGGTTTCTGTTTCTTTCCTTTGAATTCACCCTTGTTTACCCAGCTTTTCTCATGCTCACCCTTTCCTTTAAACTACTGGTAGCATAGTCTAGCTTTCCTCACCGCTTCATCCATAGTCTTTGGATTATCAAACTCTGTTTTCTCCTTATACAAAGTAGGCAAACAGTTCAAAAACCTTTGTACCTTTTCCTTCTCTTCACAAATATAAGGAACGTACCTTAAAAAATTCGTAAACTTGGTGACAAAATCATCTATGGTGAGTTGTCCCAATCTGAATTTGTGAAACTCCTTTGCTTTATCATCATAATAACGTTCATTCAGGTAGCGATTTTTAAACTTGACTTGGAAATCTTCCCAAGTCACTGTTTTTTCATCAATGGCATGGACCATTTTAGTCTCCTCCCACCACAAGGTAGCCTTACCCTGCAACTGGTAGACAGCTAACCTGGCCTTCAGATTTCTCTCGTATTCATAGACCTAAAAATACTTAATCATATTCAACAAACATGCCTCAGCATCTTCCTCCTTCTCCCCATCATAGGAGGGAGGCTTAATTTTTTAGAATTCCCCCTGTAATTCCTTTCTCTATTTAGACTGATGTCTAGTAGTGTCATCTTCCTCATAATCATCTAAGAACTTGCCTTTCTTCCTCTTTCCGGAACCTTCACCTTCTTGGCTGTTCCGCGAAGTCAGTTCTCTTATGAGATTTTCCTGCTCCTCACTGGCTAATGACATCCTGTCATTTTGGCTTCTTAGCTTAGCCATTTCCCGTTGCAACCTATGCAACATAGTCATCAAAGGAGCATTGGGATCTAGCGTGCTATCTCCATCACCCAGATCAACATAAATTTTGTCTCCTTCAGCCTTTGATTGTTCAGTTATAGTATCATTGTACACTAAACAAAACAACATCAGTGAAACCAATTTTTCTCAAAAAAATAATTTACACAGTGAGCACAACAACAACCCAATTTTTTCTAACATGGGCTCTGATACCATTTGTAACATCCCTCATACCTCAAAATTCATTTTTTTTAATAGCTTGATATATACCTTCTTGGTAAATTCTCTATATACCTTAATTTAATCTTACTCAGATTTAATATAACCTTGTTTAATATACACTGACTAACTTTCATTGCATATATTGCTATAGAACTCCACCACTCCTATATAACTTACTATTAGCAACTTACCTTCCCATAATTGTACTTTTACATATATATATATTTTTAACCGATGCACTTATTTTATACCAACCTTTCTAAATCAACTTCTTCCTAACTTGTTTTCCGACTTCACCAATAATTACTCTATAGTTTGGACAATCCTTCTCTTACGATACCATATGTATCTTGACGTGTGCCTTCATCACCATATAATTCTCTTATGGAGGGGATTTTCAACGTTGGCATAGTATAGAGTTTCAAATTCGAACGTTGTTGTCATTAATTACCTTATGGTATCCCATCAGTATATATATACGATATACATATTTCTTGTTCAACTGCTTAAGTGATGTCCTTTGCCTGACATATATTAATTTTTATTGTTGTTTGATTTGCCATACAAGTACATTGAGTTAAAACTAGTCATTATTCCGACTTCCTGAGCCACTAAACTTGATGAACTTGATCGTTTGTACATTACGGATCTGAGTTCGCCTTCAATTCCTATTCACCAGAGTACGCTTGAATTTTAATGTGAATCGGTTCATATCATATCACAAATATTGTCGTTGATCCTTGTAAGGACCGACAGATGT
Organism: Pinus albicaulis; assembly: GCA_034641835.2. Classification (NCBI taxonomy): domain Eukaryota; kingdom Viridiplantae; phylum Streptophyta; class Pinopsida; order Pinales; family Pinaceae; genus Pinus; species Pinus albicaulis. The sequence goes on from CM076569.1 coordinate 795,943,692, forward strand.
TCGACACTTGGAGGGCTATATTTATTCAGGGTTATGAATTTCGATTTCTATATGTATTTCTCTTCAAACCCTCGTTCATTTCTCTGTTCATCTTTTTGTTTATGCGACCATTCTCTATGGGTTTCACTCTGTGAAAAGAGTTGGGCATTGTATGGACTCTCATGGCGAACCAAGGTGTCAACGCGGCCTTCATTCTGCGCAGAGTTATGAGGAATCTCTCTCTCCACACTGTTGAATACGTTCCACAAGTCGCATTTATTTATCGATTGTTCATATTCATTTTCGTTATGGGATTGATAAATTTCTTGAAGAGTCTTTTGTATTTTATAGAGTTACTTCCTTTCACTCTCGTTAACGTAAATAGAAGGGGTCGTGGTCCTGGTTTAGAGAGGGCTTGTTTTCTTTGCAATCCTCTCATGCTTATTATTAGTATCATGCCAAATTGGTTTTTGTTTATTCCTCTTCCGATCTGAATGGCTTGTTCCACAAACCAATTCCACTATTAATTTTCTTTCAGTGTTAATTTGTTCGGATGTATTTTATAATGTATGTCTATCTATAATTTAATTGATTCGAGGTGATGAATCTCTTCCTCAGGATTTAGCGTTTGTCTCCCATATGCTCGTGAGGCAATGGATGCGAAAGTCCTCGTCCTCGTTGGAAGTTGTTCGTGAGCTTTTCGTCCAACTCGTCACGGTATGGGCACGCTTTGCACTGTAACACTATAGAAACCTTTCGCATAACCTATTGAGATTTTATTTGTATCGATACATATGCCATTAAATATCCATTCAACATTTTGAGGTCGATGTTTCTCAGGACATTTATCGCTTTATCTCAGGTATCTCAATCTTCCTATGTCATTTCTTAATCATTCACTTGTCTCTTGTTTTGTTTTTTTTTTAATTCTGTTAACTTATTTTTCTTATACGTTTCATTTGGAGACTAATTCATTTTCTGTGGCTGATATATATTACAGGTAAGCCTTTGATATCGGCTTCATTTCTATGGTTCCTCGAGCACTCTTTTCATTTCTCATTAGAGAATTTGTGACCCATCCCTCTCTTCTACAGGTCAGTACTTCCCCAGTGACTTCATGCAAATGTCACCTCGTTGCCTCGGCCACGATTTATTTAAAATTTGTTTTATATAGCTCAATGTATAATACCAGCGAAGCTGATGGGACTCGACCCATTTATCTCTGTATTCTTTGATGTTAGAACATTGGGGTTTTTAAATCCATCGAGTTGGATTTCGGTGGTTCCTAAAAATTCAATATAATTTTTTTTTTTTGGTGTATTGTTCTCAGGGTATGAACTGATAACGTTTATATGCACCCTTATGCTCATTTTAGTTATTCTCTAGATGCATAATTATTTCTGTGGTTCGTAATTGGTTCCCCTTCTAAATTATTTTTAAAACAATTATGTAGACAGTGTATAGATTTTATATGTATTTTCAAACCTCAAAGAAACAGGTTTTGAAGACAAGAAGAATTGATGGGTCAAATATGTTAAGGAATAGCCGAGAAAACAGAGTTTCAAGAGTGCTGATTTATGATAGGCAGTCAGTATTTTGGTCATAAATTCCTCATACGATATCGAAATTGAGTGATTCAAATTGCATTGTAAACTAGATTCATAGAGGAATCTACTATAGAAACAAGTTTAAAAATATAGTCATTTAGGCCTCCAAAAACTGACTGTCCCAACTCTGTTCCTGAGCTGCCTACTAGACACCCTGTCAATGTTTTGGTTCTAATGTTTTCGTTTAAAATCCAAATTGAGTGATTCCAATTGGGTTGGAAAGTAGACATTAAGGGCTACTTAGGATAGAAACAGGTTTTAAAAATATTCAATTTTGTTCCCCCAAAACATGACTGTCCCAACTGTGTTTTCAGAAATTTCATCAAGCCCGCAAGCCAAAAAAAATGATATTCAAGAAATTTTTCCATATTGATGATAAAAATGATATAAGTGTTTGTAGAATTGTTTTTTGCAATATAATTCATCTACATACACAAAATAAATTAGAATATTTATCATCAATGTTGATTTCACAGCGTGTTGCAACAAAGAAACAACTATTTTTACAAAAATAAAAAAATGTTTGTTTTATTTCCTCTTTTATTTATTTCTCCACTATCCTACTCTTATTTGGAGAATGAATAAGATTATGTATAAGAGTATTTTCAGTGGAGCCATTTTCTAAATAAAGACTCTAGTATATACATACCCAAATTTGAAAAATGTATGTTGATAAAAATTAGGGTATGAGAAGCCAACTTCCCTCGAAAAGATGGTGCCAAAAATTGTTGAAGTATGGAGTGATGTTGCAAACAAATGATGGAGTGAAACCAATCTTCAATATATTCTTTACTTCCTTGATTTCCCATAGCCATCATATCATGAAGTTCTTGAGCTTTTAATATGGTTTGTTGATGCAAACTAGAAAAAACCTCATTTTCTTTCATAAATTCTGCAATTTTTGGATTTGATTCATTCTGAGTCTCAGTGTAAGTTTTCTCCAATGGTGCATGTGAGATAGAATGGGTGGGAAGGGCGGGTGAATTTTGCAGTTCAACACTGTAAGGATGTTGTACTGGTTTATTATGGTGAAGGTGTGGAATGAGTTGAGCAGGAGATTGTGTAGGGAATGGAGCCTCTTGATGATGTAGTTGATTGTGTTGAGTGGATGGTTTTGATCGGAAAACAAGGTGTTGTGAAAGAGCTGGAATATGTGTTTGTGCTAGAAGATGAGGGAGAGTAGTCATGCAATCATAAGGTGAACCATTCCAAACTTGCAAACAAGATTGGTGGTGGTTATATTGAGATTGGCATGGCTGCCCTAACATATGAGTATTCCATAATGGATTATGCAAGTAAGAGAATGGAGAGGAAGTGTTTTGAATCATACCTGTAGGCCATGATTTCCATGGTTTTAACCTTGTTGCAGCTTCCGCATCTCTTTGATGTGCTACTTCCAAATTAGATAAGGAAGAGTGATTATCTATGGGATGCTCCTTTTGGTAATGAGGGCAAAACACTTCATCAAATTCTTGATTTCTCTGAACCTGCAAAACATTCAATTGTGACTTTAGAGAGCTAATAAAATAATATTTAAAATTTTCAAATAAAACCTTGATTTCAGCTCTTATGTCTCTTGTTCTTGTAGTAGATTTAGAAAAGAAAGAAGAAACTTCTCTAGAATTCTTACCAGCCTTAGAAATTCCACTTGAATACCTTATGCACAATTCACTATAAGTAGCAATAACTCTTCAATATTCATTATTTAAACTACTTCAATCTTGCAGAACATCGATCAGGGATGCAGTAGCAATAACTCTTTCCCTTAGAAATCGATGCAAGATTACAAATTCTGGGGACTTGGAAGCAAAAGCCTCTATCCTCGACAGTTGGAAATCTTAAAGAAAATGAAACACAAGCAAATTCAATAAAAGAAATTTGAATCACTCAATTTTGATATCGTATGAGGAATTTATGACCAAAATACTGACTGCCTATCATAAATCAACACTCTTGAAACTCTGTTTTCTCGGCTGTTCCTTAAAATATTTGACCCATCAATTCTTCTTGTCTTCAAAACCTATTTCTATTGGAGATCAATAAATGAATCTACTTTAATCTCCAATTTGAATCGGTTCAATCCGCCATCAAACGAAAAATTTATGCTTGAAATGCCAACTGTTGGTCTGAGCTGGAAAATCGAAAATGACTCTATTATGCAGGTTGTTCTAAGAATGTTTAACATACCATTACATGGAATTTTTAAAACCTGTTTCTAATGGAGATATCCCTTTGAATTAGATCTCATTTGGCTTTGGAATCACTCAAATAGGACAAAAAACAAAGAAGGTATGATTAAAACACTGCTGGTTAGTATCGTCGACCACTGCTCTCCCGCAGGTAGCAAATATAATTTGTTTTATTTTTCCGTGGACTTGTTCTATAGAGTAACTACTTGTTAGTTTTTTGCATAATTATTGGATTAGGAGAGCCCGCGCACCTCTCTTTCTCCATGATTTAATGTTTTATTGCAGGTAGACACTCGTTTTTTGCAGGTCTCAGGAAAATAAAAAAGGTCAATTTATGGACGAGTGATTCTTGAAAGAAATTTTAGTAAAACAAGGGCATTTCATCTAGTTCATTACCTAACGGTTTCATAGCAGAAGAAATGAGGTGTTAATCTCTCCAAATTGCAATTTGTGCTCCAGTGGTAATTGAACAATAAAGACCCCCACCATGCAAGTTTCAATTGCAGAAGGCAATTCTTCAATAGCAGCAATTCTGTAAAATTTTTTCTTGAAAGCTGTACATAAACTTTCCTTTCTATTTGATTGGATTTGCTTAGCAATGGATTGCATATTAGCTTTGTTTTTTTCTCTTTTTTTCTTTTTACATGTTTATATTTGTTTGTTGTTTCTCTTAAGGGACAGTTATTGTTCTTCTTAAAGAACAACCGATGTTCCTCTTAAGAAACAATGTGTTTGTGTGTTTATTTTTTGTTGTTCCTTTCAAAAGGAATAACATTTTTGCTCATTAGTTTTGCTATTCTTTAAAAAAAAAAAAAAGAGAATAACATTTTTTTTCATGATTTCGCTGTTCCCTTCGAAAGGAACAACACCGCTCAGTTTTGCTGTTTCTTTCAAAAGGAACAACACCGTTCATTTTTGCTGTTCCTTTCAAAAGGAACATCCCCAACTGTTCTTGCTGTTCCTTTCCAAAGGAACAGCATTTTCGCAGACAGTTCTTGCTGTTCCTTTCCAAAGGAACATCATTTTCGTAGATTGTTTTTGTTGTTCCTTTTCAAAGGAACAACACTTTTTGAGTGCATTTTTCTTGTTTTTTAAACAACATTTTTAGAACTTTTTTTGAATTTTTCATGACTTTTTGAAAGACAAACATACAATTTATGAAAGGATACACAATCATACAAATTAGAGCTTACTGTAATCAGCAAATCAAAAGAAATCGTCATTTTTAAGAAAGTTGTTTAGTAATGATAAGAAAAAGGAAAAAGGGACATAATCAATAACATGATTTTGTTGTCTTATTACCACTAAATTAATATGATCGATTATATTTATCATGTTGGATCTTCCCCATATTTTATACTTTGTTTGATTTTTACTTATGCAGTAGGAACAAGGGCATATTATCTTCTATTGAGCTGTTCAGACTTCTTCCACCATTCCTACTCTTAAGAAGTGTTGAGCCATCCTTTATGATTAAATAGGAAAGTGCTATATGAAAAGAAAAATATTTATACATTTTATTAATAATGATTTTGCAGATGGAGGATAGGGGGTCTCACCAAGAGCCAACCTACCGTGATCATAGGGAAGGCAGTGAAGTGGCATTCCCATTATGGCCACCAAACAAGGGAAATGGTCCAACAAACAATTGAAAAAATAAAAAAGTCCTTGGAACAGGAGGTCTCATCACGAGCCAGCCTGCCCACCTTTCACTTCTTCCCAGTGAACGGCATTATGGTTTATCTGGTCACCAAGCCAGCACAATGGCCTCCATCATGATATTCACTAAAAAACACTTTCTCAACATACATAAAGGACAATGGTTCCCTGGGTAAGACAACTCTGTCAAGGTTATGGACACCTGTGGGCAGCAGAGCTCTGCTGATGGTATTGGAGTCACACTTATATATATCAATAGTTATATTTAACCCTTTTCCTATATATTTATTTAAATGCCAAAAGAAAATATGAATCCCTTACCTCCGAACCTATTATACATGAAAATCATTATAAGTCGATCATATTAATCCAAAGTGGTAAATAACGAAATTATACTTATGGTTATCATATGATGTCCCTTCTCCTCGTATTTAAATCATTACAAAACACTTTTCTATTTATTAACGATTCATTACATGCATGGATTTCAGTAATGCGATAATTTTCTAATCATATCATAAGTATGTATGTCTTTCCATGTTGTACAATTGCTGTGCAGTACACTGCTCTTTTATTTTGCTGAGTTGCCACAATATTAATGGTGCATTTCTACAGAATTTTTGTTTTGCTTGAACTTTTTGCATGCATCTTATCTGTTTCCATTCAAAACTAAAACCGTGGATTCAAGAAAATTGTATACAGAATTGTGATTTGTTTACAGGAGAACAACAAGTATGGGGAAAATTCTATCCGCAACATGATCACTATTGCAACTAAACAACAAAAGCTCACGAATGAACACAATTCTTCAAACATGATGTGCTTTCATGGCTTCTACCTTTTGTATCACTTTCAGTATTCGCTCAGCCTACATCAGCTTTAACAAAGGCCAGTCACTACATGTCATTCCACATTTTTTCGGAGGTAACACTTGAGGTAAAATAACATAATTTTCTGATTTATTATGAATTTAGGAGAATTTCATGAAAATCCATTGAGCATTATTTATTACACATCTTTACCACTTCCCATTTTTTTAGACACGTCTCATCTTTCAGTTTGGAGGAGTGTTGATTTATTTCATTTCTTTCTTATTACCATGTCTGTCATATTCTTTATCATCCATGGATATTCTTATTCATTCTCAACACCTTCCTTATTCCATTTTTACACCAAGCATCGATTTCAATAGATTGTAGCAACCACCTCTCTTTGTTTCTAGCATCGCATGAGGACAGGCTAATTCTTCAGTTTGGGGGGAGGGAATTGCTACACATGATGGATGTTTTCCACTTTATTTATCATTTAAGGCATACAATTTCATTTGTATATAGTGCAGAAATTGATTTGCATATATCTTTAAAACTATGAACCGAATTCTTGTGATTTCTGGATAACAAAAAAGTATCATTAAAATACACAAACCCAAATAATTTCACGCTAAATTAGTTCATAAAATTTCAAAAATTATGCACTATCACCTACAACCATTTTTTATCTCATGATCTGTGTATCCAAATGATCTGATTTTTGAGAAAATGATTAATGAAGGTTGTTGTTACTTATGTCACATTTTTTCTTCAACTTCATATACATATAGTTGAATGTCAACTGTAAAAATTGTTATGCCTTTATCAATATTGCTAAAATTGAATATTCATTATTTGAGGAAACATGCATTTGTTCCATCCATTTCATGGGTTGGGATGAACAATTTTCTTTGTTTGGTTAACACATAGGTTTTGTCTTTGGATTGCATGAGAACATGCAATATATTCATTTTTGGATTGCATGAGGACATGCAATATAATCAGTTTGGGGGTATGTTGGGCTGTGAATACGACCACTTTTATCACTTACTTCATCCACTTTTACTCTTGTTTATCATATCATTTATTATAATTTATCATATAAATCCATCTTATAATGATTTATGCTCTTATGGATGAATATTATTTCTTCTCCTTTATTTTTAATAAATTGATTATTATTATGCATAATTTTATCAATGATGGCTTATTAATATCATTCGCCATTTTAGCCTCCAAGATAATTGTCAGATTGCAGATTTGATTTCCAAATCATTATGAAATATTCCAACTCAGAAATCCGCTAGAATAAGAAGTGACAGTTTTGCGGTTAAGATTCTGAGCAAATGAAGAAGAATCTGGAAAATCCGAAACATGGGTTTTTTCCAGAACGGACCCAATTAACTTTATTAAAGAACAGTTTGCCCAAATTCGGCATGTATTGAGAGATACGCAGGGTTCTTCGAGCACAATTTTATCAGTTCTGTTGTTGCAGCCGTCCTCCAAATCTCAGCTGCAAAGCCAAATTCGCCTTGCTCTTGTTAAAAGATTGTTGAAAATGAATTTTCTAGTTGATCATATTGTTATGGAAGATTATATTTGTTATTTAATTTCTCTTCTTTCTGATTATAAAAGGAGAGCATATATTGTGTATTGGGGGAGGATGGAGGAGAATGGACGATTATTGTATTCATCTTGTAACACTGTAATTCCTTGACTCTTGTGATCAAAGAGCAACTGATGTAAAAGCTATTCATGTTTGATTAATACAAAGAGACGTTTTCATTCCATTTCTCAAGCTCTGCAGTAGCCCAGTGGCGCTTTCACCGGCGGTTGAGGGCCCGGCCCTGGTGGAGCAATCCGCTATTTGTATTTCTATTCTTTTATTTCTGTTGTGTGATAATTGAATTTAGATTTATTATGATTACAAAGTTATTTGATTGTTGTTCATATTGTTGTTCCATTTCTATTTATTGTTTATTTCTGATTCATAGCTTTAGATCAGCAAATAGATGAGTTACAGTTACATGCTATTGTTCATTTCCAGCTTTCGTTTCCTTTAAATTTCTTTTATTGAATTTTCTTGTGTTTCATTTGCTTTAAGATTTCCAACTGTCGAGGATAGAGGCTTTTGCTTCCAAGTCCCCAGAATTGGTAATCTTACATCGATTTCTAAGGGAAAGAGTTATTGCTACTGCATCCCCGATTGATGTCCAGCAAGATTGCTATAGTTTAGCTTTTACATTCATGTCACTGTAAGTAGGTTTCTTTACAAGCATTTGTTACCTTTGCATTTGTTCTGTACTACATCTTCACATCATTACTCTTGGATAAATTGCTGCCTCAGACTGAGTACACTCTTGAAATAAAAAGTTGCTCCCGGATTGATAATTAATGTGAGATAAATAGGTGTTAAAAAGATACCCTTTTATGCCTCGACAACAGCAACTAAATTTTCATTTAAAATACAACAAGCTACAACTTTAAATTTGTTATTAGATTAGACATTCAGATGATCTATCATCTCTAAACATTATTACTACAGGGTACCGATCCCTAGATCCAAACCATCTTTGGTTTCGACATTCTGGGTGATGGTCCCTACTTAATTTTCTCCCTGCTATTAAACATACTAAAATTTCAGCTATTAGATCTAATTTGTAACTGCATGAGGTACTGAAAAAACAGTCAATCTCAAATTTCGATAATAAATTCTAACATAACAATTCATATAACTTTAATATACTTAATACAAACTTAAAATAATCTCCAAAATTATGCATGCATACCGATACTATGACTAGTCCTCCGAACCTTAGAGTTCTTCTATCTCCAGAACTCACCCCCGAGATGAGATCCTCCAATGACAGACCAACCTCAATCTGTTATGGAGCAGCTTACTTGAGCTATGCTCTCCCCAAAGCCTGTTTCCAATTCTGCATCCAGAATTTCAGGATGCTTTTATTCATGTTTTCCTAGGCTTCCCTTAATTAGGGACTTTAAAGCTGCTTTTTGCTTTTCCAGCTTTTTACCTCTTCCCAACTACTTTCCTCATCATTGGGGAATTTATATTTTTTCTCAAAAATATAAATTATAAATAATTTCTTTCGAGGCTTTTTGAAAGATTTTGGGGAAATTCTTAACCTCTTTCCATAACCTCATGGATTAGGCAAGTGATCTCAAATTCTCATTTGGTCATAGTGCACACATAAACATTTTATTTATTTTTCATAAATAAATAATTAACTACATCCACACAATAATTATCCATTGGGGTCCACTCCCCTTTGGATTTATGTTCAATGTCTAACTTGAAAAGCATATAACTTGTGGGTGTTACATATTCTCCCTCTGAAAATAAACACTGTCTTTGGTGTTAACAACTAACTACTATAGTTCATTTTGAAAATAAAGATGGATACTTTTCCATCATCTCAGCTTCTATTTTCCACGTAGCTTCTTTAGTCGTAAAGTTCTTCCATTGCACTTTTACTCTGGCTACTGTTCTATTTTTCAGTTCAATTTCTTCCCGCTCTAAGGTTTGAAGCGGCTTTGGAAGGAATTTCCTTCTGGTTCCACCTGAATCATATTCCAAACAATAATGTGAGAAGCATCATGTACATAATTTTTTTCAATAAGGATACATGGAACACATCATGAACTTTAATATGCAAGGGTAAGGCCAATTTATAAGCTATTGGTCCCATCCTTTCCAACACCGTCCTTGGTGTTACACTTTAATGTTGATTTTTCAACTTTGACGAAGATTTATACTTCATCCTTGCTCCTGGCTTTAATCAATTTTTTTGCAGAGTACTCTTCTGCTTCCACTCTATTTACTGATACCTTATGAAGTTGGGTTTCTTCCTACTTCTTTTCAAGAAGTCTGTCTGGAAAATATTTTATTCCGTTTTTTTTTCTATCCACAATTCATACAAATTTATGTAAGTAATATCAGATACATATAATTTATAATCCACAACAAAATTCTGAATTTCAATAATTTCAAGAAATTCAGTTATTAGTCAAACCATTCAGGTTCATAATGGTTTAGTGCACTTTTAGTACAACTACTTATCCTTTCTTATTTTTCAGTGAGATTTTCTCCTCACACAAACTTGGTCTAGTTCTGCTTTTCTTGATTTTCTAGGTGATTTATCTGCACTTATTTTCACCTTTTCTCCTTGTTTCCGCAATGTACAATTTCCTGTTACACACTTGGCTAAAAAAATTTACAACTTTTCATTAGTATTTATGAATGAAAGAAAACAACTGTATCATATTCATGGTTATGTTTACCCATTCTCAGTTCATAGCTGTACTTCCAGTATCTTCGCATTGTTTTCTTTTCTTAACCAATCAATTTAATTAGTAAAAACCAGGCTTGTTAATAATGTCTATAATTTAATTCTTACTTCACTCATGAATTTTTTTTTCTAACCTCTTTTATGAATTTCATATTCCTACTGACAATACCTCTAAAGTGTGCAATAATGTACAAATTTTATGTTTCATTATTTCATTTTTTTCAAGTTTCCTCAATTTTATCCACTAGTTCAAAACTTACGTGAATAAATTTGGATCTGATGGGTTTCCCCCACACCCAAATCCAAATACAGCTCATCCTCCTTTCTCCTGGTTTGTAGTTGTATGATTTCACACTATTACCTTGTCCTTGAATTTGAGACTCAGGGAAATTAAATTTAATAAAATTTACACTAGCATAATTTTATAGTGTGAGTACATATTTTTTTTATATTAATATATATAATCTATTACTATAATTAGTTACATTCCCAAGAATACATCAAAATTAATTTGGCACAATTTCCCTTTTTAAAAAGAAAAAATCATCAGAACTTGTACATTTATTTTAATTGTATGTTCATGCTTTACTAATTCCAATGATGATTCACCAACTATATTTATATGTGAATTTTACTAATCGTTAGAAATCAACCCATGGTTTATATAAACAACACATGGTTTCTGATCAAAACCACTTACAACCTAAAACCATGGTTGACTTGATAACTAGATTTTAATATATTGAGGAAAACAATTGTGCTCCATTGGATTCTTATCCATGCATGATAATTTTCATAATTATTTTCCCATGGATTTAAAAAAAACAATTGATAGGTTTTCAATTCTACCTTAGCTAACTCGCGTGGGAAAATTTGATTTATCCGTTCATTCATTCATTCATAACTCAATGTAGTGAATCCACATTACACTATTTAATATGAAATGTTCCACAATTACTAACCCAATCAATTATTTAACCATCTATTTAGACCGTATTTATAACTCGTATTTAAGATTACCACTTCATTAATTTCCATGTACATGAACTAAAATATGCTTGTTACCAAATACTTTAGTCATGACTTAAATATACATGACTTGAAAATCATCTTGGTAACTTTACCAAATACCAACATCCAATTTTTCCTTTTAACACTTAATCTACCACGATAGTGTTTCTTACTCCTTTAACCATAATTAGAGTAATAATGTTCCAGCCATATGGTCAAATATGGCATTCCACTTTACTTATAAACTTTTAAGGTGAATTCACTTTTAATTTTCCCTCGTGAATTAGTTCTTCTCCCTCAATCTCGTGGTTATAAAGTTTTTCTCATCTCGTCCCTTTGAGATATCGTCAGGATTACACTTTCATTTAATTTTTCTACTTAAATTTTATTTTTATAATATCATTAGTCACACTTGGATATAATTGTATTACAAGTCTTTTAATACACCAATATTGATGCCCTTAATATAGTCTTTACTTTTATCACCACTTTATATGAATAATCTATTCATATCTCGTAAGTGTTGAAACCTTGTTTTCTTTTTTACTATTCGACAAATCCGTAGGTGACTAAGATATATATATATATATATATATATATATATATATATATTCTCCCTGTTGTGTAACCAGCTCCAAAAAGAGAAGAAAAGAGATATCAACGCCTTAGAAATGAGCCACTTCGAGGGGGCAACCTTCAATACATTACATAAATGAACAATTCTTGGATGATACAATTTACAAAACCTCCTTTCTATATATAGGAGTCCATGGGGCCATAATGTAATCCTGGTGGGCCACAATGTAATCCTAGCCGACCTAACAATAATAATTTAAGGGCACAATAATAACAAAATGGGGGTTACAAGGGTTCAATAATAACAATAAGGGGGTTACACTAACAATAATAGGGGACTATACTAGTGATATAGGGACCTAACATGCCCCTCTCCTTCAAAAAAGTGTTGTCCTCAACGCTTGAGTAGCTCCGGGTGCTTCTGTATAAAATTCTCATCCTCCCATGTAGAATCTTCGGTGGGTAAGTTCTTCCACTTGATGAGATACTCTGAAATTGATCAATTCCGTAGCTGTCGAGTTCTTGTTTCCATGACCGCTTCAGGTTCCAATATGATTTTCCTTCCTCATCAAGTTCTGGCAATATTGTTTGAACTGGAAGATTTTCACCTATAACCTTCTTTAAGCATGAAACATGGAAAATTGGATGCACTCGTGAAGAAGCAGGAAGCTCCAATTTGTATGCCATAGTACCAATCTTTTGCAACACTTTGTAAGGACCATAGTACTTTGGCGATAATTTATTATCCTTCTTTGCTTGCTTGAGGGACATTTGTTTGTATGGTTGTAGCCGTAAAAATACCCAATCTCCTACATCAAAACTTCTCTCGCTATGATGTTGATGTGCCTGTTGTTTCATTCAATTTTGTGCCAAATTCAGGTTATCCTTTAAGAGTTGGAGAACTTCTTGTTGATGCTCGATGTGATGTTCCACTTCTTGAACCTTCGAATTTTCCCTTAAAGATGATGTGATTGATGGTGGATGATACCCATAAAGTGCCATAAATGGGGTCATTTTTGCTGTAGTATGGAATGAAGTGTTATACCACCATTCAGCGAGAGGTAACCACTTGACCCATTGTGTTTGTTTATCAGATACAAAACAACGAAGATATCCTTCCAAACATTTATTTACTATCTCAGTTTGACCATCGGATTGAGGATGATAAGATGAGCTATGAGCTAATTGAGTACCCAAACAAGAAAATAACTCTGTCCAAAAATTTCCGGTAAAAATGGGATCTTTGTCGCTCACAATAACCCTTGGGTTTCCATGTAGCTTTTGAATTGTGTCCATAAATGTAGTAGCAACTGTACTTGCTTTAAATGGATGAGATAATGCACAAAAGTGTGCATACTTGGTAAGTCTATCAACTACCACCATAATGACACTCTTTCCTTCAGACTTAGGTAAACCTGTGATAAAATCCATTGAAATCTCCTCCCAACGTTGACTTGGAATGGATAAAGGTTGTAGAAGTCCGGGGGTCTTAATTGTTTCCACTTTATTCTGCTGGCAAACCAAACATTCCGCCACAAACTTTCGAATATCAGATTTAAGGCCATCCCAAAAAAATTCTTTCTTCACCCTGTGGTAAGTTTTTAAAAATCCCGAGTGTCCTCCTAAAGGAGAAGTGTGCAATTCCAGAAGAATCTTTTGTTTTAGTTGGGAATTCTCACAAAGATATAAGCGATCTTTGTACCATAAGGAATCATTTTTCCAACTAAATGTATCAGATGTACTAGGATCTTGCTGCAACTTTTGAATGAGTGTCCATACATCTTTTTCCTTCTTCCATTCATCTCTTGCTTCGATTATCCAATCTAGTTGGATAATAGAAATGGCACAAAGCAATGCTTCCACCTCTTCATTCTTTCTTGAGAGTGCATCTGCAACAACATTAAGCTTTCCTTTTGTGTAGATTATTTCAAAGTCATAACCCAACATCTTTGTGACCCATTTTTGCTGCTCTTCTGAAGATAGTCTTTGTTCCAAAAAGTGTTTAAGACTATCATGATCAATTTTTACCTTGAAGTATCTTCCCATTAGGTAAGTTCGCCATTTCTTTAGTGCATGCAGTATTGCTAACATTTCCTTCTCATAAATAGGTTTCTGTAAATAATTTCCTTTGATTGGACGACTTTCAAAAGCAATGGGTCTTCATTCCTGCATTAAAACTGCACCAATTCCATTTCCTGAGGCATCACATTCCACAATAAAGGTTTTCGTGAAGTCTGGCGTAGCTAAGACTGGTGCTAGGCACATTGCCTCTTTAAGACGTTCAAAGGCCTTAGTTGCTTCATGAGTCCATGAAAATGCATCTTTCTTCAATAATGTTGTTAGAGGTGCTGCTATTCTCCCATAATTCTTAACAAACTTGCGATAATACCCTGTTAACCCAAGAAATCCTCGCAACTTCTTTATGGTTGTGGGGACTTTCCATTCCTTAATAGCTTTAATTTTGTTAGGGTCTACTTTAACACCCTCGTGAGATACAATATGACCCAGATATTCCACCTCTTGTACTCCAAAGAAACATTTGGATGTTTTTGCATATAATTGTTTCTCCTGCAATGGTTTGAGCACCCTGTCAACATGTTCAACATGATCCTTCCAAGACCTGCTGTAGATTAGTATATCATCAAAAAATACTAGCACAAATTTTCTAGGGAAGGGTTTGAAAATGGAATTCATCAACCCTTGAAATGTAGAAGGTGCATTGGTAAGGCCAAAAGGCATGACCAAAAATTCATAATGACCCTCATGAGTTCGAAATGTTTTTTTTGGAATATCTTCGGTCTTCATTCTAATTTGATGATATCCTGAACGAAGATCCAACTTGGTAAAATAAATTGCTCCATGTAATTCATCCAATAATTCATCAATCATAGGAATGGGAAATTTGTCTTTAATGGTGAGCTTATTGAGCTCCCTATAATCCGAACACATTCGCCATGATTCATCCTTCTTGTGTACCAAAACTACAAGAGCAGAGAAAGAACTTTAACTAGGTTCAATTATACCCGCCTCTAACATTTCTGCAATCATACGTTCAATTTCGCTCTTTTGGAAGTAAGGATATCTATAAGGCCTGATGTTTGGAGGAACACTTCCTGGAATCAAATGAATAGCATGATCATGATCACGAATAGGTGGGAGTACTTTGGGAGTTTCAAACACCTTGGAATGATTGTCCAAGACTTGTTGGAGATCTGCAGAAATAGATGATTTTGATGTCAGAACTACTAGTGAGCATAATTGTGCAATTACGCCTCGTTGTTCTTTCTTTAGAAGCTTTGTCATGACATTAGAGGTTCTTATCCTTCTTGGATTTCCTTCAATACCTCGTAATTCGACTTCCTTTCCTTCTGAATTTTTTTTAAGAAAAGTTCTTGAAAATTAAAAGCTACCATTCCCAAAGATTGTAACCATTGTACTCCTAGTACAACATCAGTACCTCCCATAGGAATGGAAAGCATTGGACTAGTCAATACATATTCCCCCATGGTTAGCTTAATATTATGGCATTTTCCAGAGCAATTTATAGTTCCTCCATTTGCAAACATCACTTGACATTCTGGTGCTGGGTATAGGAAACAATTTAATTCCTTGGCTACCTTACAATGAATAAAATTATGGGTGCTACCTGAATCAATCAACACTATTACCTTTTTCTTCTTGATATGTCCTTCTATCTTGAGAGTTTGAGGAGTGGTAATTCCCGCCAATGCATTACAGGATATGGTCGGACTCATTTCTTCCTCTTCTAAGGCTGGTTCCTGGTGTATATCCTCTTCTTGTTCATTTCTTCTTCCTCTTCACAATCTATGTAAAATAATTTCTTCTCAGCACACTTATGACCTTTAGTGTATTTTCTATCACAACTGTAGCAAAGCCCTTTTGCTCTTTTTCTTCCAATTTTTGTGGTGTCAACCTTGTAGGTTGTGGAAATCTAGGCGTAGCAACACTTCCTTCTTTATAGAATTGAGTGGTAGGCTTCCTTGTCGCCATAATTTTACATTCAACTTTTCTTGCCAACCTGAATACCTTCTCCAATGAATCAGGTTCCAGAATGCGAACTTCATGTTGGATGTTATCCTTTAAAGTGCCTATGAAGAGATCAATCCTGTGTTCCTATGGAATATCAGTTACCCTTATATTCAATTTTTGGAAGTCCTCAATGTGCTGCCCCAATAAACCCTTTTGTTTGAGATTTATCAATTGGCTAAAGAAGGTGTTGCTCTTTGTATCCTCATAATGTGCTATCATTTCCTCTGTAAAAATTGACCAAGTGACAATTTTTTTATGGGAGAAAAGCCATCGATACCATACAAATATATTTTGTTCTAAATGTAAAGTTGCAATGCGTACCTTTTGTGTGTTTTGCACATTATGGAGATCAAAATATTGCTCCATCTGTAGTATCCATGTTACAGGATCCTTTCCATCAAACTTCCTCATATCCATTGTTGGAATATGGTGGTTCTTCCCTCCAAAAGTAGAGTTTATGAAATCATGATTAACATTTATTTTTTTCTCATCATGAGTTTCCTCTACTATCTTTTCACCATTAGGAAACATTTCTTGTATCAACTTTCCCAAACCTTCGATGTCTACTTTTAGATCTTTCTTCATGTTTTCCATGTTGTCTTTCATTTTTTCATCAATTTTAGCTTCCATGTCATCCATATTAGCTTCAAAACCACTCATCTTAGCTTCCATGCCTTTCTTCAAACCATCCATCTTAGTTTCCACGCCCTTCTTCAAAACTTCCATTTCATTTTTTGTTGTTCTTTGCGAGAGCGAAATTTGTTGCACTTGCTCTTGTAATTTTGATATGTCATGTTGCCATTCTTCGTCTTCATGAGTCATAGTATAGCCTTCTAAAGGATTAATGGGTGTTGAATTATTTTTAGGGGCCATTTTAGACTCCAATATTGATATCTATTCTACAATAGGCCCTTGCAATCAATTCAACTTGATTCTTCAAACAAGACTTATGCAATTCGGAAAAAAAAATACACACCTTTTACTTGCTTTTAGGAACTCGATATTGAAATTGTATTATCTCTGTGATTGAGGATCTTCAATATCTAAAATTCAGCACTGAAGTAGCCCGCTAAATTCTCTTTTGAATGCCACAGGTCTAACCTGATTTGGATTCTCCAAGACAAAGTTGTGCCCAATCTCCCACAATGACCTAATTATGGACTGGTTCAGTAGAGCGAACTTGTATGACTTGCCACGTGTCACTGTTTCATCCTTTGTCTCTGAAATTGATAGCTAAGAAACTAAAGTCTGTGTACTTGCGACCACTTTTTACGGTACTCCAATCCAATGCTCAGAGAGAGAGTTATTGAAATTTTCCCACGATCACCTTTTTTAGATGAAATTCAGGTTCCTGAAAAAGCACTACCTTCCACAGATCATATCTCCAAAAATATTGCGAACCAAGCTCTGAAATTTTTTGACGAGTTTCCTTAGGATTTCAGATTAGCACCATATGAATTTCAGATTCTGAACCTTCGTAGAAAATAAGTTAGAGCGCAAATTCTACGATGACCTGTTTAGGAGCTTGAAAAAAGACCTAAATCCCACAGATCATATCTCCGAAAATATTGCTAACCAAGATCTGAAATTTTTAGACAATATTCCTCAGGATTTCGGCTTTGCATCCTAAAAATTTCAGCTTCTTAACCTTCGTAGAAAAAAAATTATAGCTAAACTTCCACGATGACCTGTTTGGAGCAGCGAAACCCTAGAATCCAAAGCTCTGATAGCAAATGTTGTGTAACCAGCTCCAAAAAGAGAAGAAAAGAGATATCAATGCCTTAGAAATGAGCCACTTCGAGGGGGCAACCTCCAATACATTACATGAATGAAAAATTCTTGGATGATACAAATGACCAAAACCTCCTTCTATATATAGGAGTCCATGGGGCCACAATATAATCCTAGTGGGGCCACAATGTAATCCTAGCCGACCTAACAATAATAATTTAAGGGCACAATAATAACAAAATGTGGGTTACAAGGGTTCAATAATAAAAATAAGGGGGTTACACTAATAATAATAAGGGACTATACTAGTGATATAGGGACCTAACACTCCCCCATGCAAAGTCATAAACATATTTTTGTTTAATAATATATATGTCATTTTTAATTATCCTTACCAACAGGTAATGGTTCTAACTGTCAACCTTTTCCTCTTTGACTAATATCTATTATTTTAAATTTATAACATACTTGGTTTCTCTTTCAAAGAGTCCATACGTTATCTTTATAATTAAAAACAATGGATCCACGGTTATAATATGTTTATCATATTGGTCTTAATGTCATGTTTAACCTCTCAATTAATACAACCTTCACTTAACTAATTAAAAAGAATGTCTTGGCGTATACATGTCCTAGTTGACATTAGTATCCAACTTCTAAATCGTGCCTTAACCCTATTATGACACCATAACGACTCTAAAATTCACGCAAGTGTCTTCCACCTAATTAATGCTTCAACTACCATATCTTCTATTTTGATACACCCAAGATTATATGAAGATCCATCATAATTATTGACCGTCGATTTCAATCTAGAAGTACATCATAGTACACTGTATGTATTCCTCGAGGCTATCGACAATAATTCACACGTACTTCTTCACATGGCACTTTCCCTCCAGTTTTTCGGTGTGTGATCCGAGGGAATTTCTTAATCTGCAAACACGTGGAGGGTGTTGATCTAAGATTGGTTTAGGGTTTTCTGTGGTCTGAAAGATCACTTCTACAAAAATCCCAATTCTCATTTTCCTTCTGGTCAAGTGTTATCCATGGACAACTAAATTTTCTCTCTCTGCGTGAGAAGAGAACCTATAACCTGAATGGACCGAACCATGAGCCAATGTTTTTGCTCACTACAACCATGTCTCACGGCTGCTAGGTATAGTCTTCTTTCTTTTCCTTTGGATTCATAATTTCATTCTACAACTAATTTTTTTTTCTATGGGTTTGCCATCATTTCTTGAATTGTTTGTTCTATGCTTATGATTATTTCTTTGTAGGTTTTTAAAAATGTCATTGAACTCGATCTTCCGGCGCTGGGGAAATCAAGGGCTAGTTTCTTCCTAACAGCATGCTACTGAGTATAACGTGATAATGCCTCTTTACGGATCACTCCATGGCCACTTGTTCACGTCTATTTGTTCAAAATTTTCAATTCGGTGACTGTTTTGTTTAATGCCTCCTACTATGAGTTGCCTCTGTGTTTAATTGGTTAACACTCTTGCGTTTTTTTTATATTTCTCCCTCAATTTCTAAATTTTACCAACGAGTCTGAGTTAGCTTCATTTACCATTGAGAAAAAGTATATACATTCTTCCCAAAAGGGTATACTAAATTTCAGTATTTCTTCTCAACGGTAGTTGTTTAATTAACATTTTGGAATTTCGTCAATTCCTAGTTTGACCATTTTTGTTTAAACCAATATTTACTGAAGAGGTTTACATAGTATATATTTTCTTTGGTGATTATCTTATTGTTCTTCTCCGACTAACTGGGTTTCAGATTTCAAAAAAAATTTCAATGGATTGAAATCACATATGCATATGAGCTGGTGCGACTTCCTATCACCACCGAGAAGGGGGACGCTTTCATAGAGCTGTGACTGACTTGGTTTATTCTACCACATTAAATTTAATTATGGTAAAATATATCGGCCCTTGTACTTAAGATTCATGTCGCCATAAATTTTATGACTGTAAGTACTCTTTTTTTTTTTTTTTTTTTTCAGTTCGAACAACTCCCATGTGGCTTAGTACTATAGCATTCATTCCAGAGATTAGATACAAGATTTTTTTCTGTCTCTCGTTGAATCCTATCAACATGTGGACTGTCCTTATCCTTCAAATTTAGGTTTAGGGTTCTCAGCAATCTTTGTATTTAATTATCGTCTTCAGTACTCATTCAACCCTTCCCCTGTTCATTATTTCGTTCATCTTTTTAGAATGCTCATTATCATAGATTTGTGATGTTCCAATGTATTTACTCTTATCTAACAAGCAGAAGGGAAATGAGCTACTGATTGCAATGGCCCTTGCGTTGACCCAGGTAATACATACCGATTTCTCTCATATTTAATCTCTGTTATAGTAAAAGTAACAATTTTAAGGTTTTTCTTTAACATACTATTTTATTTTTGGGAATAATCAGTAACTATATTTCTATTTTAATGTCGTGATGATAGTAGAGCAATTTCTGATTTTAGTATTTGTCTGTTTCTCCATATATATATTTTTTCATCGTTATCTCTTTTTCCAGAGTCACTCCGAATTCATTGCTCTGACTTTATGTATTTAGATGTTTATCGAATTTCCAGGGTAGTTGTTTTAATTTATACTCTAGTTCCGATTTCATTTGATTTCTAACCAGTTATTTGG
Source organism: Pinus albicaulis (assembly GCA_034641835.2). Taxonomy (NCBI): domain Eukaryota; kingdom Viridiplantae; phylum Streptophyta; class Pinopsida; order Pinales; family Pinaceae; genus Pinus; species Pinus albicaulis. The sequence goes on from CM076569.1 coordinate 795,964,264, forward strand.
TTTCTGTTGTCAATGTATCAGTGTCCTTCATCTGGTGAAGATTTAGCTGAATGAGGTAACTTATCTCCTCATAACATTGTTTTTGTCGACTTAAATTCATTTTAAGTCCCATTTTTTTTTTTTTCCATATAACTTACCAAAAATCCGTTTTAACTTTTTGTCTCTGCTTATCGAATGGAGATTAGAAATCCTGAATTTTCTTTTAACTTCAAGTTTTCTCTTTATACAGGTTGGTGTCAGTGTTCTTATCTACTGTTTACTATTAGTTTCATCAACAGGGATATTGTCGATTTATTTACTTAGTTATGACTGAACTATTTTAATAGTTACATGTCTTTATCTTGTAATATGTATATCCCCAAATTTGGGTTTGAACAATTGGAAAATTTCTCAGCTGTACCCTGGTTTGGATTATATTTTTAAATATGGCATTGATTTTTGAAATTGTAAAGTTTCTTCTTATTTCAGGGTTAATGCTAATTTACTACTAGAAAAAATTCTCTGATTAAAAAAAAAACCTTTAATATGGATATACTCAGATATACTCTTTAGAATGTGATCTATACAACTTTCTCTTTATCTATGCAATTGAAATCTTGAATTAAATCGGTCCAATAACGAATACTTCCTTTTTCATTTAATATATACTCGCAATATATGTAAGATGAAATACAATACAATTATTGATTCAGGTATACTACTTTTGCACAGTAAAAATAAGTTAATCAAGCACTATCATTTTTTTTTCCAGCATTGATTTCTCAGTACTATAAATTTGATAACTTAAATGTCACACACACACACACACACACACACACAGACATATATATATATATATATATATATATATATATATATATATATATTCCAATATACACCTTTCCGTATTCTATTATATACAGCTAATTAAAATTTTGATTTTTCTTTTCTCGTTTATCAGGTATTAAGACACAAAGTTCCAACTTTAAATTTTTTTCCATAATAGAAAATTTTATAAAATTATTTTCTAATAATTTTCATAAACATCACTATAAAATATACTCTCACCCACTATTTTAGTTGGTTAACTGTAGTATATATATATATATAGCTATTCCATTCTAATTTCCAGCACTTAAAAATTTTTATACTACCATTGTAACAGAAATAATTGTTCCATTTACCAGAATTATAAATTTATTTGATATACAATTCTTCACTATGTCTTAGCTATCAGGATAGAACTAAACTGGTTAAGTAATGATACAAAACCGATAATTACATTTAGTTCTAAAATTTTTCCATTTACATAATTAAGGGTTCACGGTAATTCTTACCACCTTACTCAATTCCTTCTCCCATTTCCATGGTTAAATCTCATATAGCTATTCAATCATGGTTTATTATATGCCACTATATAGTTCAGAATAATGTTTAACTTTCAATTCCACTCCATATTTTAATATGTATCTCCTTTTATACCTTCTTTCAACTACAGTATAATTTTTTGTGTGAGTACACGATTTTCCCAATGTTTTAGCTAAGTTCTACCTGTGAGTTTTAATCTTGGATATTAGATTGTCCTGCAAGTATACCTGAAAGTATATCCAAGATATTTGTATACTTGAAAGTACTGAAAGTAACATTTTTTTATATTCATAAAATTTATAACAACTTATTGTTTCTTTGTGAGCACATAACTTGCCTAGTTTTTCAACTTGTGCTTTGATACCATTTGTAATGTCTCTCATACCAAAAAAAAAAAAATTCCTCCTCTTTCCTATTTACGATCATAGCTTCGGTAATTACATGTATTCTTACTATTATAAGATTTCCCATGAGGAAATTTGGCTTGACTTTATTTCTTATCAGTCAACCTAGTCGACTTATATATATATATAATTTTTTGCATTTCTCAGGTCGGTTCCTCAGTGTTGTGTCCAACTCTAACAGATCAATATGCCATTTCTTTAACTTTTCAATTCACAAGCTTTATATAGATTCCAACATCTATAATTATAGAGTTTCAGCATTTATGATTATAGAGTTTCAGCATCTATGTATATGCATATATACATACATATACATATGCTCATTTAACTTCATGTGTTTCAACTACTTTTGTAGCAGTTTCTATTGAAAGTGGATAAATGATCTTTTCCAGTATTTTAAATATGCTTTTTACTCTTCTCCTACCCATATACTTTTAGAACACCTAAGTAGATTTTCAATAAGACTTTTTCCTTATATTCTTGTTATAATTATTCATCATATTTGTAATTCTGGTGTATATTAAACTCTTCCCTTCGAATATAGAATATAGATTATTTTTCTACAATCAAATGGAAGTGATGAAACCGAATTTGATATTTTATACTCACTAATTTCAGATCCTAGTTACTTAGTTAGGATTTAATTTCTGATTTCGTATATTTAAACTTCCATGTAATAGAACAGTTTAGATTCTTAATTCTACAATTCTTGTCACTGTAGTGTGGCTATTATACTGTAATCAATACTTCTATAACAGGTTTAGTTGTTTTCTACATGTTGTTCCTGTTTACAGTTTTGTTAAAATTTTCTGTTTATACAACACAACAACTAAATTTTCATTTAAAATACAGCAAGCTACAACTTTAAATTTTTTATTAGATTAGACATTCAGATGATCTATCATCTCTAAACGTTATTACTGCAGGGTACTGATCCGCAGATCCAAACCATCTTTGGTTTCAACATTCTGGGTGATGATCTCTACTTAATTTTCTCCCTCTTATTAAACATACTAAAATTTCAGCTATTAGATCTAGTTTGTAACTGCATGAGGTACTGAACAAACAGTCAATCTCAAATTTGGATAAGAAATTCTAACATAACAATTCATATAACTTTAATATACTTAATACAGACTTAAAATAATCTCCAAAATTATGCATGCATACCGATACTATGATTAGTCCTCCCAACCTTAGAGTTCTTCTATCTCCAAAACTCACCCTGAGCTGAGATCCTCCAATGACAGACCAACCTCAATCTGCTATGGAGTAGATTCCTTAAGCTATGCTCTCCCCAAAGCCTTTTTCCAATTCTGTGTCCAGAATTTCAGGATGCTTTTATTCCTGTTTGCCTAGGCTTCCCTTAATTAGGGACTTTAAAGATTCTTTCTGCTTTTCCAGCTTTTTACCTCTTCCCAACTACTTTCCTCATCATTGGGGAATTTAGATTTTTCCTCAAAAATCTAAATTAGAAATAATTTCTTTCAAGGCTTTTTGAAATATTTTGGGGAAAGTCTTAACCTCTTTCCATAACCTCATGGATTAGTCAAGTGATCTCAAATTCTCATTTGGTCATAGTGCACACATAAACATTTTATTTATTTTTCATAAATAAATAATTAACTACATCCACACAATAATTATCCATTGGGGTCCACTCCCCTTTGTATTTATGTTCAATGTCTAACTTGAAAAGCATAGAAATTGTCAGTGTTACATATTCTCCCTCTAAAAATAAACAACGTCCTTTGTGTTAACAACTAACTACTATAGTTCATTTTGAAAATAAATATGGATACTTTTCCATCATCTCAGATTCTCTTTTCCACGTAGCTTCTTCAGCTGTAAAGTGCTTCCATTTCACTTTTACTTTGGCTACTGTTCTATTTTTCAGTTCAATTTCTTCTCGCTCCAAGATTTGAAGCAGCTCTGGAAGGAATTTCCTTCTGGTTTCACCTGAATCACATTCCAAACAATAATGTGAGAAGCATCATGTACATAATTTTTTTCAATAAGGACACATGGAACACATCATGAACTTTAATATGCAAGGGTAAGGCCAGTTTATAAGCTATTGGTCCCATCCTTTCCAACACCGTCCTCGGTGTTACACTTTAATATTTATTTTTCAACTTTGACGAAGATTTCTTCTTCATCCTTGCTCCTGGATTTAATCAGTTTTTCGGTAGAGTACTCTTCTACTTCCACTCTATTTACTGATACCTTATGAAGTTGATTTTATTCCTACTTATTTTCAAGAAGTCTGTCTGGAAAATATTTTATTCCTTTTTTTTTTTTTTTTTCTGTCCACAATTCATACAAATTTATGTAAGTAATATCAGATACATATAATTCATAATCCACAACAACATTCTGAATTTCGATAATTTCAAGAAATTCAGTTATTAGTCAAACCATTCAGGTTCATAATGGTTTAGTGCACTTTTGGTACAACTACTTATCCTTTCTTGTTTTTCAGTGAGATTTTCTCCTCACACAAACTTGGTCCAGTTCGGCTTTTCTTGATTTTCTAGGTGTTTTATCTGCACTTATTTTCACCTTTTTCTCCTTGTTTCCGCAATGTACAATTTCCTGTTACACACTTGGCTAAAAAAAATTACAACTTTTCATTAGTATTTATGAATGAAATAAAACAACTGTATCATATTCATGGTTATGTTTACCCTTTCTTAGTTCATAGATGTACTTCCAGTATCTTCGCATTGTTTTCTTTTCTTAGCCAATCAATTTAATTAGCAATAACCAGGCTCGTTAATAATGTCTATAATTTAATTCTTACTTCACTCATGATTTTTTTTTTTTTCTAACCTCTTTTATGAATTTCATATTCCTACTGACAATACCTCTAAAGTGTGCAATAATGTACAACTTTTATGTTTCATTATTTCATTTTTTTCAAGTTTCCTCAATTTTATCCACTAGTTCAAAACTTACGTGAATAAATTTGGATCTGATGGGTTTCCCCCACACCCAAATCCAAATACAGATCATCCTCCTTTCTCCTGGTTTGTAGCTGTATGATTTCACACTATTACCCTGTCCTTGAATTTGAGACTCAGGGAAATTAAATTTAATAAAATTTACACCAACATAATTTTATAGTGTGAGTACATATTTCTTTTATAGTAATATATATAATCTATTACTATAATTAGTTGCATTCCCAAGAATACATCAAAATTAATTTGGCACAATTTCCCTTTAAAAAAAAAAAAACACGAGAACTTGTACATTTACTTTTAATTGTATGTTCATGCTTTACTAATTCCAATGATGATTCACCAACTATATTTGTATGTGAATTTTACTAATCATTAGAAATCAACCCATGGTTTATATAAACCACACATGGTTTCTGATAAAAACCACTTAAAACCTAAAACCATGGTTCACTTGATAAATAGATTTTAATATATTGAGGAAAATAATTGTGCTCCATTGGATTCTTATCCATGCATGATAATTTTCATAATTATTTTCCCATGGATTTAAAAAAACAATTGTTAGGTTTTCAATTCTACCTTAGCTAACTCGCCTGGGAAAATTTGATTTATCCCTTCATTCATTCATTCATAACTCAATGTAATGGATCCACATTACACTATTTAATATGAAATGATCGACAATTACTAACCCAATCAATTATTTAACCAACTATTTAGACAATATTTATAACTTGTATTTAAGATTACCACTTCATTAATTTCCATGTACATTAACTAAAATATTCTTATTATCAAATACTTTAGTCATGAATTAAATATACATGAATTGAAAATCATCCTGGTAACTTTACCAAATACCAACATCCAATTTTTCCTTTTAACACTTAATCTACCACAATAGTGTTTCTTACTCCTTTAACCATAATTAGAGTAATAATATTCCAGCCATATGGTCAAATATGGCATTCCACTTTACTTATAAACTTTTAAGGTGAATTCACTTTTAATTTTACCTAGTGAATTAGTTCATCTCCCTTAATCTCGTGGTTATAAAGTTTTTCTCATCTCGTCCCCTTGAGATATCCTCAGGATTACACTTTCATTTAATTTTTCTACTTAAATTTTATTTTTATAATATCATTAGTCACACTTGGATATAATTGTATTACAAGTCTTTTAATACACCAATATTGATGCCCTTAATATAGTCTTTACTTTTATCACCACTTTATATGAATAATCTATTCATATCTCGTAAGTGTTGAAACCTTGTTTTCATTTTTACTATTCGACAAATCCGTAGGTGACTAATATATATATATATATATATATATATATATATATATATATATATCTTCTCCCCCATGCGAAGTCATTTAATAATATATATGTCATTTTTAATTATCCTTACCAACAGGTAATGGTTCTAACTATCAACATTTTCCTCTTTGACTAATATCTATTATTTTAAATTTATACCATACATGGTTTCTCTTTCGAAGAGTCCATACATTATCTTTCTAATTAAAAACAATGGATCCATGGTTATAATATGTTTATCATATTGGTCTTAATGTCATGTTTAACCTCTCAATTAATACAACCTTCACTTAACTAATTAAAAAGAATGTCTGATCCAAGTTGGTAATAATAACGCATCTTAGTCAAAGCTTCCTTTCACTGCAACTTTATCTGAGATTTGAAACTCGGGGTCGTTTCTACTGGATTGTCGGGCGTTTGAGAGGCGCTTCCGGCTCCGTCTGGGCATTCTCCTACCTCTCGTTTGGTGTTTGGTTGAGGCTTTGTCATTCCTGCCTTGTTAGAAGTAGCCCTGTGGTTTCACCACACCGCGTGTGTCAGCCTCCTGCCTTCCTTGAGGCTTGCCTTCCGCCCTCGGCAAATGTTTTCTTTGGTTTCTTTGCCTTATTGCACAGCAGGCTTGTGGATGGCCCTGATCGCTCTGTTCAATAGCAAAGAAAGCCTGATCCGGGTGATCATTCTCCATGGAGGCCATTGGGGAGTCTGCCTCCCCTCCTCTGCCTCCGGAGGTGCAGGCTTTCAAAACCTTAGTAGCATCTGGAACAAAGAGACCTCCCTCTGAGTCTCTGAAGAAGTTCGTGAAAAAGATGGATTCAATCCCAACAGTAGCTCTCCCTGAAGAAGATACATGCAGAGTTGCTATGAATCTGGCTGAAAGAGGTCTCATAGGCCAGTTCACGGGCCTCTGGCCTTCGCCAAAATCGGTTGAGGAATGGACTCAAAGAAACTGGAAACCACTCATTAAAGAGGGAGTCAAAAGCTACTTCGTCGGTAAGGGCTACTTTGTTTTTGTCTTCGAAAACTCAGATGACAAAGGATTAATATTTAGAAATGGGCCTTATTTCATGGGCCCTCAGGGCTTATACCTAAACAAATGGTCCCCGGACTTTGACCCAACTCAGGACGTTCCTTCGGCTGTCCCGGTCTGGGTTCGGCTACCCCACCTGCCTCTCCATTGATGGAATCACAAAACCCTGCAGATCATAGGAAATGCGTTGGGAAATTACATAGATCAAGCTGCTAGGAAGGATCAGTATTCATGTGCACGCATCTGTGTTGAAGTAGATCTGGAAGAAGGGTTGCCAGAAGCAATTAAACTTACTGTAGCTGGGTGGACATATGTACAAGAGTTAGACTATGAGCAGCTGCCTTTTAAATGCAGACACTGCCATGGCCACGGCCACTTTGCCAAACACTGCAAGAAGAAGGCGGAGGAACAAGGAGACAAACAAAATGGGGACCAGTGGATCTTAGTGCAGAAAAACTCAAACACAAAAAAAGGTTCAGGAAAAGGAAATAAGAATGGGGAAACCAGCAGGCCCAAAAGAAATCAAGAAGAGGACGCAAATCCAAATGGAATAGAAAGTGAACAGCAGATCCACCAAGTTAACCCAACGCAGGAGAATGAGGAGCAAGTAGAAACTACACCTCCAAACAAAGAGGGAGCGGAAGCTACCCAGAGAGAACCAAACCAAGACAGTCCAACAAACCTATCATATGCTGATATAGCCAGGAAAAAACCAAGTGAGAGCTCGGACACTTCGGAGGACGAAACCTTCGAGCGTCAAGCAAAAAAAGCAGGGAGGAAATCCAGAAAGGAAAAGAGGGAGGAGGAGGCAGAAAGGCTCAAAACGCAGGGAAGCCAGCCTACTATAGAAATGTCTATTGGGCGAAACACCAGACCAAGGCCATCCAAGGGAGGCCACAACCAACAAAATAATAAATAATGAAGCTAGTCTCTTGGAACTGTAGAGGACTAGGGAATCCCTCCAAAATTGAGGCTGTCAAAGACCTTTTGAAAGCTGAGCCCTCAGAAATTCTCATGCTCCAAGAGACAAAAATAGAAGGGCAGGCCCTTCTTGAGATCAACAGATTAAAGTGGAATACAAAAGCAGGAAAGGCAGTTAGTGCAAGGGGCACCTCCGGGGGCTTGGCCACTCTTTGGAACGAAGACCAATTTCAGCTGAACAACTCCCATGATACACAACACTGGATCTTCACAGAATTGAAACACAAAGCAAGTAAGTTATCTTTCTCCCTTTTTAATCTTTATGTACCAGTCTCTTACACAGAAAAAAGAGAGTGCTGGAGAAGCCTCTCTAATTTTTTAGAAACAACTTCTCCCAGCAATATCATTATAGCAGGGGATCTAAACATAGTACTGAAAGTAAAAGAGAAGAGGGGGGGAATTAGTAGCAGGGACCCCTTGCTGCCAATAGTGGAGGAGCTCTCTCAGACTTGGGATCTTATGGACTTTAACCCAGCTCGAGGCATTTATACCTGGTCCAATAACCGAACAGGATTAGAACACATCTCTGCTAGATTAGATCGCTTTCTGGTGCAAAGTTCTATTATGATGAACAATAAAATTATCATTACAAAAATTTTGCCAAAACTTACCTCTGATCATAAACCAATACAACTCCTAATTGAAGAAGAAGAAGATCTTGGACCGATACCTTTCCGATTCAGCCCTCTTTGGATAGAGAGAGATGGCTTTTTAGACATTGTGAAAAAGGCATGGTCCAAACCTATCTCCGGATCCACAAGCTATGTTTGGGAGCAGAAGCTGAAAGAGACAAAATATGCCTTGAAAGAATGGATCAAAAAGCCAACATATACTCCTCCGGAACAAAGAAAAGAGGCAGTTCACACTTTGCAAGATCTGCAAAATGACATGGAAGACAAAGATATTACAACAGATTTGCTGGAAACAGAAACTCAAGTCCAACGAACAGCATATCAAGCCTTTCGAAGGGAAGAGGAATATTGGAGAATCAAGTCCAGAAGTCTGTGGTTGAAGGCTGGGGATCGGAATACTCCATTCTTCCATAGGCAATACAGAGCAAGACTGTCAAGAAATCATATATCAGAAATCAAAACAGCAGATGGACAACTATGCAAAGGATTCAAACAAGTCAAAGCAGCAGCTGAAGCTCACTTCAAAAGTCTTTACAATGCAGAAGTTCAGAACAATGAGGAGGAAACTGGGGATTTTCTTTCAAATATTCCTAATCTCATCAGCCCAGAAGAAAATGCAAATCTCTGCAGACCAATAACGGAGGAGGAAATCACAAATGTAATTTGGGCCATGGAGCCGGACAAGGCACCGGGACCTGATGGATTCACAATCCACTTCTTTCAAGCTTGCTGGCAGATAATAAAGGTGGACCTGCAGAAAATGATAAGAGGATGTATGGCAAAAGCAAAAATCGGTGGAGGAACCAATTCAACCTACTTAGCACTAATACCCAAAGACTCTAATCCGGAAAATTTTTCTAGATTCAGGCCTATTTCGTTGTGTAATGCTTCATACAAAATTCTGGCTAAGGTGTTAGCAAACAGACTTAAACCACTGTTAAAAAGAGTGATCTCTTGCTCTCAAAGCGGGTTTGTGGAAGGTAGGCAAATCCTGGACAATGTAATCCAGGTTCAGGAAACAATACATTCCAGCAGACAAAGGAAAGAGAAAGGAATGGTGATTAAATTAGACATGGCAAATGCGTTTGATAGAGTGAATCGATCTTACCTCTGTAAAATACTGCTGTCCTTTGGCTTCTCGCCAGACTTTGTTCAACTTATCAAAGCTTGCATAGACTCCCCATGGATTGCACCACTAGTCAACGGTCGTCCAACTTCCTTCTTTCAAGCCAAGAGAGGCATTAGGCAGGGATGCCCTCTCTCGCCCTACTTGTACATTCTAATGGCGGACTCTTTAAGTCGAAAACTAAATGCTGAGAAAGCTGCTGGTAGCATTCCAGGCCTCAAATCATCAACAGTTGCAGACTCTTCGAATCATGCACTGTTTGCTGATGACTCTCTCCTCTTAGGAGGAGCTTCCACAAGAATCGCTCGAGCATTTGACACCGTCATCAGAAGTTATTGTAGAGTTTCTGGCGTTGCTGTGAATGAAAGCAAGAGTGAAGTGTATAGCTGGAACATTGCCCAACAAGAACTCGAAGCCATAACCACACTCCTTGGGTTTAAAGGTCAAGCTAGCTGGGACAGATTCAAGTATCTTGGCCTGCCCATTAACTCCGGAATCAACAAAAGAGATTTATGGAGTGACATAGTTTCGAAAATCAAAAACAAGATAGCTGTATGGGGGGGTTTCTGGTTGACCAAGGGGGGCAAGGTAATACTGATCAAATCAGTGTTGTCAGCGCTACCCATTTTCCAGGCTTCGTTCCTCTTGGCGCCCAGAAACGTAATGGAACAGATTTCCAAACTTCTCAGGCAATTTCTGTGGCAAGGTGGCAAAGGCAACGAAAAAAAAATGCACCTGGTGAGTTGGGACGTCGTCAAAAGGCCAAAGGATGAAGGAGGACTGCAAATAAGGGATCCCTTGCTGGTAAACTATGCCTTAGGAGGGAAAATCTTGTGGAACCTTCTACACGATCCCTCTCACCCTGTTAGCAGAACACTGAGGCAAAAGTATGAGGTAAACAATGAGCTCAGCAACATATCAAACAGAAGCACAAATAAGACCACGCAACTCTGGAGCCTCTGCTGTAAGAGCAGCACTCAATTTTTAAAACAGGTGTACAGAATTCCAGGCAGCGGAAAACGCATTCACCTGTGGAAAGATCGTATCATGGGTAACGCTCCACTTCAAGAAAACAGAGATATTGCAGAGATAAAAGACTGGTTGGAACGCGCAGGAGTTAAACGCCTTTCCGATATAGCTAAGTGGAATCAGCGTGGGGAGTGGGAGGGCTGGGACTTTCATGGAGTCCCAGATCGTTTGAGCCACCAGCAAGCGCAACTTGAAGACCTCCTGGATGATGCGGCTCCGGTTCACAAGGCCGCAAGAGACTGCTGGGGTTGGGGCCCAACAGGACTATATTCCACAGCTCTCGGTTATAAAGAATTGCAGGGGAATAGAAACAGCAACCACAATGCAGAAATCTGGAAAATCGTTTGGGATCCATTTGCCACTCCTAAAGTGAATTTTTTCATTTGGACTGTGATCCATAATAAAATTCTCACAAGAGATAATTTGGAGAAAAGAAACATTGCGGGGCCTCACAGGTGTGCGATGTGTAACAACAGCTCAGAGACAGTCCAGCACTTGTTCATAGGTTGCAGTGTGGCAAAGGAGGTATGGAGGCTCATCCTAATGGATTTGCAGATCACTGTCCCAATCTTCAACTCAGCAGCTGAGCTCTTTGCCACTTGGAGGCAGCTCTACCCCCACCATATCCCTCAAAAATCTTTTTGGAGTAGAATCTGGACAGCATTACCTAAATATGTCTGTTGGCAGATTTGGCTGTCACGTAATCATCAGATCTTTAATGAGGAGAGGCATCCCCCGATGAAAATAGCTGCAAAAGCCAAAGCATTCCTGATTGAAGTGGCCAAACAGCAGTACATAAAAGAAGACACTACTCTGCTGCAAGAAGAAAAGATATGGTTAGGGGACCTTGTGCCTCTCCCGGGCAGAATTCCTCCTTCTCCTCAAAATGGAAAGCCGGGATGGCGCTTAAGAGTTGAAGAGGAAATCTTCCAAAGTTGGTGGAGATCACAAAACATTCATACTATCTTCTTCGATGGGGCGTCAAAAGGGAACCCTGGGGCAGCTGGAGCGGGAGGAGTCATATATACAACAGATGGTCTTTCCAAAGATTTATTCTACTGGGGGTTAGGTAAGAAGACCAACAACCAAGCTGAGCTCTTCGAGCTTCTCAAAGCCTACCAGATTGCTAGGGCCAAAGGTGTTCAAAAACTTCAAGTCTTTGGAGATTCTGAGCTTATTATAAAAAATCTAAACAAGGGAGCTCGTTTCAACAACCCTAGCCTCAACAATATTGCGGACAGATTGAAAAGAGTACTCCAAGAATTTGACAGCTGCAAATTTTACCACATCCTCAGGAATCTAAACAGTGAAGCGGACCAATTGGCAAATAAAGGCAGTGAACTCATGAAAAGCCCATTTAGCAATAATTTTAATGCATATTCTGCAATTGCTCAAATCAGAATACAGAGAAACAAAAGGTAATTCAGAAATAGTATTGTACAAGGGTTAGATTGGAAAAGATCCCATGAATCTTCGATAATAAAAATTCTATAATCAAAAAAAAAAAGAATGTCTTGGCGTATACATGTCCTAGTTGACTTTAGTATCCAACTTCTAAATTGTGCCTTAACCCTATTATGACAGCATAATGACTCTAAAATTTACGCAAGTGTCCTCCACCTCATTAATTCTTCAACTACCATATCTTCTATTTTGATACACCCAAGATTATATGGAGATCCATCATAACTATTGACCGTCGATTTCAATCTAGAAGTACATCATAGTACACTGTATGTATTCCTTGAGGCTATCGACAATAATTCACACGTACTTCTTCACATGGCACTTTCCCTCCAGTTTTTTAGTGTATGATTCGAGGGACTTTCTTAATTTGCAAACACGTGGAGGGTGTTGATCTAAGATTGGTTTAGGGTTTTCTATGGTCTGAAAGATCACTTCTACAAAAATCGCAATTCTCATTTTCCTTCTGGTCAAGTGTTATCCATGGAAAACTAACTTTTCTCTCTCTGCGTGAGAAGAGAACCTATAACCTGAATGGACCAAACCATGAGCCAATGTTTTCGCTCACTACGACCATGTCTCACGGCTTCCAGGTATAGTCTTCTTTATTTTCCTTTTGTTTCGTAATTTCATTCTACAACTGATTTTTTTTTCTACGGGTTTGCCATCATTTCTTCAACTATTTGTTCTATTCTTATGATTATTTATTTGTAGGTTTTTTAAACTGTCATTGAACTCGATCTTCTGGCGCTGGGGAAATCAAGCGCTAGTTTCTTCCCAGCAGCATGCTACCGAGTATAAGGTGATACTGCCTCTTTACGGATCACTCCATGGCCACTTTTTCATGTCTACCTATTCAAAATTTTCAATTTAGTGACTGTTTTGTTTAATGCCTCCTACTATGAGGCGTGTATGTGTTTAATTGGTTAACGATCTTGTGTTTTTTTTATATTCCTCCCTCAATTTCTAAATTTTACCAACGAGCCTGAGTTAGCTTCGTTTACCATTGAGCACAAGTATATACGTTCTTCCCAAAAGGGTATACTAAATTTCAGTATTTCTTCTCAACGACAGTTGTTTAATTAACATTTTGGAATTTCGTCACTTCCCAGTTTGACCATTTTTGTTTAAACCAATATTTACTGAAGGGGTTTACACAATATATATTTTCTTTGGTGATTATCTTATTGTTATTCTCCGACTAACTGGGTTTTAGATTTCAAAAAAAAATTCAATGGATTGAAATCACATATGCGTATGAGCTGGTGCGATTTCCTATCACCGCCGAGAAGGGGGAAACTTTCATAGAGTTGTGACTGACTTGGTTTATTCTACTAGATTAAATTTAATTATGGTAAAAGATATCGGCCCTTATACTTAAGATTCATGTCGCCATAACTTTTATGACTATAAGTACTCTTTTTTTTTTTTTTTTTTTTCAGTTCGAACAACTCCCATGTGGCTCGGTACTATAGCATTCATTCTAGAGATTAGATACAAGATGTTTTTCTGTCTCTCGTTGAATCCTATCAACATGTGGACGGTCCTTATCCTTCAAATTTAGGTTTAGGGTTCTCAATAATATTTGTATTTAATGACCGTCTTTAGTACTCATTCAACCCTTCCCCTGTTCATTTTTTCGTTCATCTTTTTAGAACGCTCATTATCATAGATTTGAGATGTTCCAGTGTCTTTACTCTTATCTAACGAGCAGAAGGGAAATGAGCTACTGATTGCAATGGCCCTTGCGTTGACCCAGGTAATACATACTGATTTCTCTCATATTTAATATCTGTTATAGTAAAATTAACGATTTTAAGGTTGTTCTTTAACATACTGTTTTATTTTTGGGAATAATCACTATATTTCGATTTGAATGCCACGATGATAGTAGAGAAATTTATGATTTTAGTATTTTTTTGTTTCTCCGTATGTAGATTTTGTCATCGTTATCTCTTTTTCCATAGTCACTCCTAATTCAGTGCTCTGAATTTATGTATTTAGATGTTTATCGAATTTCCAGGGTAGTTGTTTTAATTTCTACTCTAGTTTCGATTTCATTTTTTTTCTAACCAGTTATATGGTTTCTGTTGTCAAGTATCAGTGTCCTTCATCTGGTGAAGATTTGGCTGAATGAGGTAAATTATCTCCTCATAACATTGTCTTTTTTGACTTAAATTCATTTTAAGTCCCATTTTTATTTTTATTTTTCCATATAACCTACCCAAAATCCGTTTTAACTTTCCGTCTCTGCTTATCGAATGGAGAATAGAAATCCCTAATTTTCTTTTAACTTCAAGTTTTCTCTTTATACAGGTTGGTGTCGGTGATCTTATCTACTGTTTACTATTAGTTTCATCAACAGAGATATTGCCGATTTATTTAATTTGTTATGAATGGACTATTTTAACAGTTACATGTCTTTATCTTGTAATATGTATATCCCCAAATTTGGGTTTGAACAATTGGAAACTTTATCAACCGTAACCTGGTTTGGATTATATTTTTAAATATGGCATTGATTTGTGAAATTGTAAAGTTTCTTCTTATTTCGGGGTTAATGCTAATTTAATACTAGAAAAAATTCTCTGATAAAAAAAAACCTTTAATATGGATATACTCAGATATAGTCTTTATAATGTGATCTATACAACTTTCTCTTTATCTATCCAACTGAAATCTTGAATTAAATTGGTCCAATACTGAATACTTCCTTTTTCATTTAATATATACTCGCAATATATGTAAGATGAAATACAATACAAATATTGATTCAGGTAAACTACTTTTACACAGTAAAAATAAGTTAATCAAGCACTATCAAATTTTTTTTTTTTCCAGCATTGATTTCTCAGTACTATAAATTTGATAACTTAAATGTCACACACACACACACACACACACACACACACACACATATATATATATATATATATATTCGTATTCAAATATATACCTTTTCGTATTCTATTATATACAGCAAATTAAAATTTTGATTTTTCTTTTCTGGTTTATCAGGTATTAAGACACAAAGTTCCAACTTTATATTTTCTTCCATAATAGAAAATTTTATAAAATTATTTTCTAATAATTGTCATAAACATCACTATAAAATATAATCTCACCCACAATTTTAGTTGGTTAACTGTAGTATATATATATATATATATATATATATATATATATATATAGCTATGCTGTTCTAATTTCCAGCACTTCAAATTTTTTATACTACCATTGTAACAGAAATAATTGTTCCATTTACCAGAATTATAAATTTAGTTGATATACAATTCTTCACTATGTCTTAGCGATCAGGATAGAACTAAACTGGTTAAGTAATGATACAAAACCGATAATTACATTTAGTTCTAAAATTTTTCCATTTACATAATTAAGGGTTCGCGGTAATTCTTACCACCTTACTCAATTCCTTCTCCCATTTCCATGGTTAAATATCATATATCTATTCAATCATGGTTTATTATATGCCACTATCTAGTTCTAAATAATGTTTAACTTTCAATTCCACTCCATATTTTAATATCTATCTCCTTTTACACCTTCTTTCAACTACAGTATAATTTTTTGTGTGAGTACACGATTTCCCCAATGTTTTAGCTAAGTTCTACTTGTCAGTTTTAATCTTGGATATTATATTGTCTTGCAATTATAAAGTATATCCAAGATATTTGTATACTTGAAAGTACTGAAAGTAAGATGGATCTATTAAGATATGTAGATATTGAAAATAAATATGTTCACAAGAATATTATTAACTATTTCGTTGTTTCTTGAAATGTGGGAGAAGGGGCGGATCTGAAGCTGCGTCAGATCTGAAGCTAAGGATCGCAGAGGGTTTCGCTCTCCAGCCAGAATACTAGCGAGAAGTCCAGATAGTCTCCAAGATCTGTGGCAAAGGGGCACAACGCTGGCTCAGAAAATGGGAAGACCGGGGGCCCCTGGAGCCCCCACTTTCAAGCAAGTCATAATAGACAAAGGCAAGAGGCATGTGGAGGGTCTGAAGATCACCGGGTCCTTAACCGCTGGGAGTTGCTCAAAGGGCAATAACTCGATCACAAGCGATCGCACAGTTAATCTGACAAACGATACCACAGGAAAGCTAGAAACAATCCATGAACAACCCTCATAGGAAGCAGATGCGCAAGAAGGAGGAACAGATCTGAACAATAATGCGAATAGCAGCCCCGATCTGAATCGATCAACTGCAAAGGATTCTGGAGATAACGGAAACCACCCAAAATACCAGGGCCGATGCAAGCCGAAGGCTGACAAAAGCCTCAGGGTAATCATTAACGACCCAGATCTGCAAGCCTACAGGGACCATATGTCCATTCATGCTGTGATCTGCAAGTTCATGGGGTTCTGGCCCAGTGAAAAAGCCCTCTGTCAATGGATCAAGCAAGTCTGGAAACCGAAAGGAGATTTGCAGTTACACTTGGGCGCCAAAGGCTTCTTTACAATAGTCTTCGCGAATCTGGAAGATAAGGATTAGATCTTCGAGGGATGCCCGTACTTTTACGCCTCAGCAGGCCTCTACATGAAACCATGGAAACCCAACTTTGCGCCTGAACAGGAAAAGTTCACACGAGTACCGGTTTGGATCTAAATATTCTATTTGCCAATAGATTATTGGAGACCAGCAACGCTGGAACAAATTGGCAACACCTTGGGAACTTTTGTCCGTGCTTCTGAAGCCACTCTTCAAAAAAGGTACACTTCCTATGCCCGCATTTGTGTTGAAATGGATGTATCTGGGTCTCTGCATGAGGGTCTGTGGTTGGAATACAGAGACGAAGCCTATTTTCAGACCATTGATTACGAGCAGATACCCTTCAGATGAAGCAAATGTCATGAACATGGGCATTTAATCCGTGAATGCCCTAAAAAAAATTGTCTGAGAATCCCAAAGAGAAATCCACCCTGGCTTCGGATGGATTTGTCCGACCCGCTGGTAAAAATCAGGCCAAGCGCAAGAACACACCTAAATCGGACGATCCGCTCACCAAAACAACGAACACCTTTGAAATTTTAGGAGAAGACTCTCGGTACGAGAAGATAGAACAAACCCTAGCAGCGGAATAGTAGGCCATCAGAACAGAAGAGCATAGCAACCAATCGAGGGAGCCCTTCAAGCCTTCAAATCCGCTCTCAGCGGCATCGGAAGACAAAGCCGAAGAAGAGGATGAGGACATGGTCCTCAATGAACTGGGCACGGAAGACCTGGAACTAGGTGAGATTTTGGAAAAAGAAGGATTAGATCTTAATTATATAGTGGAGCAATGGAAACAGAAAGGAATAGAAAAATTACCAGAGGAAGAAATCAATAGGGTAAACTACCTATTCCTAACCAGACAGGATGCATCATTGAAGGGGATGAAACGTGGCAGAGAAGCAACCAAAGGCTTAGGCGTAGAATCACAAACCCTCCACCACACACAAACCAGTCTCAAGCACAGGAGGAAACGGGGAAGAAGATCCAATAATGATGCTCTTCATGAACTGGGTCAGATGTTGATTAATTCGGGAAAGATGAAAGCCCTCAAGGCTTTCTCCTTCTCATCTTAAGCACTCGTTAGCGATGAAAGTCCTCTTCTGGAATGTAAGAGGACTGGGCAGCCTTAGGAAACAAAGGCTCCTGAAAAAGAAAATCATGCAAGAAAAAACAGACTTGGTTTTCCTCTAGGAAACCAAATGCATGAATCAGAAACTGGATGAGCTGGGTAAACTTCTAGGCAGACATCTCGAACATCTAGCAGTAGAAGGAAATGGCATGAGCGGGGGTCTCGCCACATTCTGGGTCCCGAAAACTCTTCATCTCCTTAATGCAGAAGCTACCAAAACCTTTCTAGCCATGGAAATGCAGGTCATAGGGAAGAAAGGAACCTTTCTATTCACCAATGTTTACAGCCCTCAGCGACAAGAGGACAAACTGTTGCTACTCAGCAATCTAACCAAGTTACATCAAAGACACCTCAGCTCCAGTGCCATTTATGGGGGCGACTTTAATATGATAACCTCTCTTAGTGAAAAGAAAGGGGGCACTCGTGCACTCGGAAATGATGCCATAGCCTTCGGCTCCTTCATTCGAGATGTCAACCTGGTGGACATCCAACCCCGTAATGGCTCTTTCACCTGGACCAATAGAAGAGGAGGAGACACGCTCATTGCCTCCAGGTTGGACTGCTTTCTAATCTCCGAAAGCATTCTCTTAGAAGGAAACATTATAGATTTTGATATCCTCCCCTATGGAGGCTCGGACCACTGGCCTATAATGCTGCAGGCCTAGATTCTGGGTACTCCTAAGAACAGGCCTTTCCGTTTTGAGAAATTTTTTCTAACTCACAAGGATTTCTCCAGCAATATTAAAACTTGGTGGAAAGAACCCCTACCTGTAGAAGGAACGAAAATGTTCAAGCTACAAGCCAGGCTAAAATTTATCAAGACCAAATTGAAGGCTTGGAATCGAGAAGTCTTTGGCGACATTTTTGTAGACAAACAACACCTTGAGCAACAACTGGAAGAAATCCATAACACTTGGATTCAAGGGAAAATATTGCAGGAGTCTATCAACACAGAGCGGGAACTCATGCAGAAATGGAATGAAAGATGCAAGCATGAAGAAATTATTTGGAGGCAAAAATCACGAATTCAGTGGCTTAAGGAGGGAGAAAGGAACCCAAAGTTCTTCCATAGATCTGCTATGGATTACAGATGCCAGAACAGAATCACCAGGATCCAAGATGAACAAGGGACTGTCTTCCAATCGCACCATGACATCACTTTCCAGCTCAGAAATCATTTCAAACTCATTGCCACTGAACCTAATGTGGAACGACAGGAAGCCATCAAAGAAGTAGTATCATCCATTCCCCTCCTCATAATCGAGGAGCAGAAAAAAGCCCTATAAAGATCGATCTCCCTTCAAGAGGTGGAGGAGGCAGTTAAAGAGATGGCCAATGGGAAAGCTCCAGGGCCGGATGGTTTCACAGTGGACTTTTTTAAAGCCTGCTAGGATGTGGTTAAGGAAGACATTTGGGAAGTAGTGGAGGATTCCAGAACCTCATCTTCAATTCTAAAGTCCCTAAACTCCACGTTCATAGTGCTAATTCCCAAGGAGGCTGATGCTTGTACCCCTGCCAAATTCAGGCCTATAGCGCTCTGTAATGTACTATACAAGATCATATCAAAAGTCATGGAAAATCGACTGAAGCCTATTCTCCCTCGGATTATCTCTGAAGAACAGTCAGGTTATGTGGAGGGCAGACAAATTATGGACAATGTTCTGCTGGCTCATGAAATGATCCACACGTTGCAAACACTCAGAAAAGCTGGCATGATAATTCAATTGGATCTCTCCAAGGCGTATGACAAGGTCAGTTGGGAATATTTGGAAGCCGTTCTCAAAGCTTTTGGCTTTGGTAACAAATGGATCACCTGGACTTTAGCTCTGATTAAATCTCCCAGTCACTCCATTTTGGTCAATGGAGCCCCCTCTCAGCCTTTTTACCCTTCAAGAGGCATCAGGCAGGGGGACCCCATTTCGCCCTTCCTCTTTGTCATTCTGATGGAGGGCCTCAGTCACCTCATCAGATCTGCTAAGGATAAGAATTTGATAAAAGGCCTTCAGCCCTTAAGCAATCTTCCGGCCACTACCCATCAAAAGTTCGTGGATGACACTATGCTACATGGTGTCCCAACGGTAAAGGAAGCTAGAGGTTTCAAGCATCTTCTAAACTTGTTCAGTCAAGCCTCGGGTATGGACTTTAACTTCGATAAATCCTCTGTTTTCTTTTTTAACACGCATTTAGCTATTTAGAGGCATTTGACTGGTATCTTGGGATTTAAGAGAAGTCATCTCCCGTCCAAGTACCTAGGTATTCCCCTTATAGACAAGCCATGGCAGAAGTGTCACTGGGAGAAGCTTCTATCCAAGTTGGCAGACAGATGCAGCCATTGGACCAACCGGGTCGTCAACCTGGCTGGTCGTCTGGTCATGACGAAGGCCATTCTCCAGGCTATTCCTCACTATATGCTTTCGATCCTTCCAGCTCCCAAGGGAGTGCTTCAGAAAATCAGGAACATCCAACGGAATTTTCTCTGGTCTGGCAACTCAGGGAAGCCAAAGTGGGTGCTGGCAGCCTGGGACAAACTTTGCAAGCCTAAGAGATTTGGCGGGTTAGGGTTACAGGATCCAAGCTCTACAAATAAGGTTTGCGGAGCCAAACTTTGGTGGAGGTGGCTCTCAGAACCGCAAACCCCATGGGCACGCCTCTGGAAAGCCAAATATGCGGCGCAATGGCAGCTTGAAGAGCTCGTAAGAGTCACTGACATCCCCGCAGGCTCTCCCATATGGAACCTCGCCCGTGCCAACCGAAACATCATACAAGACCACTATTTTTGGGAGCTCAGAAATGGTCACCATGCTCTTTTTTGGGAGGATGCCTGGCACCAACTCCCGAAAATCGAAAATCCTGACCTACAACCTCTACAAAAATGGTTTCAGAACAATGGGAAACTGAAAGTTCATCATTATTGGGCTAGTAACGAGGACCGGAAACATTGGAGAACTTGGACTCTCTCTCCCCCTCCTCCGTATGAACACTTAGTGAATCTCCTCAATTCCCTCAACACTATCCTAAAGAAAATACTAATCAGAGAAGTGCAAGGGCCGGATATCCTTCGCTGGGGTAAGCTCACCGGCGGTTCATTTAACCTCAAAGAAGCCCGCTATTATCTGGAAAACAGGGACGACGATGATAAGGTGGCTTGGTATGATAATATTTGGGACTGCCACCTTTGGCCCAAAATCAAGACCTTTCTATGGCTTCTTCAGAATAGAAAAATCTTAACCTGGGAAAATATTTTAAAGAAAGGGTTCATAGGACCCTCTCGGTGCCCCCTATGTGAGAAACAGAAGGAGACCATGAATCATTTGCTCAATGACTGTGTATGGACTAGCAACCTATGGGATTGGATACAAAGCATATTCCACCAATCGGACAGAAACATGAATTCCATTCACGAAACAATTACCCATTGGCGCTCAAACTATTCCAATAGCAATATGGTAAATAATCTTTGGAGGCTCAGTCCTGGTTTTTTTATCTGGACAGTATGGAAGGAGAGAAACAATCACATTTTTCACAAAGGCAGCTTCAGACAGATCGACAAAATCAAAACTATTATTATGCAAGGCCTAACAGGGACTATTCTCACCTGGTGTAAAGAAGAAAAAGCCGAGTCGCTGTCTCCTAATGACCTCAGGATTTTGGCTATTTTCGGCCTCTCTGAAATGGCCGAGTGCTGTATGCAGGAGCACGCCCGCCGACCCGCATCCTCTCCTGCAATATAGCATAGTCCTCCTCCAGGATATTTCAAGTTCAATTTCGACGGAGCCTCCAAAGTTAACCTAGGCCCTGCAGGCATGGGAGGCGTCCTGCGCAATGAGAAAGGAGAAATTATGCATATCCTCTGCAGAAACCTAGGAGAAACTACGAACAATGATGTGGAATTCGCAGCTCTAGAACAAGGGCTAAGGCTTTTAATTCAACTCGGCAAAGGGCTGGCCATTGTCTAAGGTGACTCCCAGCTCGCCATCACTACTATTAAGAAAATTCAGCATGGGACAAAGCCCAGTAAGGCTATAAAACATTGGCGTCTAGCTGCTGTCACAGAGCTTATAGCGTAGCACCTCGCCTCCCTCGGTGGCATCATCCTTCAAGCAGTGCGAAGGAAAGCTAATTGTCTCACAGACCACCTCACAAACTTTGCGGTAGATAACCCAACTAACGCCCTGGACACTTGTTGGCGGGATATACCGCATGTAAAACTTAGGGATCAGTGCTATATCATTTCTAGGCACGAATTAACTGCCAGTACTACTGTGGGGATGGACGGAAGCCTATCCATCATCAGTAGATCATGAATACCCGTCTCATGATTGGTCCTGTCAGACGGCACAACCTGGTAAGAGTACCTAGCTATTCTTGGGTTCGGCAGTCCATTATGAGAAAGGAATATTGTAAAGCATCCGCTCCCTATAACAGATTAAGAGGAGGTCTCAAGCGTGTGATAGGTCCGCTCAAGGGATGGACATCTTCGTTTATGACCCCGACATTAGTGGACAGATCAGATGGCGATCTGCATTGCATCATAGCCTTGAATGGCTATCCTGCAGCATTTATCGCTCCACCACCCAACTTTCTATTTATGCGATTCTTGCCTCCCTCAATCTCATCTCTCAATCTCATTTCTCTCTTAGCTATGCGCTATCCCTGCTCTAGGCCAAGGTTTTACTCTTCTCCTCTCAGTAATCTCTCGGATCTCTTTTATCTGGAATCCATGGCTGACATCAACCTCCGCAGCATTAAAGCATTGCAGGCCCTCAAGCGGGCCAAGGATAGTTACAAAGCCTCTGTTTCAAAACGGGGGAAGAAAATGACTGAATTGCTGGAAGAAGAGGTGGAACTATCCCAAGCTCAGACTGACGAAAATGCTATCAGTGAAGAGGTCGACTGGTTAGTCGACCCTGGGACACCTTCCACACGCTATACACAATTCTTGCAGACCTAAGTGGTGGCATGGCAGATGAAGACTATGCTGGCGAAGGCAATTTCCATGCAGGGTGCCGCGGTCAAAGAGACCTTTGTAGCAACCTCCATGGCGTTAGCCAGGAATACTGCGTAGTTGGACAAAATGGAAGTTGCCTTTAACTCACTCATAGAGGAAATTCGTAGGCACGGAAAAGCTGTGGATAGTTTCGTTCGGCGTTTTGATATCTATCTCCGCCATGTCCTCAACGTTTCCATTGAAGTTCCAACGGATGACTCGCAGACCACTATCATCCGACGTTTCAAGCCCAGAACTTAGTTGAAAGGTGACGAGGCAGCAAATCCAAGCGTGGTTGGTCATTCTGGAGCTTCAACTCCCACTCAGTAATGTTTATGCTTTCTCCTTGGTTTTATGTTCGGACTGTATCTGTGAATAGGTTTATGTCTATGTCTATATTTGCTACCAGTCGCAATCGGTATGTACTGGGGACCCTCCGGCCCTCAGCACCTTTTTGGGTTAATTTCTCTCGTCTCACAGGTAGCCCTGCGTGGTGGACCTGTAATTTTGGTTTTGGTTTCACGCCCTTACGAAGCTTGGCTATTCATAGTCCAATATTTCTGAGTTTAATAGTCAGCTCGATAAGAAGCAGGCCTGTGGCGCTACATGGCTAATTGCTTTCAGGCCTTTGTACTCTTTTGTAATCTTTGGTTCTTGATATAATATACTGATACTGACTTACAAAAAAAAAAAAAGCACTGAAAGTAACATTTTTTTTATATTCATAAAATTTATAACAGCTTCTTGTTTCTTTGTGAACACATAACTTGCCCAGTTTTTCAACTTGTGCTCTGATACCATTTGTAATGTCTCTAAAAAAAATTTCCTCCTTTTTCCTGTTTACGATCACAGCTTCGGTAATTACAGGTATTCTTACTATTATAAGATTTCCCATGAGGAAATTTGGATTGACTTTATTTCTTATCAGTCAACCTAGTCGACTTATATATATATATACATACATATACTTGTTTTCATTTCTCAGGTCAGTTCCTCAGCGTTTTTTCCAACTCTAACAGATCAATATGCCCTTTCTTTAACTTTTCAATTCGCAAGCTTTATATAAATTCCAGCATCTATAATTATAGAGTTTCAGCATCTATGTGTATGCATATATACATACATATACATATGCTAATTTAACTTCATGTGTTTCAACTACTTTTGCAGCAGTTGCTATTGAAAGTGGATAAATGATCTTTTCGAGTATTTTAAATATGCTTTTTACTCTTCTCCTACCCATATACTTTTAGAACACCTAAGTAGATTTTCAATAAGACTTTTTCCTTATATTCTTGTTATAATGATTCAACATATTTGTAATTCTGGTGTATATTAAACTCTTCCCTTCGAATATAGAATATAGATTATCTTTCTGCAATCAAATGGAAGTGATGAAACTGAATTTGATATTTTATACTTACTAATTTCATATCCTAGTTACTTAGTTAGGATTTAATTTCTGATTTCGTATATTTAAATTCCACGTAATAGAACAGTTTAGATTCTTAATTCTACAATTCTTGTTAATGTAGTATGGCTATTATACTGTAATCAATACTTCTATAACAGGTTTAGTTTTTTTCTACACGCTGTTCCTATTTACAGTTTTGTTAAAATTTTCTGTTTATACAACACAACAACTAAATTTTCATGTAAAATACAACAAGCTATGACTTTAAATTTGTTATTATATTAGACATTTAGATGATCTATCATCTCTAAATGTTATTACTACAGGGTATCGATCCCCAGATCCAAACCATCTTTGGTTTCGACATTCTAGGTGATGGTCCATACTTAATTTTCTTCTTGCTATTAAACATACTGAAATTTCAGCTATTAGATCTAGTTTGTAACTGCATGAGGTACTGAACAAACAATCAATCTCAAATTTGGATAAGAAATTCTAACATAACAATTCATATAGCTTTAATATACTTAATACAAACTTAAAATAATCTCCAAAATTATGCATGCATACCGATACTATGACCAGTCCTCCCAACCTTAGAGTTCTTCTATCTCGAGAACTCACCCTCGAGCTGAGATGCTCCAATGATAGACCAACCTCAATCTGTTATGGAGTAGCTTACTTAAGCTATGCTCTCCCCAAAGCCTGTTTCCAATTCTGTGTCCAAAATTTTAGAATGCTTTTATTCCTGTTTTCCTAGGCTTCCCTTAATTAGGGACTTTAAAGCTGCATTCTACTTTTCCACCTTTTTACCTCTTCCCAACTAGTTTCCTCATCATTGGGGAATTTAGATTTTTCCTCAAAAATCTAAATTAGAAATAATTTCTTTCAAGGATTTTTGAAATATTTTGGGGAAAGTCTTAACCTATTTCCATAACCTCATGGATTAGGCAAGTGATTTCAAATTATCATTTGGTCATAGTGCACACATAAACATTTTATTTATTTTTCATAAATAAATAATTAACTACATCCACACAATAATTATCCATTGGGGTCCACTCCCCTTTGGATTTATGTTCAATGTCTAACTTGAAAAGCATAGAACTTGGGGGTGTTACATAATTATTTTTTTTCTTCTCTTGTTGTTGAAGGGATTTAGTACTCGGTATGCCGCAACGAACATTCGTTTACAGGTATACGTCATGTCCATAAATTCAGTGCTTCATTGTAAAACATAGTTCTTCTTTTATCTATTTCACATTATAGTTTAAATAAAACTTTCTCATTCGTTTGTTCTTCAACGTATGTATGACAGGTTAGCTATTTTATGTATTATGAAGTTACCCTATTTTCTTGAGGTCTTTGGAGTTGCCGCTGACCTTGCTTCGCGGCTAATGTGACTAGCTTCTTCCAGGGACATACATGTTTGCTCCAGACACAGTTTCTCAACTGCCTTGGGCATACTCCTAATTTCTCATTAGGGTTTTAATTCCCAGTCTTAGCTCTCTGCTTATCAGATGATTATTGGATTTCATGCCTTGTTTTGTTTATAAATTATAAAGAAATTGGATGCACAATCCGGCCAAACCCCTTGAGGCTTGGATAGTCTCGAATTTGTGATCTTTGCAGTGCAATTCCCAACAAGCTTAAGCTATCAAGATTTATACTGTGGCTTCTTTGGAGAGCTTGTTTTTTTTACTATGTATATTATGTAAGAAGAACTACTGTAAATTCTTCTTTTGGAAACATTTGGTTCCATTTGAGCAGTATATGAATATTATTTTTTTCTAGTAGCTTTCTGTCATTTTAATGGAAGAATAATAATACTCTTGCAACTCTCTGAAATCATAGTTCTATATTTTTGGTGTGTTTACGTTCTTTACATTATTTGAAATTGGTAAATATGGATAAAGGCCACGTTTTAGTTTTTCTTATTCAGAAATGAATGTTTTACTTTGTATATAGTAGTAAAATCTCCAGTTTATAAATATATCTCTCTGTCTATATTCCTTTTACAATAGGATAGAACTTTCGATGACCGGACCACCCTAGTTTGTCCGTGTATAGATATTATAAGAATGAGATGCGTGCTGGGCTGGGGATTTCATCCCTGTGCCAAGAACCGAAGTCTCGCTTGGTTCTAGGTGCTTAAACTATATTCTTTCAAAAAGTTATATTTCCTTATCACAACAGTTTTATGCTTATAATAGTTGTTTCCTGAAAATCATTAAAATATGTTTGTACTAAAAGAAATCTTGTTAAACATTTGTCACATGACAATATGTCTAACAGGAATATTTCTACGAATGGTTGTCTAGTTTTCTTGAATCTGGTTCTATCTTTAATGTTCAACTGCTGTAGTTTTAATAGGTGACCGAACCACCTTAACTGTAGTCCGTGGTTTTCCATTCTGGAGGGACGATGTGTCGAGGGTTAGGGTTTTACCCAAGACTCAAGACCAACAGTCTTCTCTATATATATTTAACAATGAAAAACTCTTCCTAAAATATTTATTTATGTTTCCTTCCACAGCCCTGTTGTATACCCAGTAAACTATATTTTCCACATCTTCCTTGCGTAAGAAAATATCTATTGTACTTTTAAACACAAATCCATTCTACATATAATTTTACAACATCTTCTATAAGTCTAGAAAATGCATTATAGGATGTTAAAATAATTCCAAGACTAATATCATTTCTCTTTATAATCCTACTATCATATAAATTAGAGCAACTATTTCTGATAAAAAAAATGGAATCCGTACTTATCGAGATGAAAATTAATTACACTACTTAATTCCACTCAGCATACACAATTACTTATCTGATTTTCAAATTAAATTTGTGGTGCTCCCAACCTTCAAGAGAGGCGATTACATTCTCTTCTTGCCCCCGCGCTCCAGTCCTGAAAGGTACGGGTTAACAGTGGATATTTCTGTTGTGACCTCAGGACACCTAGTCTAGTGAGTACCAAAAATAATTCGGGATTTTTCTGAGTGTTTCCACTAGTCACTACCAGCTCTGGAAAATTGTCACTCTCTCTTTCTCCATCAATAGAACCCTTACTCCTCACTGGGATCAGTCTCTTATCACTAGAGGAGCGGGTAATTGTTTCCAACTATCCCCAACCACCTTTCTAATACTTGGAAAACATTTACCATCAGGTTTTACTTTTTATGAGGTTATTTTCCATAACTGATTTTATTATTTACAATTAATAACTTTTCAATAATCATTAATAATTCCAGTCTTCTCTTCAAACAATAATTAAAATTTCTTTTAACTAGTTAGCAACTAGTTATCATTAATGCAACTGTCACATGATCTCTCTACTCACTTGATAAATCTAAATTTAAAATAAATTTAGATTAATATTTAAATCATTTATAAACAAAATTTAACATTTCAATAAAAATAAACTATAATATATATATATATATAAAATTAAAAACTAAATTTTACAAAAGGAAAATATTTAATATAATTATAATAATTAATTGTTATATTTTAAAATAAAATTTTTATAATAATATAATTTTTATTTACATGTTTTGATTTATTGTTTTTAATTGTTATATATATATATATATATATATCGAATTAAAAACTAAATTTCACAAAATGAAAATATTTAATATAATTATAATATTTAATTGTTATATTTTAAAATAAAAATTTTATAATAATATAATTTTTATTTACATGTTTTGATTTATTGTTTTTAATATAATTATATTTAATATAACATTTTAATTAAAAAAAATTGATTTATATTAAAATTATTATTATTTTTAATTTAAGCAAAATCCAAAATAAATACAATCACAATAAAATATTAACTTCTTGCTTTACGAACTATGGTGAACGTCAATTTTGATTACTTTTATTTTTAATTTTTTAATTTTACCTATTTAAACGTCGACAATCTCTCCGAAATTACTTAAAAGGTGTTCCTGATCTGAATGGAAGATCACCCATTAAGCTGAAAGAAGAGGAGTAAAATATCATGGTCTCTTATAATGTTTTGAAGGTTTTTATCAAATTTTCATGTTTCGAAATTGGAAATATATATATATATATATATTATGGAAATTTATGGAAATTTTAAAATTACACTGTAATTTATAAATTTTGAATATTTTATATATTTAAAAAAATAATAATTTATTTAAGTATTTAAAATCAAATTTTTAATAATAAGAAATATTAATTTTATTTAAATTAATATTTGATATAAATGGAATGATTTTATCAATTTATAAAAAAATTAAATTATTAATTTGTCAAATTACTAAAATTTAAAAACAAAAGTATAAAAACAAAATGAATTATAAATATATTTCAAATAATAATTATTACAGTTAATAATAAAAATAATATATATATATATATATATATATATATATATATATATATAAAAGTAACAATTGTAACAAGATTTTTAATCATGGAACTTCACTCTATTATATCATGGACATTTTTAATTTGCAAATATGTTTTATGACAATACCATGGGGCAATATCATGGCTTATCATTACAACATGCCCAAAAAATGATATCTCATAGCATATGACACTTGTTCATATTACATTTTCTTCAACTAATAAATTTAATTAAAAGATAAAAAATATATAATTACTTTGGAAATAAATGAGTCTTCTATTTGTGTATACAATTATGAATATATTCTATGGAGATTGAATCACTACCATCCAGCTAATAATAATGGTTAGTTGAATTACAATTTTGCTAGTAATAGTCCAAATTAAACATCCATATTTCAATATTGTTCATAATAATTAAATCTTAACTAAAAATTCTAAAGCATATTGTAAAAAACAAGTATACAATTTCCCATGTAACAATATGCATCTATATACATTTATGTAGATCTATGATTCTCCAAGACATATTATCAATGTATGTTGTATCTTTGGTTTTTCATATGCTGAAAGTCAATTTGACACATGACATGAGCTAAATATCCTAGTGGGTGACACCATCTCCGTCATTTTCTCTCTCTCTCTCTCTCCCTCTCCCTCACTTTTTTAATATTATACCAATAATAATATATAAATAAATAAGATATTAAAGAAATGTTAAGTTTTCATTATAAATAGACCAATTTGTTCTTATCAAACTTATAGCTATATTCCTTATATTTTAGATTTTAATCTTTACTTTTACCTGCATTTAAAAAACTGTTGACATACTTTCATTATGTGTCAACATCTTCCCCATAATCGAGTAAAGACCTACACAAAAATTAATATGGACGCCACAAATTACATGTAAAAATAATATTATTGATAATACATGATGTATAATTTAGTTTATCATTAATTTGCATGTAAGTTTTAAAATAAAAATATATTAATAACAAAAAATATTTTACTATTAATTATAAATAAAACGTTATACGAAATTTATATAGAAAAAAAAATCAAATTACTTAAATTAATTTTTTTTTTTATCTTTTCACTTTTAATTGTAACAAACATGCATAAATTATTTAATTCATAATATGGAGTGCATATATAATATTTATTTTATTAATAAAAAATATTCCATTATTATCATAATATGGAGTGCACATATAATCTTTAATATATTAATAAAAAATAAGCTTAATGTAAATTATAAATAAAATATTTCAAAAGAACAAGTCTACTCAGGTAGAGGAATTGTCTTGAGAGTCAAAAGTGGACGGGCAAAGAAATCAGACTGGTTATAATACTGGATTTCCAAATGCACATTTAAGTAATTTTTTTAAGTAGAGAGAAAGATCCATTAATAAGTTTCTTATGCATTTTAAGGTATGATCAATGTTTAATGTGGAATTAACATGTAGCATTTTAAAAAGTATTATTAAAAATAATAATTCAATGTGTGTATGTATAGACATATATATGTATGAAAAATTCTAAGGATATTAATAGCAAAAAAACTCCATATGTTATAAAAAAATTGAAAATTTAAATTTGTTATTGTTAAAACATTTGATAAATGTGTTGTTCAAAACCTGTATAAATTGATTGTAACATACATGGATAACTTCACATGGGAAGGAAAGGGGTTAAATTTTTTTTATACAAGTTACCCACGGTAACGATCCAAATCATTATTAAATATTCCTTACTCGTATTACATATAACGTTCACCTGTTCGTAGTGTAACCTTAGAATAAGAATAGTAAGTTTTTTAACCATTAACAACCTCTATTGTAGTACATTAACATAAAATTGTATGATGTAACCTTCCATTCATTTCATTACTTGTGTATTCATCACATACTTGACATTATGACATCACAATAAGAAAGGAATCAACACCATCAATTTGACACAATAATCAATCACATCATTTGAACACCAATATACCCTGGAAACCCCATAGGGTGAAAACTAGCAAACATTTAATTTTATTATTAAACGCTCATGAGGGTGTTCAACCCTCACTCAATGGCTTATAAGGGAGAAAATCCCTTAACCATGGTTTTAAACATTACAAAGAAATATACAAATATCTAGCTTAAATCCATTACAATAAATATGATAGCATTTACCCACTAATCTTCATATCTTCATATCTTGGTGGCATGGATGCCCTGGAATGGACCATCATACATTGGATCATCCTGCAGCTCACACTTATCTGCATGAACCGTAATCATTTACCTTCCACCAGGTTAAGCATAATATTCCCTTTGTACATGTCACCATCATTCCCGGCTTATGATGCCTTCAACATACATTGCTGTCAAGATTCATAAATTATTAATCAACCATTTGATATATCTATACTAGAAAATCTTCTCCATATACTCATATATATTCATGACATGAAAGTAAAATACCTTGACATTCTCCTTTTAACAACACATCCTGCATATGTGCTAGTTATAAGTCATCACATTAAATAATGTTTTCCTCGCATAAGCACACATTCCTGCAAGACAATAGCTACATCTCTCAATATTGTCTTTAAAAGAAGCTGATACATCAGTTACGATATTCGTGCATGTGATTTACATAAATTTAATCAAAATAACTAACCCTTAAGCTATTACTTTTTGGTGCATGGAAGGAAAGCTAAGATAACAATTTTTCCTCCCAAAAAGAGTCTTCCCAAAGGAATTCTTACACAACAGAGCACCTAGCTTCCAAAAGAGTCTTCCCAAAGGAATGCTTAACACAAGAGAACATGCAAAACACATATTTCCTTTTCCAGGAAATATAACATAATAGGCATGTAAAGACATGGTTTCTTTTCCATAACACTAATGGAATAAAGCATAAGAATATATGCCTTATTCTCCAAATATGATACCAACATTACCCATATATATATTTCAAGGAAACCAAAACATTACTTTAGTATATGGAATTCATCTTCTTTGACAAAGAATATTTTCCAATGTAGGATAACAAAACATGTTGTCATTTCCCACATAAAAATGTATATTCTTTCCAATGAAATATAATACAAATATTGCATGAATATAAATGATCTTATTTTTAAAAGAAAATAATAGTTCTGTGAGCATAAAGGTACTCACATATTTTTCCTAAGGATTAAGATAGCTCATTATTTTCCTTTATCCATGCAAAGAACATACCTCTAAAACACAATGGTTATTCTTGGTTCATGCAAGAGAGATAACTCTCCTTCTTTGAGCATGCAAGAGAGATAGATTTTCCGTTAATGTAGGCAACATATATGCTCTTCTTAGAATTATGTCATCATGAAATGTTATTTTAAGGCAAAAGTTTAACCTAATACCAATCTTTTCCAGACATTATTCTTTTCAAGAAATTTTAGCTAAATAACCACATACTCTCTTTCAAGAAAATCACGTGGTTATTTATATTTTACATAAGAAATTCCTATGCATGCTTACATATCATGGCACAAGGACTATTGATATGAAAAGACACAATCTTACATATTAAGTAAAACCACGTTTTACTCTATATTTATCTCTTCTAGTTGCAAGATTCACATGCAAGAATTATTTCTAAATATACATATTTCTCTCCAAGAAAAACCAAATTCATATTAGTTAATTTCAAGCATGCACGCACATGTTTCATTTTCAAGAAAACAAATTCCTATCTCCTTTCAAGGAAAATTCAACACAAAAATGGAATTTTTGCGTACATGGAAAAGACATATCCTTTTTAAATAAAATCTAACTTAACTATTATTTATTTTGTAGGCATTCTCTTTTCCATAATGCAATAAATATTGTTTGAATTTGTATTATTCTCAACCAAAACAGTTATTGTTTTGTGAAAAATAGACATATATCCATTGCAAATACTAACATAAACACCTATATTTTCCAAGAAGTGGTATAGTTACTTAACTTTTCAATGACTGACTCCTTGCCTCCATCATGTGTGAAGCTTCGAAGTTGATACTAGTGTCCCTTTACCCCTTTGCCACAATGTAGATAGCCCAAAAACTGCTTAGATAGTTCTAGTATCACCATAGATAATAATGCTCTCCAGCGAATTCTGCCTAATTCTTCCTAACAAAGTGAATTCGTCCCCAAAGTGCTAAGAGTTCAGATCTAGAATTCATACCCTGTCCCATGCCAGAAAGTAAGATAATGGATAGATACCGTTTAACCCCATGAGATCCCCATGATTACAGATTATAGTGTGTGTCTATATATATATATATATATATATATATATATATATATATATATATATACATGGAAATATCCATTGCACATGACAAGGCCCGTGATTTTTAATATTCCTTTACTGCAAAGTCTTAGACTATATTAATTATGTCTCATTCAGAATGGATTTTCAAGTTTGGACCTATATGCACCACTTCTTTCTCTCATCATGGCAATGGATGCAACTTTTGCACAAGAAAATTATGATAAAATGGCAATGAATGAAACTTAAAATTAGAAAATATTCCTTGTCACCCACATGATTGGATCAAAAATTTTTTTTTTCCCTTTTGAAATGGTAGAAATATATGAATACCCCAACAGAAAATACCCTCTTCAATACGCAACACATATTCATTTTCAACCGATACAAGAATTCATTTTTCAACCAATTCTTGATAAAACAGTTAAAAAGACAGTAACGTAATATTTATTCACCATGTGTAACTATATAGGGTTGATTAGGTATGTTACATACTCCCCCCCTTAAGAGAACACTGTCCTCGGTGTGCTTCTCTCACTGAAATTTAAACTTATACTCATGATATAAGAATATAAAAAACTAAAAGGGGGTCCTTCCCTTTCACAATGAAACACTTTCTTTTCCTTAAATGCCATTAATTGAAACAATAATGTTTTTATCCATAGTCATAAGCAGGTATAGCTCAAAATAATATCCCATTTCCATTTTTAACCACTTATCTATTATTCAAACTCATAAAAATATAGAACAAATACTATACCAGCTTACCATTACTTACCAATTACTATTGGAAGTAATGACAACTTTTACACAAGCTCTCTGAGAATGGTTGAACAACCCATCAATACTCCATGGAAAGAGCCTATAATGTATGACTAACAATTCAATCATATTAGTCAAATAGTTTCAATCAAATGAAATACTTGCAATTATCAAACATTCATGCAATATCAAGAGATGCATTAATCAGAGTAGTTAGACAAGTACTCAAAGAGAACCAACCCTCTAATCAATGCATCACGTGCACATTGTCTTAGCTCCTGCTAAAGACACCACACAATACTTCAAAAAGTACTCAGAGAGCACCTAGCTCTCTAATCTTACCAATGGTCAATCAATGCACCATGGGCATATCCTAGCCTCTACTAAGACATTCAAACAAATTAGTAATAAAATAAATGAACTTATACATTCAGTAATTCATTTTCTGAGTGCTAAGATCCTTTCCTCTTAATATCTACATAAGATATTTAGACAATCATACAAAAATTTATTTTAATACAACACATAACTTGTTACTTAATTTGTTCCACTATAAGAACCACAATGGTAAACAAAATGCTCCTCCCAACCCATGGCAGTTGGTTTCCGCAACCAAATCGAGTCTTTTTCACATCCAAATAGTCATTTGACAAAACACCATTCCAGGTCTAGTATAGATTCCTTTTGGCAACATCATGCCTATTCCTCTGAAAATATCCTATCTATGAGGAATTTTGGGCCACCTCCAACAGGATCCAAAATCAATAGAGTTGCCTCAGGTTTTTCCCCTTCACCATCTTGGCCAACTCTTTTCCCTACTGAGATCATATATCTCTAGGGAGAGGAAATCCATGAGGTAAGTGCCATCAACCCCTCCGGGTAGGAAACCATCATCAACCCAAGGCCTTCTAGCCTTTCACAATTGTTCACAACTTTCTGGCATGTAAAACTTCTCTTTTAGCATTGTTTCCAATAGTAAATTACATAGTGAACTGTGTACACATTATACAAAAAGAAACTTTATGTACATCATACATCATACTTGGCCTTGACACGGGTCCAATGATATCTAGATTAACAGAAAACATGACTAAAATACACATGACTAACATACATGTGTTGTACATTATTATTTCCCAAATAACAAAATCATGCACATTATAACATGATACTTTAACATTTACTGTTGCAATTTTTCCATGGCACTATTTTACTTTCACAAGTTTTCTATTGCCATTAAGCTACCCATGCTTACTATAAGCAACAACGCTAAACGTAAATATGCATTTCTTAATCACGTATTATCTTACGCAATTATTTTAATTTTATGCATACAATGTTGTCATGCATACAATTATATACAAATATTCATTAATGCATATATGTCAATAACGATTAGGGTATGAGTGCAAACATTTCCAATTCCCATAATGTTCTGTTACCAACAGACTGACACATGAAGTAATTACCATAACCACTTGTTCACAACTTTCAAATAGCTTTAGTCAAAATCGATTCGTGCATACAAATTTCATTAGTTAGTCATTCATAACTAATCAATGCTATTAATAATATTAATGCATCCATGACATGACTCATTCAAAAACTAGTCATTCAATGCCACTAATAATCTCAATGCATCCATGATGACTCATTCAAAAACGAGTCAATCAACTAGTCATTATAGTCAAGTCTCACTACTTGACCCATTAATTATTTTTTAACATATAAAAGGCTTCATTCAATTTAATTTTTAAAACACTCTATTATCTTATATAAGGACTTTCTTCACCTATTGCATTCATGCATTAGTTTCACACACCATCACTATACACATTCATCTTTTTCAAGTAGTGCATGGTAACTTTAGTTGTGTTCCCTAAATGTATGAGTAATATGTCATATAAATACTGTTAATAAATGACTCTCACTTTCACTAGTGAGTACTCAGGTTGTTCATAAATACAACAAAGGTTTCATTTTATTCTCACTTTCACTAGTGAGTACCCAAGTTGTTCATAAGTACAACAAAGGTTTTATTGTCTTTCATCCTCAATAGGATTCCAATATTATGAAAACCATTTTGCAACAACATTTATTACTCATTACTCTTTAATGTAATTATAAACATGAATCACACATCTCATGTCAAAAGTAGACTACTGCATATATCATTTAATATGTAGATTGCTAGAATCAGATATCAATCAATATGTAGATTTCTAGAATCATACCTTAACTGATTTCCATTACTAGCATACCTCAATTTATTTTTTCTTAACAAATCCCAAAGGTGCCAGTGGTGTAGCCTTTACCTCTGATACCACTTGTAACATACAACGATAACTTCACATGGAAATGCAAGGAGTTAAATTTTTTTTTATACAAGTTACCCACTGTAATGATCCAAATCATTATTAAATATTCCTTACTCATCATTACATAGAACGTTCACCAGTTCATAGTGTAACCTTAGAATAAGAATAGTAATTTGCCTAACCATTAACAACCTCTTTTGTAGTACATTAACATAAAACTGTATGATATAACCTTCCATTCATTTCATTACTCATGTAGTCATCACATACTTGGCATTATGAACATCACAACAAGAAATGAATCAACATCATCAATTTGACACAATAATCAATCACATCATTTGAACAACAATATACCCTAGAAACCCCGTAGGGTGAAAACCAGCAAACGTTTAATTTTATTATTAAACACTCGTGAGGGTGTTTAGCCCTCACTCAATGCCTTATAAGGGAAAAAATCCCTTAACCATTGTTATAAATCTTATATAGAAATATACAAATATCTAGATTAAAGCCATTACAATAAATATGATAGAATTTACCCACTAATCTTCATATCTTCATATCTTGGTGGCCTGGATGCCCTGCAACGGACCATCGTACATTGGATCATCCTGCAGCTCGCACTTATCTGCATGAACCATAATGATTTACTTGCCACCAGGTTAAGCATAATATTCCCTTTGTACATGTCACCATCATTCCCGGGGCGGAAACATGAAGCTGGGTTACACTTTTGTGAGAATTAGGGGCCGAAATTTTTTTTCGGCAATAGTTCGGCCGAACATTTTCTAAAGTTCAGCCGAACTCTGTAATAGTTAGGCCAAACTTTCTTAGAAATTTTGGCCGAACTCGTGATTCCATTTAGATTGACGGCACACTGATGGCACTGGCAAACAAAATTTTTTCCGGAGATTGGAAAACCGGCAACAAAAGTTCGGCCGAACTTTTACTTTTAAAATAGTTCGGTCGAACTAATTCCTATAAATAAATCGCCCGTGAATTTTGTTCGTTTACCGGTTTCATTATTCCCGCGAATTTTTGTCAGTGTCACTGCTGTTCGCACGTTTTCGCTCCTCCCTTCAGCGCTATTGCTCCTCCCGGCCGCGCTGTTGCTCCTCTCGTCGGCGCTGTTGCTGCTTTCATTGGGTATGTTTTTTCTCAAAACCACAATATATAATTTTAGTGAGCGCTATAAAATTATTTTGGAGTGAACGATGATACAAAATTATCCTATAGAGAATCGACAATGAATTAGAAATGGATGCTTTGAAATTATTTCGTAGTGACTGATTAAAAAATTTTACCGTTGTGTTGAGGGTGTTTATCCCTCTTTCTTTACAGGTTTCCAGCTTACTGGTCACATTATGGGGGTTCTACCCATTATTATTTGTCTTAGATCTCTGGAGTTCTAGTTTTATTAAAATTTGTATATGAGATTAAACCCTCCATTGAGGTGTATCCCAGTTTTGAAATCAGGTTGTAAATGTTCCAGCATTTTTAATGTGGGACTGGCTGTAATTTTATCAGGACTGTTGAACATATTTCGTATGCGTTATTTTTATTTCGGTACATTGGGTAAATCGGCTCCTATTTTCTAGTTTTGGTAATCGATATTTATATATATACATATCTCGTGGAACAATTACGCTTTCCTTTGATTAAGCTTGTCTTCAAATTGCCTTTTAATCTTTTTTTCTTTTGAAGTTATTTTGTTCAAACCCTTGTCCCTTTTCATCGTTTATTTTGATAGAGGTTTTGCGAGGAATGTGCCAAGGTTTCTCTTTTTAAAAGAATGCAGTAATCTTGTTCTTGCACTATTAAATTTATCAGGTTCGATTTATTACGAGGAAATGAATTCTCATGAATAGTTTTTCTTCTATTTTTTTTATGATTCAATATTACATGTTCCTATGGTAATCCTCATGGTTGATTCTTTCCTCTAAATATTTTGAATACAGTTATCTTGATTTGTTGCACAGTTGGATGTAATGTGTTGTCATTTTTCCTTCATTTCTGTTTTACAGATGCTTAAAATTGTGCTTTAGATACTGCTGAAAATATATAGATAACTTTTGTCAAGTAATTGATTCATCGAAATCAGATTTTTAATCTGATAACTATATAATTCATGACATGGTACCAGAAGACATAGGACCCAGGTTGGTTACTTCGGCTAGGGTCTTAAACCTCTGCTACCCCTCTAACAATTAACACAGTCTTTAAGCTTAGAAAACAAATAATCGTTATCTAGTGCAAAACGATTCAATTTTTTTAGCCTAAGAAACTGCCAGAGTAAACTTCACCAGTCATTCTTGTAAATTTTCATCAACCATTACAACTCAGATACCTATTTTTTTGGAAATCCTAAGGAGAATAACAATTCAACTCTTTTCCCGGACTTATATCTATTTTAACTTGAAACTCATA
Source organism: Pinus albicaulis (assembly GCA_034641835.2). Classification (NCBI taxonomy): domain Eukaryota; kingdom Viridiplantae; phylum Streptophyta; class Pinopsida; order Pinales; family Pinaceae; genus Pinus; species Pinus albicaulis. The sequence continues at coordinate 796,002,800 of CM076569.1, forward strand.
ACATCACAATTTTCTTTTCACTTATATTTTTAAATCTATTATGAGATTATGATACTTATCTCAAATTAAATCAAACTGATGGTAGCTGCCCAACCATGAGAGAGGTGATGACATCCTCATCTCACCCCGTGCTCCTCACCAGAGTGGAATTTAATAACAGTTCTCTTGGAGAAATACCTCAAGACTCTTGTTAAGACTCTTCTCCTATTTCAAGTTGGAGAGTTCCACCGGTTGCTAACCAGCTCTGGACCACTCTCACCTTACAGGAAACTTGTTGTAATTTTTTCTTTTCACCAAACCCCTTCTCCTCTCTGGGATTTCCTTTTTATCCTCAAAGGAGAAGGTAACTGTCAATAACTACTTCATTCCAACTACTCTAGAATATTGGAAAATTTACCCATCAGTTATGGAAACAAAACCATATTGTAATTCTTTATTCAAAAAGAAAAAAAAAATTCATGTTCATAAAATTATTAACATACTCGTTATTCCATTTTTACTTAAAAGTCAAATGTATTTTTTTTTAAAAATAACATAAATAAAATAAGCTGCGTGTTACATCATCACTTTCAACCCACTATTATAGAAAAAATACAAACAATATTTCCCATGGATGGGTGTCAACTACAGCTAACAGAAAAACAAAAATCCACCATAAATTCTTATGATATCTCACAAAAACACTGTGAATGGTGCAATAATAGAAAATTAGTGACAAACAACTCACATATGTCCCTTTTACAACACCATAGATAGCGAAAAGAAATGGAAATAACCTAGGGAAATAAGCCCAAAACCACCATAGACATGCACAATACACATAGGTGTAGCGCCCACTAACAAAGCGGGCCATATCCATCACATAAAAAATATAGATGTGACCAACCTATGCCTCCATATTTTGTAGACCAAAAGGATGACAAGTACCCTGCATAAAACAAAACTAGAATTTCCAGGAAATCACCATGCTACACCACCTACCATACATGCTCATTGGTCATTTTTCGAAGGTGGGATATTTTCTAGAACCCTTGCACTGGAGTGAGGAGGATCCATTAAGTCCCCACCATCTAAATCACAAGAAATATGGCTTTCCATATGCTCCAGATACAAGTCAATCCTCTCCACGAAGAACCTTTGGTTCTTGAGCATTCTCTTGACTTCCTCAAGTGAAGAAAAAATATTATATCTCTCCACGTGCTTGTCCCTCAACTCCAATCACAATAAGGTCTTCATTCTCCAATGAAGAGACACCAAGTTTAAATATTGCTTCCTCCTTCCCTTGGTGTGCCAAGGGTCTAGAACCCAAGTTGAAATTTAGTCTAAAACCTCAGAATCTGAAAGGGATTTCCTTTCCTCGTTTTAGACTCGATCTCATAGATTTCCTTACGAGTATGAAACATAACTACATTAAAGTATGTGGCTTCCAAGTCACGCGAAAAGAGTCTTTCCCCTTGTTGGCCTAGCTAAGCCCTAACACATCCTCCCCTTATGCACCCCATTTTTTGTCTTGGTGGAATTACAGAGTGTCGAGGAGTTGACTTATTGTCACTGTAGTGATTTCCTCTACCTACATAAGAGTAAACTGAAAAAATCAACCTACCTTCTATAATACCAGGGAACCAACATACCAACTCATCACAATAACAATATATAAAAGACTTAGCATTAACATAGGACCCACTAGAAAGGGCAGAGGATGAGTCTTCCTCAACCAAGGTTCCTTCACTCTTTACTATCAAAGAAGAAAAGAACAACACTAGAGCCAGAAGAAATCTACACCTAGGAGAGCGAACTAGACACCAAATTACATCAACCAACACTTATCTTGCCATGAAAATAATCCAACACAATTGGACTCTCACAATTCAATATAGATATGACTTGCAAACCCCACCTTAAACTAAGAGAAGAAGTCCTAAGATGAACCCTAGTGCCAAAATAAACATGTTGTAACCACCCTCCTTCCACATTAACTTAATCTAACTTAATGTTGTAATCGAACTTTCTTAGAAAGTTCGCCTGAACTCGTGATTCCGTTTAGATTGACGGCACACTGAAGGCGCGGGCAAACAAAAATTTTTCCGGAGATTGGAAAATCGGCAACAAAAGTTCGGCCGAACTTCCAACAAAAGTTCGGCCGAACTGTGAGTTCGGCCGAACTTTTACTTTTAAAATAGTTCGGCGGAACTAATTCCTATAAATAAATTGCCCGCGAAGTTTGTTTGTTTACCAGTTTCATTATTTCCATGAATTTCTATCAGTGTCGCTGTTTTTCACGCGTTTTCGCTCCTCCCTTCAGCGCTGTTGCTCCTCCCATCCGCGTTGTTGCTCCTCTCGTCGGCGTTGTTGCTTCTTTCATCAGGTATGGTTTTTCTCAAAACCACAAAATATAATTTTAGTGAGTGCTACAAAATTGTTTTGGAGTGAACGATGATACAAAATTATCCTATAGCGAATCGACAATGAATTAGAAATGGATGCTTTAAAATTATTTCATAGTGACTGATTAAAAAAAATTACAGGACTGTGTTTCGGTTGAATTCCCCTTTTGGCTTGTTTATGTATTGCCCAGTTAAGTGGGTATTTTATATTTTTTGGAATTGAATATGTTAAAGGGATTAATCCTTTGTCACTACTTGGATTAAAATCATACAAGAAGAGCTTCATTCCGGGCTTCACCTTTTCTACAAGCTCCTTTTTGGTTGGTGGCAACCCAAACACATTGTATCGGAAACACTCCTGCTTTGTATGAGAATTACACATAAAAATCAAGCCGACAAACTTATCTTTTCCACTGCCATCTTCATTATTTGTTTCCTTGCCACCTTGTTTTTTCTTCTTATTTTGATCAACCTTTGACACAGCAGGGTCAGATAAACCCTTGGGTTTGTTCTCCATCTCTATTTTAACAGTGTTATCCACAACATATGGGGTATAAGAAATTTTTCCCGCACATAGAATTACCTCCTGTGCATGCCGAACTGGTAACACAACACATAGGATAACCACACACCTCCTTTTCCTTGGGTACGAGGGGATTGAGAAAAGGTCACGTCCAACTGGTCATGGGGGATTGACAGTGGGCACGTAAAACCACCTCTTGTCTATGGCTCATGGGTAGTGCTGTTGGGAAGACCTGCTGTCCTGTCTCTGCCAGCCAGGTGTTAATGGTAAGCTCTGTAGGAACTGTGTGTGGTTCCGTAGGGGTAAGTGCCTTTCCCGAGTAGGGTCAGATAAACCCTTGGGTTCGTTCTCTGTCTCTATTTTAACAGTCTTATCAACAACATTAGTTGGTGCTGCCTCCTGCCACATATATTCACAGATTTGTTTCAGGCATTTGTAGTCTTCCTTAGACTATCCTCAATCTGCTTCACACTATACGCAATCTGCTTCATACTATACTATACGAAGTATGCTTCAAAGATGACCGAAAAATAGATCACACTATTTTCAAACTCTTTAAACTTCACACTGAAAGCCCATCAACATATTTGTACTAAATCTTACAAGAATCTGTAAACTGTTTTCAGATATTGCCAAGTTATTCCTTATCAAAAGAGCCACAGACAAGGTATATAAATACAGATAGAATTACTTCCTTTTAGGCCGACCAACACTTTGGCATGTAGGATGACTTGTAACACATCATAATAGCTCGAATTTTCAACGTTGATGTAGAGCTGAAATAAACCATTGGTTCATGTTCTCTTTGACTAGGTCTGGGTTTCTGACTGAATCTATATGGACATTTCTGTCTAGTTAAATACCCTTCTGTTTGGAAGATTGATTTATCTTTTAAGATTTTGCATTTGTGTGTTGTATGTATCAAAGATTTCTATTCCCATTTTTCTATGCACATCAATTCAACTGCACAAACAATTAAATCTAATTTAATATTATTATCTGCTAGAAGTTAGTTTATGTTTTAAAAATGTGCAGTGTTGTATGTAGCAAAATATTCTATTACAGGTTTTGTTCTACATATGCATTCAGGTGTTTTGAGATATCCTTGTGTGTTACGTTATTTATGTTTTTAAATTTTGCAATGATATGTTGTAATCTTTTTATTACAGTTTTTGGTTTGCATGTTCATTTTGGCTGCAGAAATATTCTCTCCATCATAATATCATTGTGTTTGATATCTTGATTTATGTTTTAAATTTTGCATTCACATGTTTTATCATTTTGTAGCAAAGTATTTTTATGCATGCTATATTAGGCTCTCTCTTTTCATACAAACTACATAAGCTTAAGCTAAAGGGGATATAATCCTTTTTGCCTTCCATATAGATAGTGAAAATGATTGTTCCAAGTCTCATGTTGCTTCTCATGTTACTTTATAAACCTTGATTGGAAAGAAAAATAGGAGGGCAGAAATGTAAGAAATATAAAACATAATGAAACACAACGTAAGAAATAGAGAACATAATGAAACACACACATACATAACTCTAGACAATCAACACAATTATTTTCCTAGGAAATTCTTATGGGAGACAAGCAACCCTAAAAATTAATGATGCTCTAGACTCCTTTTTCCCTAGGAAATCCTTATGGGAGAAAAACAACACTAAAATGTAAACATGCTCTACTCTCTCTTTTCTGGTATGGAAAATATGTAAGTACAAAGAAAGAGGTAATATCTCTAGAGTTAGCTAAGACTTTTGGTATGTAAGGTTGCTATAAAAACTTAACTTCATACATTTTTCTCTCTAACTTCACACTTCTAGTTGTATTTTCAACAATGGAACAAAATACAATAACACAAAATGGAACTCTTATTCCTCCTAGTGGCCAAGTATTTAACATAGCATGATAGCCAACTAGGTGTAAGATTTGACTCCGTCAACCATTAACGAGGTTTGTGATTTTAGACCTTTTAGAGTCTTGTTAAAATTCCACATGTAGCTAGCTTGCTATGCATGAGTAATGGGGCTAAAATGACATTCTCTCGTACAATGGTGGTCAACATGATAGGTCAAATTACTAAAGGCATAAATTTTGAATGAACTTAATTTGATGTTTTTCTTTCACCATTGGATATGTCTTTGAGTGTAGAATAATGGTCAAGATTCCGGCACAAGGGATAATCGTTTGACCCCCAGAAATGTCATTTAATACCTCAAAATGACTCCAAAATGTTTTAGACCCCAATTCTCCACCCACCATTAAAATGACCCTACAAGTTGATTATTTTAGTTTTTTCACTCTATAAGCATTAAAATATATGACAAATAATATAATTATCCAATCTAGATCATTATTTAATAATTTGTTAAAATTATGAGTAATATATACATCATGGAATTTAAATAAATAGTGTTAATTCATTGAACACCCTTGTACATTCTTTTTTGATACTTTGAAAGTAATACGTTTTGAAAAATAATTTGTTTTTTGGATTCTTAAGATTATGTAACTTTCGAACCATAATTACAAATTTTTTTATTTTTTTATTGATCATTTAGTTGCTAAAAGTTGAAGAATTTCTGTTGGTAAATAATTAATTAGGTCTATTTAAATCATTTACCACTTTTGGGATTTTTGTTTTCGTGGTTCCATTCATAATTTCACTTTTTTGCAAATTGTCAATTTCAATTTTTCACACCACATGTGCACAATCAAAGGACCTAAGGTCTTTCCCCTACTAAAGTATGTTCTTTTAAAACATGTTTTCTTGGTGATATGGGTGATTTAGAAATTATTGGGAGAGCGAAATTCCTCATTTAATACACAATATGTTTGGTTCATGCCATTTTATTCTCATGATTAGGTTGTAATCATGAGGCTCTCACTCAAGAGTGTACCTTCCCAAAATCTTGTGACGTCTTTCACAAACAAAACCGTCAAACTGAAAAACACATCATGCAAGAAACATAGCTCGCTGACATATCATTTTTCTCCTTCAAAGAAAAAAAAGTCACATCCTGTGAATATCTCCATGTACTCTTACATATTGGTGTACAAAACCATCAACCAAACACAAGTCGATAAAACATGCCTCTTCAAACAATTGAATCTCAAGTCAAATAATAGCTCATGTACAAATTTCCATATTTGTTGCATTTAAGTATGTCAACATAACTCTACCTTCAACATCTTGCTTCATGCAACATGTGCCATACTTTGAATTTGCAAAGAAATTCATGAAACATCAAAATACATGCATGGCCTTAATTGGATAAGAAATTGAACCATCCGTTACCAAACCATTTCAATGGTGCTTCTTTTAGCTACACTTCATCATCATGTGAATCATCTTGACCCTCATCGATTATGGAATCCTGTTTTCCATTCTTGTCATTATCTCTTTCCACCTTCTTCAAATGTTGTGGATGACTTGTTGGATACAAAGTCCAACACTTGTCTACAAGGTGACCTTTCTTATGGCAATGAGTAATAAACAATTGCAACTTATTTTCAACATCATTTTCCTTGTCCAATGGGCCTTGGACTTTTTGCCTCATTTATTTAGAAAGTATCATGTGCATGGATATCTTCTTCCAACATATATAAACATTATGATTATTCAAACCACAAAAGGAACATGCAAGTTATTTTCCAAATCTTATGTGAATATTTACCATATTTATCATAATCAAAAGCAATTTGATTAGAGGCAAATTTATACCTTGAACATTCACCGTTGTTGCCTTCTTGAGGAGGTGAATTTGATGAGGTAGTGGCTCTCCTCTGAATAATAGCAATGAATTCAATGACTCTAGAGCTTTCAAATTCCTCTTCTTTTAAATTCTCATTAGCTGCATGATTATTAACATCTTCTTGCAAAGTGGGTGTCAAACTTTTCCATTCATCATGAATACAAACTTCACAAGCTTGAGGTAGTGAACACGAAATAAAATTCCTTCTTGGAACAGCTTCATGTGCCTCCTTGGCTTTGGAGCATTCTCCATCATGTCTTCCGTAACCAAGACCCAAATAATTAGGCCCTTCCTCAACAACATTTGGCTCAACTATGCCTCTGAAAAGCACGTACACATTCATTTTTATTAAAATAGTTTGGCCGAACTAATTTCTATAAATAAATCGCCCGCGAAGTTGTTTTTTTTACCGGTTTCATTATTCCCGTGAATTTCTGTCATTGTTGCTGCTGTTCGCACATTTTCACTCCTCCCGTCCGCGTTGTTGCTCCTTTTGTCGGCGCTGTTGCTCCTTTCATCGGGTATGCTCAACCTTACTGTTTTCAAATTTTTCACATGTATTTGAGAAATTCTTCATTGGGATATATTGCCTCTTATGTATTTGATTATTCTTCACTATTTTCAAACTCTTTACACTTCCTTAGACTATCCACAATTTGCATACTTCATTTAGAAAAGTTAATCTCAACAGAAAACAGGAAATTGATGTAGAAAAGATGTGAAACCGAAATTGCATAGGCCCAAAGTAAGAATGAATATATGATCAAACATTGTATAAAAAGATTACCTGTGCTGGGAGTGGCCTTTTACAACTCTGGAAAGCATTTGGTTCCACATTCATTCCTTCGGAAAACGCTGCTTTGTAGATACCATACATCTGTCTAAGGTTAAAATCATACAAGAAGAGCTTCATTCCGGGCTTCACCTTTTCTACAAGCTCCTTTTTGGTTGGTGGCAATGATGGTTTAAGAAACAAAACTAGACAAAAACCTTCAGTGAGAACAACAAAATCTAAAACCTCTTCAAGGTCTTCAATCTACTCGTAAAGTTAAATTGTGTCTTGATTAAGTCCAACAACAAAGAAACATTCAGTGACAACACCAAAATCTACAACTTCTTCAACATCTTCTAAACCATATTCAAAGTCAATATTGTGTGCATCAAATTCCTCAGCAAGGTCATCAATGGAGTCATAAAAACTACTATATCAAACTTCAATGCCAAAAATAAGTCAAAAGAATTCAATTTCTCCTCCAAAACCTTCTTCTCTGAGCAAAGCTAACATGATGTCGTCGAGAAATTTAGTAATTCCATGAGGAAATTCTATCAAAGTTAAAACAAATCCTTTTCATCCATATTTAATGCCTACTTTTTCAGGTGGAACACCTCCAAATTTAAGGACCACAATGCCATAAAATATGTAACTTTACCTAATAGGTGTAGACCTAGAACCCCCAACTTTGTGTGACATGCACAATTGAAGATCTTATATGGTAAGCAGTGTGAGAAGAGAGTCATGGTCACTGAGTTGAGCAAGAGAAATAGTTTGGTATGACAACCTTACTTGTGATAGGTCTAGCTAGCAGGCTACCAAATTACATGGTAATGGCATTAAAAATGTGAAAATTCCCATTTCACTTGGAAATAAGATGGTAGAGAAAGGTATAGATGAAAGGAGATATCCATCTATGGTAAAGAAATCAAATAGTTCTATCAATTCCACCTTGCAACTCTAAGAGACATTGAATTAAATTTCATCTCAAGACAGGGCTTTGAGAGGACACTCTCAAAGCCAACCTTCATTATGGTTTTGAAACACATGGTAAGTATCAAGACTTAGCAACCTTATTTGCATAATTTTTAGCATGGACCTTAATGTCATGGCCTTCTTTTGCCTAAAATGAATGCAAATTTCCTTGAAATTTGGCTTGCGACATTCATAATTCATGCTCATGGAACATGATTGTGTTGCAATTGTGATAACATCTGATGTATGCAGAAGCTAATAAAAAATGATCGAGAATGACATTTTTGCTCTCTTTTTTTGAACATTTAAGGAAAATTACACCAAGTAGCTTCCAACGTCATATGACCATCATGTCAAACTCATCTTAGGATATTTTCCAAGTAAGATCCACTTAAGCAAGCAATCTAGTATACATGACTCCAATTTCAATTAGCAGCAATGACAGTTCTAAGTATGGTGCAAACATTGCTCCAGATCCTCAATGGGGCATGTTTGATGAGAATAATTTGGGGAGTGAGAGAGGGAGATGGTAGGAGAAAAAATTCAAGGAATCCACGGGAAACTGAAAAATATATAACTAATAAGGTGGAAGACATTTGTAACCTAAGAGAGAAACCTGTTAGGAAATGGGTGAAGTTGGTATTACACACCCAATTGGATAACCTCGAGGAGAAAACATTTATCCCACTTTATTTGTTGGCATAACCTAGTAAGTGTTATTCATTAGCATGTATTTTGTAAAGGCCTTGACCTAGTTCCCATTCAACTCCATCCACCAGGTTGTAGAGGATTCCAAGCCTAATTTCATGAAAAGTAAGTTGGGGATGATCACATTGACCTGCTTGATGACGTGTCTATGAAGATTAACTACCTTGAACTATTTTTTTGTGTAGGGAAAGAGACACATTCCCATGTTTGAGCATGAAAACGTTCTTTGATATTGTTAATGCCTCTAGTGTTTACTTTTATAAGTTCTATAGGCAGAGTCTGTAAAGGGCCAGGTAGCCTCTGGATCTCATCTTTTATGAAATGTGACATATCTAGTAAATTCCCCTACAGTCAATCTCTGGAATGGATCTAAATAGAAGTTCTTCATTTTAATATCCATAAAACACAACAAATTTAAGGTAAACTATGTACATGTGTCATTTCTCCCACAAACTAAAGTGTATAAGTGGTAAATTTTATACCAAGTGTGCTCCGACCATGTAAAGCGCAATTTGGTGAACTTATCATTTTTATAATTTCTTTTTCGATTAAATTTAGTTTCACACATAATCAATTATTGCTTTGAAAGTTGTGTTCTACATAATTTGTGTACACTAAATTACAAATTGATTTTTTGAAATCTATTTTGTGTAAATGTCGACCAATAGATATATATCATGGAGGATGAACGATGAAGATCAGCTGAATCCCATATGGAGGTTCAGGGATTGGGGGATGTTCACGGTATTTAAATATATAATCTTAAATCTCCATACATGTGTGTACATATGGAATTGATTTTTTATTAACTTTGTGAGTTAAATTAGTTGTTAATAAGTTTCATATTTTAATTTTTAGGAGGTAAGAGGAGAAGGGTTTCTACTTCATCCATGGAGCGTGGCCATGGTTCAACTGGTCGAGGTATGAGTGGTAGCAGGTTGCGTGAAGGGGGTGATATTTATTCCCTCGAAGGCCAATCAACGGCTGCTGGTTCTCAATAGGGTCATTTTGGGTCTGGTTCTCAGCAGCGTCATTCTGGGTCTGGTTCTCAGCAGGGTCATGTTGGAGAAAATGTTAACTAACAACATCAAGGTTGCCATCAATTTCAATATTTTTTCATTAAATTTGTACAAATTTTTTTACATGTTTTTTTTCTAATATACGAAATTTTATATATATATTGATGCAGAGGCCGAAAATGTTCGAACTAGTGATCAAAATAGACGTAGGGCAGCCCACTACATTCAAGAAGAAGGCTGTCAACCCAGCACAACTTATCCGGCTGAGATTACTGATATACCATGGCAAACCAACATGGCGGAATGCACCTTACAAAGGTGTGAAAGACTTCATGCAAAATTGCAAAGAGATCTCGTGGCTTTGTCTCTATCTGTTGAGAGTCGACAAAGCCTTGAAATAGTTACACATTCATTGGGTGAAATGGTAAATGTGTACAGAAATCTTGGGCCAACGACTGATTCATTTGTAGAAATGATGAGAAAGAGAAAAGAAACAGTGATGGGTCCCGATAAATGGGAGGACATAAAACAAAAAGTTACAAAAGAAGTGGCCAAGTCAATGTTTAATTACAAGGAAGGGCCAAAAAGAAAAATGTTGAAGATGCAGTATTTCAAGCACCCAAACATAGCTCGTTATTTGTATGATAGGCACCTTGCGGCCTATGGAAGGCTTCCATGGAATGATGAGGTTCCTGTTTATTTTGCAAAAATGTTTTATGCAGAATTTTTTTTGGGTATGAAACCCAATTACAATGATCTTCCTTCAGAATTTTTTGGCCCGGGAAAAGGTCGATTATATGACTGTAAGGGCGCTAAGCGAGATGTGGAGTTTCCTTGCCCTGAGCCGCCATTGGTGAGTCGATCGTTTCGAGTCGAAACTTTGCGATTAGAGATGGATGTGACTTTTCAAATAAGTCAAGAAGTAAGGGATGTTATGATTGAGAATGTTCATAACGGATTGGGTGGAGTCTATCTTTCTTTAAATCGACAAAGAGCACGTGAAAATGCACGTGACAATTTTGTTTATTGTACAGATGAGGAGATTGACAACATGAATGTTGAAGATCTCCGAACATATGAAAAAAATTGTCACAATGGTTTGCAAGACTTAATTTTTCATGAGGAAGAGGGCATCAGAACGGTATGTGATCTTAGGGTTTGAAAATATTTTTACATATACGTGTACAATTTGTAATAAATACATGTGTATGTACATGTATACATTTATTTGTATGTGTAAATTAATCTAAAAAAAATGTATGATTATATGTTAAAACACCATTTGCAGTTCTCACACATGATGCGCGACGAAAATGATAATATCATGTTTGGGACCTCTGGTTCAAACAATTTAGATGGGTCTGACCATCAAGATATGTTGGCAAACGTTAGTGTTTTTTAAGTGACTCTAAAATAAATAATTGTTGCCACACATGTACATGTATGTATATATATAATTTGATAAAATGTTTTAACATGTACCGATTCCGTCTGATGTTTTTGGGATGGCGGTACCTTCTTCTTCCTTGGGAGATGTACCTTCTACTTCCTTGGGAGATGAGCCACAAGTATGGAAATTTTTCACAAGTTTAAAATTTATGTTTAAAAGTTATATATATATATATATATATATATATAGAGAGAGAGAGAGAGAGAGAGAGAGAAAGAGAGAGAGATCTATATTTTGAGTTATTTAAAAAATTTTGAATTTAGGTTCCTATAGAAGATTTTTTTAATCCGCGGACTCTAGCGACGGAGATAGGAACATCCGCAACATTTGAACAAGTTGTCTTTAGTTCCTTTTTTTAATATTATTGAAAATAAGTTTATATATGTACACGTGCATTTTCATTTGAAATTTTTTAATATATATATATATATATATATAATTGTACATGTATATTGTACAGTTTACCGCTGCAGATGTTCCTATGGGAGAACTTGTTCATCAAATGGAGAGGGAACCTTATGAGGTATTGCATGATTTTTTTGTTATATTTTGTTTTTTACATGAAGTTCTAGATATATCTATTCTCATTCATTTTTAAAACATCAAATTTTAATGTTCAAGTACATGTGCATTGTGTATGTAGGTTTCCCATTCACATGATAGGGCGCAGACTGAGACCCTAGTAGGGAAGACGCTAGATCCGTCTCTATTTGATGGACATGATTTGTAGATTTGATTTCAAAATTTAGATGGTATTAAAATTTGTTAAACTTGATACAGTTTGATACTTGTGAGATTTAAAATTTTTGGACATATTTTATTACATTGTTAATATAATTTGTTTTATTTAATTTTTGGATGGTTTTAGTACTTTTGGCATGTGAATGTGAAGCAATGTTGTCATCTGAACTACATTTGGCATGTTATGTAATGACATGTGTTATAATTTGTTTTGTTTTTAAAAGTTAAGTTTTGGATGCTTGGAGTACATTTGGCATGTGAAGTAATGTTGTGATCTATATTTTTTTGTTAAATTAAAAGTTAAAAGTTTTGGATGGTTTCAATCTACATTTGGGATGTGATATTTAATGTTAAATGTTTTTTTTGGATAGTTGAATTATAATTGGCATGGCATGTGAAGTTTTTAAAACTAAGTTTTGGATGGTTTCAATCTACATTTTTCATGTGATATTTAATGAACTTTAAATGTTTAATGTTTTAATGTTGCACAATATATAATCAAAAGGTTTTTAAAACTTAAAGTTTTGGATGGTTTCAATCTACATTTGGCACATGTGATATATAATGTTAAATGTTTCTATTGGATCTAGTTGAACTATAATTGGCATGGCATGTGAAGTAACGATCTATATATAATTTAAAGTTTTTTAAACTCAAGTTTTGAATGGTTTCAATCTACATTTCGCATGTGATGTTTAATGTTTTAATGTTGCACGATATATTATCAAAAGTTTTTAAAATTTTAAAGTTTTGGATGGTTTCAATCTACATTTGGCAAATGTGGTATATAATGTTAAATGTTTCTATTGGATAGTTGTTCACTATAATTGGCATGGCATGTCAAGTAATGTTGCACAAATCCCTTTTGGATGGTTGAAGTACATTTGGAATTTTAAGATTGATTTTGATCTCTCCAGGTAGTTTTGTTTGAATGAAAAAATTTCCAATAGGAAGAACATAGCTTTTCAATGCAACTAACCATGTATCAATTGAGCTCTAATTGAAAAAAGAGTTTAAAGAAGTAGATATATGTACAAATTATCCCTTTGATTTTGATTGGAAATATAAGTCTAGTACATATATATGTTTTTTGAATTTGGGTCAATGTCGTTAATGCACTCAAATAGGTATTCTTGTCGATTTATTTACATTGTGGAAACGTTTTACCAAAAAATCCAACTATTTTTTCATCAATGCGCATAGAAAAACTACTTGGAACAATTAATTGTGCATTCTAGAACATATCTATCCAAGACAAGTAAAATTTTTCATCAATGCACATTGAACATATCTGACCATTGGACAAGAAAATTTACTGCAGATGATTTATTTACATTGTGTCCATACTTTTTACCAGAAAATCCAACTAGTTTTTCATCAATGCACATAGAAAAACTAGTTCCAGTTAATTGCATTCTAGAACATATATATTGAGTACGTACATAATTTTTCATCAATGCACATGTAGTAAAACTAGAACAATTAATTTCATTCTAGAACACACACACACACACACACACACACACACACACACATATATATATCCAATACATATAACATTTTTCATCAATGCACATGTATAGAAAAACTACTTTCAGTTGATACTAGAGCACATGCTTGTACCCAAACAATTTGTACATGTGCAAACACTTGCACAAATAACATAAGAAGCTCAATTTTTAGTTGAGTATTGGAAGTTCTAAAACATATTTAATCCAAAGATAATAAATTGTTGGACAATTCACTCAAAAAAATTCTAATGGAATTCCATCCTCAATAATCCGTTCATGATCGGATTTTGACATTTTCCATCTCTTAATTTTCGATTTTTTCTTTGATTGAACTTCTATCAACTTTATGCATGCTGCACACACGAAGTGACTATATTGAAAAATTATTGAATCAGGTTCATAGTCTTCAAAGTAAACAAAGTATCCACTTTGATGAGTTTGTCTGAAAAAATAACCTTTCAGTATAATAGACCCTCTGTCATATTTAAATTCGTGATCATTATAGTTTTGTAATAATTTCATTTTTCGTTCAGTGAAACGCATCAAATAATACTTCACATTTTCATCGTTGTCAATAGGTGCAATTACAACAAAAACATCTCCTGCACAATAAAATAAATTTAACAAAATTATGCATATTTAAATTTATTTCTAGATCTTTAAATCATTAGAAAGTAAGTCAAATGTTACCTTCTCTAACAAGATCAGAAACTCGATCACCATCAGATGATATTGTAGTTTCCTCTGATTGCATTTATTCAAACATTGCAACAGACATTTTTCCCTTTGTATTTAGCTCTGTATGTTTCCAATCGTTCACATACATTTTGTTTTCACAAACATCATTGGATTTTGTGTTGTCTATGCAAACATCACAAAAACAAGAATATTTTCTTTTATCCAATGCAAACACATTTCTGGATGCCTTTGTTTGAATTGAATGCAATTTTCGAGTCCCTTTTATTGTTTCAACGTCATTTCCAATTGATATATCTACGTCTTCGATTCAAATATGCCAGAAAAAACTTTATATGGAAAATTGGAAAAATAATTTGTAAATATGATATCAAAATACAATCAAAGATAATCATTGCATGATAAATGTACAATGTTTAAAATTAGATTTCCAATATAAATTAAATTGAATGTACCTTCGTACTTCTTTTGATGGGTTTCTCTCATGGCTTAGAGCAACGATGCACCATTGAACAACTTCTTCAGCATTCACAAGTCGGCTTGCAGAGTGGTTCATTTGATATCTTCGAAGTGCTCGTTTTATGCATGCTCCTACACCGTCATGTTCTCCTTTTCCATGGCCAGTCTCAAAGGGATTCCAACAATGTTTAATGCCCATTTTCTTATGAAGACAACACAACCAAAAGAATTATCGTGCATATTTGAATTGACTTGCGCATCCGTCTGACCATATCCAATGTTCATTGAATGTTATTCCATGATTTTTCAATGAATCATAAATTTTTCCAAAACAATGTTGTACAAAACATGTATCATGTCTACGATCGTCACTGATATAAAAGTGATATTCTTTAATGATACGTCGATTTTCACTCGTGCTTTTTATATGATCGACATTTTGTTCAGCATGTCTATATAGAATATGGACGAACATGGAGACTTGGTCAGAATGATAGTATTCACTCTGAATTTCTTTTTGTGGAACAAATGTGTAGTTTTCTGCAAAATCAATCATTGACAAAATGGTCCCTGGTGGAAAAAATTCACGAGATTTTTTGAATTGCAAGTCTTGCCATCGAGCTCTATGGGAATGCTTGGTGTATTTGTAAATTTCTACCTCAAACTTTCTCAAAAAGTCTATCAGAAAAATTTCGTCTTCTTGTAATTCGATTCTTTTAACACTATCTGCACCTTAAATCGATGTACCGATATATTCATATCTCTTCCATTTCACTTTCATGTTGTACAATGATTGATCATTTATATCAATACGATATTTGTTTTGAAATTTAGTCAAATTTCCACAATCATCGCATTTTTTACCACCAACACATTTCTTTTTGTAAAATAGTTCATCGCTTTCTCTTTCACATAGAATTTGAGATATGAAATCATGGCTAATGGAAGGAGGAGGTGAATCCTTCCATAATGTTCTACCGAAATCAAGGAATGTGTCATAATATAACTCAAATTCCACATGATAACGACAACAACAAGTGTCGCATACGGTGATAGGTTTTACATACCATGGTTTTTGTTGAAAAAAAGCACTGAGTGAAACATGAATTTGATGATTCTCTTCTTTGAACTTGTTGAATAACTCTATCTGAGTGGTTTCCAAGAAATATTTTTCATGTTCTTCGTACTGATTTCGTGCTATTCTTCTTCACATCACATGCCTTGCAGTTGGCGAAACACACGAATTGTTCTTCCAATATTCATATATTATTTTTTTAACATTTTCTCCAAGTCTATCTTTGTATGGTTTCCTACAAATAGCTCTCCAACAAGCGAGTTCATCATTTACATCTATTTGCAGCCGAAATTTCCGATGTTTGTGCAAAGTTTTTCGCGAGGTTCCCAGTGCTTGTGCCATAGATGTTACCAAACGATTCTCTTAAGTACTTGATGAAACCATTTCCATCTGTATTCCTCTACGTACAATTGAAACATCTTTCTCTCTAGATCTCTTAATTGACTTTATAGCACTACTCATATTTTTTATCACATCTTCCTTCATTTTTTTATCTTTGGTTGATTTTCGAATACCCAATAGTGTCGTAGCTTCTTTTAATTTTCTTAATGATAGGAGACCTTTCAACATTTGAGCCTGAACTGTCACCCGCTCATTTAAGAAATACTTTTCAAAAATGCAGTTAACACGATATCGTATAACATGGTCAGGTTTTTTATCTCCATATGTGTGAGTGTCAACATTTTCTAACATCTCATTATCGATAGTGATTTCATATTTACATATTCAAAAAATAGTACATATTCAATAAATAACTAAATTAATAAATATATCTATGATTTCAAATATTTTTCAAATTAGTTCATCAAATAAAAATTAAGCTTCACATTTTACATTAGGAAAATTTTAAATATATCAATAGATCATAATATTTACATTTACATACCTACTTCAATTTCTGCTTGAGATTGATTTTCTTCTTTAATATTTTGAGGAATATCTTTGTCTGTTTACATTAAACAAAATATTTTTCAAATTAGTTCATCATATAAAAATTAAGTTTCACATTTTACATTAGGAAAATTTTAAATATATCAATAGATCATAATATTTACATTTACATACCTGCTTCAATTTCTACTTGAGGTTGATTTTCTTCTTCAATATTTTGAGGAATATCTCTGTCTGTTTACATTAAACAAAATATTTTTCAAATTAGTTCATCAAATAAAAATTAAGCTTCACATTTCACATTAGGAAAATTTTAAATATATCAATAGATCATAATATTCACATTTACATACCCGCTTCAATTTCTGCTTGAGGTTGATTTTCTTCTTCAATATTTTGAGGAATATCTCTGTCTGTTTACATTAAACAAAATAGTTTTCAAATTAGTTCATCAAATAAAAATTAAGCTTCACATTTTACATTAGGAAAATTTTAAATATATTAATAGATCATAATATTTACATTTACATACATGCTTCAATTTCTGCTTGAGGTTGATTTTCCTCTTCAATATTTGAGAGGGCTTCTAACTTTCTTTTCCAAGATTGTCTTGTCTCTTCTCTACGTTCCTCAGGGTCTCTTTTTCGATCATATTTTCTCGCACAAGTTCTTCGATTTCACATGATAATAGGGTATGAAGTTCAAAAAATTTCCTTCAAAAAATTAGGCAATAACTCGATTACAAAAAATATCACAAAATATTTAATTTAAAAAAATTCAGTTTAAATTTTTTGCAAAAAATACATACTCCAATTCAAAACACTTACTTTAAAAAATTCGAGAGAAAAATGTCTTATAAAAATGAAACAAAGCTCAAAAGATTTACTTCAACTCAAAACACGTACATACCTCCAAGAAATTTCTTTTGAATGTATGTCCAAGAAATTTTTTTAAGTTCAAAACATTTTTTTGCAAAATCAGTCCGCCTCTAAGAAATGTCTTCCAAAAAAATTCTTTAAACCCAAAAAAATTCTTTGTAAAATCAGTTTGCTTCCAAGTCCAAAATTTGAAGAAATTTTTTTAAACCCAAACCAAGATCTTTGTAAAATGAGATGAAATGTGCGAAATGTGCGAAAATTGTGAATAATTTCGTGGCAATTTATATTTCCGCGAAATGTGTTTTAGTAGGGGCTTCGCAAAAATTTCCAGCCGACAGAAAGTTATACAATAGTTCGGCCAAAATTTTGATTAAAAGTTTGGCCGAACTATTAACTCATTAGATTTAACGAGCCGTCGATGCAAAACATAGTTCGGCCGAACTGTTAATCAAAGTTCGGCCGAACTAATGCGTCACCAGTTACGCAAAAACCAGGCTCTGAATACGTTTCTGCAACTTTGGACTGATTAAACTCCATGAAAGGTTGTTAATTAACTGTCGGAACCAAAACAAGCATTTTCAGAATTGAATCTACTTTTAGGAAATATAAATTTTATGGAATTTCATAAATGTTTACTAATTTTAATTATTTTTATAATAAAATGGGTGCAAACAATTTCTGAGGGTCATTGTGATTCAGTGAAATCAAAATTTTGTATCTCCCAAAATACATTGTAAAAGAATTGAAAAAATTATGGGGCATTACATTGGTCCATCGTCTCTAATGGGTAGCTTTTAGATTTTTAGTTTATAACTTATATGTTAAGAAATTTCTTGCGTCGCGAAACATATCCAAAATACGTAGTTTTTCGTATTGGACCAGTTCAAAAAATTCTAGTAATTATGATATGCATCCATTGGCTTTGTAAATATGACGAAAACAAAGTAGACTCTGTCTAGATTGTTGTAACACATTTTGTTTTTTCAAAAACACAAATTTTCAATGAATACAACATTGCGTCATAACATGACTTCTTATGAATCCTTTGATTGTTAAGAAAAACACACTCAAAGAAACGCTAAGTTGACATATCAAATTTGCATAAAAAAATTTCAAAAAATAAGTAATATAAAGCTAACAAACTTTCTCACAACTTTTATTTTTATCGCAAAATGAAATTCTACACAGAAAAATTGTTATAGTTTACAGAAAGTTGAAGAACCGAAAAAAATGAATTTTTTTCTCAAAAAAGGGCAAAAAGTGTAACCCAGCTTCACATTTTCACCCGATGATGCCTTCAACATACATTGATGTCAATATTCATAAATTATTAATCAACCATTTGATATATCTATACTAGAAAAAATTCTCCATCTACTCATGTATATTCATGAAATGAAAGTAAAATACCTTGACATTCTCCCTTTAACAACACATACTGCATATGTTCTAGTTATAAGTCATCACATTAACTAATTTTTTCCTCGCATAAGCACATATTCCTGCAAGATAATAGCTACATCTCCCAATATTTTCTTTAAAGGAAACTGATACATCAATTACGATATTAGTGCATGCGATTTACAAAAAATTAATCAAAATAACTAACCCTTAAGCTATTATTTTTTGGTGCATGGAATGAAAGCTAACATAACAAATATTCCTCACAAAAAGATTCTTCCCAAAGGAATGCTTACACAACAAAGCACATAGCTTCCAAAAGAGTCTTCCCAAAGGAATGCTTAACACAAGAGAACATGCAAAACACATATTTCCTTTTCCAGGAAATATAACATAATAGGCATGTAAAGAAATGGTTTCTTTTCCATAACATTAATGGAATAAATCATAATAATATATGCCTTATTCTCTAAATATTATACCAAAATTACCCATATATATATTTCAAGGAAACCAAAACATTACTTTAGTATATGTAATTCATCTTTTTTTGACAAAGAATATTTTCCAATGTAGGATAACAAAACATGTTATCATTTCCCACATACAAATGTATATTCTTTCCAATGAAATCTAATACAAATATTGCATGAATATACATGATCTTATTTTAAAAGAAAATAATATTTTTGTTAGCATAAATGTACTCACATATTTTTCCTAAGGATTAAGATAGCTCATTATTTTCTTTTATCCATGCAAAAAACATACCTCTATAAAACAATGGCTATTCTTGGTGCATGCAAGACAGATAACTCTCACTCTTTGAGCATGCAAGAGAGATAGCTTTTCCTTTAATATAGGCAACATATATGCTCTTCTTAGAATTATATCATCATGAAATGCTATTTTGAGGCAAAAGTTTAACCTAATACCAATCTTTTCCAAAGATTATTCTTTTCAAGAAATTTTAGCTAAATAACCACATACTCTCTTTCAAGAAAATCATGTGGTTATTTATCTTTTAGATAATAAATTCCTATGCATGCCTACATATCATGGCACAAGGACTATTGATATGAAAATACACAATCTTACATATTATGTAAAACCATGTTTTACTCTATATTTATCTTTTGTAGTTGCAAGATTCACATGCAAGAATTATTTCTAAATATACATATTTCTCTCCAAGAAAAGTCAAATTCATATTAGTTAAATTTTCAAACATGCACGCACATGTTTCTTTTTTCCTATCTCCTTTCAAGGAAACTTAAACACAACAAGGGAATTTTGGCATACATGGAAAAGACATATCCTTTTTAAAGAAACTCTAACTTAACTGTTATTTATTTTGTAGGCATTCTATTTTCCATAATGAAATAACAATTGTTTGAATATGTATTATTCTCAACCAAAATAGTTATTTTTTTGTGAAAAATAGACATATATCCATTGAAAATACTAATGTAAACACCTATATTTTCCAAGAAGTGGTATATTTACTTAACTTTTCAATGACTGACTACTTGCCTCCATCACGTGTGAAGCTTCGAAGTTGATACTAGTGTCTCTTTACCCCTTCGCCACAATGTAGACAACCCAAAAGCTACTTAGATAGTTCTAGTATCCCCATAGATAATAATGCTCTCCATCGAATTCTAACTAATTCTGCCTAACAAAGTTCATTTGACCCCAAAGGGCTAAGAGTTTAGATTTGGAATTCATACCCTATCCCATGCTAGAAAATAAGATAATGTATAGATACCATTTAACCCCATGAGATGCCCATGATTACAGATTGCAGTGTGTGTCTTTGTTTATATATATATATATATAGACACACACACATAAATATCCATTGCATGTGACAAGGCCCATGATTTTTAATATTCCTTTGCTGCAAAGTCTTAGACTATATTAATTACATCTCATTCAGAATGGACCTGCGAGTTTGGACCTATATGAGCCACTTCTTTCTCTCATCATGGCAATGGATGCAACGTTTGCACAAGAAAATTGTGACAAAAGGACAATGAATGACACTTAAAATTAGCAAATCTTCCCTGTCACCCGCATGATTGGATCAGAAAGTTTTTTTTGCCCTTTCGAGATGGAAAAACTATATGAATACCGCAACAGAAAACATCCTCTTCAATACGCAACACATATTCATTTTCAACCGATTCAAGAATTCATTTTTCAACCAATTCTTGATAAAACAGTTAAAAAGATAGTAACGTAATATTTATTTACCATGTGTATATATATAGGGTTGAGTAAGTATGTTACATTGATCTAACCAGGTTCAATATTGAGAGTTTTGTTGGAATATTGTCATTGATGGCAAAGGATGTGGCAAAGGCATGGGAAACAGAAGAACAACAGAATTGCAGAGATCAATGATCAGCAGCAGAGCTCAGAGGAAGAATACATTTATAGAGATAAGCAGTGCATTGAAGGAGAATTAAATCTTGATGGGCCGCAGTCACAAATGACAAGAAGAGAATTAACAGGTGATGGGCAGAGCCGTTTTGACAGTGGAACGAAGATATTCCCGTAGATTTAATTTACGGAGGAGCGGAGTCATTCAAGACAGTCATAAAATTGAATTAAACAGGCGGAAGTCCTTTATTTCTGATTTGTCGGGACAAGTGGTCCCCACCACTTAAGCTCTAAATCAGAATCGCAAGTTATTTTGGTGAAGAAGTGTCTTGTTGATATGGAGTCCTGCGATGCGATGCGATCCAATCGCAATCGCAAATCGCAATGTAAATGATACATAAAAATGTCTTGTGGATGTGGCAGTATTCCATAGTGGAATGGTTGTACACAATACAACCAAATGTTACATTATAAATCGCCCCCACCAATAGCCGAGGCCCGTGGGTCCACTTGACCACGTGGCGATGTTTTAATGGAATCGCACGTCTTGAATCGCAAGGTTAAATCGGCGGAGTTTTGTTATATGCTCTGATCAGTGGCGGACCCGATCCAGTTATATGCTGGAGTTAATATGTGCCAATCGCATCCATGTCCTGATCGCAATCGGAACTTTTCCATGGTGTGCCCTGATTGCATTTGTTCAAAGGACCCGATTGTGCTATGAGCCATGTTTTATTTGGTCATCGCGTCCGGTTAATCAATCGCAATCGCAAGTTTTGTTTTACACCGCCGATCCACCAACTGCGATGTGGGCCCAGAGTCGAAAATTGAATATTATTTGAAGAAACCGAAAGGTTATATGGATTTATATATTACTGATGAGTCAGTGGCACGTTAATGTTTATAATATTATATGGCGGAGACAAAGATTGGGGTTTCAAATTGGATTGGCTCAATTATTAATACAACACGATTGAGATGTATGGCTGTTCCGCTTGCGGAACTCACCACATCAACAAGACACTTACATATGGAAAAGCATTGAATATTGTTTATAAAATCCGAAGGGTTAAACTTTGGCTTAAAGGCTTGGCGCACATAAATAATTTGAATTTCCTCGTTTGTATGAAATAAATTAAAAAAAAAAGGGGAAACTGAAAAGCCCCGGGGACAAACTAAAGGGAATATTGACAAAGGAATACCATTAGTAGTTGAGTGGTTTTAGACTCATGGTATTGAGAAAGGCGAGAACTATATAAAGGGCAAAGATCATTATTCGAAGGAGACAGATGTGCGAGAGTCAAGCGCGGAAGAAGAGAGAATTCCTCTAAGGAATATCTGTATGGACAGACAACGTGCTTAACTGATAATTTTGAGTCCATGTTGCACCCATCAAAAGAATGAATCTGGGATTCATTCAATAGAAGAATCAATGAAGAGCTAACGCATGTTTGATGAAGATTGTTTATCCAGAAAGCCAAACGGGATGTCGAATGCATACATTTTCTGAAATCTGGGGTTGCAGTTGTGTGATCCAGTCTGAAAATTGATGAAACGAGGTCCACAGTGGTGCTGAAGGTCGAAGCTTTCAGTCAGGGGGTTGTAGCTCCCTTCTAGAAGAAGCTGGTAAACGAGAGAAGGTTGTAGCCTTCTGCAGGTGGGTGCCTGCGTGCTGGTATGAGTCTGCACCAGCATATATTGTAAGAAGTTTTCTCTATAATAAAATATTGAAGACTGATATTGCAGCAGCGGTAGTTTTCTCCCAAATTGGGTTTCCACCTTAAATCCCGGTGTCCATATGTGTAGTTCATGTTTGATGCTTTGTTCTAATATTCATGCTTAATGCTTATCTGATGCAATGCTCTAAGTAAAAAATATAATAAGATAGCTGAACGTACATGATTGGATGCAGTAAGAAAGAAAAATTGTTCAGCTTTAAAATACTGATTCACCCCCCTCTCAGTATTTTTCCCAACAATTGGTATCAGAGTAGGTCCTTCTGAAAAAGCTTAGTCGCTAGAAGGAAGATCAATCAAAATGAGCAATCAAGATGGAACAACATCTATCAGGCCTCCTCTCTTCAACGGAAACAACTTAATCTTTTGGAAAACAAGGATGAGGTCCTATCTTCAGTCTCTGGGAGCAGATGTATGGGAAATTGTTGAACAAGGATATCAATATCCAGCTACAGTGCCAACGGATCCAACTGAAAGAAAGAACTATGAAACTAATGCAAAGGCGGTCAATGCTCTATTGGGAAGTCTCACTGAATCAGAATTTGTCAAAGTCATGCAGCTGAATACTGCAAAGGAAATTTGGGACAAAATCATTCTAAGCTATGAAGGTGATGCAAAGGTAAAAAGTGCTAAACTTCAAACTCTCAGAATTCAATATGAGAATCTAAAAATGCTTCATGAAGAAAGCATTGCAAATTTCTTTCTACGTCTCGATGATATTATAAATCGCATGAGGAATCTGGGAGAAACAATAACTGAATCTACATTGGTTGAGAAAATTTTAAGATCTCTAACAACAAAATTTGAGTCAAAAGTTTCAGCTCTTGAAGAAAAGCAGGATCTTCAAAATCTTACTGTGGTACAACTTCATGGCATACTAACTGCATATGAAATGAGAAGAGGAGGACCATCTGAAGTCAAAGAAGCAGTCTTTAGAACTTCTACAAAAGGGAAGGAAGTACAAATAACAGAAGGATTAGGATATGTCTCAGAAGAAGATGAGATAAAATTCGTAAAGAAACTTCAACTTGGCACAAGACGGTTTAGAGGTAAGCTTCCCTTCAAATGCTTTAGTTGTGGAAGAGTTGGTCATTATGCTGCTAAGTGTCCTTACAAAGAAACACCTGCTAAAGGAAACGAAGCATCAAGAAGAAATAAGAACCGGTCTAGCTCTAGAAAAAGTTACTATACTCATGAAGACAGTGATGGGTTATCTGATTGTGAGGAAGAAGGTGAACAAGATCTTAGACTTCTTATGGCTTTCGAAAATGATTCTAAAGAAGAAAAGGATACCTTTATGGATGCTCTAGAAGACAATGATTTTCTTAATGAAAACAATCAACTCAAAATATTCTTAGAAGAAAGTAAAATAATCATAGAGACTCTGAAAAATCAGATTGAAGAAGAGAAGAAGCATAATGAAAAATTAGAATGTGAAGTGGTAAGTCTAAGAAAAGAAATTGAGAAAGTAAAGACTCTGAATCTTAGATTTGCTAAAGGATCTGAAACCTTGGATGAAATTATCAAGGTACAACGTTCTCCTTTTATAAAGACAGGTCTTGGATATACCGGAGAAACTTCTCAGGCTTCTACACCAAACTATCTAAAAGCTGCTACAACTGGTTTGCAACATTCTACAACTCAGCAAAGGGATAAAGATTCCTCACAGGTAAAGCATGATCAGCTCAAGTCAAAGAACTTCAACTCGAATACTCTTCAAAGGAACACCAAACAGCAGGTAAATTCAAATAGAAGATTTCATGATCGAAGAAATTTCTACTTCAATGGACAATGTTTCTCATGTCATAATTTTGGTCATAAAGTTGTTCAATGTGTTGCATATAAAACTATCATGACAAGAGAAGCAAGAAAGAAGAGAATGGACATTGAATCAAAGAAGAACACTTATAACAACTTCTCTCCTCTACAAAATGAAGTTGAATGTGCTTACTGCAATAACTTTGGCCATGAAGAATCCGATTGCAGGAGCAAAGTTCAGCTAAAAGAACATGTCCCTTCAAGCTCGAAAGTATGGAAAAAGAAGGAATTACAGGTTGAAAATTGTGGCCTAGCGTTATTTGCAGAAGATGAAGAAAACCAATGGTACATTGATAGTGGATGCTCAAGACACATGACAGGTGATAAATACAAACTTCTTGCATATAATGCTCTAGAAAAGGAAAAGAAGGTTACTTTTGGAAATGATACTCCCGCGGTCATTAAAGGAAAAGGGTCTGTTTTTCTAAAAGAAAATGTGAAAGCTAATGAAGTCATGTATGTGGATGGATTAAGGCATAACCTGTTAAGTGTAAGTCAAATGTGTGATCAAGGAATTGAAGTTGTCTTTAGTTCAAAAGAATGTGTGGTACGTGATCTTGATACAGGTAAAGCAATTATAAAAGGGAAAAGAACTCCAAACAACCTATATATATTGAATAACTACAAAGAACAATGCTATTTGAGTAAATCTTCAGAAAATTGGCTATGGCATAGAAGATTGGGGCATCTGAGCTTCTCTCAACTCAACAAATCAAGCAGACTCAAGGCTGTTCGTGATCTTCCCAATATTTCTCTACCTGAAAATATCATATGTAAATCCTGCCAATTCGGTAAGCAAACCAGAGTACAATTTAATGCCAAGGAAGGATCATCAAGTAAGCCTCTTGAACTTATCCATACGGACATATGTGGACCTATGAGAAAAAAGTCACCGCGTGGTGAAGAATACTATATTTTATTCATTGATGACTTTTCTAGAATGTGTTGGATTGGGTTGCTTAAACACAAAGATGAAGCATTTGAGAAATTTCAGATATTCAAAGCACTAGTTGAGAATGAATTAGACCTAAAAATCAAGTGTCTCAGATCTGATCGAGGAGGAGAATATACATCAGATGAATTTCTTGAATTTTGTGAACAACATGGCATAAAAAGACAGTTTTCTGTAGCTGGCACTCAACAACAAAATGGTGTTGCAGAAAGAATGAATAGAACAGTTCAACAAATGGCTAGAGCTATGCTGGATGATTCTGGAACACCTGACATATTTTGGGGAGAAGCAGCACATACAGCAGTAAACATTCTCAACAAGGCACATGTTTGTGTAAATAGTGATAAAACTCCATATGAACTTTGGTATGGTAATCCTCCCACTATAAAGCATTTTAGAATTTTTGGAAGCAAATGCTTCATCAAGAATAATGATGAAAAACTTGGCAAGTTTGAACCTAGAGCAGATGAAGGGATATTCCTTGGATACTCCTCTAGGAGTAGGGCCTATAAATGTTACAATAAAAGACTTTGGAAGATTTTTGAATGTATTGATGTTGTTATTGATGAGTCTTCTGCAACTCCAAAAGAAGAAAAGCAAACTACAGATGAAGATGATGATGACACATATCCTTCTACATCAAATAGTAATGATACAAATAGTGAACCCAGTGAAGAACCCGAAGATGGTTTGTCTGAAAAGGCTCCCTCCAGATATGTTCAAAAGAATCATCCAGAATCTCAAATTTTGGGAGAAAAGGGATCAGGTGTACAAACAAGAAGAACTCTTATGGGAGCTTCTAGCAATCTGGCATTTATGTCCACTATTGAACCTCACAGTGTTAGTCAAGCAAGCAAAGATGACTGTTGGATTCAAGCCATGAATGAAGAGCTCGATCAAATTGAAAAGAATCACACTTGGGAATTAGTACCAAGACCCCATGACAAAAATGTCATTGGAACTAAATGGATATTCGAAAACAAGTTAAATGAGAATGGGGATGTTATAAGAAATAAATCTAGACTTGTTTGCAAGGGGTATGCTCAAGAAGAAGGTATAGACTTTGAAGAAACCTTTGCTCCTGTAGCCAGACTTGAAGCCATAAGAATGTTTCTTGCTTATTCAAGCTTCCAACAAATCAGAGTTTATCAAATGGATGTTAAATCTTCTTTTCTCAATGGCGATCTAGAAGAAGAAGTCTATATAGAACAACCAGAAGGATTCGTTTTGGGAAATGATGAAAAACTTGTTTGTAGACTTAAAAAGGCTCTATATGGTCTCAAACAAGCTCCAAGGGCATGGTACTATCGTCTTGACAAATATCTTCATCAACAAGGATTTTCAAAAGGGTCTGCTGACAGCAACTTATACACAAAAAATGAAAATGACAAATTATTGATTGTGGTTGTATATGTCGATGATATCATTTTTGGAAGTAATAAAGAGTCTATGAGTCAGAAATTTGCTTCTGATATGCAACAAGAATTTGAAATGTCTTTACTTGGGGAACTAACATTTTTTCTCGGCCTGCAAGTGCAACAAGGAACATATGGTATATTCTTATCACAAGAAAAGTACCTCAAGCAAATCCTGAAGAAGTATGGCATGGAAAATTGCAAACCTGTAAGTACACCAATGATAACCGGATGTAATCTCAGTTCTAATGATGATTCCCCCACCGTAAATCAACCCGAATACAGATCTATGATAGGAAGTCTACTTTATCTCACTGGGACAAGACCAAACATCATGCATGCAGTTGGGATTGTTGGAAGATTCCAAGCTAATCCAAAAGAGTCTCATCTTCAGGCTGTGAAAAGAATATTCAAATATCTACAAGGAACTCAAGATTTTGGACTATGGTACCCAAAGAATGCTGAACTTACTCTTCATGCATACACTGATGCAGATTGGGCTGGAAGTATTGATGATCGAAAAATCTCTAGTGGTGGTGCATTCTTTATGGGGCCCCGGTTAGTATCTTGGTTCAGCAAGAAGCAAAGCTCCATTGCATTATCTACAGCAGAAGCTGAATATGTGGCTGCAGCATCATGTTGCACTCAACTTCTTTGGATGATGCAAACCCTGCAAGATTTTCAAATCAAATGTTCACCCCCTATCTCCATTATGTGTGATAATACAAGTGCCATCAGTATCTCAAAGAATCCTGTTATGCATTCCAAAACCAAGCATATTCCCATCAAATATCACTTCTTACGAGAACAAGTGCTTGAGCAAAAGGTGAATTTAGAATATGTTTCCTCCAAAGAACAAGTTGCAGATATATTTACCAAACCTCTACCCAGGGAAGCGTTCGAATATCTCAGACTGAAACTGGGAGTAGTCTCTGCCATGCAGAGGTTCAGGTCTACTTAATTACAGAAGCTTAAATTGGTTGTGA
This sequence comes from Pinus albicaulis, assembly GCA_034641835.2. Taxonomy (NCBI): domain Eukaryota; kingdom Viridiplantae; phylum Streptophyta; class Pinopsida; order Pinales; family Pinaceae; genus Pinus; species Pinus albicaulis. The sequence goes on from CM076569.1 coordinate 796,031,333, forward strand.
GGTGCCGTCAGACATCTCTGATTGCACAGGCTCAGGGGGAGCATTGGTCATATGTAAAGGATGAATCATTGGTCATATTATGAAGATGCAGCATGATCTCAGGGGGAGCTTGGCTTCTTGATCAAACTCTTTGCCATTGATGTCAAAGGGGGAGGAAAAGCAACAAAGGGAGTCTAAGGTCATCAGAGGAGGTCATCAGAGGAAGAGTATTGCCATCAATGCCAAAGGGGGAGATTGTTGGAATATTGTCATTGATGGCAAAGGATGTGGAAAAGGCATGGGAAACAGAAGAACAACAGAATTGCGGAGATCAATGATCAACAGCAGAGCTCAGAGGAAGAATAAATTTACAGAGATAAGCAGTGCATTGAAGGAGAATTAAATCTTGATGGGCCGCAGTCACAAATGACAAGAAGAGAATTAACAGGTGATGGGCAGAGCTGTTTTGACAGTGGAACGAAGATATTTCCGTAGATTTAATTTACGGAGGAGCAGAGTCATTCAAGACAGTCATAAAATTGAATTAAACAGGCGGAAGTCCTTTATTTCTGATTTGTCGGGACAAGTGGTCCCCACCACTTAAGCTCTAAATCGGAATCGCAAGTTATTTTGGTGAAGAAGTGTCTTGTTGATATGGAGTCCTACGATGCGATGCGATCCAATCGCAATCGCAAATCGCAATGTAAATGATACATAAAAATGTCTTGTGGATGTGGCAGTATTCCATAGTGGAACGGTTGTACACAATACAACCAAATGTTACATTATAAATCGCCCCCACCAACAGCCGAGGCCCGTGGGTCCACTTGACCACGTGGCGATGTTTTAATGGAATCTCTTGAATCGCAATTTTCAATCGACGGAGTTTTGTTATATGCTCCGATCAGTGGCGGACCCGATCCGGTTATATGCTGGAGTTAATATGTGCCAATCGCATCCATGTCCTGATCGCAATCGGAACTTTTCCATGGTGTGCCCCGATTGCATTTGTTCAAAGGACCCGATTGCGCTATGAGCCATGTTTTATTTGGTCATCGCGTCCGGTTAATCAATCACAATCGCAAGTTTTGTTTGACACCGCCGATCCACCAACTGCGATGTGGGCCCAGAGTCGAAGATTGAATATTATTTGAAGAACCCGAAAGGTTATATGGATTTATATATTACTGATGAATCAGTGGCACGTTAATGTTTATAATATTATATGGCGGAGACAAAGATTGGGGTTTCAAATTGGATTGGCTCAATTATTAATACAAAACGATTGAGATGTATGGCTGTTCCGCGTGCGGAACTCACCACATCAACAAGACACTTGCATATGGAAAAGCATTGAATATTGTTTATAAAATCCGAAGGGTTAAACTTTGGGTTAAAGGCTTGGCGCACATAGATAATTTGAATTTCCTCGTTTGTATGAAATAAATTAAAAAAAAAAGGGGAAATTGAAAAGCCCCGGGGACAAACTAAAGGGAATATCGACAAAGGAATACCATTAGCAGTTGAGTGGTTTTAGACTCATGGTATTGAGAAAGGCGAGAACTATATAAAGGGCAAAGATCATTATTCGAAGGGGACAGATGTGCGAGAGTCAAGCGCGGAAGAAGAGCGAATTCCTCTAAGGAATATCTGTATGGACAGACGACGTGCTTAACTGATAATTCTGAGTCCATGTTGCACCCATCGAAAGAATGAATCTGGGATTCATTCAATAGAAGAATCAATGAAGAGCTAACGCATTTCTGATGAAGATTGTTTATCCAGAAAGCCAAACGGGATGTCGAATGCATACATTTTCTGAAATCTGGGGTTGCGGCTGTGTGATCCAGTCTGAAAATTGATGAAACGAGGTCCACAGTGGTGCTGAAGGTCGAAGCTTTCAGTCAGGGGGTTGTAGCTCCCTTCCAAAAGAAGCTGGTAAATGAGAGAAGGTTGTAGCCTTCTGCAGGTGGGTGCCTGCGTGCTGGTATGAGTTTGCACCAGCATTTATTGTAAGAAGTTTTCTATAATAAAATATTGAAGACTGATATTGCAGCAGCGGTGTTTTTCTCCCAAATTGGGTTTCCACCTTAAATCCTGGTGTCCATATGTGTAGTTCATGTTTGATGCTTTGTTCTACTGTTCATGCTTAATGCTTATCTGATGCAATGCTCTAAGTAAAAAATATAATAAGATAGCTGAACGTACATGATTGGATGTAGTAAGAAAGAAAAATTGTTCAGCTTTAAAATACTGATTCACCCCCCCTCTCAGTATTTTTCCAACAAGTTTTACTCTTTGAGTGCTTAAGGTATTTGAAATTAAAATAGATCTCTTTTGGTAAGTCAAAAAGATGTAGAGAAAAAAAAAATTATTAAAATATATAAATTTTACTATTCCATAATCTAATAAATTTAATAAATTAGATATTTTATAATATAATAATATTAATAAATTCAAAATAGTGATAGTTAATTTTTTTTATTTTTATTAATAGACGAGAAACATTGTAAAACATAATTATTAATATCTTTATTAAAGTGGTTGTAAGGTTGAGATTTTCGTCTTCTTTAAAACAATAAGATAAATTATATTTATTTTTAAAATTATTAATCAATGAATTTGATATTGTAGAGATATTATAGTTCAAAACCTTATAACAATTTCTATTTTTTTATTTTATTCATATTCTATTTTTTCTAAATTTTCTTATACATATTGTATTTGGACATATTATAAATGAAAATATATAATTTTTTTTTTTTGTACTAATTTAGATTTCAATTGTAGTAAAATTGATTTATAAGGTATTAATAATCACAAATTTCTTCTATGATGTTATATTATGAGCATATATCTATATTAAATATAGATCTAACATAAGTCGAGAGGTATCAATTTTTTCACATGCAAACTTCTTTGGAGTACAAAATACAATGTGCTATTTTTCATTGTTTAAATTATAATTTTGAATGCTAAATATAGTATATATTACCAAATAAACATTTTAACCATAAAAATATAATTTTTTCATTATATATACATAATTTTTTTTAAATGATATATAATATATACATAATTGACATTAAAATATTTTACATAGCATGTACATTCCATAGCACTTTCCATTCGCTTTCCATTCACTTACTAGATTAAAACTCATAAAAAAAATCATCTAATATTTGTAATGTGATTTAATTATTACACACATTAATTACATTTAACCCACATGCGGTGTTAAATCTTGTAGTCCACCTTAGTTTGGGTTGATGCTTATTTACACAAATCACTATTCACATGTTTGTATTTTGTATTAGCTTATTTTTATATTCTGTGTTTATTTGTTTATAGTCTTACTTATTTGTGTACTTGTTTGATTTCAGTTTTTAATTGGAATTTACAAATTTTTTATGGATTTAGTTTTTCTTTCTTTTTTATTCAAAGCTTATACCCTTACTAGCTTTGGACTATTCAACCTGGATTCCTCCCTTCACGTATAACTAACCAAGGTTAAGGAGTATGCACAACCTTTGAGGTGCCAAGCTCAATTCCCTTTGAATGAGCTTCGTTTAACTGATTTAGGGATATTCCAATCTACCCTAATACATATTTCTAGTTGTAGATTTTAATACGTTTTCTTGTAACATTGCATATTCTACTCCATATAGAAACTATAATTTCTTTGACTGATGTAATATACTATCCTTGTCATACAACACACTCTTGCAATGATTAACAACAAATAATATTGTTTTGATCTTATTATGTGTAGCAAGGGTAACTGTCATTGTTTCCTTGATTTAATCCTGTGAGTTTTCTTGAACTATGATGACAACTTTAGACCCCCGATCGGGGTGCCAAGTGGATAGAGAAGGAGGGAAGGTAGCGAATAGTCAGGAGCGGCAGACACGTGATGGCATGCATCTGGCCGGCACCCATTAACCCTGTAGTTAAGGTAGATGGTACTGCATGTAGCCTCATGAGGATGATAGCGCGATGCCAACTATTCCTGTCACACCTGCATTGGAAACAACATAAGAGGGGGTTAAAGGAAAATCAGGTTAACGGCTAGAACATTCTTCCTGGGAGCAGTTCTTGCGGAGGAGCGGAAGTGAAATCAACAGGCCTCGCCATGAAAAGGCATCAACTGTTCTATCCTTAGGGTTACCGGTATGTTATGGTTGTGGCTCTAGTTCTAGTCCCTTACGCCATGTTTTTTGTAGTCTATGGTAACAATAGGTATTTGCATTGTGAATTTAGGAGTAGTGACAGAATTAAGCTAATGCATCATTCTCATTTTGGGCATTGTAATAACTGTGAGAAGGGTACAAATTCTAAGTATTTAACCATGCCAAAAATAAACCCTTGTTTTCATAGTCCATGTAGAATTCAATGTAGAAATATTCTATGCCAATGTATTTGTGTTTTCTCTTGTCACAGTTTGGTACAACTGGTTCAATTAGGTGAAATCTTAAAAATGAAATGCCATGATCAAATTGAAGGTGTTTTCTCTTTTTACTATTGTGGTCAAGCCTGTAAATTGGAAATGACATTGCTCTGTTTCTATACCTTTTTAGGCTCCTCGCAAAACAAGATGGATAGTTCTGTCTGTCAATTTGGTAGGATAGATAAGTCGAGTCAGGTGTCAAATTATGAGGTTCTTTGTCAAATTTATTTAATTGAAAGAGTTTGTAATAGGAATTGCATGCAGCTCCATAATACGATGGGGCCTCTCACTAAATTTGTCGAGTTATGTGTTTATAAATTGTTACCCTGTACATGCTCTCTCATAAAATTTGCAGGTTTAGATAATCTGTGGCTCGTAATCCTCAACCAGAAGAGTGAAATGGTGAAAAGGCAGACAAAAAAATGCCAACCAAAGGATATCGGAAAGAAAAATCTGGCACAAAATAATGTCGGTACCAGTAAAAGAGGAAGAAGGTCAAAAAAGGAAATCATGGAAAATCTGTTTGAAGTTTATGAAGGAGGAAACTCTTTGCAAATTAGGAATGTCATTCATGGATGGGAAGGAGAAAGTGATAGTAAAGAAGAGGATATTGAGGTTCAAGAGGAGAATATGGACTTTGTTGTTGATCCTGGCAGTACGAGAGGACGTCTCTCCCTCTTTCATCAATCAATACACACCTACTAGACTTTGAAATGTGTTCTTGCTAAAGATCTTCAACTATTTCAGATAAGTGAAGGGAACCCCCAGATGCTTTCAATATTACAGGAAATCAAAAAAGATATTTGAGAGATAAGCGTGTCACAGTATCATGCCACTGCTCATATAGGCAAGATTGAAAGACAGTTACAACAGATGCAACAGGTTGATATGCTGGGATCTACAATAAAGGACCTGACACCAATAGATTCATCTAATGGTTAATAGACTTTAATTTAATATGATTTTTGTGGATAGATTTTATATTTTGTGTTTTTTAATAGGCTTCATAGTAAACAGTAAACAGGCCATGGAGGCAAGTAAACGAATGAAACAATTGCAATTTTGGATGGCATTTAATGCCTTAAGGTGGCTAAAAGACTTGGTTTCCTACGGGCATGTTGAGGCCACCATCTGTGGATATGTTGCAACCTGATCTATCTTTTTTTAGAAATAGAAAATGGTAAGGAACTACTAAATTGACAAAAAAAAATACGATGACAGCTTTAGATTTTACTTATAAGAATCTGGGTTTGCTAGTGATTTGTATAATATAATTATCTTGATCTTGTATAAATACTTTCACCTACATTGTGAATGGAATCCTTAAAAATCATTTCGATACACTCACATGCATCATAGAGTAGTATATACTCACAACATCAATCACTTGAAAACATTGAATAATATATAATAATCAGTCTACAACATTTACTTGAATAAATGTATGAAATGGAGTGCTTACATAAATTAAATACATATATTTTTTAACCTCTTTTGTTTTAGAATACCTTACCTCCCAACCTCGAGACTAGCTATGACATCCTCTCTCTCCCCCAAGCTCTTCTTCTAAAAAATGGAGTAATAAAATAGTCTGAGCATCAAGACCCCAAGTCCAGCTTAGACATTCACCATTATAGGGATATATTTAGAAATATCCACTGGTTTATTGAACCCAACTCAAGAGTTTCCCTTGGAAATGTCATGCCCAACCTCCAATGGATTTTCTTGCTCTTCTTCTTTCTCTTATTGATTCTTCCTTTAGCCCCTCTTGGCCTTCCCTCGAATCCCTTTTTCAATCAAGGATTACATAACTACCAGTAACTGTCTGGGAGGTTTACTTAAATAACTTCTTTTTAAAGTAAAATATATTTTCCATGTCATTAAAATTATATCACAAAATCACTTGGCTACTCAAGACAAAATTTTAGATTCCAAGATAATGGTAAAAGTTAAAATTAAAATGGTAAATTACTTAATGCAGTAATTTTTAGGGTGTTACATCTTCCCTCCCTAAAGTGAAACATCATCCTCAGTGTTTCTTAACCCTTAAAATAGGTTGGAACATTCCTCCATGCATATATATTTTTTATGGTTCACTCTCCAGGTGAAGTGTTGTTATGACACTTAACCCAGTTATCACTTGCTTTTGTAGAAACAATTTTCTTTTGATTGAATGTGCACAGAGGTTCAACTAGATTTATTCCATCCAGATTCGACCTACCTCCATAACCATTATGGTCATGAGTTTTTCATTAATTAACAACGCACATACACACATATATATAATCAATATTTATTAGAAAATCCATTCATTATTGTTTATATCTACCCATCAAGAGTCATGACTATGCATCACAACCTGAAAAGGGTCAGTAACCTATGTTGAATAAGATTTAGAAACTCATTATTGTAAATTCATTCACTTTCCCAACGGTTATGCCAATAGATGAAGGCCACTATAAATTTCAAACAAAATAGTTATTGTCTTTATAACAGATTTCAACTAATACACTACTGCATACATATACACTTTTCATTATTACACCTTTATATTAATTCAATCATTACATACATATTATTTATGCGTAAACAAAGTTTTCAAATAACTCTTTTTTTCCTTTCATCTCTAGATTGCCATATGATTGTCTATTTTTCTCAATAAACTTACTAATTCCTTCCATGGGTCGCTTTGAAATTTTATTTATTAGCCAACAAGGATCCATTTTCCATCCTATAATATAATTTTTTTATGTAAATAATATGTAATTTAGCTTCCCTGTATAATCACGAAGTTCCTCCTTTTAGTATTTGTATGCACATTGACTGTTCATACTCACCATGTCACCCATTTTTTATAATTCGGAACATGATCTATTATCCAATTCATTTAACCACAAATTATCTAATACATCTTACATATCACATATGATGATGTATTAATAGATAATATCTCTATTCCAATTTAGAAATAATTGGTTTTCTTATTATACAGTGGAGCCTTACTTGTTATTGTCTCAAGGAAGGGTTCCGTCATAGAATGGTCAACATAGGAATCACGTGCCCCAATGTGCTACCCATATTCGCTTTCCACTTATTAATTTTTCTCACAATTATATGTCACATCACTTTTGTTTGTTACCTCACTTGGTTTCCTAGCAATTATTTCCTACACTCTGTATGTAGGTACTTTAAGTCAACAAAATCATAGTAGTATGTGATATCCTTCTTTCTTAAAGCATCAGAACAATAAGGATCTGGTTAATAATCTCCTTATTATAGTGTGTGGAATTATGTAATGTGCCTCTTTAATGTCCCTCAAATTTATTTTTATTTTTATTTTCTAGAAGTCTTCATCGTTATTTGAAATCTCATTTTGTTAAATGCTTCCTGGTTTAATCTCAGCCACAATACACGTATCTTTCTCTTTTTATTACTTTCATATGTAATAGTTAATTTTCATTTATAACTATTTATTTTATATTAGAGTTATATAGTTCAAACTTAACCCACTCCACTATCAATAAGTCAATACATTTTTAATCCAACTCACATTGGTTATAATTTAAAATCATATCCTTAATAATAAAATCGAACCATATCATCTTAATTTGCATTTCTACTGCGTCACTTCACTTGGAAGATATAGTGTTTCTTTTGAAACTACAACCATAATTATATATATAATTCGAACTATGACATGACATGTCATTTACCAACTTGTTCTCATCTCTTTCAAGGACTTCGACTTTTATTCAACTATTTTATTTAACACATAATCAAATTTATTTTTAACATTTATAAAACCCTGATTTTGAAACCTTAATTATCTAATTGCATTAAAATTCTCAAAGGGGTCTTCGACCATATTCTTTTCATATGATTCGTTTCAACAACACTTAGTGTAAATCCATTGATTATAAGTTTTACACCATCTATCTTGGTTAGATTTTCAACGATTTCCTAAATCTTTCCATATGGTACTGATACACCTACGTGTTAAACCCCTTGGGGTTTTCGTCTCATTCCTCCATGCTCATTAAATGTTAAATTACTATCTTACAACATATGTCTATTTTTCAGCTATATTTTAAACCCCATGCCATTCTCGAGAAAGTAATAGGTATTGTTTGGTTGGTTCAAATTTATTTGATTGACGGGTCACTTCATTTATTTCAGTGAGCGATTAAATGGTGTAGATTTCTTAGGGTTTATAGTACGCTTGCATTTATACCAAAGTAGCTGGCTTGACGAAGTTAAACTTTAGAGAAACATTTGTTTTTTTTTTTTTCTGAGTCCGAAATTATGCATCGACTGCCAAGTGTGCGGTGATCTCATTCTGAAGTTTAGGGTTTCATGGAGATATATGTATCTCAAACATTTAACAGGAATTGTCATTTATCATTTTCACTTTCGAGACTCTTTCTATCAGAGCCAAATGCTGCAATTGGTATTATCCCATGGCATCAAACTTTTGTGAAGTCTTCCTAGCGTTTTCCACGGTGTCTTGGTCTCCAACACAGTTTCCCGATAACCGAAATGTCTGTATGGAAGGTGGATGCTCTGTTGCTTTTAAATCAATCTTACTTATTATTTATTCTTCAGGTATGGCTATAATTATCTTGGGTTTGACTGCGAAAGGGATTTTCATTTTTTATTTTTATTCGAACACTAAATAAAGTCCAAATTCTGTCTTTTACATTTCTCTAACTATATTACTCTATTTTCATTCTCTATTCGATGAGAGAACGAGCTGCAGGCCGCGTTGAATATCACATATTTTCCTAAACGTGGAAGCAGGCTATACTATTGCGAGCTCTGTTCGGTAATCCAAAACTCTGAACATTAAATCAATTTTTTTCGTTTTCCATATATAAAAAAAAAAAATTGAGCTTTTAGTGTTTTTACAATATTTAGCAGAAATTTTGATTTGATTTCAGTGACATTCCTCAACTCGACCTCCCGAAGGTATAGTTTTCTTCGTTTCCATTTCAACTTAAATTTTCTAACTCCTTTCTTCATATATAAGTCAGTTTCCCTCACATCCTTAACTTATAATTATCTGATGACTATAGGCAGCCTCATGAATTCAAGGTTTTGTGGAGTAAACGTTCTTCGTTTTTCTTTTCCAGTTTTCCCATCATCGGCTCTCTTTGACTTATAAAATTTGCTGTCTTCCTCTCAACAGGTTGGTAACCCAATTTTTGAAGGCTCTCAGCAATTTGCCATGACATGTATTTGGAATAGCATGGAACGATTTCTGCATCCACTAAAATTTTTTTTCTTCTAAGTTAGAGAGCTTGGGTTTGAAATTTTATTAGCAATGCTGATAATTTTTGAATGATGGACTGTATAATTTATTTTCTCCTCTTACTGGATGCAAGTGATATTTTAGTTTTTTTTTCTTGAATTCCCTGAATAGTGACTCGCTATTTTATACTCCAGTTTATTTAACTTCATACACATTTGAAATGATGACTATTAACATAAAATTTCGTTTGGTTTAGCCACATAAGTTCCGTGTATATCAATACAGATATTTCTATGATTGCCAGGCGTTAATATATCTAACTAATGACATAGTATACGCTTAGCAGTTAGCATTTTTCCTGTTAAATTAGTTATTTCATTTTATACTTGAGTTCGTAATACTGAGGACGATATTGTCGATTTTATTCGACTATATATTTTTTTTTTCAGATTCGTAAATGGAGATTTACAGTGCTATTTAACTGCTTCAATTTAATCTCCTGGATTTATGTTGCCTGTGTACACTCGTTTCGTTTTTCACTGATATTTTATGGTATCTTTTGACCATATTATGTCCTAAGTCTGCAACATAAGTTTAAACTCTAATTGTAGGTTTATGGCTTTTAAATACTATGGTGACTGCTGATATTTGCATAAAATTTTTCGACATATGAGTATATTTTTATTTTTATACTTTTGGTTCCCCATATGCTAGTATCATCTCTTTTATCCACATATTTTAGAATACTTTCTACTCTTATAAATTTCAATTTCTAATTGTTATATATATATATATATATATATATATATATATATATATGAAAAGGACATTCATAATGTTTCAGTATGTCCTGAAATGTATAATTCTGTTGCATTCTTACAGATGTTTAATAATGTTAATTATATACCTTTTTATGGCTTAAACACTTTATATAGATATGAATTTTAAGAACAGAAATTCCTATTTCTCTCGATTCTATGCACATGATAGCTAAAAATATATTTTATTTCACTCTGTGTATATGTAATACAACAGTGTTGAAATTTAATTGATAGTAAGGCTTCTGTATTATGTATCTCTTTTTCCTACTATATAGAGATTACAGTTTGTGTTAATTTATAATTTCTAGCTTTTCTCTTATTCAAGTATACATCATTTAAGCTAAGTAGAGTTAATTCTCTTCAACCGTACTTTCAACGTGTATTTTGCCCAGAGTATAGAGGATTTTCATATTGGGCATTCGGATAATATTTACGTAAACTAGAATCTTCGTTTATTTCTAACAGTACAATCTATGGTTCAGTATAGTATTTTCCTACTACCCATTTCGTTTCAACTTTCCATTTAATTGATAAGTATATAACATAGACTAAATCCACTATAGATATATCAATGACATCTATCTTTCTACTAAGAAATTTCAATCGTTAATGAAAGCATAGAATTTTGTTCTGTTTATGTTAGAATTTGAATTGTTCAATAATTATGTCATTGCTGTATAGTATAATTTATTTACCTTGTACAATTATAATGAGTTCACAGAACTCTAGAATATGATTTCTGATTTACTAAATATTGCTCCTCCCTTAGTATTTGAACTCATATTTTCTTTGCATGATTATACAAAGTTTAGTAAATCAGATCCATTAAATTCAAATCTTAACTGAAATATTAGAATTTCTATGTATGTTTTTGTTCATATAATTGTACATTCTAGAAGTAGATTTAGTTTAATATTCAATCTAAATTATGGGAATAATATATATCTCCATCTTTAGACCATATTTTGGTTTAAAGACTCTGGTTGATAATTTCCCATAATTTCTATTCCTACAACTATATAGATTTTAGAGATTTACTTCTCCTAATGAAATCTGTTAAATGTAAGGAATAGTAAATTTTCAACAAAATTAGTTCCTACTTGCAGCTATAAACTTTTTTAACATTTCACAACATCATCTATAGTAAAAATTTATAAGACTAGTGTGCATACCACTTTTTCCTATGAACAATCCTCCCAACCATAGAATTCCTCTATCTCCAGAATTCACCCCCGAGCTAAGATCCTCTCTCAGAATAGACCAACCCCAATCTATTCTGGAGCAGCTTACTTAAGCCATGCTTTCCCTAAGCCTATTTCTAAATTCTACGTCCAGAATTTCAGGATGCTTTTCTTCCTGTTTGCCTAGGCTTCCCTTAATGAGGGACTTTAAAGCTGCTTTCTGTTTTTCCAACTTTTTACCTCTTCCCAACTACTTTCCTCAGAATTGGGGAATTTAGATTTTTCCTCTTAAATCTAAATTAGAAAAAAATTCCTTTCAAAGATTTTTGAAAGGTTTTGGGAAATTCTTAGCCTTATCCATATCCTCATGGATTAGGCTTATGATCTCCAATCTTATTTGGTCATAGTGCACACATAAATATTCCATTTCTTTTTAATAATAAATATTTATATAAAATCCACACAATAAGTATCCATTGGGGTCCACTCCCCTTTGGATTTTTGTTCAAATGTCTAATTTAAAAAGCATAGAAACTAGGGGTGTTACGCATTCCCCCTCTGAAAACAAACACCGTCCTCGGTGTTACTGATTATCTACTATAGTTCATTATGAAAATAAATATGGATATTTTCCATCATCTCAGCTTCTCTTTCCCATGTAGCCTCTTCAGTAGTAAAATTTTTCCAATGCACTTTTACTCTGGTGTTACACTGAAAACTGTCACCTTGACATTCTGCTGACTGTATGAGTTCATTATTACTCATACTTCCTCCTTTTGCAAGTCCAATATACCAGCTCCTCATATCAAGCTTCAAAATTAGAAGAAAATCCCTAAAATCCCCTAAGAATTGGTATCGCACTTTCTCTATGCATTCCCTGCGGTCCCGCACCTAAATCTCAGCCTGCCTGCGGAACCATACTGCACGTTCTTTGTGTAATGGGTGCGGACCTCTGTAAAACATAAAAAGGCGAGAAAATGAAGATAAAAAGTGAATTCCAGGTGAATTCTAGAAGATTCTAGACGGGAATTTTCGGAATGGATACGCTTTGAAGCTGGTTCATGCATCCGTCTCTTAATGGAGCTAACCCCTTGATGTAAGGAGCTTATCCCTTTGAAGGAGGATTCTATCCCTTCATATTTGGAACTAGAAACCTCCTCTCTTTCACTATAAAAAGAGGCCTTGGGTAGCCTCAAAGGGAGTTCAAGCTTATGAGATTTGAAGTTAAATGTTGTTGAGATTTAGACTTGAGTAACTAAGACTTTATGTGAGGTTAAATCACTCATCTCCATTTGTCTTAGTTCAAAGAGTGCAATTCTTGTCAGAGTAAAGGAGATTCCTGCTTCGGACCCCGGGAGGACCTGCACAACATCAAGGCACAGGTTGTAAAGGTTTTCTATCTTTAAAGTTAATACAAATATACTCATTTCTCTCATTAAACTGTCAATTTGTGTTTTATTTCATAAATTCCTTGATCATTATGATAAGTATGATTTATGATAATGTCTATACAGGTGCTGCTTAATCTTTTTCCTTGTTTGTGATTGCAGATATACGAAGGACGTTCTTTCAGTGCACGGGAAGGACTTCAACAAAATCAAGTAAGCAAGCAAAGCGTTGGAAATAAGGTAGGCCTTGCACCCGTATAGTGTTTTTATAAATTGCATATGCTTAGAGGGAGATTAGTATAATTGGCTGTTTGTTGCTAGTTACCTTTTGTACTAGAGAGATCGGTCTTGTCCGCAAGACGGATTAATCTACACAACAAAATGGCGACTCCACTGGGGATCCACTTGTTTGTTCTTGGTTCTCTTTGATTTTTGACTTGAGAAAAGGTTTCTTTTTCTGGTTTTTGATTGATTCACATCTGTTTGGGTGCTTTAAATTTTTTCTGTTTTTGAAAATTTAGAAGTGTTTTGAATTTTTCTATCATTTTTGCTAGGACAGCACTCTGCATAACTGTTACAGTGCGGGCAGTTTCGCATGTTCTTTATAGAATACAGTGCGGGACCGCACCTGTCAACACTGCTTACATGCGGACCCTGTAAAAATTTTGAAAATTTTCTAGGTTTCTTTTTCTGGTTAATTTTTAGATCTTTGGTTTCTGCCCAGACTGGTTATTGTGTCTGTCAAAAATTCATTGTTTATGAACTCCAACAGTGTTAGTGTTTTGAATGATTTTCTAGGAGATTTTGCCGATTGGATTATTTTTCCTGTTTGGTCTTTGTAGTGATTCAAACTTTTGACAATTTGCAGTATCTCAGATCACATAAGATCTCTTTTTGTCTCTTGAATCCGACCTCATTGTGAAAACATCCTAGATTGAGAAATTAAGCCTTTTTGATTTCTTTGCAAATCTTCGAAAAGAACTTGCTTTAAAGTTTTGAATTTCATTTATTCTTTGAGTGTTTTTTGATCTGTTTGATAGATTCTTAGTTTGCTGAACAACTAAGAGAAACATTCATAAAAAACTCTAAAAAGCTTTTACTCAATTTAGATTAGTTTTTAAGATTAGTCTTCATAGTTTTGAATAGTTTTAATTTTCGTAGATTTCTTTCGAAAGAGAATTGTTTTGTAGCTTCTTGTTTGGAAAAGAAAATAGTTTTCTTGTGAGCTTTGATAGTTTAACGAAAGACAAAATGTTTCTTTCACTTAGTTTTCATGTTTGAAGAAGAAATTTGAAAGTTGCATTCTCTAACTCTTCTTTAGATAGAAAATTCATTGAAAGAAAAAAGAATTGAATATCATCATAGGTGCATTTTAGTGTTTTTGGAAGTCGAGTCTTCACATCATACAAAGTTTCATTTCCGCGCCCATTGACTTAAGAAACAGCTCTTAAAAGTAACGCTTAAATAAAATTCATCTAGTAATCTTTTTATTTCTAGGGCTCTCATCACCAACATAGCTTAGGCTAGTATCTTGGAGTAGGGAGTAGTTAACTCTCCAAGATAGTTAAAACAAACAAGTAGATATATCTTGCGGTAGGAAGAATTCCAGTTGTTGCATGTATGCTCTTAGGAAGCTCCTCTTAAAGGAGTTAAGCACGAGATCATATCTGAACCAGTGGGGTAATCAATCCTTCCTCATTGGGAACGATAGAAGATATACATGTATTAAAAACGGTAAACCTCGGATAGACCATTGTCGAGGAGCCAGGGGTCACTTGTCGGTAAACCTTGGATTCTGTTCAAGGAGCCTTCAAGGGGATTGAGCTTTGTTACTCTGCCCTTGCGTGTGTGTCGGATCGTAGACTGTTCCCCCAGGTATATTTGTTTCAGTTGGTAACCTTAGAAGCCATAATCTTTAGGATTCTTTCCTAAGGTGACGGTGGAGGGAAGATCCCACTGTACCTGGAACAGACGTCGACTAGACTCACTTGGACTCTCTGGGGGGTTTTCTTCACTCGAGATGGTTATGTGAAGAAACTTGTGCCAGTCTGTTTCATTAAGCAGGTTGTCGGGGTAACTGTTCCAACCGCCCTTTTCGTGTTAAAATTCTACTAAGTTGAATTTCATCACCAACTAGTGATTTTAGTACGGAAAGTTACTTGTTTGTGTGTGGTTTGAACTCTTAGATTTTTTAAGCGAGTGATTCAATTGTTTGTTTCTTAGAGACTTTAGGTGTTTTCATTGAAATTTTTCTTTGTTTGCATGTGATTAGATAATTTTTCATCGTGGCGGAATTGCCGAGACAATCCCGGAAAATACAAGGGAAACCCCCTGAATTTACACCAGGTCATCTTGAAGGGCTTCGAGCTCTGGTACCACACAGTAGCCATAGAATTAGATCAACAGAAGCTGAAAGCTCTGCTATTGTGATACATCCTGATCATCAAATTCCTACAACAGAATATATTCAAGAACCGATTTCAGTTTCTGAAGTCACTGAAAATATTTCTCCTACTGGAGAATTATCTGACGAACCTGAAATCTCTGAGCCTGAAACTGAATCTTCTGTGTTAGAAACATCTTCAGGATTTATCTCACCAACTTCTAGCGATCCAGGTTCACCAAAGGTTAGAAATATCATTACTGAAAATCTTCCTTCTGGACTAATTTCTATAGAAGAACTTACTAATCCAGACGAAGACATATCTCTTCCCAACTCCCCTCAATCGTTAAATCTTAGGGAGCGTGAATCTATTTTCTACAGCCCTATTCGAAATAATCCCTGGTATCTTTCTTTAACTAATTTTTTAGAGAACCCGGGTCTTGCTTTTTATCCACCTCGGGTTCCATTTCATCCTACACCCAGAGGTTATTATCCGTCATCTATTATGGCTGGAGAGTCATCCATGTTTTCGCAAACGCCTGAATCTTTTTTACATGGTGGTCCTTCTGTTCCTGCGGGATATCAGTCTTTGTCTGGTACTTTCTCGGGAGCAACTCCTCAACCTATCGAAAATGTGTTATCATCTGGTCTTGGTGAACTTAAAATTGAAACGTCGAACGCAGAGCAAGTTTATATGATGTCTGGTAACATTCCTAATCCTCAAGCTCAAGGCAGTCAGTTTCCTTCTGGGGGTCAACCTCAGGGAACTCATTTACCGCCTGGGGGGCAACCTCAGGGTAGTCAATTACCGCCTGGGGGGCAACCCCAAGGTAGTCAGTTACCACCCGGGGCTCAACCTCAAGGTAGCTTTTTCCCAGGACAAACTGTGGATCAATATTATTTTGGGGGGAAACCCCAAGGACAGTACATACCCCAGGGTTACCAACCTCAAGGACAGTACATTCCTCAGGGTCAACCCCAAACTCAATATGCTCCTCAGGGTCCTCAACAACCCCAACTTCAGTATGTGCCTCAAGGTTATCAACCTCAAGGGCAGTACCCAATGCAAGGTTACCAACAGCCTTCTGGTCAACCATCTGTTCAAGGAGCCGGAACTTTACCTTATTATCAACCCTACGTTCAACCAGGTTTTGGTCCTTATGTTCAACCTTCTACGGGACAATACCCCGGAATGATGGTGTGTGATCCGTCCCAATATCAACAACCCTTGCAGCCTAATGTGCAGTTACCTTATCAACCTGGTCAGCCATTGGTTTCTGGTTTAACTCAGCAACCTGTTCAGCCAGCTATTCAAACTCCTGCACCTAGTTCAGTTCAGCAGGCTGGGCCTAGTACACGTCAGACTCTGCCCCAAACTGCTGCAACTGCTACAACGACTGTTCAACCTGTCACACCTGTTTCTGGAGTATCTGTAGCCCCGAGTTCGGTTATCCCTGTATCTGTGCAAATCCCTCAAGTCTCTGTACCTCAGTCAGGACCTTCAGTTCAGACTACAGTTCAGATGCCTGCAGGACAAGCCGGTACAAGTACAGTTGTTACGAGTCAACCTCAATTTACTTATCAACCGTACCAAGGACAGCCGCAATTCGGTCCCTATGTGCAGAATCCAAGCTATCAACCATACCCTGGTTATACTTATCAACAACCTCAGTATGGTCCGATTCATCCTGGTTATCCAGGAGGTTATACAATACCCAATGCTAATCCGATTTCTAGTTATCCTGGGTATCCGCCTCCTGGATCTGCTTTGGCTTCTCAAGGTTTTCGTGACCCTAACCGTCAGTTACCGTTCATCGCAACTTTGGACTTACCAGATTTGACGCGCCTTACTAATGATCCTATTTTCTATTATCAGAACTGGCCGTCAATGCCTCATAAGTTGCCCAGTGACATACCGAAATTTGAAGGTAAGTCGGGAGAGGATCCATCAAATCATGTGATGACTTATCATCTTTGGTGTGCATCTAATTCGATTATTGATGATTCGATTCGCTTACGTCTTTTCCAGAGGACACTCATAGGTCTTGCAGCCAAATGGTACATTGAGTTGCCACGAGGCTCGTTTCATAATTTCAGTCAGTTAGCAACGTCTTTCTTAACTCATTTCCAGTTGCCTGCCAGATACGACAATGGCACAGAATTATTAACTTCACTAAAACAATCTACGTCCACGTATATTTCTGATCATATTCATGAGTGGCGACGTAGACGACGTTTGGTGAAGGTTTATATTCCGGATCAAATTTTGGCAGAGTGGTTTATAAAATCATTACTGCCCAAGATCACTGAAGATGTAGCTAAGGCTGGTGTTGTTACTGAAGAGCAAGTAATTGCTCAGGCTCAGTACCTAGACCTCGTCTATACGCAGTCAGGTACTTTACATGAAAAAATTTCCGATTTACCCAAACAAGGTCAGATAGCTGCTCCTCCTTCAGGGTCTCATGCCGCTGACGGTATGATTGGTAAAGTTAGTTCTAAAAGTAAGAAGAAATCCTCAAAGAATTCTTCTCCAATCATAAATTTACCTGATTCCCCGAAGGGAGAATCCTCTCAAGAAGTTTCTGCCGATATTCATGTCGTTGAAACATCTACGGCAAAATCAAAATCCGGTGGTAAAAAGAAGGGGAGGAATAAAAACAAGAAAAATTCGAAAGAGAAAACAGATAGAGAAGAATCCAATGATGAGAAACGTAAACCTCGCTATCCTTGCTTCATTTGTGAACAAGATCACTTCACGAAAGAATGCCCATATCGAGAAGAGGTTACGAAACTCATTAAAGGATCGCAACAACCTGCTGTCTTGAAGGATCCTTTTCCAGTTCAAGATAGCAAGATGATTGGTTCTTCCTCGACCACTTTAGAAGAGCCTATTATGATGATGTCTCATATAAGGGTTGCGACGCGATCGCAAGATTACGGTTCTAAGAATCCGGTTGATGGCAAAGAAGGAGAGTCTTCCAATGCCAACGCATCAAATACAACTCCTCCTGTTTCTGGTCCGCTACAGATCGAGAAACAAAATCCAGACTTGATAATCAAGCCGCCTGCTAAAGGTGTTCTTCGTAAATCAACTTTCAATCCACATGCGAGAGCTGCTCAGAATTACAACATTGTTGAAGATTTAGCTGTTTCTCCTTCAGCAATGTCGGCTTTGGAAGTGCTACAGTCGTGTCCAGCACAGCGTAAATTGTTATTGTCTACCATAGGAGCTGTTGATGTTCAGGATTCTAACCTTATAATCTTCGATTTAGAAACTAGTACACCACGTCTTCCTCACCAAATGGCTTTCCAGATTCCAGTGTTAGTAAAAAACAGACCTATTTTTCGGACTGTGATTGATGAAGGAGCTTCAACGTGTATTATGTCGCTTCAGTGTTGGAAATCTCTTGGTTCTCCTACACTTAACCAATCTCCGACGATTCTAAAAGCTTTTGATGGTCGAGGTTTTCAACCTTATGGTATTTTGCAGGATTTACCCATAGGGGTTGAAGGAAAAATTGTTAATCTAGATGTGGAAGTGGTTGATGCCCCTCTAGATTAGAACCTTCTACTGGGTCGTAGTTGGTCTTATGCTATGACTGCTGTTGTCTCTTCGGTCTTTCGACTTATAAAATTTCCATATCAAGGAAGGATCGTGACAATAGATCAGTTAACTTATTTTTCGTCAGACCCAGCCTCTACAGAAACAATCCAACATGTTGGTAAAACGACTATCCCTTATAAGGATGTTGGAGTAGGTTTGGTTAAATATTCTGGTTTGCTAGGAACTTTTTCCTTTCCTCCTCCTAACGTATCGTCTTCTACTGCAACTATTCATATGATTTCGTCAGACACAGTTATGTCTGATGATCCTTGGATTCTACCTTTAGAATCCGAGATCGACTCATTTGATGGCGCGATGCCTTTGAGTCCATTTGAAATTGCGTACCAGACTGTACAGTATTTTTCCAACCCCTTTTCAACCGAAATCGATCCAATGAATGGGATCCAAGAGGAATCGCTTTCTATTTCTAGTTCAGACGCAACGACATTTCCTGAAATTGTTCATACAGATGAGCAAATTCGTGATTTTTTGTCTGTTGATGATTTACCATGGGAAGATCTCCATCATAGGTCTTCATTCTTACCTGAATTAGATCATTTTGAAAATGATTTCGCTTCAATTTTTACTGCTGAATATGCCAAGGAACCTCAGAATCCATTGAAAAATCATGATTCTGAGTTAAATTTGGAAAATATATCTAGAACGGTTCCAATTGACATTTCAGTAAAACCAGGAATAATTGAAAACATTCATATAGGTGCTTGTTGTTCAGACGAAGAAATTCAGACTTATAAAGCCCTATTTCAAGAATTTCGTGATGTGTTTGCCTGGTCTTACGAAGAAATGCCAGGAATTGATCCATCGATCGTAGTACATGAAATTAAGACTTACCCGGATGCTAAACCTGTTCGTCAACGATTACGTCAAATACATCCTAGAAAAGCTGCTACTATAAAAAATGAAGTTGAAAAATTACTTCGCGCAGGATTTATTTATCCAATTCCCTTAACGGATTGGGTATCGAATATTGTTCCTGTGACTAAAAAACAAGGAACAATAAGAGTATGTATCGATTATAGGGATATTAATCGAGCATGTCCAAAAGACAATTATCCAACTCCCTATATCGATCAGATAATCGACGATTGTGCTGGAAGTGAACTTTTTTCCTTTATGGATGGTTTTTCTGGCTACAATCAAATAAACATACTCCCTGCAGATCAACCTAAAATAGCTTTCATTTGTCCGTGGGGAACGTTTGCCTATTGTAAACTACCTTTTGGACTTAAGAACGCTGGAGCAACTTTTCAACGGGCAATGTCTTATGCATTTCATGACATTAAGCACATTTTTCAACCATATCTTGATGATTTACCTGCTCATTCATTACGTAGGGCCGATCATCCCACTCATTTACGAGCAATTTTTATGAGATGTCGGCATTATCGGATAAGGTTGAATCCGCATAAATGTGTTCTCTGCGTAGAATCGGGTCGTTTACTGGGATTTGTTGTCTCGAAATCAGGCATTCGTGTTGATCCTTCGAAGGTCGAAGCTATTGTTAAATTGCCTCCTCCTTCGACATTGCGCCAACTCCAGAGTTTGTAGGGGAAAGCAAAATTTTTACGTAGATTTATTCAGAACTATGCCGAGCTTGCAAAGGGTTTTACCCGGTTGTTGAAACAGGACATTCCATTCTTTTGGGACGAGGTCGCTGATCGATCTTTTGATGCACTTAAACACGCGTTGACCCATGCACCGTTATTGCATCCTCCCAACTACAACCAAGATTACATTTTGTATCTCGTTGCTTCTCATTCCACTATTGGGATGGTACTAGTTCAGGAAGATGAATCTCACAACGAACATGTGATTTATTATCTTAGTCAAAATTTGAATCCGACTGAAATCAAATACACACATGTGGAGAAATTGGCCTTGGCAGCTGTTCAAGCTGTCCAACGTTTTCGACATTACATATTGTTACGTAAAACCACAGTAATTTCTAATTGCAACCCTATGATGTATATTTTGACCAGACAATTGCTAGGGGGCAAGTATTATAAATGGATAGTTATCCTGCAAGAATTTGACTTGGAATTTGAAAAATCCAAGGCAAAGAAGTCTTTGGTTTTTGCGGAACTAATGTGTGATTTCCCCTCTACTGATATTGAAACAGTGGCAGAAGAGTCCATTGTGGACGAATCGTTGTTTCTTATCAGTACGCTTGATCCATGGTATGGGGATATTATTGTATATCTCCAAACCCAATCTTTTCGGCCTGAAATTTCACGAACTCAGCGACGAAAAATACGCTTCCAATCCCAACAATATAATATCATTGGTGATACTCTTTATCGACGAGGAGCGGATTCTGTTTTCCGACGTTGTTTAACTCATGAATAAGCTGAAAAGGTACTAAATGACTGTCATTCTGGAGCATGTGGCGGTCATATGTCTGGGTATGCCACTGCCCAAAAGATATTGCGTGCAGGTTATTTATGGCCAACATTATTTAAAGATTGCATTTATGCGGTTCGGAAATGCCACAACTGTCAAATTTTTGATAGAAAAATGCGCGCGCCACCTGCTCCTCTTCACCCTATAATTGCTGTTGGTCCATTTGCAAAATGGGGTATCGATTTTATCACATGTAACCCTCACTCGGCCGGGGGGCATGCCTATATTATTCTCGCTGTAGATTATTTTACGAAATGGGCCGAGGCGATGCCTACATATTCAGCTGACGGCAATACTGCTGCAACATTTGTGTTCAATCACATAATTGCTAGGTTTGGTGTTCCTCAAGCTATTATTACAGATCATGGAAGTCATTTTCGGAACATCATGATGACTGAATTAACAGAACAACTTGGCCTACGCCACGATAATTCCACTCCATACTATCCACAAGCAAATGGTCTGGTTGAAGCTATTAATAAAGTTTTGGTCACCATGATTAAACGAATCATTGGTATTCACAAGACGAATTGGCATTCCATGTTATTTTCAGCGCTTTGGGCATATCGAACCTCAGTCAAAACATCAACGGGTTTCACTCCTTTTCAACTAGTTTACGGTTTAGAAGTTGTGCTACCAATTGAATGTGAAATACCGTCACTAAAATTAGCCATAGAATTACTTCCAGCTACGTCTGAAGAGGAAAAACGTTTCTTGTACTTGGCCCAATTAGATGAGAATCGACGAAGTGCTGCAATAGCAAACGAGGCTCATGTTAAAAGGATAAAAGCTCAGTATGATAGAAATGTGACCCCTCGAAATTTTTCAGAAGGAGACCTAGTTTTACTTTGTGATCAAGCTAACGACAAGCTAGGAGCTGGAAAATTCGTGCCTATGTGGCATGGTCCTTACATTGTGAAACGAAAGTTAGCAAAAGGGGCCTATGAGTTAGTAGATTTTGACGGTGTCACTTTGGATAAACCCAGAAATGGGCTTTATCTAAAGCGATATTACGCTTAAACAAGGTTTGGAGATTTTTTTTAGTTTAGATTTCTTTACTGCTGGTGTGTTTTAGATTAGAAAAGTGTGCCTAGTTTAGAAGTGTGTTTTTGTCACTATGACTGCTTATCTGAGTTTTACTCTTGATATTGCAGATGTCGACGTCTCTTCAAACCTACATTGGTTTTGCTGATGGTGCTTGTCGTAGTACACGGAACATTTATTCCGCAGCTTGGGTTATCTATTCACCCTCTGACGAGTTAGTATCCATGCATGGGGTAAGCCTTGGTCAAACAACAAATAACATTGCCGAGTATAGTGCGGTGATTGAGTTATTATCTGAGTCCATATCATTTGGAATTCGGAGTTTGATTGTAAGGTTGGATTCTGAACTTGTTGTATTACAGCTTAACAGGGTTTATACCATTAGAAATCCGGTGTTATTACGGTTATTCTTGAGAGTTCGTCTCTTGGAACGTGAGTTTGATTACATTGAATATCAGCATATTCCAAGACATTTAAATACATTAGCAGATTCAATTGCTTCTAGTATGATAAATAGACATTTGCAATAATTAAAAGCAGTAAAACAAACAACATTCATTCATGTACACAGATAGCCGTCAAAATAGTGATATATATATCATAGGAGTGTGTTCAAAAAATATACATCGTCTTCGATCATAGGTTGGAAACACCTCATGATCGGATAAAATGATAACACAAAAGTACAAAAATGAGTCTACATGATCATCTCATCACTGATGATGATCTCGATAGGAAACAACTGCTCGGGCCACCCTACATAGGAACCTCCTGAAAGGTCCTGGGACTCCAATCAAATATCTTTGTAGCCTGAGAGGGATGTCATCTATGCTCGTCTCTGGTATATCTAGAGTCAAGTGTTCTAGATGATGTTCCAAATCAGTCAAAATTTCTACTGATTGGCCTGCTGGGGCTGGTGCGGGCGCAACTGGTTGTCTCCTATCGAAAGGTTGGAGATCAGCTGGTCGTTGTGGACCCACATATGTATTTGAAAAAATTTTGATTATTAGTTTTCTAAGACGATAAAAAATTAAAAAAAATTAGAACTTAGCAAAACGTTGAAAAATATTTTACCTGAATCATCCCACTGTTCCCCTGCAGGGAGAGACATCTCTCTGTCGCCACGGAAATCCATCCCGGCATACGGAAAATCTTCTATCATGAAAAATTGGCGATCCAGCCAACGAAAATATGAAGCAGGGAATCGTACAATCTCAGTGCCCTCGATAGCATGACGAGCCATCAGCGCGGACCAGCGAACCATTCTTGGTTCTCGAGGTCGACCGGCATCAACTGAAATACTCTGTGCAGCTAACTGAGGAATCCTCTCCAAAGCAAAAGAAACAACAATGGAACCATATCCAAAGTTTTTTAGTTTCCCGGTTTTTTCTCTGGTAAGTTGGCCTTTTATATTGGCCAACACAGCTTCGCACCAGTTGAAGATGGTGCCGCGAAAACAGTCCACAGCAATGCGCATTTGGGAACCAATAGCTACATGAAGCGCGACGCTCCCACATAGTTTGGTAACAGTGAATGCTATAACTTTTAGTTCAGGATGGATGATATGTTTTATGTCAATCCGTTTGTCCCGAGGATCTTCCTGATCATTGCAAAATTCGAGTTGAAGACTAGCGACAGTCTGGCCACCTGGCCTAGTCCCAAACAAAGATACATGTTCGCCCCTCTTGGACAAACCAGTCAAAAAGTATATATCCTCCAGCTCAATTTCGAGCCGGTGGCCACCAATGAAGAAACAATGGTCCTCCACATGCCATCTGTCTACCAACCATGTTAAGAGTTCCACTTGTGCCCTCATGCCAGAGATGGCCCAGAATTTGTATAAGCAGCATGCTTTTAATGCCCTTTGTGTGGGAAAATGGAGTATTACAGCTTCATCCACTTCCTCATGTTCCCTTTCTCGCCAAATAAGCATCTTGTTAATCTTGCAACACAAAATAAGGCATATTAGAATGATTTCATTTGAAAATTTTTGGCAGAAATTTGAGAAAACAGTGCTTTAAATTTAACCGCGCGGGTACCACACCCGCTCTTTGTAAACAGAGCGTAGCTCCGCACGCGAGATGTGTGCCGGGTGCGGTACCCTCGATTTTTTCCCGTTCAGAAAAAATCGGGGTCCGCAGGTAACCTGTGTCCCGCCTGCGGACCCCGCGGGCGCATTTTTTGACCAATTTTTGCCCTAAAAAATCAAACTAAAGCCTAAAAACGAATTTTAAACGGATGAAAAACAAGATAAGGAGGTCGTGGATTACCTGGGGCTGACGATTTTCGATTCCAACGGTTGAATTTTCCAGAATCTTCACGGGAACTTTTTTATCGAAAAGCTTTTTACTTTTCACTCTGCAACTGAACGGTAAAAATGAAATAGAAAAAGTCCTTTTTATAAGTTTTTTCGAATGAATGAATTGTAAATTTATTTATTTTTCACTTTAAAAAGGATATTTTTGAAAGCATTTTTATTTATCTTAAACAGGTATGTGTAATGTTTTGAGTTTTTGTGCAGAAACAGGATTTTTCAGGTGAAATGATCATTTTTCAACAAAGAGCATACTTTTATCACTTTTTCGGACTCTTTCAAAAAATTTACGAAAAAGCGAAACCTTGGAGTCCTCTTTAAGCCCTTTTCAGACTCTCTAAATATGAAAAGATTGCCGAGTACTTGACTATTCGAACTCGTTAAAGTAAATGAACAGTCGTCCCTTCAGTATAAGTTTACCCCTTTTACAGACTGAAATGGACTATTTACGAAAAAGGTATACGTTGACTAATTACGGTCAATAGAGTTCTCTCCCGCATTATTCGGGCTCGAGAGACTAAATTTACGAAAAAGTACACCCACGGAGTTTTCTTAAGTTTTTCTTCTGACTCCCTAAAACTGAAAAACACCGAGTTTCTCCTATACTGGACTCGTTAAAACTTAACAGTAAAGGACCTGTTTAATTTTCAACGGGAACGAACCACTCCTTCTTAGGGTTCGAATTTTAAACTAAGTTGGACTCATCCGAAGGATGATCTTATAACCAAGCAAATGTTATCCTCCTCAAGCTTGTCAAAAATAAAGAGGTACTTGCCAGAAATGGTGGGGGAAAAGAGAGAAAAATGAGCATGTTTGTTGTATTTTAAAATTGTCCGAAAACTCGGTCGACCACTCTTGGACACGACACTTATATTCACCTGGGTTGGGAAATCCTTTGCTTAACAGTTAATCAAACCACATTGAAAATTTTCAGCCGGTTTCTGGGTATTAGCTTTGAGTCAATTGTCACCAAGCCATCTGCAGTGTCGTTATGTGTCCAAGTGAACAGTTCAAACAAAACCATTCATCTGCAAAATATCTGTCATCCATCATTGACCATCCCTGAGTCAGTCCTTGCCAACATATTTTCAAAACTTGATCTATGATTTCGTGTTGTGGGCTTGCCTACGACAGATCGCTTTCTATCGACATCGGCACATTATCTAGGAAGTTGATCCAGAAATCGTCAGTACCTTGAAATCTGCATGCCTCAATGGCAGGTTTCTCGCTTTCGACGACAGGTTACATTAATGACCTTCGATCGAATGACTCCGTGACATGTTCGACTTCAACTCATTCATTCACATTTCATGGACTGTACTGAGTACTTTGAGAGCCATTGACATTACTGGTGGTTTCTCTCACACTTGTTAACAGTTCACATCATTGACTGGTAATCAAGTGGTTTCTACCATGTTCGACTTCGATACATTCATTCACATGGATAGAATCGTACTGATTCGAGATGCGGAAATCAAGACCCTGGATCTAGTTTCCACCATCCAGGCTGCGAGGAATTTTGTTGTCATCTATACAGTAGACTATTGATAAACAGATGGCTGCGTCCATACTGTGTCTACATATATCTGTACTATGATGTATTCAAAATCATTCCTGTATCAGAACGATTTCAGTTAGTTTATAGTTAGTTTTTATCTGAGTATGGGAATGCTTACCTCAGTGATGACATATACATGTATATATTTTGCATTGAATATTTTTACAGGTACCGACTGGGGTGTCCACAGGATGATCTTTGAAATGATAAAGTACTGCACTCTTCATATATGACAGACTACAGCTTCATCTATTTCAGACTTTGCACTTTAGGGGGAAATTTGTTACACTGAAAACTGTCACCTTGACATTCTGCTGACTGTATGAGTTCATTATTACTCATACTTCCTCCTTTTGCAAGTCCAATATACCAGCTCCTCATATCAAGCTTCAAAATCAGAAGAAAATCCCTAAAATCCCCCAAGAATTGGTATCGCACTTTCTCTATGCATTCCCTGCGGTCCCGCACCTAAATCTCAGCCTGCATGCGGAACTATACCGCACGTTCTTTGTGTAATGGGTGCGGACCTCTGTAAAACATAAAAAGGCGAGAAAATGAAGATAAAAAGTGAATTCCAGGTGTATTCTAGAAGATTCTAGACGGGAATTTTCGGAATGGATACGCTTTGAAGCTGGTTCATGCATCCCTCTCTTAATGGAGCTAACCCCTTGATGTAAGGAGCTTATCCCTTTGAAGGAGGATTCTATCCCTTCATATTTGGAACTAGAAACCTCCTCTCTTTCACTATAAAAATAGGCCTTGGGTAGCCTCAAAGGGAGTTAAAGCTTATGAGATTTGAAGTTAAATGCTATTGAGATTTAGACTTAAGTAACTAAGACTTTCTGTGAGGTTAAATCACTCATCTTCATTTGTCTTAGTTCAAAGAGTGCAATGCTTGTCAGAGTAAAGGAGATTCCTGCTTCGGACCCCGGGAGGACCTGCACAACATCAAGGCACAGGTTGTAAAGGTTTTCTATCTTGAAAGTTAATACAAATATACTCATTTCTCTCATTAAACTGTCAATTTGTGGTTTATTTCATAAATTCCTTGATCATTATGATAAGTATGATTTATGATAATGTCTATACAGGTGATGCTTAATATTTTTCCTTGTTTGTGATTGCAGATATACGAAGGACGTTCTTTCAGTGCACGGGAAGGACTTCAACAAAATCAAGTAAGCAAGCAAAGCGTTGGACATAAGGTAGGCCTTGCACCCGTATAGTGTTTTTATAAATTGCATATGCTTAGAGGGAGATTAGTATAATTGGTTGTTTGTTGCTAGTTACCTTTTGTACTAGAAAGATCGGTCTTGTCCGCAAGACGGATTAATCTACACAACATCTGGCTACTGTTCTATTTCTCAATTCAATTTCTTCCCGCTTCAATAATTGAAGCATCTCTAGAAGAAACTCCCCTTCTGGTTCCACCTGTATCACATTGCAATCAACAATATGAGAAGCATCATGTACATATATTTTTAATAACGAAATATGAAACACATCATGAACTTTAACATGGGGGGGTAAGGCCAATTTATAAGCCACTGGTCCCACCCTTTCTAAGACCTCAAAAGGACCACAATATCTAGGAGCCAATTTTGCACAGCTCCCAGCATAAAGAGTGCTCTTTTTGGGTTTAATCCGCAGATACACATGTTCACCCACTTTGTACTCTTAGTGCATTCTCTTCTTGTTAGAATAACTTTTCTGTCGATCTTGGGTTGTCTTGATGTTTCTCTGTATTTGTTTGACAATCCTTTCCATTTCTTGTAGAGCATCTGGCCCAAGTACTAGCTTATCTTCAGGCTGGCTCCAGCTTAAAGGAGTATGGCACTTTCTTTCATAGAGTGCCTCAAATGGATGCATTTTGATGGAATATTGGTAGCTATTATTATAAGAAAATTCGACTAAATGTAAGTAGTCTTCCCATTTAGTTGGCCTATCCATCACATACATTCTAAGCATATCCTCCAAAATTTGATTTGTTCTCTCTGTTTGACCATCCGTCTGAGGGTGATAAGCAGTGCTAAAATTTAATTTAGTGCCCATGCCCCCAAACAGACCTTTCCAAAAGGCTGCTGTGAACTTAGCGTCTCTATATGAAATAAGCATCTTTGGAACCCCGTGTAACCTTACAATTTCTTTTAGGAACACATTTGCTACTTGGGCTGTCCCAAAAGTAGATTTTACCAGTATGAAATGTGCAGCCTTTGTTAAGGTGTCTACCACTACCATCACTGAGGCATGCTGGTACTTTGTTCTGGGTAATCCGGTTATAAAATTCATAGAAACAGTGTCCCATTTATTTTCTGCAATTGGTAAGGGATTTAGAAGACTAGCTAGATGTTGATGTTCAACTTTGACTAGTTGACATTCCATGCATCTGGCTAAGTAGTTGGCCACGTATTTTTTCATTCCTGGCCAAAAAAAATTATTTCTCAAGGCTATAAGCATTTTCTGATATCTAGGATGTCCTGAATATGGCTGTTTATGATATTCATCTAGGATTTATTTCTTCAAAGAGTCCACATTAGGGATATACAATCTGTTTATATAACTGATCAACCCTTTCTGATTTCGATTGTATCCAGCCATTTCCTTTTTCAGCATTTGCACTTGTAGGTTCTCATAGTTGGGATCTTGACCTGATACCTTTTTTACTAATTCTTCTAAGTCAAAATTGACACTACTCCCAATGTTACCTATGTTTTGGCAGGCATTTCTACTTAGAGCATCAACAATTTTGTTTTCTTTCCTTTTGATATGTTTTATGTCCATATCAAATTCACTCAGAAAATATAGCCATCTGGCTTGTCGAGTATTCAATTCTGTTTGAGTGAAAAAATACTTGAGACTGATATGATTTGTCATGAATGTAAATTTTTTTCCAAGAAGATAGTGTTGCCACATATTCAAGGCATGGATTACAACAGCTAACTCAAGATCATATACACTATAATTCTGTTCATGTTTCTTAAGTTTTCTAGATTCATATGCAATAACAGAATTCTCTTGCAACATAACTCCTCCCAATCCCTCTCTACACGCATCCGTACACATGACAAACTCTTTATCAGGATCTGCAATCTTCAGTATAGGTGTTGTACTAAGTTTTAATTTTAGTTGTTCAAAGCTATTTTAGCATTTTTCAGTCCACTCAAATTTGGTGCCTTTCCTCTGTAGTGAAGTTATGGAATATGCTATTGCAGAAAACATTTCTACAAATCATCGGTAATATCCCGTAATCCCCATAAATGATCTCACCGCTGAAACATCAGTCGGCACCAGCCACTCTCTAATAGCCTTGATTTTCTCAGGGTCAACAACCAATCCTTGTTTAGAAATGATATGCCCCAAATATTGAATTTTATCCTTATATAATTCACATTTGCTAAACTTGGCATACAACTAATTCTCCTTAAGCATTTGCAACACAATTCTAAGGTGTTCTTTATGTTTTGCCTCACTTTTTGAATAACTTAGAATGGCGTCTATAAATACTAGGACAAATTTTTCTAAGTATTTATTCAGGATGCTATTCATTAAGCACATAAAAGTGGCAAGAGCATTGGTCAAACCAAAAGGTAGGACTACAAATTCGTAGTGACCATACCTGGTTCGAAAAGTTGTTTTACTGATATCCTCCTCCTTAATTCTGAGTTGGTGATAGCAGGTCCTTAAGTCAATCTTAGAGAATATTGAAGCTCCTCTAACCTGATCAAAAATTTCATCTATTCTAGGCAATGGATACCTATTTTTGATTGTCAACTTATTTAGTTGACGATAGTCATTGCACATTATAAAGGTTCCATCCTTCTTTTTCACGAACAACACCGGTGCTCCCCAAGGAGATACACTCGGTGTGATGTAACCTTTATCCAGCAATTCTTGTAATTGCATTTTTAACTCCATGAGTTCAGGGGGTCTCATCTGGTAAGGGGATCTAGAAAATGGTGTTTCCCCTGGCACCAAATCGATTGAAAAATCGATCTCTCTCTTGGGGGGAAGATGAGGAATCTCATACGGAAAAACTTCCTTAAAATCTCTTATCACTGGTAAGGTGTCTAACAAGTTTTCTTCAGGTTGTTGTCCTAATTCTTCAACATGTATAGCATATACTTGATATCCTTTCCTAGCTGTTATTTTTAGCTGAAGGGCTGAAATCTGCCTTACAGAAATAGGTTTCGGTTTCCCCTTTAGTATGAATGGTTTTCCTTCCTCATCTATACAGTGCAGAGTTTTGTCCCAAAAATTCAGCATGGTCTTTTTCTTTTCTAACTAGTCCATTCCGATCAATAAATCATAGGAACCGAATGGTAAAATGTTTAAAACTACCTCTGTCTGATATTCATTCAATTGAATAGTTGTTTTAGGTAGCTTATGAGTTACCTTGCATTTAGTTCCGGTAGCTAACTATACCAACCAAGGCTGTTGAAACTTTTATGTTCTGAGTTTACATTTTTCTACAACTTGTGGACTAATATAGCTCAAAGAAGCACCCAGCTCAATTAAGATAGTAACAGATTGATCAAAATTTTTACCTTCCATCTCGACCATAGTAGACTGATGTTCTTCTAGTCAGTTCTCCAAAGCTGCACTGATAGTGGGGATATTCCTTGCTACGTCATTCACTATGGTAGCTTCTCTATCTCTCAGAACCATCTGAATATTTCAATGCAGATAGTCCCTTAACAGATGAGGTTCTCCACAACCCCAACATTTTAAAGGCTCCGACATTTTAACAATTCCTTCTTTCTTATTATTCCCATATATTTTCTTTGAACAAACTTGGGATTGAGCAATTTGACTTTCCTTTGGTTTGTTAAATTTCTTCCGTTGATGATTTCTACCAAAATTCTTCAAGTAAGCTAGTTTCTGTTTCTTTCCTTTGAAATCCCCCTTGTTTGTCTAGCTCTTCCCTTGTTC
Source organism: Pinus albicaulis (assembly GCA_034641835.2). NCBI lineage: Eukaryota > Viridiplantae > Streptophyta > Pinopsida > Pinales > Pinaceae > Pinus > Pinus albicaulis. The sequence goes on from CM076569.1 coordinate 796,062,650, forward strand.
ACTCTTTCCCTTAAACTACTGGTAGCATAATCTGGCTTTCCTCACCACTTCGTCCATGGTTTTTGGATTATCGAACTCTATTTTCTCCTTGTACACAGTAGGCAAATAGTTCAAAAACCTTTGTACCTTTGCTTTCTCTTCACGAATATAAGGAACATATCTTAACATATTTTTAAACTTGGTGACAAAGTCATCTATGGTGAGCTATCCCAATCTGAGTTCGTGAAACTATTTTTCTTTTTCATCATATAAGCGTTCGTTCAAATACCAGTTTTTAAACTTCACTTGGAAATCTTTCCATGTCACAGTTTTTTCATCAATGGCATGAACCATTTTTGTTTCCACCCCTAGTTTTATGTTTTCCTTTAATCTAGACATTTGAACTTTAATCCAAAGGGGAGTGGACCCCAATGGATAAGTATTGTGTGGATGTAATTAAGTATTTAATTATGAAAGATAAATAAAATAATTCTGTGCATATTGACCAAATGAGAATTATGAGATCACTTGCCAAATCCATGAGGTATGGAAAGAGCCTAAGACTTTCCCCAAAAAAAATTCAAAAATCCTTGAAAGAATTTATTTCTAAATTAGATTTTTGAGGAAAAATCAAGTTTTCCCCAATGAGGTGGAGAGTATTTGGGAAGAGGTAAAAATCTGGGAAAAGCAGAAAGCAGCTTTAAAAGTCCCTAAATAAGGGAAGCGTAGGCAAACAGGAAGAAAAGCATCCTGTAATTCTGGACGCAGAATTAGAAACAGGCTTTGGGGAGCAAAATAATAAATAAGATATTCTAGAACAGATTGAGGTTGGTCTGTTCTAGGAGAGGATCTCAGCTTGGGGGTGAGTTCTGGAGACAGAGGAACTCTACGGTTGGGAGGTTGGTCAATTACAAAAGTGGTATGTCCATAAATATTCTAGGAATGGTTAAAAGATCTAGTTTTGTGCAATATGGTTGAGGACTGTAGAGGTTATTTTAGATTAAAAATTTTGAAGTGTGATTCCTTACATTTAACAGAGCTATATAGAAGAAATAAATCTTCTTAACTCTGTATAGTTGTAGGAACAAAACTTATGGGGAGAATCCATCAGAGTCTCTAAACCAATGATTGGTTTCAATCTGAGGATACATCTTACCCCAAAGATGTTTTAGTAGTTTAAATTTAATTTACTTTTGGACTAATAAGATAAATGTTACATATATGAAAAGAAAAGAAACACCATTACATGAAATAGATAAAATTGAAACCAGACATACTTCAAACTTGTACCATTTAGGTGATGGGAAAATTTATGAAGGTTAAGGAGTATAGAATAAAGTTATGCAGGTGTAATTATAACTGATTATAGTATTCATGAACCACCTAAGAAGCAAGGAAAACTTCAAGAAATTTTTTTACAGTTAATATGAAGAGGCCATGTGGGCAGACTGTATAGTGTTACAACAGTTAATTTTCCTTTAGAGATATGCATATAGAAACATAGTAACCTACAGTTTCAAGTTAAACTCAAATGTAAATAGGTGTATTTTATATCCGTATTGTGAAGTGAAGACTGGAAGTAAGAGGAAAAACAATATAACATGCTGACTGAGGTGAACATACATTTTAAGCATCTTGAAGTTAGAAGTTTAGATTTAATTTAGACCCTTTCATTTACTAGACTGAAAACTGTGATAGAAGAATATATATATATATATATATATATATATATAGTAATTTCAGTATAGTCTATGCTTGACATTAAAGTGAGGAAAAGTGCCATGAAAGACATTGTTATGAACTATATGAGAGAACTTTATATACATCTATGTACTTAAGTCATACTAACATTTTCCAAAATTATAATAACATATGTACATGTGTGAAAAATTTGAGTATAAAAAATTAACTCATATAGTATTGTATCTCTCTGGAAGTGATACAAATAATTTTCCTATTATAATCTGGCAGTGTATGAACAGTGTCTAGAATCAGATGGAAGTAAAGATGTGAGCCAAAAGCAGTTATGTAAATGATTATAGTTCTGATATAAATACTGAAAAAAGAGCTATGCATTTATTAATTGGAAATAAAAACTGTGTAAGCTATCAACCATGAACCGAAGCCTAGTATCATATACAAAAAAAAATAAACCTCGGAAGAGAATTAATTACAAAAAATTAATGAATGTAGACATTTATTATCTGGAGTTACTACTACTAACCAAATGGAATCATGGTATAATTAAACGTAGAAACAAAAACCATTGACGAACCCAACTAATAGCATGATTTTATGCAAAGATAGACTAATATAGTGTAACCACGATAGTTCATTGTTATGAGTACAGGACTGTATATAATTTTAAATATACAAAAGTATATGCAGACTTCCCTCTGAGTTACGAGAAGTCATAACGAGAAATAAGTAAACAAAACCCCATCAGGGAGAAACGTATACAAAATTACATAGGCATGGACTTAAATAACAAAGTATAGATTTGTTTAAGCAGACTGGTTAACCCCGATGCCTGTAACTTCTTCCTAAACTAATGACATTCCATTCTGTAGAGAATTAAAACTTCTAAGAGAGAGAAATCATTTCCATCAGGAAACTGGCTAGGTCGAAAAGCTTCAAATTACAACCAACCTGGAATAAGAGAAAGACGTCATTAAAATATTTGACTGAAAGCCAAAGCGAAAGACGTAGTAATGGAGAATGCGGTGATGGCTAGGTTAACTAATACCTATAATTCAAACAAATAAGAAATTGTTAGCGGGTTCAATATTAAAAGGAACGTTAGACTTCAACCAAAGCTGGAGAAGAAGTTCCCTTACCTGGAAAACTCACTTATCTTTATCCACATGAAACCTTCAATAGGAAAGGGACGAGGGTTCAAAATTAAACTAGATAATCAATATGTCAAGGATTTGATGGAAAAACAACAAATGGTTGCAGATAGAAGAAAAATGTTTACCCTCGGCTGATAAAATACCTCTGTCGAAGACAAAATGATATGATAGCATTGATGGAGTGGTTTTCTCTGGCGTGATAACATATAGGGTTATTAGTGAACATGGAACCATTCCCTTTCGAAGGGATGCACAAACCAACACGTATCATAAGTAGCCACCACCATAAAAGTTCTGTGTCAAAGTAATTAATCCACGCTGAATTTGTAAAGAGTGGGCGTAAAATAAAAGACAAACAACATCTACCAGTGTTAATACAGGGTTTTACAAAAAAAATTGGAGGAACACGACCATTATAAAACCCCAGTAGAAATATTAAATGGATGGCATATAAAACTGAGAAATAAGTTGAAATTTTTTTTATATACTTACCATAACACATCATGCCAGTATCGGTCATAAAAACCAGAGAGTTACAAGGGCGAAGTCTCGCTTTCCATGGCACCAGAGTAAACTAGAGAATACACCCTTGTGGACAAAACACCGGGAAAGGGTAAATGAAATGGAGAATGATTAAAATAGAAGACAAGCGGAGAAACCCTAAGGAAATCCCACCGTCCACATGGTAGCCATCGACCAATGGTTACACGAATCCAAGCATGATTACAGAATTAACAAAGGGACTGGTAACAAATTTAAGACGGAATGTACTGCTACAGTAGAACTAAAACCCAAGTCAGTAGGAATGGAAATAAAATAATATTGTTTCTGTGGCTCGAGACGAGATAGAAATATCGCTCGCATCATTCAAATGAACGTACGTGATCAAAATCAATACGCATTGATAACTTGATGGTTGGTGATGTCCTTGTGTACAAGACAAATTTAAGTGCTATGTACCATAAAGATCACACAAGAACCAATATGATATACGTTGAAGATCTCTCGGTACATCATATCTTCATACGATAATATAGTTACATGTACAATGAAATTTCATGGGAGCTAAGTATAAAGTTCCTTCCGTTAGGATTAATTCTCACTCCACGTGACAAGGATATTAAACTCCTATAAATATATATATATATAAGCCCAAGTGTGAAGCAAACGATGCTAGCATAGTAACTTGACATTCCATAAGATATTAAGACCATGATATAACAAATAGATCACATGGGTAATAAAATAAGAAGCATATTAGTTAAATATACAATAAAAATAATTTTAATACTCTTACTAGTAAACTCTCACTTATAGGTATGAAGGTATACAACAATTATATTTAATATAGTTATATTAAATATAATTAAATAAGGAGATCTTTTTGCAGAATTACTGAGTAATGGAAAAAGAAAATATAATTACACATTATATGGGGAGTGTAAAAAAAATTGGGAATGATAAAGGGATAGGGAAAATTGAAAAAAAAAAATTGGATTTGAGGAAATTCGTGGAGAGACATTACATTCCTCCCACCACAAGGTAGCCTTACCTTGCAGCTGGTAGATAGCTAATATGGCCTTCAGATTGCTTTCATACTCGTAGACCTGAAAATACTTAATCATATTAAGTGGCCATGCCTCAGCATCTTCCTCCTTCTCTCCATCATAGGAGGGAGGTTTGATTTTTCGGAATTCACCCTGTAATTCCTTCTTCTGTTTAGAATGGTGTGTAGTGGTGTCATCTTCCTCAGAATCATCTAAGAGCCTGCCTTTCCTCCTCCTTCTGGAACCTTCACCCTATTGGCTGTTCCGTGAAGTCAATTCTCTTATCATTTTTTCATGCTCCTCACTGGCTAAAGATAGCTTGTCATTTTGACTTCTTATCTCAGCCATATCCCGTTGCAACCTGTGCAACATATCCATCAAAGGAGCAATGGGATCTGTTGTATTATCTCTACCACCCATATTGACTTAGAGTTCATCTTCCTCAGCCATTGATTTTTTTCAGTTTCAGTACCTTTTTACACTAAAACAATTTCACATCAGTAACAATTTTTTTTTTTTAAATAATACTTAAATAACAGTGAGCACAAAAAAGATCAGCCCAGTTTTTCAACTCTAGCTCTGATACCATTTGTAATTTCCCTCTTTAATGTCCCTCATTTTTTTTTTTTTTCTATAAGTCTTCATCCTTATCTGAAATCTCATTTTGTTAAATGCTTCATGGTTTAATCTCAGCCACAATACATGTATCTTTCTCTTTTTATTAATTTCATATGTAATAGTTAATTTTCATTTATAACTATTTATTTTATATTAGAGTTATATGGTTCAAACTTAACCCACTCCACTATCAATAAGTCAATACATTTTTAATCCAACCCACATTGGTTATAATTTAAAATCATATCCTTAATAATAAAATCAAACCATATCAACTTAATTCGCATTTATACTGCGTCACTTCACTTGGAAGAGATAGTGTTTATTTTGAAACTACAACCATAATTATATATATAATTTGAACTATTACATGACATGTCATTTACCAACTTGTTCTCATCTCTTTCAAGGACTTCAACTTTTCTTCAACTATTTTATTTAACACATAATCAAATTTATTTTTAACATTTATAAAACCTCGATATAATTGCATTAAAATTCTCAAAGGGGTCTTCAACCATATTCTTTTCATATGATTCGTTTCAACAACACTTAGTGTAAATCCATTGATTATAATTTTTACACCATCTATCTTGGTTAGATTTTCAACGATTTCCTAAATCTTTCCATATGGTATTGATACACCTACGTGTTAAACCCCTTGGGGTTTTCGTCTCGTTCCTCCATGCTTATTAAATGTTAACAGTACTATCTTACGGCATATGTCTATTTTTCAGCTATATTTTAAACCCCATGCCATTCTCAAGAAAGTAATAGGTACTGTTGGGTTGGTTCGAATTTATTTGATTGATGGGTCACTTGATTTATTTCAGTCATCGATTAAATGGTGTATATTTCTTAGGGTTTATAGTATGCTTGCATTTATACCAAAGTAGCTGGCCTGACGAAGTTAAACTTTCGAGAAACGTTTTTTTTTTTTTTTCTGAGTCCAAAATTATGCATCGACTGCTAAGTGTGCGGTGATCTCGTTCTGAAGTTTAGGGTTTCATGGATATATATGTGTCTCAAACATTTAACATACATTTTAATTTATCGTTTTCACTTTCAAGACTCTTTCTCTAAGAGCCAAACACTGCACTTGGTATTATCCCATGGCGTCAGGCTTTTGTGAAGTCTTCCCAGCGTTTTCCACGGCCCCTTGGTCTCCAACACAGTTTCCCGATAACCGAACTATCTATATGGAAGGTGAATGCTCTGTTGCTTTTAAATCAATCTTACTTCCTATTTATTGTTCAGGTATGGTTATAATTATCTTGGGTTTGACTGTGAAAGGGATTTTCATTTTTTCTTTTTATTCGAACACTGAATAAAGTCCAAATTCTATCTTTTACATTTCTCTAACTATATTACTCGATTTTCATTCTCTATTCGATGAGAGAACGAGCTGCAGGCCGTGTTGAATATCACATCTTTGCCTCAACGTGGAAGCAGGCTACACTATTGTGAGCTCAGTCCGGTAATCCAAAACTCTAAACATTAAATCAATTTTTTTAATTTTTTTCGAGCTTTTAGTCTTTCTACAATATTTAGCAAAAAATTTGATTTGATTTCAATGATGTTCCTCAACTCGACCTCCCGAAGTTATAGTTTTCTTCGTTTCAATTTCAACTTAAATTTTCTAACTCCTTTCTTCACATATAAGTCAGTTTCCCTCACATCCTTAACTTATAATTCTCTGATGACTACAGGTAGCCTCACGAATTCGAGGTTTTGTGGAGTAAATGTTCTTTATTTTTCTTTTCCAGTTTCCACATCATTGGCACTCGTTGACTTATAAAATTTTCTTTCTTCCTCTCAACAGGTTGGTAACCCAATTTTTGAAGGCTCTCAGCAATTTTCCATGACATGTATTTGGAATAGCGTGGAACGATTGCTGCGTCCACTGAATTTTTTTTATTCTATGTTAAATAGCTAGGGTTTGAACTTTTATTAGTAATGCTGATAATTTTTGAATGATGGACTGTATAATTTATTTTCTCCTCTTACTGGACACAAGTGATATTTTAGTTTTTTTTCTTGAATTCCCTGAATAGTGACTCGCTATTTTATACTCCAGTTTATTTAAATTCATACACATTTGAAATGATGACTATTAACATAAAATTTCGTTTTGTTTAGCCCCATAAGTTCCATGTATATTAATACAGATATTTCTATGATTTCCATGCATTAATATATCTAACTAATGACATAGTATACGCTTAGCAGTTAGTAGTTTGCCTGTTAAATTAGTTATTTCATTTTATACTTGAGTTTGTAATACTGAGGACGACATTGTAAATTTTATTTGACTATATATATATATATATATATATATATATTTTTTTTTTTTTTTCAAATTCGTAAATGGAGATTTACAATGCTATTTAACTGCTTCGACTTAATCTCCTGGATTTATGTTGCCTGTGTACACGTTTCTTTTTTCACTGATATTTTTATGGTAGCTTTCAACCATATTATGTCCTAAGTCTGAAACATAAGTTTGAACTCTAATTGTAGGTTTATGGATTTTAAATACTATGGTGACTGCTGATATTTGCATAATTTTGTTTTTTTTTTTTTTCTAAATTGAGCTAATTCTATTTATGTATAAGTAATAGTACAAAACTGCCTCAGTTCAGCTGCGTTAGCCTGAAACTGGGCCTGAAAGTCAAGCATAGTTCTGAAAAGAAGCTGCCCATATAGGGAAACCAGCTCTGTAATAGCAGTCTCACCGCCCTTGTGTAGGGAAACCGGTGGAATAATTATAATTGTTATGAGACAGTAACAAAAAGCTAGCACTATCTTTAACGAAAACCAGTAAGCTGCTATGTATTGTAGAAAAATAGCATCGCTACAAAAATAAACAATTTTAAAGACCATACTGCGCCATGTCATTGCTGGGTCAGCTAGAGTTGGCGGGAGAAGGTTGTTCCTCCACTATTGGGCAACTGAAGTAGTCCTCAGGATCATCCACATCACCTTCCCGGTTGTGAGCCATAGCGCCCTGTTCAGCATTAGTTTCCACCTGCAAGGGAGAGAGACCACGGGGGGAATTGGCCATGGCATCAGGCTTGTCTGAGTCTTCTTGAGGCGTTGCAGCAGAAGTGGAGCGAGGCGCAACAGAGGCAGGATGGGGGTCGAGAGAAGCGGGAGAGGAGACAGTCCAAGAAGGAGAGCTGATAGTGGCATCCTCTCTCAGAGTAATGGTGATAAAGGCAGTAATTGAAGGGCGATTGAAGGCGCTATCAAATCTCAGCTCCGCTCTCTGAGTGGTCTGGCGGATGAAATGGCTGCTAGCGAGTGGAGGAGCGTGAGAGGTGGAGAGATGGGGGGTTTCAGGCGGAAGGGAGGCAGGCGGCCGACCATGAACAAAATCGAAAGGAATTTCAGAGGCAAGTCTGCTGGAGGAGGGGCGCTCCCCAACTGAGCAACTGCGTGTGCCTCCTCGATGGGCTATCATGCGCTGCTTGAGTCGAGGCATGGCGGGCTCGGCTTCGAGAGGCTCCTGAGCTTGGAGAGAAGCTGACGCAGCAGGAGAGCCGGGAATGAACTGAGGCATACCAAAAAGATGCAGAGCGACAGACGGGTTGGAAATATGCTGAGGGACAGCGGTCACACCAGGACAAAACTTGTTGTTGGAAAAGTGCACACCAGGTAAGAATTCAATACATCTATATAGCGAATAGCGCCGGCTTGTGACTGTGCGATCGCTTGGCTCAGCACAGTGGACAGGGCACGCACCGGCCAAGGGAACCATACAGACACGGAGAGAGTCGGAAAGCTCGTCGAGCAGAGAGTCGGTTTCCATAATGCAAAGATCAGTCGAACCAGAACTATTGAAGCGCCAGCTTGGGGAAGCATTAATGCTAATTGCAGGCGTAATGAGAGCGCATTTAATCGCGCCGTGGAGAGCCATGTGGCCACCACGCGCGTTGTGCGTTGGGAAGTGGCCACCACGCGCGTCAGTTGTCCCTATGGGACTAACAAGCATCCGCATCCGGAGTGCATAATTTTTTTTGACATACGAGTATATTTTTATTTTTATACTTCTGGTTCCCCATATGTTAGTATCATCTCTTTTATCCACAGATTTTAGAATACTTTCTACTCTTCTAAATTTTAGTTTCCAATTTTTCTATATATATATATATATGAAAAGGACATTGATAATGTTTCAGTATGTCCTAAAATGTATAATTCTGTTGCATTCTTATAGATGTTCAATAATTTTAATTATATACCTTTTCTGGTTTAAACAATTTATATAGATATGAATTTTAAGAACATAAATTCCTATTTCTTTCGATTCTATGCACAGGATAGCTAAAAATATATTTTATTTCACTCTGTGTATATGTAATACAACAGTGTTGAGATTTAATTGATAGTAAGGCTTATGTATTATGTATCTCTTTTGCCTACTATATAGAGCTTACAGTTTGTGTTAATTTATAACTTCTAGCTTTTCTCTTATTCAAGTATACAACATTTAAGCTAAGTAAAGTTAATTCTCTTAAACCGTACTTTAAACGTGTATTTTTCCCAGAGTATAGAGGATTTTCCTATTGGGCATTCGAATAATATTTGTGTAAATTGGAATCTTTGTTTATTTCTAACAGTACAATCTATGGTTCAGTATAGTATTTTCCTACTACCCATTTCATTTCAACTTTCCATTTAATTGATAAGTATATAACATATACTAAATCCACTATTGATATATCAATGACATCTATCTTTCTACTAAGAAATTTCAATCGTTAATGAAAGCATAGAATTTTGTTCTGTTTATGTTAGAATTTGAATTGTTCAATAATTATGTCATTGCTATATAGTATAATTTATTTACCTTGTACAATTATAATGAGTTTACAGAACTCTAGAATATGATTTCTGATTTACTAAATATTGCTCCTCCCTTAGTATTTGAACTCATAATTTCTTTGCATGATTATACAGAGTTTAGTAAATTAGATCCATTAAATTCAAATCTTAACTGAAATATTATAATTTTTATGTATGTTTCTGTTCATATAATTGTACATTCTAGAAGTAGATTTAGTTTAATATTCAATCTAAATTATGGGAACAATATATATATCTCCCACTAGTACATTTGGCGGAAATTACACTTGGTTCTGACACTTTTGACCAAATGTCAGAAATTTCCCCAAATTTTTTCAACTTTTTCAAATCCCGCCTGAAACCGTCGCTATACCGACATTTAGAGACAAGTGTCGCAATACCGACACTTAGAGGCAAGTGTCGGTCTTGCGACGTTTGCAAAATAGTGTCATAATTGCGACGAATTTATGAAGTATGTCATTATTGCGACGTTACAGAGACAAAGTGTCTCTATTGCGATGTTTAGAGGAAGGTGTCGCTATTGCGATGTTTGGAAGAATGTGTCGCTATTGTGACAGTTGGTGGCAAAGTGTCGCTCTTGCGACAGTTGGTGGCAAAGTGTCGCTCTTGCAACGGTTGGTGGCGATGTGTCGCTCTTGCGACGATTGGTGGCAAAGTGTCGCTCTTGCGATGGTTGGTGGCAATGTGTCGCTCTTGCGATGGTTGGTGGCAGTGTGTCACTCTTGTGACGGTTGGTGGCAAGGCTGTCCGGTGGGATAATCCCACATTCACCGGGCGTATAAGCGATATTGGTGTTTATATACGAGTTGAGGTTTTACATGTTCTGATTACGAGCCCAAGGCTATGCACACTCATACAATCAATTGGGACTCAGCGCATGTGCTCAGCCCATCCCCTCATGACTTGGATTTGGCTGTGGTTTAGCTTGTGGTTCTTCTCCTTGGTCCTCTGGAGATTAGTGTAGGTGCTGAGCCAGGAGCTCGACGGAGTAAAAAGACCACAATTTTATTAAAAATATAAACTATTTGTAAAAATCCCACAATTTTATTAAAAAAATAAACAATTTTATATTAAATATAAAATCGATGTACACTTTTTTATTGGGAGTAAAAGGCCCACAATTTTATTAAAAATATAAACAATTTGTAAAAAGCCCACAATTTTGTAAAAAGCCCACAATCTGTAAAAAGACCACAATTTGTAAAAAGCCCACTTTTATTTTATTTTTGCTTATTGAGCTCCCATTGAGTTCAACACGTCTTGGTTTTTCTACACCATTGAGAGAGATAATTGCTAAATATAATTATTATTTTATTTATAGGATAATTTGCATCAATGGAAGAAAACATTAGAGGTGGAAAAAAAATTCAAAAGGGTGAAAGGAGTGATGGTAGAGTTTATTGCCCTTGCAAAAAATTTTGTATGAGAAATAATGTTAGAGTTTTAATAAAAATAGCAACAATGCATTGTAGGAAATATGGGCACATTGATGGTGGCTTGAAGGACTATCGTCCCGTGGTAATTAATTATCTATCTTCATTTTGATTATATCGTAAAATTTTATAGTATTTTGATATTTTTTATATGCGCACTAATGTCTAATGATTAATGTTTGTAATTTTCATAAAGGCACAATTGCCCCAAACTTTTTGTAAATGATCAACCAGCTTCCACAGCTAAATAGTAGTAGATTAGATGATGTTGCACCAGTACAAGAGAATATTGCAGCAAATATTAGTATTGGAAATGATGTTGTACAAGGTGAAGAACATGAAGCGAATGTTGAAGGTAATTTTAATGATCCCATGGAGGTAGATCATGATGAAAATAATGAGACAATTCACATTAATGATGGGACAAATCAAATGCTCCAAGACTTGTATGGTGAGTCAGATGATGATGGTAGAGATAGTGACAATATTTATGATGTACCTCTGATTAAAAGGTCAAGTGAATGACTTTTTGAACACTCAAATGCAACTCTTCTCTCTGCTACATTGTTGTTGGTGAACTTAAAGGTTATGAATAATTTGTCGAACAAATGTATGACACAACTCCTAAGGTATGCAATTTGTATATATGATCACATATATGTAAATGTTGATTATTTTCCCTTTTTTTAGTTGTAATAGATGTGTAAAATAATGACTCAATACTTATATATATATATATATATATGATTAATAATCTTTACATTAACTAGTTTTTGTTTATGCTGTAGATTGTTGGGTGAATATTTGTTACCATCGCCAAATACTTTACCTTGAACATATCGAGATTTACATGCTATTATGAAACAATTTGGAATGGAATATAACACTATAGATGTATGTCCTAAAGATCATATTATATATTATGGAGAACATGCGTCGAAAAGAGAATGTCTGAAATGTGGTACCAGTAGATATCGAATAGATCAACTAACCAAAAAGGTGCCTCAAAAGGTTCTTTGTCATATTCCCATAATTCCATGTTTGCAGCGAATGTTCAGGTGTCAGAGCATAGCACAGTTTATGGATTACCATTCAAAGAATAGAGTTGGAGATGGTGTTCTTCGAATGCCTGCAGATGGCTCTGCATTTAGAGAAATTGAGGAAAAATATGTAGATTTTAAAAATGAACCTCATAATGTCAAGCTTTCATTGGCAGCTGATGGTGTTGATCCATTCAGAGCGCTTAGATCTACTTACTTAGTGTGGCCTATTTTCGTTATCAACAATAACATTCCTCCTTGGATGCCAATAAAGAGGGAGGACATAATGTTGACTATGATTATTCCAGGTATTTGATACATTATTTTTTTGAATGTAACATTTTCATTTCTCTTTTTGTTTGCATAAATATATATTTTATTTATTTACTTATATATAAATATATCATGGTAGTAATTATTATGTACCGTAATTTTGAACAATTAGGTAGGTACCAGGTCAAAGATATGAATGTATATATTGAGCCTCTTATCGATGAGATAATACAGTTATGGCATGGCATCACTATGTATGACATCACTAAACCAATCAAGGAGAAGAGATTTCAATGTCTTGGAATGCTTGTATGGACAATTCATGATGCCCCAGGACTAACACATGTTTTTGGTATGTAATATTTCATTGCACTTTAATATAATACATAATTATCTAAATTAGATATACCATATTGCATATTTTAAAAATGATCTCATAGTATAATTGTTATTGATCCATCTATTGCAGGTCTTCAAACAAAGGGTAGATTTGCATGTCCAGTTTGTGGCCATAAGATGAAGTATCGTCATTCGCCAGACTTAAGAAAGATGGCGTTTGATGAGTTTAGGCACTTCCTCCCTAGGAACCATAAGTATCGTACTTCTGAAAAATATATTTTCAATGATAAAGAAGAAACTGGATTAAAACCACGAAGAATGACACCTCAGTTGTGGATTTGGAATATAACAGAATTAATAATCATCAAGCAACTGGTACGTAATATATATATATATATATATATATTAATTGTTTATGTAATGTTTGGAATTTTTGTTTTAACTAATGAATTTATGTTATTGTATTTTATAATTATTGTTCTGATTTATTTTATTCTTTGATATCAAGGTCATCGTCGCGGTGAAGGTACTAATATTGTACTTCCACCTGGAATGAAATGTTATCCTTCTCAATTCGCGAGGTTTCCCTACTATGAGGACCTAAAAATAGCTCATTTGTTTGATACAATGCATGTCAGGAAGAATGTGACAGAAACGTTATGGTGAACCATAGATGGTGCACATGATAGAGATAAAATTGACAAAATTTGTGCTGACATTGAGAAATCGAATCATGCAATGAAAAGTGTGATCGACGGATCAAATAACAATGGAGGTCGAAATTATAATAATATTCCATGGTTATTAACAGAACAACAAAGCAATGATGTAAAATAGGTCATTAGAAGAATTAAATTTCCAACAGGTTTTGCTTCAAACATAAATAATATCTTAACGAAGAAAGGTGACTTCAGGGGGGTGAAAACACATGATTGGCATACCTTTGTTAAGGTAATTTTTTTGGTATACGTTTTTGTATGTTATTGCTTGAATACATATTTTAAATTTTCCTTTTTTCTGTTTAATTTGGAAACCAATAATGATTCATTTTTTATTGTTATATTATTTTCTACCTGTATCTCTCCCAAACTACTTCGACAACAATGTCAAACAAGTTATATATGGTCTTAGTAAATACATGAGGTAAGTAGTTTTGATTTATACGCAAAATCTAATTGCTACAATTTCTTTTCGTTCTTAATGAAATGATGTATTAATTTACTTGTAATGAAATATATATTACGTTTCATTGAAATAGCCTTGCGTAATGATTTGCAGATGGTTTTCATTGAAAGAAATCCATCGATATGAAATAAAATATTGGAAGAGAGAAATTCCTCGACTAATGTGTGAAATGAAAAAGTATCTACCTCCAACATTTTTCAATGAACAAGAACACTACTTGATACACCAAGTTGAGTAGATTGAAATGTGTGGACCAGTACACACAAGGTCAATGTGGATGGTCAAGAGGCACCTGAAATCCCTGAAGGCTTTGGTTAGACGAAGAGCACGACCTGAGGGTTCTATGGTGGAGGGATTTGTGGTATATGAATCCATGGTGTATATTAGTCATTATCTTCCTATATTAGCTACGCCAACTATGAAGGCAGTGGATTGCATTTTGGATGTGAACTCCATCAAAAAATTTTAAGTGGAGCACCTGTTGGGAAAAGGTAGAATGAAGAAAGTGAGAGGTAAAAGATTTATTATGTATAACACATATAATGTTTCATTTTTTACATCATGTATATGATAATTATATTCATTTAGGTATTATTATTTCATAGTTTATTAATTAATATAATTTACCATGGTTATAAGTAATATTTATTAATATTGGTGAATTTTTTTTTTTTTATTCAAGTGCTCAAGATTATGAGGCACTACTTTTATACATTGCAAACAAGCTTGAGTGGATGAGTGAATGGATTGAAACATGTAAAGCACGTAACGACATTAGGTTATCATGGCAACTATTGTCTGAATTGATTAGAGAATCATATCGTAGTGGAGATGGAAACGTTACGGACAGGGAAATCGATTTAGCATATCGTTTGAAAGATAGAAAGGTAAGCAATTAATTCACCTATTTTACTCATTACTTATTTTATACTATATTTATAATGCGACAACAAGTTTGATTTTTTAGATAATTTTCATGCTGTGTAAATTATATGATTAATTATTAATTGAGAATGCATCTTTTTCATGTTTGGCATATTGCAGTTGAAACACCACAAGGCTATGTGGTGCAATGGTCGTAAATTTCGCATTAAATAGTTGGATGATAACAGGAAAACTTCTGATAGTGGGATAACTGTAGTATTCCAGGTCACTAATGTTTCCTCCAGGAGTGACAAACATCCTCGAGAATCTGAAAATAGATATTATGGGTTTTTAGATGATATAGTTGAGTGTGACTTTAATTCCTTCAAAATAGTTTTGTTTGATGTCAAATGGTATAGGCTATGAATGAATGTACGTGATGATGATAGAACACTTATTCAACATGACAATGGATTTCCAATGGTTAAAACATTGCAGTTTGAAGGAGGAAAAGATTACTATGTTTTTCCAAGCAAATGCGAACAAGTCTTTTACTTAGAGGTTCTAGGTGAGAACGAATGGTTATTTTCTATTAGATATGATCCAAGATGAAGGCCAGTAGAGTATATTGTAGAGGAAGAAGATGATATTGATCAAGAAGAATGTGATGCAGTGGCAGATGAGCAGGAAGATGCATTGACAGATGAAGAAGATATATTAGAAGATGAACCAGGCATAGGAGATGAGGCAACAATTATTGATGATGATGTCAATGAGGATATTATTGAAAATGACATAATTGATGATGATGATGATGACATGGTTGATCATTTCAACACCGTTTCTGAATCAGATGTTGGTATATATGTCGATCAGTTGGATGAAGATCAAGAAGATACAGAAGAAGAATATTGATACAGATGTTATGTTTGAGTATGAGCTGGTATGTTATAACTTTATATTTTAATATGTAGGAATTATTGTCTTTAAATAATTTACTAATTATGTGGGTTTGTTGCATGTTGTTTATTATTTCAAACCAATAAATAATGGCCTTACTATTGTACAAGATAAACTAAAATTATATGCCATTTTGAAATCAAACCTAGGTTGGCATTTGAAAGGTTTTAATACCTATTTATATGGTGGAGCATTACCGCCGTAAACTATGGTTTCAATAGGAATTTCAAAAAAATTACAAAGGTTTCAGATTAATCATGGTGGGCCTTTCAAAATTTTACATTAATCACTATAGCTACCCTGCATGTAATCAGTACTACAGCTCCTTGCCTTTTCTAATCGACTCAAACCCTACTGGATATACGCCTTTGTAGATCAGTACTACAACTCCTTGCCTTTTCTAATCGACTCAAACCCTACTGGATATACACCTTTGTAGATTAGTACTACAGCTCCTTGCCTTTTCTAATCGACTCAAACCCTACTGGATATACGCCTCTAACTAAAAATAACCGCTTGTCGCGCAAGAAACTCTAGAAAGCAGGCCCTTGCAGTAAAGAACCACCCATCGCACAAGAAACTCCAGAAAGCAGGCCCTTTTTGCAAAGAACCACGCGTTGCTCAATAAACTCTAGAAAGCAGGCCCTTCCTCCATCAGTAGGAAAAATGGTATGGCCAAATAGAATTTTTCCAGATTTTGAAAAGTGATTTTACCATTTAGAATGCCCAGGATTTGAAACAGAGCAATAAATTGGGCTGCTGTTTTCCTTGAATAGGGCATGCTTGTAGATTTAGTTTTGTTTTTAATAAAAGTCAATGTAAGACATAACGAATTACCCAAACCTCAGTCTCCAGCATGCTTTCCATAAAATTTGTCAGTTGATTTCCATCATCACAATTTGGTCTTTACAACAAGAAAAATTGATCACCATTTCCTACCATTTTCCTTCAAACAATATTAAGCACATGCAGTCATCATCTGACTTTTATAGATCCATCAGAAAAGAAGACCAAGAAACACATGCTTCGACAAATATCATATATTCCATACACACTCAATACAATACCACCAGAGCTTTAGTAAGGACGGGTTAAATATAAATTAAAAAGCGGGATTTCTATGACTAAAAACCCTAAAATTTGTAAGTTCAATATATATATGAAACCAAACCACAGCACACCAATATTTAGCACCTTAAAACTAGGATCAGATCAAAATCTGGCTACAACTATCATTGAATGTAGACAAGTATGCGAGAGAATTTCTATTTTTATTTTAAGCTGGCGAAGCCATCTTCGTGCTTTTTAGGCAGCATCCACTTTCTCATTATATCTTGGGAGTTCTGCAAGAGACACCTAGTCACACTGGGGTCAAACCCAGTTCACCTTTTCCTGCTAATTAGCCTCCAATCTGTTCAATTTTACCTGGAGAGATTTAACATATCTAATAGTCTTATTAAGGACAACAGCAATGTCCATGTAATCTTCACCAGAGATTATATTTCTCAGAAGTTGGACCATTCCTTTAAGTCTCTCTTTTTGGGATTTCTTGGCAGAAGCAGATTTCCCTGAAAGATATTTATGTGACTGTCTACATCTAAGTCCGCTATTCTTTGTACTTCCCTCAGTCAGCATGCTAACAGCACTCAATGCACAAATATTTTTTTTGTTGCATTCATTCTCATTGGCATTTTTGCAATTCTTGGTTTGGATGTCCACTTCCTGGGTCAGAGTGATCAGAAGGGAGTTATAAAAAAAAAATACAGTTTTCATTTATGCTAGACTCACCAACCGATTCTTCAATAATATCAGGTCCAAAGTTTGCCTCCTCTTCTTTATGTTCCTGTTGATTAATACCTGTTTTCTTGGCAGAAATCCCAACACTAGTATCATCCCTAAATTTTGTACATGCCTTTTTATTTCCACTATATTCACTTGGTGAGTGACCAGTGCTACTCTCCTAACCAGTGCTACTCTCCTCTTCATCAGAACTCAAAAGAGCGTCTAAGTTTGCAGTGTTTTCATGTAGATGAGTTAGAGAATCTCCAGAGTTTACTTTGCTTAATACATCACATCTCACATGAATTTCATCTTCATTTTCAACCACAGGACAATAAATAAACTCACCCCCATAGTTGTCCAGGGCTATCATGCACAATTGACTCAATCCCATATTTGGCATAGTTGTAAAAGATGAGGGAATAGTTTCCCTGTACCATGTAAAATTAACATCCTAGAGGCCTGATGTTCCTGTAGCCAGTACTTTGGAAATTGTGTTTTTCTCCATGGCCATGTTTTCAGGGTTGGTCTCTTTCTTTGCCTTGCCATTTTCGGGAAAAATCTCCAAAAAAATTTGTACTAGTGCAGGGTGAAAATTAAACCCACATCTGTTCATATTATAGTCACACATGAACATACTATTGTAATAATCAGGTGCTTGTAATTGGAAGGTATCAAGAAATCTAATTTGTGATAATTTATCAGCATAATCACCACCCCAAACATTGGCACAATTTCCACGTGGCATGGATGATACATCTCCCTTGATAGGAGTTATACATTCAGCATAAGGGCCAGATAAGTTAGCCATGTGGATATAATTATAGCTAATGCTAAACGTCAATCTCCAGCATGCTTAAAACTAGGATTAGATCAAAATATGGCTACAACTATCATTGAATGTAGAAAAGTATGCAAGAGAATTTCTATTTTTATTTTAAGCTGGCGAAGCCATCTTCGTGCTTTTTAGGCAACATCCACTTTCTCATTATATCTTGGGAGTTCTGCAAGAGACACCTAGTCACATTGTGGTCAAACCCAGTTCACTGTTTCCTGTTGATTAACCTCCAATCTGTTCACTTTTACCTGGAGAGATTTAACATATCTAATAGTATTATTAAGGAAAATAGTAGTGTCCATGTAATCTTCACCAGATATTATATTTCTCAAAAGTTGGGCCATTCCTTTAATTTCTTAGCAAAAGCAGATTTCCCCGAAAGAGATTTATGTGACTGCCTGCATCTAAGTGTGCTATTCTTTGTACTTCCCTTAATTAGCATGCTAACAACACTCAATGCACATATATTCTTGTTGTTTCATTCATTCTCATTGAAATTTTTGCAATTATTGGTTTGGATGTCCACTTCCTGGGTTGGAGTGACTAGAAGGAAGCTATCAAACAAAAAAAATGGATCCTTTTGACAAGAAAATGCTACAAAAAAACCCACAGACAATGACTGTAGTTGTCATCTCAACTTAAAAACAGTAGTCACCCCATTCCTATCCATTTTCTATTGAATCAGCTGATTCAATTACAACCAACAAAGTTACAATACAATTCTGTAATGCCTATTTCTAGGATAGTTGGACCCTTTTCTTGAAGCAAGAGTTATTCAAATTAAGAAAAGAGGAGCGTTTCAAGGTTTCAAGAGTTTAGTTCTTGACTCTAGCTGAAAACATGGAATGAAGGGAAACCAACGAGCCTTGTTATATTCGACCTATGGAGGAGAAGCCCTGAACAAGCTAGTTAGGTGATGTAGCGCATAGCCCCACACACACTATTTTTTAGCTTCGATCACCTTTGTATTTTTCCAAAGTATCCTTGGCAGGGTAACCTTGCCACTTTATATCACTTGTATATTTTACAATTTCTTTAATAGCAGTCTCCCAATCATTCACTGCTTTCTTGAATACCACAACAAATTTTTCCATATCCAAATTGAGGATCACTAACATTTATTCATGGCCATTTACACTCTCACTTCTACACTTCCTCCTCCACCTCATTATAGATCATGACATCTATGTTACTAAAAATTTTGTTGATCAATTGATATTGCTGTGAAGCAGTCAACACAAATCATTTGATTTAACTCTCAATTTTTCTATAACAACATATTCTAAGAGGCACGGGTTTTCAAAAATTTGAAAAGGATTTTGTCAAAATGCTTGTGTTATGAAAATGGAGAGTATATTTTATGAATTTCAAAGTTTCAATTAATTTAAATTGGTTGGATGTGATAGGCTAGAATCACTACAAGGAAAAGAACCTCTAGAGGATGTTTTTGAGGAACCCCTTATAAAAATACCCCATACATCTGTTTCTAGTGTAGGTTACTAGAGGAGGTTGGCGGGTGGATGGTTTTGTAGATAACTACACATCTGTGGTTGTATCTTGTGTTCATTTCCACTTTTTGTATGGTACTGATGAAACTAGTAGAAAGTCTAATTTAGAGGTCAGATCACTGCTATAGTAGAATGTGATTATGTTGTTGCTTTTCTAGTGTTTTGTTTCAATTTTTTGTGATTTATATGCAGCAGACTCAATAATACTGAAATTATGAAGCTGATTTGTTTCGATAATTAATATACCTTTTGAGATTTTAAAATTTCACTACAAATAACCCAGTTTAGTCTCATTGTCAACTCGTCTCTTGTTTGGGTGCCTTAATGTGCAATGACATGTTTCCAGGATTGAATTCAATGCAAGGCATATTTGAAACTCTAACTCTGTCTTTCGGTGTCTTATTAGAAATTATTTCAATTTTCATTTTGTGTTTTCAAGTTAGATATTGTTTTCAAGCTTTTACATTTATAATTTTATTGCAATGTGGCAGACTGATTAGGGCAATACAAGAACAACCTCGAGATAGGATGATCGTGGAAAGGGGCCAGCGAAAGAACATGTAAAGTGCCAACATTGCTTTATCTTTAGGTATTTTAGTTATTTACATAATTGAAATAATATTAATTTTGTTTAAATATGCAGACACTTGGCCATAGTATTCCTGATGATTCATCCCTATCTCCATTGCTCTTGCTACGAAAAAAAGGCGTGAAAAGCAAGGTCGGAATTTGATACTTTGATAGACACGCCTCAAACACCTAAAACATAAGAGAGGATAAAACAACTTATGACCCAGCTAGAAACATATCAAGTAATAATAAAAAATTAAAAGGATATTTTTTTTGTTCTGCATGAGATGAATTGTGATATTTTGATTTTTAATTTTTACATTGACTAAACTAACAAAAAGTTCTTTTGTATGTAGCGTTATCTGACACTTGCTGAACCCGATGTTGGTGGTAGTGGGAGACAAGGGCAAGAGATTTCCCAGCAACCCTCTTATACACCTTCTATTCCTTTAGGTGTCAGCCAAGAAACACACCCTGCCCAAGCAGACACCCAGCCAACCGCTAAACGTGTTGGCAGTGATGAGGCTGATATGGCCAACTACATTATTGCATTTCCTGGAGCTACACGTGTCAGCTCCACGGCGACCATTAATGGCACGTTGTTGGTGAACAATGAAGGTGTCCCTATAAAGCACGTACAACTCCGAGGTAAGTTTTAATATTTTAACTATTTCATGTACTCTATCTAAAACATATTTTATCATGATTTTTATTTTTAAATTAATGATAATGTCTTCTTCTTTTTCTGTGTAGAAAACAATGAGTTCTACAGGTTTTTGGAAAGCCATGCGTCGGTAATTTTTGGCCCAACCATACGCACGAGGTGGAATTCCTAGAATTCCAACCTGAAAAAAGAAATTCTAAATTATCTAGAAGCCCTTTTTAGGGTGGGCACATTTGACAGAACAACAGTGGCTCGGGTAGCTGGAAAATATTTGAAATATACCAGGGATGCCTATAGGACGCAATTGAAATTTAACCCTAGATACGAGCATCCTCTCACAGTTCCAGAGAGTGAGTGGAGAGCACTCATCAATGACGGAAAAGAGAAGAGGGCAAAGAAAGAAGGAAAAATGCCAACTGGACCCGCAAGGTAAATTACAACTTTAATTCAATAGCTTTAACTTTCTCTATGTCTAAAATAAAATTGTGCTACGTCATATTTGACTTCAATGTTTTGATGATAGGTTGCATGACACCTCAAAGGCAACCAAAGCTAGGATTGAAAAAAAGGGCCATCACAAGCTAGGCCAGGGCGGCTACTTGAAATTAGCCGCAAGAATTGTAAGTAGCTAAACATCTTATAATTAATTGTATCACCTTCCAACATTTTTGTAATCCTATCAAATAACATTAAAAATACACAATCATATGTAATGTAGGGTGATGACTTCGGAACAGAAACTACAGAGGAAGATAAAAATATCGCTTTCCATTTTGGCTATCAAGCTGTAGTTGAACGTCGCAGAAGCTTGGGGCAGGTCCCAAGATCTACAATGCCTGATAAGGTAAAACATTAACCTTTCAATATTTTTGTTTTCGTCCATAAATTTAATGTCTAACAACTTTGTTTAAATCGGGGGAGCAACACTACCGACGAGGTAAATAACCCAGTTTTAGAGCCAGATGTAGATGATCCTCTCGTGCAACCTGATCATTGTAGTGGGGACCAGGCCGACAATGCTGCTATCAGTGAGGGCCGTGACGGTAATTAATTTCCACTTATAATTTTTTCTAATTATACATTGATGGTTGTCCTTATAACGTTTTTTGTTTAAATGACAGAGAATGTTTCCCTTGAGGATCTTACCACCAGAGAGGAAGACAGGGCAACAGTCCCAACGGCGACAACTGATGCACCAGGTAAATAATCTCATTGCAATTTTTTTTATTAATATTACCGAACTAGTTCAATGATATTTAAAAACTGACAATTAAAATTTAATATTATCTGTTTTTGTAGGCGATGCCCCGTCACAGGATGAGACCGGACATCGTGACTACGCAACTAGGTCAGCAGTGCGAGTCGAAAGGCACGAAACAGGAGTAGAGCACAATGATATTGATGATGTAATTAGGAGCTTTAGAAATAGGAAGAAGAAAAAGAAAATTTGATAATGTAAAATATTGTATTATTATAAGACAAACGTTACCATACTTGGAACGTTTTTTGCGTTATATAAAAAAATCATTTATCATACTATTTTTATGTCAAGCACTAATTTCAATGTTTCCTTGCATACTTTTTGTTGCATTGTTTTTTTATTAGTTATTGAATTTTTTTTTTATGCTCATGAAAGTAAAAAATGAAATATAGATTGGGTATTGGGGAATTGAGAGTGATGTGAGGGGGGGGGAGGGGCCATAAGAGCTTCCACCTTCACGTGGTTGGCCCTGTTTAGTAGAGAATAATGTATTGGAGCGATTTAATCTTGGAGCAAACCTCCCTTGATCCAGCGTAGCAACAAAAAAGTCACTGTTGACTTAGTTGCTACTCTTTCAGATCGTGGGAGGCTTGTTCCAAGTTCATGCGACTCCAATAAATTGTTCTTGAAACAAAGAGGAGCTTATTCGGGTATGTTTTGACATTTTCAACATATGTTCTAACATTATCATAAGAATGCATCTTAGAGTAAAAAATACTACATCAATTACTTGTATTTATTGTATAGATAATGATGGATTTTGATTGACTTGGCAGTGCAGGTAAAAATCCTCTTGCATCATGAGCAATGCAACTTGTCAACCAGGGTCATGTCCAGGATATTTTTGCTTGTGCGCTTGACCAAGTTCGTAATGTCACATTTTGTAAGTTCCTTTACAATTCATAATTCAATATTAAGCTTGTTCATGATTATTATCTAGGTTTTTTGTATGTGTTTTTTCATCTATTTGATTGTAAGCAACTCTGCATGTTTTCTGTTGTTCACTATGATTTCTCCCATTACCACTCCCAGGATGAATCCGACTTTATTGTTACATAGGTTACTTTATTGTTACTATGATTTCTCCATTTACGATTTCATAGGTTACATCATGTAAAGTTGTTAATCTCAGGTTGGTGATGAGCTTTAGTTCTCCAGATTTGGGGCTTTTATGATATTTTCTCCCTCATGTCATTCCTGCATCACCTCGTTGTTTGAGCATGCCAATTGTCTACCACTTGTACCAATTGGCACATGTCAATCTCTGAGTGGTGCCACATTTCACCTATTTTCGGCCCACTTGACCACCTGAAAAAATCAAATCCACACACCATGTGTCTTTATCATGGAGTGCCACATGTCTTAGATATTTTAGATGCTAACATCATGCTTCTAATGTGTTATGTCAACCAATCACAGTGGTCCATGTGGCCTTGTGCCATGTCACCAGTATGGAAGAGAGATTTGAGCCTTTTGTTTTCATTATTTTTCTATTATAATTTTTTTCTTCGGGACGGGAAATCCCTTTTGCAATAGATGGGGATTTTCCCATTTCCCTGGAGTCATCTCCTAGGAAACCCTTCAAGCCATCATCCAAGAGGCAATCTGCAACTCTCTGTTTTTGCCCTCTTTCCCTTGAATTATGCGCTTTTAGAAGACCAGTTAGGGCACTCTTCTAGCCCTTATCCCATTGCTTCATCATTGTATCAACTTCTCCCACAGGCTGCTTCTATTTTTTGTCCACTTATAGGAAGAAAACACTACCCTAGATGGAGGTTGCTTCTCAATTGTCCCTACCACACTTATGGACCAACTAGAAATATGAACGTTTCCCTTTATTATGGAGACACCCCCATGCTACTACACATTCAATTCCAGGAGCTACTTGCTAAGGAAAACTCCTACACTATGCCTAACGCTTCTCCAAAAAATCCCTCTAACTATTGTTGTATCAACCTCCCTTTTTGGTCTTTTAGAGAAAGGTGACCCTCACACCATCACGCACATAATTCTATCACAAGACTCAAACCCAATCATACATATGTTCTCCACAAACTTCTCTTCCAATTCCTTAAAATGTGATTTGTGTTTTTTGAAGAACTCGGCCCTAGTTAGGGCACCTATCCCTGCTCAAATCCACCCTTCCTCCCACTTGTAAGCCTTCTTCTTCATGTGTTCTTGTTGGAGACAGTTGTCGCCTTATTGTGGCTTGTAAGTACCTCTAATGGCCTTGCTACAGGACAATAGCGCATTTATATTTGTAAATGAAAATGAGAAAACAAAACATGGACCTACTTTTCCCCAAGGAATAAGGTTTAGACTTCGACTTCTCCTCCTAACCATGATAGTCCATGGTGAGTAGAATGGAATTGTTAGAGATGATTTTCTGTTACACAAAAATTCGGGACCTTGCCTAGTCTTGAAATTTCAATGACATTGGGGCTATGGCAGCCTCCTACTCTGCCTCTTGGGCCTTGGTACTGATGCATACAATAAAATTGATCACATAGACTAACCAAGCCCTCTACAACCATATTTACAATCTCTTTTATTCTTGGGAAAAATATACCTCTGGTAGAAACTAAACTATTTATAAGGCTAATTTCTGGTCCTGGAAACATTGTATCATTGAATATGAATGTACTGTCTACCACCTTATCCAATGGCTAGAGTTTCAAAACTCAATCTATGAATTTTGTAATTAACAATGGGCTTGTCAGAGTAACCAAGGAAGGAGAGATGATCTCAAGCTAATCAACTGAAATTATATTCCATAAAGGGCCTACGCAAATTCTTTACCATACAAAAAGTAAAATCAGAATGGGTTGTGGTTCATAGGCCCTATTGGAGGTCATTCCTATAGGTTATAATAATAAAAGGCTGATAGGGACTTCCTTCGCAATTCTTCTGTTTACAACTATTTTATATTTATGAATATATACAAGGGCTGATGTTGAACTAGGTCGTAACTTGTGAACCAATGAGAAGAGGCCACCAAATCTAAACTTTCAAGTAAGGAGAGAACTCTGTAATAGGTGAGAAACAAGTTTGTAGAATGTCCTCTAATATAGTGTGTGGGGGCAACTGAGGGTGATACAAAAAAAATGATGGAGGAGGTTTACAGGAATCCCTTAAAATTGTTGACCGAACCTTGGATTGCAATCGTATAACATAATGATGTTGTTGGATAAAAGTGAAATAATGCTTTTAAGCTTTAGGATCAACCTGTACTTGATCTTATCTTTATAATAGAAACATAACAAAAAGTTGCATCAAGTATAGAACATCTACAAAAATTTACAGAGAGTTTTTTGCTTAGTGATTCCTAAGTGTTTTAAATTTGTTGCTTAGTTTTCTACCCAAAAAGTTGTTGGTTGTTGTTGAAATGTTTCCAAAATTTGTAAAACATTTCAAGATGGAACAAAAATCTTGTGCATTTCAAGAAACTGATAAAACATTTTAGAAAGCCAGAATGTCACCAAAACACTTTTTCAACATTTCAAAGTAGTGACACACTGGAATCTATTTCTGATTTGGCAAACAAGATTTCAGGGGTCCTCCTGGAGTGTTTTTAGTTACTTAGCTTGGATGCCATCAACAAAGAAAAACTCTGCTATAACCAGAAAAAGATGTATTAATTGAGCATGAATCCATATTATGGGCATATTTGGGACCAATAATTGGATTGATATATGAATTTTGTTGGTTTGGGGCATCCTTAATTGAAAGCATCACAAAGTCTTGTTGGCTATATAATTTTGTCGACTATTATTGGCATAGTTTTTTCAATCACAACCACCATTTATCTCTGTCATCAGTTTTTATAGCAAGTCAATCATATGATTATTCTCAAATAAGAAAACATTCTAATCCAATACCTTAGTTACCTTTTCTTCATTAGACTGCCATTTCTTCTATTACTCACTCTCATCTACTTGTATAACAAACAATGTTTGTTGGCTTGAAATTCAAACCAACGTCCACATAAGCATCCAATAAATGTGTTGAAGTATACCACTGGCATTTCAATCCCCTGTTACAGAAACTATCTTACCTGAGATAAATAGTACTCCCCAAGTCATTTATATACTAACCAAAGGCTCAATGACAGAGAAGTATTTAATTTCTTAATGGAGGTGACTGGTCTCTCATTGCCAGAAATATATTCCACCTCAGGGTTTTAAGCTTGGGCCAAGGGCTACATTTGCATAAACTATAAGAGCTTCTATCTCATCCAATATTTCATTTTTATGACCAATGTTTCATCCAACTGAACTCAAAGTTGCTAGTTTTATTGTTGCAATTCAATTGTCCCGCTTCACTTTGAGTAGATGGTATCTGATCTCATCACCTATGACTTGGAAGGTTCACAGAAAAACCTATGATGGTACTACATTAACATATATGGAAGTGAATGCTAGATTTCAAAAACTACAAGAGTGCCTATCTCATCCAATATAGCATGTTTATCACCAATGTGCCATCCCACTGAACTAAAAGCTACTAGTTTCATTGTTGCAATTCAATTGTCCCACTCCACTTTGAGCAGATGGTGTCTGATCTCACCACCTATGACTTGGAAGGTTTACTAAAAATCATATGATGGTACTCCATTAATATCTATGTAAGTGAATGCTTGCTAATGCAAAGAAATTGTATGGATCATCCAAACAAGAGGGTGGGCAGTGTGAGCAGAGTGTTCAGATAAACTTAGGAATCACTTAGTTTTCTGTAGAAATGACCAAGTTGTTCATACGAGACTATATGAGTGAGTGCTTGGTCATTTCTCATATAGTCAGTGCTTAGTTTTCTCTAAGGACTATTAGAGAGTTGATCATTTCTGCACTAGTCTCATCATTTCTGTTATATGATCGGCAGCCTTAGCTGGTGATTGGATGCAAGGTTTTAAGGCCTATTTGGCATAAGACTGTTGCTATTTTAGGACAAAAAATGGAAACCATTTTCATTAGTTAGTATATCCGCTTCTCCAATGTGATACTCATCAAATTAAGAAACAGTGATGCCAAACTATATGGCCACCAACACCCAAATCACCTTTTCTTTGCCACCCACATCTTGCTCCTCCACTTCACAATAATAATAATAATAATAAATTAATGATGCAGAACTTTCAACATTTAACACTTCCGCTATGCCACTCTGCAAAAACTACTCTTCTCTTTTTACACCTAAGTTTTCATGCTCAGATGTATTTATTTAAAATTAAAACAGACCCAAATTCACACAACAACCCTTCAATACATTAATCCTTGCCTTTTCTCGAACCCACTGGAGCTTGAATCGATTAGTTCACTGATTGTTGAGGTGATACTTAGCATACCCAGAAACAATTTCTAAATTTCATTCGGAGTGATCCCATTACAATTGAAATTTCTCTCTTTTCATTAACCCGACACTGTCTTGGGCTTTTTTTTTCCAACGCCATTTGACCACGTATTGATAAGCATTTAAGATTCTAAGCTATAGGATAAACCACCTATTATGTTGACACATTTCAATGAGCATGTTTATAAATATTAAGAATGGCGTTGACCTAACAAAGAATCTCTCAGGAATAAATTACGTCTGAAACTAAGAATGTAAAGGCCAGCTTGATTACAAGCGTTTCCTTTGAGTTGAGTCCCCTGCATGACATCCTTCCCTCCGTTGTGAAGAATAAAACAAGCTAATTTTGAGATATGAATGCCTCTACCCTTTTTTGGTAATTAAGTTCCATAAAATTCATCTCATCCCGTCTTTAAAGTTAAGCATATCTTAACTACTGTTTGCAAACTGTTCCGGTTCTGTCCCCTTAGATTAATTGTTAATCATTGTTGTATTTTCTTTGTTTTTTATTTTCCGTTCATAAATAGAATGAAATTCCTCCATTTGACTCAAAATTCGCTCATCATCATCACCCCAAAATTATTTTTCACTTGAGGAGATAAGGCCTTCCAGATGTGCAAACACCACTTCAACAAAAGCTTGAATTATTGTTTCCCCAAAACCCGCAAATTATCTCATAGTAATGTTATCTTGTCAGTAGTAAGAGAATGATACCTTAAGGCAGAATATGTTGGATCCTCAAATCAAATTGAAGTAACTGAGCTAAGGAATTCCAAAGGATTATCTGACCAAACAAAAATCTAAAGCAAGGCCTATCTTTTGTATTGTTGCAAGTCCTTCTTGATGTTGTTCCTTTTTACACATACAACTTTGGTTGAGTTTGGTTCTTGCTGAACATGCCTTTTTTATGTTACACTGCCTGTAAAGGCTAATCTGTTAAATTTTGGGTTTTTCCAGTGTAAGATGGGCATTACATAAATGTGTGCAATTTTTCTATACCTCTAAAAAATGAATTATTTAATGTCCCAAATTTGAAAATGAATTCCCTTCCATGTCTTAGGACTAATACTTGGATATGTCTCTTTTATTGATATGGAAACCTTCAATCTCAAAATGAATCATCTCATTTTTATTTGTGGGTATGGACTGTCATAAGGATAGGGGTTTTCTTCTATCATACTTTTATAGTGTTCTTTCATATTTATGCCCATGTCATGTTCCTGCAATGCGAAATGCTTGTTTTTCATTCCTATTTTCTTTTAGTTACTATAAATTGTATTTTCTCTGGTCATATACACGTTTCCAATTCTTGCAGAAAAGGCACTTTTTGGAGAAAAGGAGTGGTATTTATTCACTCCTAGGGACAGGAAGTATCAAAATGGTTCTTGGCCCAACAAGGTTGCTGGCTCAGGATACTGGAAAGCCACAGGTGTAGATAGACCCATCAGTGCTAAGGGAAGCAACAAGCATGTTGGAATCAAGAAGGCTCTAGTTTTCTATGTCGGAAAAGCACCTAAAGGAAACAAGACTAATTGGATTATGCATGAATACTGCCTTGCTGATGTCAATAGATCTGAAAAGAAGAAGGGCAACTTAAGGGTAAGCAATTGTTCCTGTGTATTGTCTTCTGTGCATATTCCTGTGTGTCAATAGACATTGTAGGTGTTGTTTGGTTTAAAACACCTGTTAGGCTGGATGCCATTGTGGCCTAGTTGTGACAGGGCCCAAGTCAGCTAGACTTGTCACTCTAGGGAATAAATCTATTTTGGAAATAGGGGTTTATCATTTAAGCTATAAAATCAAGGGTTTTCTCACGATTAGATCACGATGAATTGATGCTACACTGATATCATAATGAGACTGTGGATATTCATTTGATCAACATATTATTGATAAATATGATTATGTCCAACCATATTATTGAAGAGCTTTAAGGGCTTTCCTCATTTGATGACACATACACTTCAAAAATTTATACATTCATCATTTGTATACATGAGTTTAGATCATAAATATAGCATCATATAGCATTCAATTCTTTGTAATCATAATAACAGAGCTTAAGGACTAGAGGAATCCTAGTGATGTATTGAAATTCTTTGAATATATATACAATAAAATTCTTACTCCTTTTTGCTGATACATATTTCTTGCATATGTTTTGATTTCAATTCAACAACATAGTTAGATCAATTTCTCGCTTTCTGAACATAGAACCAATTTGATGGTTTTCTTTATATAAGTTGACTCAACATTTTCTTTGGATTTATCTATAACTTCGATTGATTTCTCTGTGATAGTTTAGATGTTGGAAAGAGGCTACATGTCTTCTTGATGCTTAAATCAAGTGCATTAGTTTCTCATATGGATGTTTGGTCCTGAATGTCATTAGACTGTCCCCCGCTGGCAGCTGCATTTGTCACTTTCTTGTCATGTAAATTTGAAAACCTAAAAGTAGATGCTTCTTGTCCACTGTTATTATTCAGTTGGCAACATGGTACTGCATCCTTTGTAAACCATCGTTCATCATATTTAATACTTTGTCAACGCAAGTGTTATGATCTGAATATATTAATAGTTTATTTCCTGAAGGCATCCCTTCATAAAATTTGATGTCCGTTACACTAAGCTCATCATCGTTTGGAAACTTCATAGTGGATCCTATAATATTCTTAATAGTGGATAGTTTGGTCTTTTTTCTTGCAATTGAGGTTGAGATGTGTAGTAAGGAATCACTGTAAGAGGTGTATGGAGAGTCCTTGCTGACACAATTATCTTTACCTCCCCGCATATTTTAAATTGGAAGGATGTTACTATCAGAAAGAGTATTCCCTTCCTTGGGAAGTCCATCCTGTTCTCTGATATTTAGCTGACTTATTACACCTTCAGAACTACTACCTCTAGCCATGGTGTCTTCTTTAGGATTTTCCTCTCATTTAGGGGGATACAGTCATTTCCATGCTTTCGTATTTGCTTCAACCTTTCTCATACCTTTTTTTTCAATATTGAGCTTATGATCAGTGTCTCTTGACTTGTTTTTCTTGCCACTATTTTAGAAGTCGTCCCATTTTGTTCTTCTTAGATGTTACGGCATTTAAATTCTTCTAATTTTTTGATTTTTTATACGTGTTGCTTTTCTAGTGTCCTCCAAGACTTTTCTTGCTGCTCCCAAAACTCTGCATAGTTTTCCCAAAAAATTTCTTTCATTGGTTCCATTTTTCAAATTTTCAAATACCATCTCCACTGACAGGACTTTTTAACAGCAAAATTTTGAATCCAAACACTAAGGAGAGCTGGTCTCTCTCTGTGTCAATAATTTCACTCAATACAGGCTTCTACTCAAACCAAGGAAGTCTACTTTATTTTCTTCTTTCTGATTCATTTATCAAATTCTTGGAAATTTATTAATGAATGTATTCGACCATCCTTATGTAAACCCCAAACAATAGAGCCTTTTTTATTTTTTTATTTATTTCACGCTCAAGACTATAACATTTATACTTTGTATTATAACCTTGGTCCCTTATTTATAGAGCCCTTAATATATATTTGGAGCCTTCCCTTTGTATATTTTATCGAATGTATTAGCCCAAATCACAACTTAACCCACTCTCTAAGGTTTGAACATAATATAACAAAACACTTTCATACTCCGACCTTATCACTTAACGTTAAACCAATGGTTCGACGAATTTAAACATATGCACAACACTTATAACATTCGACCATGGGTTATAGCATTAACACAACATTCATATTGTATGGTGGTTCATGGGCCCCACACATTCATCCTAATTAAACAGTGTTAAATCAACATAAAATTGACAGTGTTTACCTGGAGTTAACTTCTGTGTAGTTGAACGCGCGATTATCATCAGATCTCTTGGCCTCCAAATCGGATGACGCACAACAATATCGTGATATTTTTCCTGTTGGACCTTAACACGTCAAAAAAATGCGATGGGGGCAGTATTACCCTAGTGACATGGCAACATATAATAGGATCATGTTTTTTTTTTAATGGTTTCGCTCTAGGCCAAAGGCAGCACGACGTGAGCGGTAATGGGTTTGGAAACCCACTCTGGGATTAGAACAGTGCACGACTAGAGTTTTACTATGGTTAACGCGTTTCTTTCTACGAACTCTGTCTCATTAACTCCGTGTCTAGCTTCAAACAATATCACTCGACTAACGATGAAACAAGTTAATTTCTTCAATGGGTAGGGTTTTCCACCTTCGACAGAGTTCAATGTTCTTTGGGCAAACGAAGTATGGTAGGTTCTCACTCCTATATAGCTTTGTTCCAACACACAGAGCTCGACACCTTATACAAAGGCTCAATATCCCTCACTTGGGTTGAGAACCACTACAAACTCACTCAACCAATGGACTCACTGTCGGCCTCTTGCAGGGGTTCTATATCAATTTGACACATTCAAATTAATTACTGAAAACCGGCACTCAACCACAAATAGAGAGGGCTACAGGAGATTTAACACAGCAATTGTTCTTCTTCAATTTATCAACGGAGTT
The DNA here is from genome assembly GCA_034641835.2 of Pinus albicaulis. NCBI lineage: Eukaryota > Viridiplantae > Streptophyta > Pinopsida > Pinales > Pinaceae > Pinus > Pinus albicaulis. The sequence continues at coordinate 796,095,108 of CM076569.1, forward strand.
CTCAATTCAAAAGAATCATTCTTCGAAGAATGTCGATACATACACACAGATAGGCAATAAGGCTAATTCTTATTCAATAGAGAATACATTTTCTTAATTCAATATTTCGCTGTCAAAATCCCCCCTTTCATTGTGTCTGGGGTTACAATATATATTTCACTGTATGATTCCTCAGTTCCTCTCTGAGGACCATTTTTATTCTAAACATAAAAGCCTAATTACATAATTTCTGACAACAGAAACTGAACAGATGAACAAAAAAAAAACTATTCGATTTCTACAGCTATTGAACTACTCCTAACCGCAACATACAACTAAGATGTTGACACCTTGCTGTTACAAATTTAAATAATTTTGAACCCTTCTAGCCACAACATGTGGAAAATCCTCCTACATTGCTGGCTAGTGTCTAATGCCCCTGCATCACTTTTTCTCTGATACCATTGTAGAGTGCTAGGGTAATTTTTCTGGAGGGTTTCTCACACAATTAGGTATTTTTCAACATTTTCCTCTTAACAATTCACAAGGTAACAACTTTATTACAGCCATAGTAAGTAATTCATAAGATAACACTTCAATACAGAATATGTTTCCCAGTCAACAATGTAACGAATAATTCATTTAAGTCCCAAAGTTTCAATCTTAACTGAGTTTGAGCAACCAGATAATATAATTAATCATGCAGTCTATAATCACACAGAAATTTGATACTTTTAATGTCTCAGCTACACTATATAATACAACTATCTAAAACGTAAAAATCAGATCATGTTCTAAAATGATAAAAATCAGATCCTCTAGATCTTGCTGGCATCTTGTGTAGGATCACCATTCAATTGTGCTTTAGGGACAACTCCATTGGCATGTTGCACTTCTTGGTGACTCATGTCTTTTAGTTTAGCGCAGGTATGATTACTTCACTCTGGCCTCTACAATGTAGCTTGTGCCATAGTGTACCCTTCAAGACTCTACATTCTGCTTTAGGACCCTCCTCTTACAGTGAGAATTCTAGGGCTTCGTCCTGAGGTGTGCTAGATTTATGCGAGGGTCATCCATTTGAATCCTCCAAACTCTCTGACGTTCACTCATGCAATCTGACACAACTTCATATTTTTTTTCTTGCATATGTGTTTGAGTTTAGAATTATAGATTAGCACATGGTTAATTGTTGCAAAGTGTTGATTGTGGTACTGTACAGTTATAATAACAAAGAATTTTTGTTTTGAAAGGAAATCCTTGTGTAATCCCCTCTCCTTCCTCGACACATCTAGATAGAGGGAAGCTATTCTGAGTCATTTAATTTGATTTGAACCCATGATCAATGCCTTCCCCATCAGAACTATGCCTTGGGTGGATGTTCAACCAATTTTGCTAAATGTTGGATCTTATAGTGTTTGTTGATAGATACATATCCATAAGGTTTTTTACTCCATATGACCACAGCCTTGACTATTAGAAGAAGTGGACTTGCTCCATTTTTTGTTACCACCAATGATATATGGCAGGTGCCTTTGAGCATTGGTCACTCCCTGTAGGATATCATCCACCAATGGATCAATCCATTCACAGTGGTTGATGAAGCTGAGGGAAAGCCCATATCTGAGCCTCCTTGTTTGTCCCTACAGCAAGCCTTGACATCCTCTCCATCCTCTCTATTTTACTGAGCACTTAGATTTCTAGTCTCAATCATCTTTATTGTCCGTGCACATTCTCTTCTCTTACACTCTCTCATAACTAGACATTTAACAAGTAGTTTCTTGTTTTCTTGTAGACCTTAATATTTTTATGCTTTCAACATTGTTCGAGGAGATGCTTTTACACTTCTACTTTGTGCCTGAACTAGATGTGTTATCTTAGTCCCTTTTTCCTAATTTTGTGGTGATTTGTTGGACATTAATACAATTATATTTTATTATTTTACATGGCAGCATTTTTTAAGTGTTGTTCTTATGCAACAACTGGTGGAGATGTAGGAAAATTTTATTATTTAACTACAGGTGGTGGAACTGAAACAATTGATCTTTTCTTATTTCTTTTTTTTCATATAACTGACATCCTTTAACAACACAACAGTTATGGCATAAACACTTATTTTCTGTATGGCTAAATTTTTGGTGTGCTTGTACAATCCTGCATATTTCTAACCATAGCACATGCAAATATTTTTTCAAATGAAGTATTTTCCCCAATGGAACTCATGCGATTTTTATATACACATCTAGACAAATAATATTATTGTGTGTGCGCGCAAGTGCTAATCTGCCTAAATTAGGGTTTTGGGTTTTGATCCCTAGGTGGAACTTGTATTACCTACACTATTTGATCATTGTTTTATTTTGATCATTGTTCTGTTACATAATTTAAGTGTCGAGCTACTGGGAGCAATGGCTTATTGTGCAACTCAACAGCTATCACAATGTCTTCCACAAATTGTTCCTAAACTGACTGAGGTTTGGATCAATGAAGAAATATTGAAGTAAACTTTGAGATTTCTTAGGGTTCTAAACTATCACAATCATTGTTTTACCTAATTATCTTATTCTTTTGGTTCAATGATCTAGTTCTTTATCATGGACATTGCAGTTTTTAACAAACACGCACCCAAAGGTTCAATTCGCTGCTCAGATGGATTTACAGCAGGTAACATGCCTTGTATCCGAGTGTCAATTCTAATCATCTATATTTTGTTCAATATTTATTGCTTATTCTTCTATTCAAATAATTGTTATTTGACTTGTGCTAACTGCATCAACAGGTTGGTAGTGTAATCAAGAACCCTGAAATATCTGCACTAGTTTCAACATTACTCTTGAGTATCTCAGATCCCAATGAATACACAATGCATTCCCTTGACATTCTTCTGCAAGTATTTTTTAAAGTTTCGTGTCAGGCCTTCTATACCATTTTTTGCGAGATTTGATATTGGTTATTTATTACCAACATCTTGTATTTCTTTATCTCTTACCATCATTGCAGACAACGTTTGTCAATACTATTGATGCTCCATCACTAGCATTGTTGGTGCCTATAGTCCACCGCGGTCTTAGGGAAAGAAGTGTAGATACTAAAAAGAAAGCAGCCCATATTGTTGGAAACATGTGTTCTTTGGTAACAGAGCGAAAGGATATGCTACCATATATAAGCTTGATACTTCCTGAAGTGAAGAAGGTATTGGAAGAATATTTTTCCTTGCATGTGTCTCCGCCTCTTGCGTACATCCCGACCTCTGAAAACAACCCAGAAGACTTTGAATGATTTTGTGTAGGCCGAGAAATGTTTGAAAGGCTTGCTTGTAGTGTTAATATTTTAATTTTTCCTAGGCTCTATGGCAGAAATAATATATTTGCTTTAGTAGTACAAACTTCTAGAATCTTAAGTGACTGTTTGAACACCAAAAGTTGTCATTATATTTTTTTTTGCCTTCGAATGAGAATACAAATTGTTAGCCTTAAAGGAGATTGGATTCCAACCACTTCTGTATTTTAGAAGCTTATATACATTTTTTTTAATACAGATATATTGCAGGATTTTTCCTTTACTAATATTGAAACTATGGCATCTGGATAACAAGTTGAGCAAGCACATTTGATAAAAACAAATTTTGTTAGTCCAACTCCTTCAAAAAGAAATACCCTTGGGAAATGGAATAAACGTGTTAGGGTGTTCTCATCAATGCCAAGCCATTACAACTTATTACATTTCTATATAACATTCTAGTGATTATTGGGTCACCCTTGTACAAGACGAGCATTCTTGCTTGCTATGTTGCATTGTGTGGGTTCTGTTTTGAGATGTGTGGCTTGCGCTGCTGTTTGCCATAAAATTGCATTGTCTTGACAGGTCTATGTGAGATGGCCTGTCAACGTGCCTTTATTTCTCATCTTGCAGGTCCAAGCCAGGCATTGAGTCCAATTTTTCTTCCTTTATTTCTCATCTATTCATTTTTACTACTATTTATATGTACCAAAAGTGCCATTTCCAATGAAGGTAGGTGTTACTGAGAATTTTAGGTGCAATTTCTTTAAATTTCTCAAGTTTTTGCCCTGAAATTTGAACTCTTGAGCATGCATTTCATCCTTTCCTTAGCTCTGTCTTGCAGAGCAGACCAAAAATGTAATGGCAGACATGTTTGTTCAAGTGAAGCTTGGCCATATAGAATTACCACCTTTATGGACTCTGCAAGAGGACTGCTTTTTTTTTGGTTGCAATTAAAGTTGCATTTTGTTCATCAGGCAACACAAACTCTTATCAAATTGCAAGGTGTAATTCCAATCTAACTAAGATGGGGTGGACAACATGCCATGAACAACCAATTCAAAAGTGCTTGTTAGGGTTTAAGTAGCTTAAAATTCTTGTTCCTAACATTAGTTTTTGAAATATCAATTTGCTAAACTATTTTAACCCAATTTTCTCTTGATTTTATGGAAATTGGGTGTTTGGATCTAGAAAATTTAATCTCTATTATTTTGTCTTCTCTTAGTATGAATACAATTTTAATATGTAAAACCCATTATAGTAAGTAATCAAGTGTTCACTGGAGAAGCAATGCCCAGTTTCAACACTCATTCTCTCCTCCAAAGTTATAAAGCTCGAGTATTAGGATTCATTAAGTTGGACATGGAAAGCGTTTGATATGCAAGATTTTAATGAGGATTAAGGTGCAAGGGAACGAAGGTAAAGTTCCACATGAAGGATAATTTTAAATGGGTTTTATAACCATTTTATGTCCTGTTTTAAAGTTTCATTTTTTTCTTTTTAAATTGAAACCATCGTCGGTATACCGACGCATTGTAAGCATCGCTCTTTCGATGCCTTATAAGCATCGGTCTTTGTAACACCCCTAGTTTCTATGCTTTTTCAGTTAGACATTTGAACAAAAATCCAAAAGGGAGTGCACCCCAATGGACAATTATTGTGTGGATTCTATTTAAATATTTATTAATGAAAATAAATGGAATATTAATGTGTATACTATGACCATATGAGATTGGAGATCATAAACCTAATCCATGAGGATATGGACAAGGCTAAGAATTTCCCAAAACCTTTCAAAAAGCCTTGAAAGGAATTATTTCTAATTTAGATTTAAGAGGAAAAATATGAATTCCCCAATGATGAGGAAAATAGTTGACAAGAGGTAAAAAGTTGAAAAAGCAGAAAGCAGCTTTAAATTCCCTCATTAAGGGAAGCCTAGGCAAACAAGAATAAAAGCATCCTACAATTCTGGATGCAGAATTAGAAACAGGCTTTGGGGAAAGCATAGCTTAAGTAAGCCACTCTAGAACAGATTGGGGGTTGGTCTATTCTGAGAGAGGATCTCAGCTTAGGGGTGAATTCTGGAGATTGAGGAATTCTATGGTTGGGAGGATTGGTCATACGAAAAAGTGGTATGCACACTATTCTTATGAATTTTTTTACTATAGATGATGTTTTACAATATTAAAAATTTTTGTAGCTACCATTTTGAATTAATTTTTACTGAGATTTTATCATTCCTTATATTTAACAGATTTCAGCAGGAGAAACTAATCTCCAAAATATGTATAGTTGTAGGAATAGAAATTATGGAAAATTATCAACCAGAATCTCTAAACCAGAATATGGTCTAAATGTGGAGATATATATATATATATATATATTATTTCCATAATCTATACTGAATACTGTAACATTAATCTGCTTCAAGAATGTACAATTACATGAACAGAAAGCATACATAGAATTTCTAACAGTTCAGTTAAGATCTGGACTTAATATACCTGATTTACCAAACTGTGTATAAGCATGAAAAGAAAATATTAGTTCAAATAGTAAGGAAGGAGCAATATTTAGAAAATTTGAAATTATATTCTAGAGTTCTGTGAACTCATTATAATTGTGCAAGAAAAATAAATTCCACTGTACAGTAAGGATATAATTAATTGAACAATTCAACTTCTAATATAAATAAAAAGATAGATGTCATTGATATATCTGTAGTGGAATTAGTCTATGATATATCTTGATCAATTGAATGGAAAGTTAAAACAAAATAGGTATTAGAAAAATATAATACTGATCTATGTATGGTACTATAAAAAATAAAAATAAACGAAGATTTTAGTACATAAATATTATCAGAGTGCACATTATAAAAATCCTCTATATTCTGGGTAAAACACATGTTGAAATTTCTGTTGAAGTTTCAATTAACTCTATTTAGCATAAATGATGTATACTTGAATAAGAGAAAAGCTAGAAATTATAAATTAATACACAACTGTATGTTCTATATAGTTGTCAAAAATGATACATTATACAGAAACCTTACTACAAATTAAATTGTACACACTGTGGTATTATACAAAGTGAAATAAGATAAAATTTTATCTACCCTGTGAATAATAAATAATAAACTACTTGAAAGCATCAGTGAATAATTAATTGGGGTCAATATTCATATTAATGCAAAATCGAAAGATAAATATACAATCACTTGGGAAATATTATTCCCAACACGGAAAATAGAAAGAAGCTCATCGACTGACCTATGTCAACGTATGAAGCATTGTTAGAAATCATTCCAGGCAATAAATACATGTGTTTTCTATTCAAAGGAAAAACCATCGAAGGGGGAGAACCTTACTGTGAACAAACATAGATAGAATTAATATTCTCATATCGATAAATATTTAAAATAAAAAATTATTATGGCAAAAAGAGAATATGTATGAACTGTGAGAGAATGAGAGAAAAACGTACCCATTATACAACATTTAAGTTGGGAAATTCTTTGTAAGGATGAGGAAGAAATTATTAGCATAAAATGATTTCAATTCGTTAAATAAGAGAAGAAAAACAATCAGATGTACTACTAAATTAAATAAATTACCTGGTAAGGTGTGAGAGGAGGGTTAATGAGAATAGAGCAACGATAATGCTGTAGCCATTTCCAACTGAGTTATGAGTCAAACTCAGAAAATTGACCCTTAAGAATCGATTTCATTGGCGGTGACTATTCCATAAATAAGAAAAATTACAAACAAGAGAAAGGAACATGAATCGTATGAGAAACATTTTAAAACGAAATAGAGAGGAAAGTTTAACCTTCAACAATAATAATAATTCAAATTTAGCTCAGACGTGGCATAAGAAAATAAAACTTTTGATACTTACCGAAATGACTGTATCAATTTGATACAAATTAAAAACTTCAAATCAGAGAAATGGCGGAGCTAGTCTCATCTCTATCGTAATAAGAACACGACTAACAAGGCAATCCAAAAACGAAATTATTATTACCTGAGATACGTCGAGCTCGGATATGAGTAGAATCGAACGTCTCTGTTAATTTCTATGGGAAGAATGATGAAAATGATAACTGGAAAGAAGAATGAAATGGCGTCAATAGCATTTTATTTCCCAACTAAACCCTAATAACCGTAGAGATCTCACCTTCCACGTGGTAACATCTAAGAAGAAAGGTGTGGATCGATGCTATGACCTTGGGGGTTGGGTGACGTTTGAACTCATAACTTACAAAGACCATATAAATAAAACAGAAGGGATTCAAATTTAATGTAATAGTACTCAATCACATGGGACCGTAATGGAAAAAAAATTTAATATTACCATGTCAACAGATAAATTCTTGTCATATAAATGAAAAAGGGTCGTAATGATACGACTATCATAAATCACATTACGGATTAACAATCCCAATGCATACCAAGGCGTAAACCACTTAGTGCAACGTAAATGTGAAATCACATAGTCAGTTGTACAACGATTCTGGCATTTATGAGGAGAAGTATCATCATGTGGCAAAAGGTTAATTAAAAATTTAAGGTTCGAACATAACGTATTGTGAATCGATTTTGTAACTCGTATGTGGACATAATCATTCACAAATATATATATATATATATATATATATATATATATATATATATATATATATATATATATATATCAAGATACGTACAGGAAGTAAATATATATGCAACCTAGTAGATATTAAAAGATGACAATATAACACTCTAGTCCAATATAGTTATGAAAAAAAATAAAAATTGTGAGATAATATATAATTGTTGATACAAACATGTAATTGTCTAGAGAACAAGTATTAGGTATAATATCGTTCCTTTACAAGTTTAGGAAGATGAAATATAAAGTGACTGTTATAGTTAGATTATGAAAGAAAACAATCACTATTCGATAAACCTCTCTTTCCTTAGTAATATTAGTACATACTTAAGGAAGAATTAGAAGAAGTATTTAATTAATTTTAGAAGATGTAGAAGAAGATTGGAAAGGGTGAAAAAAAAAAGTTTGGCTGTTAGATGAGAGTCGTTACAAATGGTATCAAAGCCCAAGTTGGAAAACTGGGTTGTTTTTCTGTGCTCACTGTTATGAAATTATTATTATATTTAAGAAAAAAAATGTTACTGATGTTAAGTTGGTTTAGTGTCAAAAGGTACTGAAATTGAAAAATATCAATGGCTGAAGAAGATGAACTCTATGTCGATCTGGGTGGTAGAGATAATACACCAGATCCCAATACTCATTTGATGGATATGTTGCATAGGTTGCAATGGGATATGGCCGAGCTAAGAAGTCAGAATGACAGGCTATCTTTAGCCAGTGAGGAGCAGGAAAAATTGATAAGAGAACTGACTTCATGGAACAGCTAAGAAGGTGAAGGTTCTGGAAAGCGGAGGAAAGGTAGGTTCTCAGATGATTTTGAGGAAGATGATACTACTAGACACCAGTCTAAAAAAAATAAAGAATTACAAGGTAAATTTAGAAAAACTAAACCTCCCTCCTATGATCGATAGAAGGAGGAAGATGTTGAGGCATGGCTTCTGAATATGATTAAGTATTTTCAGGTCTACGAGTATGAAATAAATCTGAAGGCCAAATGAGCTATCTACTAGCTGCAAGGTAAGGCTACCTTGTGGTGGGAGGAGACAAAAATGGTTCATGCCATTGATGAAAAAACCGTGACTTGGGAAGATTTCCAAGTCAAGTTTAAAAACTGGTATTTGAATGAACGCTATTATGATGACAAAGAAAAAGAGTTTCATGAACTCAGGTTGGGATAACTCACTATAGATGAGTTTGTAACCAAGTTCACAAATATGTTAAGATATGTTCCTTATATTCGTGCAGAGAAAGAAAAAGTGCAAAGGTTTTGAATTTTTTGCCTACTGTGTATACAGAGAAAATAGAGTTCGATAATCCAAAAATCATGGATGAAGTGGTGAGGAAAGCCAGATTATGCTACCAGTACTTTAAAGGAAAGAGTGAACAAGGGAAGAGCTGGACAAACAAGGGTGAATTTAAAGGAAAGAAACAGAAACCAGCTTATTTGAAGAATTTTGGTAGGAAGCATCAGCGAAAGAACTTTAACAAGCCAAAGGAAAGTCAAACTGCTCAATCCCAAGTTGGTTCAAAGAAAATAGATGGGGATGATAAGAAAGAGTGAACTGTTAAAATGCGGGAGCCTTTGAAGTGATGGGGTTGCGGAGAACCTCATCTGTTAAGGGACTGTCCACACCGAAATATTCATATGGTTCTGAGAGATAGAGAAGCTACCACAATGAATGAAATAGAAAGGAATATCCCCACTATCATTGCAGCCTTTGAGAACCGACAAGCAGAACATCAGTCTACTATGGTCGAGATGGAAGGTAAATTTTTTGATCAATCTGTTACTATCTTAATTGATCTAGGTGCTTCTTTGAGTTATATTAGTCCACAAGTGGAATAAAAATGTAAACTCAGAATAGAAAAGTTTCAGCAGCCTTGGCTAGTATAGTTAGCTATAGGAACTAAATGCAACGTAACTCATAAGCTACCTAAAACAGCTATTAAATTGAATGAATATTCGACAAAGGTAGATTTAAAAATTTTGCCATTAGGTTCCTATGATTTACTGATAGGAATGACCTGGTTAGAAAAGAAAAATACTATGCTGAATTGTTGGGATAAAACTCTGCATTGCATAGATGATGAAGGAAAACCATTCATACTAAAAAGGAAACCGAAACCTATTTCTGTGAGGTGGATCTTAGCCCTTCAGCTAAAAAGAATAGCTAGGAAGGGATATGAAGTATATGTTGTACATGTTGAAGAATTAGGACAGCAACCTGAAGAAAATCTGTTAGACACTTTACCAGTAATAAAAGAGTTTAAGGAAGTTTTTCCAGATGAGATTCCTCATCTTCCCCCTAAGAGAGAGATCGATTTTTCAATCGATTTGGTGCCAGGAGCAACACCAGTTTCTAGAGCCCCTTACCGAATGAGCCCCGCTGAACTCCTGGAGTTAAAAATGCAATTACAAGAACTGCTGGATAAAGGTTACATCCGACCGAGTGTATCTCCATGGGGAGCACCGGTGCTATTCGTGAAAAAGAAGGATGGAACCTTCAGAATGTGCATTGATTATCGTCAACTGAATAAGTTGACAATCAAAAATAGGTATCCATTGCCCAGAATAGATGACCTTTTTGTTCAGGTAAGAGGAGCTTCAGTATTATCTAAGATTGATTTAAGGACTGGTTATCACCAATGTAGAGACTCAAATCTATATTTTACTAGAACGCTAGGCTTAAACACAACGAACTCTGACCAGAGATTGACTGGGAGGGCATTTACCAGATATGTCACCTCCTAAAGAGGATGAGATCTGGAGGCTACCTGGCCCTGTCCAGGCTCTGTCTAAGAGTACAATAGAACACGACAAATGACACTGAGGCTATCCAAGAAGGGGTGTGACTAACTGCCAATTTATAACCATAGTCATACAAGTTTCTGAAAACTTAGTAAAAATTTAACTATTCATACCATAAGCATACAAAGCTGAACACAAGAATCAGTTATATCCAATTTCATAAAATTAGACTTCATACACATATGAAAACATCATAAATAAAAGCGATATAAATAAACGTGTACCGTACACCCTGAAATGAGAGCCAAACTGGACCTGCTGCTTGGTGAGCTCCTTTGATGTCGTCTACCTCCACGCTTGAATGTTTCGTGCTCAAGCCGAATGCAGTGACTCACCGGTTAACCTCCCAGCCTACTCCTTGGGTACTCTCCTTCCCCGCGCACCCCCGAGCTGCAATGGGGTTGTACAAACAAAGTAAAATGCTAGCTGACAGAGGTGAACCTCTCTTGGCTCAAGAGTCCCCTCTCTATAACACTCTGTCTCACCAAACTCAACTATAGCTCATAACCACTCAATTTTGACATAGTCTCCTCCATCCAACAATAGGGTAAAACCAAAAGTCCTTTTTCCCTTCCCTTTCCCTTTCTTTTATAGAATGTTTCATAGGTGACACTTGGAACTTCATGCATAAATAATTATTTTTTTTATTAACCCAAAATTTGATTATTCACCCACCCATGTGTCATCCTCTCATCAAGACTCTCCAAAATAATTTACTTAATTATTCATTTAAAATAGTAATTTTCATCAACCCAATAAGACTTCCTATTTCTTCTCCTAGTTGTCTCTTGATTCCCCTTTTCTACTCCTTAATTTGTGTTTATTACTGCAGTTAATTGATAAGTCTAAGATTTGGTCCCCTAAACTACCTCAATTTGCATTTATGATGAATATTCTTATGTTGGCTCTTGCCACATGGAAGTTCTCTAATTTCTCAAATTTTAATTTATTAATCTTATTATAATTCACCACCCTCTTCTCTTAATGAAGTTTTTAATAAATCTTTATACTTAACTCTATGTCCCTCTTTTCCCCTTTTTTCCTAATTAAGTTACTCATATACATTATACATTTAATATTTTGTTTTAACAAGGAAAGGGTAGAGTTATCATGGTAATTAATTTATCTCTTCCTATTCCTCCCTTACCCTAAGTTTTATTCTTGATTTAATTCTTTTGGTTCTAACCTCATATATCATTTGTTATGAATTAGTTGGATTTCATATATTGATTATACTTATTAGTTGCTTTAATGATGTCGAGGATCGCGTTTAGTCATGCCCTTCAAGAACTTCCATTCGAAGTTCCAAGGGTGCCATGCCTAAGAATTTATTTTTGATGCCAAGGGTGCCAAGTCGGTCGTGCCCTTCAAGAATTTCTCTTGAAATTCCAAGGGTGCCACACCACTTGCCCTTCAAACATCCAGTGGTTATGAGGGGAAATATATGTGCAACTACAGAGACCCTTATCATCTCGTATGTTGCCTGCTATAGTGAGACTAATGGTGCTGGGGATCAAGGAGTTTGCCTTGATGCGCGCCCCCCAGAAATCCTCGTGAGCGAACCCAATTTGGGACCTGCCCCCATGGCATCATGATCTTCAAGGCGAAGGTGTTTCGACCTTTCCAGCCTAAGTCATGGCGGGAGTGCTAGTAGGTGAGATCAGAACACTGTCCCACCCTCCCATGAAGTTCCATCCAATTGTACAACCCCATCACCCATATGTGAGTCATTCGGCCAAGCAACTAACATGTTCATCAACCAAAGTGGGGCACTACATTCACCCCCTCTTAATAATGGACTTCGCCCCGAAGTCCTTAGATTAGGAAATGAAATGAAGATAGGGATGCATATGCTTCATATCCTCTATTAAAATTTCTATCCTCATTGTGACAAGTATCCTCAATTTTTAAATCAAGCAATTTCTCCCTATTTTTTGTACATTAGTGAATACCGAAATATTTGAGGGTTATACTTAAAACATCTTACATCTTCTTTATGGTTCCCCTTTACGCAAGTAATATAAACATCATATTTACTTGTTAACTTTGATTACTTCCCTTATATAGTGTTTTAATGGCCTTGGGTGATTATGTGTCATATGCTTTGACGATCGATCCCCACAATTATATTTTATCATTCTTGATGCCAATGCTTTTAGGGCACACAACGTCATTCAACAATGTATAATAAGTGTATGGATATGCTTAATACATTACATAAATATTCATTTTGTAACAAATGTGGACTTCTTGGGAGCCATTAGTTCGTATAAACACCATTCCTAAGTAAGTTAACAAAATATCTACAACAAATATATGTTTATTTCTCATATATTGACACAATTGATTTCTTATGAAATTAAAATGATCAGAATTATCTATGTTTAACATCTATCACCAAGAAATATCTCACAGGAGAATGTACAATTAGTGAGTGACCATTAACTCAAACCACATGTGTAATGAATCTATGTCAAGGTGCATCAATTATTCCTATGAAGTAATCTCAACTAAATCACTTACACCACTCAAGTTTAATTAATAAAAAGGCTTTTAGGCTAGGAATCGTCACATAGTAGATATCCTTTAACATGATATCATTAATATTGTTATATGATAAAGCTCCAACAAAATAAATAATACCATACAAGTATATGATAGGCTCCAAAAATTAGCACTCATTATCAACCTATATCAAAATAGTAGTAATCCTTTTGAATTTCTTAGCTGTCACATATTTGAACCTGAGAGTATTGTAATTATCAATTTCAATGTGTCTAATCATCCTTGTCTCAACAATCACCTAAGCTAAACTCCTTCATGTATCATATGCATGGCACGTCTCTACCGTGCAATTGTTGAATAATATGTAATTTCATGTTCCCTCTTCTTCTCCCATAAAGGAATTGACATGAAAATTTAAATCAATATGTTGATTCCCCAATGTAAAATGTACCGAGCCATATATATAGTATCTTTTTAATGTAAATAATCTCTGATCCATTTTTGGATCCACCAACATGTCCTTAGGTGTTCCAAATCACTTGTGATGGCTAAGCGTTCCAAAAACCACTATGTCACAGGTCATATTCTTTTATAGTAAATTGTATGATCATATGAGATAGATTAAGTGGGTGAAAAACCATGCACAAGACAACGTACTTGTGGCCTTCTTTGTAAAATTCTTAGTAAAACTATACAACTACTAATAACCTAAAAATAATAACAGAAGTAGACTATCATCAGGGATTTCTCAAGATGAAAGGACAAAACACGCTTGTTGTTATTGTTCTCATCATTTCTTTGTCTTCGATATCGAAGGATAGTCTAACCCTCAAGAGTTCTTGTTTGATTTCTGGTGGATGATTCCTCCTAGAGAGAGCCACCTCCAAGTAATCCTTGGATTGACATATTTTCTATCCATATTCTTCGGTCATCATACTCTATTTCCATGCGCTCTAGACTCAAGAATTGTTCCAATATGAACAATTGCTAGCAATCTATTGTTATTGGATTCCTCCGTGAATCATTATCTTTCACTATCTTGTTGCATTGACTTTTATCAATTATATAAAGGGTCTTGATCCGCTTTCAAAGAGTGAAAGGTTTTATTGCCATAATTTAGGAGACTAACATCCTTACGAAAGTAAACATCAATTTACACTCTACTATTTATATCTCATAAATAATTTACTAGTTTATTATTATTATTAAATAACATATCTAATTTATTAAGTATCACAACCTGTATGATTTACTAAATTTTAAGGATACATCTAATATGCATGTATAATCCATTCTAACTTTCAGATATGCATTAGCCATGCTGCACATATATTAAATTGATGTATGTGTTTCAATAGATCACTGTGTCTAACCCTAGATTTATGGATAGCTTAATATTAGACTATGCACCTTAATTTAAGTGAACCTATAATTACTTTGAAATCCCTTCTTACCTTTCATTTTCTTTAAAAATTAATAATATTTATTTTATAACAAGTGTTGCTCCTCGTTATTTAATTTAGAATTTAAGATACGGAAAAATGCCTAACAATTATAACTTATATTGACCAATGTCAAATTAATAATGGTCAATAGGAAAATCCAATCTTATAGTTTTGATTTCACATAAAATAATAATGTGACATGTGAAGTGGATAGATCAATTAATTTTCTTACATACAAGGACTTGCATAAATTTTGGTGGGTTATCAACATTAGTAATACTACATAAAATTTGATGGGAATAAACACGAGTAAGTCTACACCATTTCAGTTTTACTCATAAATAACGGAGGGAAGTAACTCCTAACAAATTTTTATTTATTTACATTTTAATTTTATCGGAATTTCTCTCTCTTATTTTTTTTATTTTTTATTTATTCAACATTTTAAAATTTTAACAATCATGCATGAATAATGCAACCATATCCCTAAATTATAGCATAAATTATAGCATTTCTTTACTATATTAGTTACTTTAGAACCCAAAATCCCATCTAAAATGAGCAAGGTTGCACTTCAACCATACATAAATTTGAACACGTAATCACACTCAATCACTCATCACAGAATAAGAGGGAAATCAACTATCAAATCTTGAGTTACTTTCTACAAACAGCTATATCCTTTTTTTTCTTTTTTTTTCTTTTTTTTCTTTTTATCATTCAATTTTATTTATATATAAAATAAAATATTATAATAAAATATTTCATTATTATTATTTTCATCAATTTCAACACACTTAGTATATATAAATTTAATAAATAACTATGCATTTGAAATTGGTTCCTCAATTTTAATCATATGTGAAATTGCTTTTTCAAAGTATGTGCTGAAACCAAAGGTTGTTGAGATATTTCGTCAAACATTTGTCAGACAATCTCAGGAAAAGCTTAGATCATAAACCATGATGCTAATCAATTTAGTTTTCCAGATACCTATTACGAAAACTGTGAAAAGAGTAAGACATCTCACAACCCACCCAAACTGTTCAGCAAAATTTCCCGCACCCAAACTGTTAAGGTATCAATTGAAACAAATCATGCTTGTGTTTCAAGAGTGGAGAACTTATCCTTCACCAACATGCTTGTAAATCATAATGCATCACCCAAATTTTATTTTTATTTTTCCATTTTCTCAAAAATAACTTTCATATCATTACTTCTTTAGTTATGAAAGTGCATACGATGTAATGTATGATCTTTATCACTCTCAACAACAATATTGTTTTAATAGAAAAGGAAACTAAACAATAATCTACGCTATAACCACTTAACTTTTCTGGATGATGCCCTAAACCAACCATACAACAACTTGAAAGATATTTGAAGACTTCAATCTTTCCACTGGAGTAATATTAGAAGTTAGATCACCCTCCATGTACATGATCATACTAATGTTACTAATGTTATCTTAAAACATTGTTCCAGTAAGTATAATCATTGTGATCCTTGCCTAGCTACAGTTACACTATTCGGTGTGATTTTTAACAGCCTAAAATCAACAACACCATGGACTATATAAGAGGACCATATGTAGGAGACTGTTTACCTCTGAAAAATGTTACTTTCGAAAAGAATACACAGCCAAACATATATACGAATGAAAAATTAGTGTGTATTGTCTTCTTCATAATATGACTAATCTGAACTATACTACAATATGCAATTCAACGATAAGTTTATTTAAATTTGCTTGAATATTTTATTCCTGCCATTGACTGTTCTGGGCAGTCTTCATAGCCTTTTATGTTTTTGGTCGTTCATGCATGTCCTCAGCCATGAGCATTTATTTTGTATGATGTATCCTTCAGTGAGCATGAATGAAAATACAAGGTACATTTTTTTTTTCAAAAAGCAGAAAAATAAAAACGATAAAGAGATACCACAGTATCATACCCACTGCAAAAATCTATTTGTTCACATTGCAAGGTAGAAATGTGGCCAGAAACTAAGAAAATTCGGTGCCCACAACATTAAAACATAAAAAAAAACGGATCTGACAGGCTACCACGCACCATAAAATTCCAATAAGCTAAACCGATAGAACAAAAAGGTGAATGAAAGGGATTTTCATTTTCCTTTCCCAATTATGATTAGCGTTATCTACCCCTAATAGAGTAAGGATCTAGGTATGTCGTTTTACCTCTACATATTTTTGATATTTCTTGAATTCCATATACTCAAATAAAACGTCATTTGTAAAAATGGAACTAGTAGAAAGATTAAATCTATAAATTTGTATACAATTACAATGAGATCACCCATATTAATAATAAACCAGAAGGATCCCCACCTGAAAGATGGGTAGTTGTGTATTTTGTCTACGAGGTAGTGATAAGTCAATTATGCACACTGTCCAATTCATGGAACAGAGCAGAGGACGCTGTGAACTTCCTGTTATCAATCACTTCGTCTTTAAAATTTTGGTCTGCAAAGTGAGCACTGAAGCAAAACCCAAGAAGGCCGATGCATGGTCAAATGCAGACTGGACAGGAGCAGCAGTAAGAACCCCATAGAAAGAAAAAAAAATAGCAACAACATTGCTTTCATATATATGACAGCCAACGGGGAACAAGAATTTCTCCCCGTTTACCCTAATCGCGGAACTACACTTACCTAACCTATTTCTCTGCTGCTCTTGGCTAAGCAATTGTTCATCTTTTAACGGGGTGTAGAACTGAGAACAGCCACTACAGAGTTTTCTTCTTCTTCTTTTTTTCTTCTTTTTTTTGAAGAAAAGATACAAATTTTATCTGTGAAAATATGCAAGGTAAATTTGATCTAAAAATATGCCTGGGACTGTAAACATGTAAACAGATTCGGGATTTTCTTTTGTTTAAATTTTTAATTATTACCTAATTTTAGGGTTTCTAATAGAAAATTAGAAACTTTGAGAGTCAGCATGGTGATTGTACATGAAAATAGAACATTAATCACTCCCCGAGATTCCAGTGATTTCAAATTACGATTACCAGAACTCTGCCTTATACCACGTTGATTTCAGTGGCTTCAAAATACGGCGAGAAATCTTCACGGTGCAAAAGCCAATGGTAATTGCGAGAAATATGTAAATTTATGTGCAGAGTAATAGAATTGGCGAAACTGTTGGATTCTACTGGCTCGCATCATTAAACAAGCCTGCAACATCCCGCATATCTCGCGAAATCCTGATTTTTTTTTTTTTTTTTCTTCGTGGATTATGTTGAAGTATTGATTGCAGACGAATTTACAAATCTACTCTCCAGATCCGTAAACAAAGCCATGGCAGTCAATCAAGTAATTTTGGGAATTCCTTCAAAGAATGAACGTATGAATCACAATTTAAACATTTCGAGGATTCCACCAGCAGCTCCTTCATGTTGGTTCAGTGATTTTCTGAGTAATATGCCGACCGCAAAGAAAATGCGTACGCACGAACATAAAGTGGAATGTTAATGTGCTCATAGTATTTCTTGTTAGGTTTTGGTTAATGTTGATTTCGGCTGCCTACCGGTTACAATCCCTAAACCATTTCCTCTCTTAATCCCTTGGTAATGCCTTAGATGAAACTCGTGTGGATTTCATTGAGGCATTTTGTCAAACTCTTTGGCCATTTGGTTCGTACAGTCATATCGAAAAATGCAACTCATACCTCATTAAGGCATTTTTTCAAACAATTGGCACAAATTCCTTGATTCAAACATGGAAATTTGATTCAAATATGGCACTACAAGCCAGATTTAATAGTGTAAATAAAAATCTATTGGTCGCGCCTACAAATAATAGACTGTCTGGTGTACAGTTACAAGGTAAATGAGATTAAATAAGCCATTCCGGCTGTGACAGTCTACTCTGCCGTATTCATTCTGTCATTTCGTCAAACATTTCGGATTGCAACTGCAATTTGCTCCAATTTATTTTTGACACTCCAAGATTGATACGAAGCTCCGTTCCCTCAAGAATCAGTCCATGGTTTCAGAACCGCTCGGGATTCAACGCTAACATCGGTTATTTCTGCTGGAATTAAGCACAGCTTCAAGCCTGTTAATAAATTTAGCTGTATGTAGCTTTCAATGTAGTTTTCATCTAGAAAATAATGGAAATTTCAGATCAATTTTTTTTTTTTTTATAATGGGATCAGTGATTGTTATTATACAATTACCGATTTGCTATAACCTAAGTAGTTATAATCCCAATGACTTGTGAATTTATTTTTATTTTTATTTTTTTTTTATTTTAAAAAAACAACAATCATATTTAACAATGACAAACTTGGTTGCATATCGGCTTTGGATTCTTTTAGTGAATAAGCAATTTTTTCCATAGACCAGTGTCAAAGTTTTATGAGACTGTCTCATTTAAAAAGAATTTAAACTTGATAGTTGTATGAATCAAGGTGCTAAGCTAAGTTCAATGGAAATTAACACAATCATGTATATAAATATGCTGCAAATCATTAGATCAAACTCATTTAGTTATATCTAATTTAAATCATTGTAGGTTACAAGTCAGATACACCAACTTGATGTTTTTGACACTATTGATGCTAAATGATATCGATTCATTAGTGATGGTTATGGATGGAGTCATAACGGTAATCAAGAAGGTTTCTAAGTCCACAAAGACTACCAACTCATGGCTCACAAAAATAATACAAGGAAAACCTTAATACTTTATGGGCCTATAGGTCCTAGAGGTTGAACCTTTGCTTTGATACCAAGTGTAGAGACTCAAATCTGTATTTTACTAGAACGCTAGGCTTAAACACAACGAACTATGACTAGAGATTGACTGGGAGGGCATTTACCAGATATGTCACCTCCTAAAGAGGATGAGATCTGGAGGCTACCTGGCCCTGTCCAGGTTCTATCTAAGAGTACAATAGAACACGACAAATGACACTGAGGCTGTCCAAGAAGGGGTGTGACTAACTGCCAATTTATAACCATAGTCATACAAGTTTCTGAAAACTTAGTAAAAATTTAACTATTCATACCATAAGCATACAAAGCTGAACACAAGAATCAGTTATATCCAAGTTCATAAAATTAGACTTCATACACATATGAAAACATCATAAATAAAAGCGAT
The DNA here is from genome assembly GCA_034641835.2 of Pinus albicaulis. Taxonomy (NCBI): domain Eukaryota; kingdom Viridiplantae; phylum Streptophyta; class Pinopsida; order Pinales; family Pinaceae; genus Pinus; species Pinus albicaulis. The sequence continues at coordinate 796,114,902 of CM076569.1, forward strand.
ATAAATAAACGTGTACCGTACACCCTGAAACGAGAGCCAAACTGGACCTGCTGCTTGGCGAGCTCCTTTGATGTCGTCTACCTCCACGCTTGAATGTGTCGTGCTCAAGCCGAATGCAGTGACTCACCGGTTAACCTCCCAGCCTACTCCTTGGGTACTCTCCTTCCCCGCGGACCCCCGAGCTGCAATGGGGTTGTACAAACAAAGTAAAATGCTAGCTGACAGAGGTGAACCTCTCTTGGCTCAAGAGTCCCCTCTCTATAACACTCTGTCTCACCAAACTCAACTATAGCTCATAACCACTCAATTTTGACATAGTCTCCTCCATCCAACAATAGGGTAAAACCAAAAGTCCTTTTTCCCTTACCTTTCCCTTTCTTTTATAGAATGTTTCATAGGTGACACTTGGAACTTCATGCATAAATAATTATTTTTTTTATTAACCCAAAATTTGATTATTCACCCACCCATGTGTCATCCTCTCATCAAGACTCTCCAAAATAATTTACTTAATTATTCATTTAAAATAGTAATTTTTCTCAACCCAATAAGACTTCCTATTTCTTCTCCTAGTTGTCTCTTGATTCCCCTTTTCTACTCCTTAATTTGTGTTTATTACTGCAGTTAATTGATAAGTCTAAGATTTGGTCCCCTAAACTACCTCAATTTGCATTTATGATGAATATTCTTATGTTGGCTCTTGCCACATGGAAGTTCTCTAATTTCTCAAATTTTAATTTATTAATCTTGTTATAATTCACCACCCTCTTCTCTTAATGAAGTTTTTAATAAATCTTTATACTTAACTCTATGTCCCTCTTTTCCCCTTTTTGCCTAATTAAGTTACTCATATACATTATACATTTAATATTTTGTTTTAACAAGGAAAGGGTAGAGTTATCATGGTAATTAATTTATATCTTCCTATTCCTCCCTTACCCTAAGTTTTATTCTTGATTTAATTCTTTTGGTTCTAACCTCATATATCATTTGTTATGAATTAGTTGGATTTCATATATTGATTATACTTATTAGTTTCTTTAATGATGTCGAGGATCGAGTTTAGTCATGCCCTTCAAGAACTTCCATTCGAAGTTCCAAGGGTGCCATGCCTAAGAATTTATTTTTGATGCCAAGGGTGCCAAGTCGGTCGTGCCCTTCAAGAATTTCTCTTGAAATTCCAAGGGTGCCACACCACTTGCCCTTCAAGCATCCAGTGGTTATGAGGGGAAATTATATGTGCACTACAGATACCCTTATCATCTCGTATGTTGCCTGCTATAGTGAGACTAATGGTGCTGGGGATCAAGGAGTCCGCCTTGATGCGCGCCCCCCAGAAATCCTCGTGAGCGAACCCAATTTGGGACTTGCCCCCACGGCATCATGATCTTCAAGGCAAAGGTGTTTCAACCTTTCCAGCCTAAGTCATGGTGGGAGTGCTAGTAGGTGAGATCAGGAACACTGTCCCACCCTCCAGTGAAGTTCCATACAATTGTACAACCCCATCACCCATATGTGAGTCATTCGGCCAAGCAACTAACATGTTCATCAACCAAAGTGGGGCACTACAACCAACTCAGAATTAAGGAGGATGATATCAATAAAACAACCTTTCGAACCAGGTATGGTCACTACGAATTTGTAGTCCTACCTTTTGGTTTGACCAATGCCCCTGCCACGTTTATGTGCCTAATGAACAACATTCTGAATAAATACTTAGACAAATTTGTCTTAGTATTTATAGACGATATTCTAATTTATTCAAAAAGTGAGGCAGAACATAAAGAACACCTTAGGATTATGTTGCAGAGCCTTAAGGAGAATCAGTTGTATGCCAATTTTAGCAAATGTGAATTTTATAATGATAAAATTCAATATTTGGGGCATATCATTTATGAACAAGGATTGGCTGTTGACCCTGAGAAAATAAAGGTTATTAGAGAGTGGTCGGTGCCGACTGATGTTTCAGCGGTGAGATCATTTATGGGGATTGCGGGATATTATTGACGATTTGTAGAAATATTTTCTGCAATAGCGTATCCCATAACTTCACTACAGAGGAAACACACCAAATTTTAGTGGACTGAAAAATGCCAAAATAGCTTTGAACAAATGAAATTAAAACTTACTACAACACCTATACTGAATATTGCAGATCCTGATAAAGAGTTTGTCATGTGTACGAATGCATATAGAGAGGGGTTGGGAGGAGTTCTACTGCAAGAGAATTATGTCATTGCATATGAATCTAGAAAACTTAAGAAACATGAGCAGAATTATAGTGTATATGATCTTGAATTGGCTGCTGTAATTCATGCCTTAAAGATGTGGCGACACTATCTTCTTGGAAAAAAATTTACATTGATGACAGATCATATCAGTCTTAAGTATTTCTTCTCTCAAACAGATTTGAATGCTCGAAAAGCTAGGTGGTTGTATTTTCTAAGTGAATTTGATATGGACAAAAAACATATCAAAGGGAAAGAAAACAAAATTGCTGATGCCCTAAGTAGAAATGCCTGCCAAAACAGAAGTCACATTGGGAGTAGTGCCAGTTTTGATTTATAAGAATTAGTAAAAAAGGTAGCAGATCAAGATCCCAACTATGAGAACCTACGAGTGCAAATTATGAAAAAGGAAATGGCTGGATACACCCAAAATAAAAAAGGGCTGATCTGTTATAGAAACAGATTTTATATCCCCAATGTAGACTCTTTGAAAAAAGAAATCCTAGAAGAATATCATAAACAACCATATTCACGACATCCTGGATATCAAAAAATGCTTACAACATTGAAAAAGAAATCATTTGGCCAGGAATGAAAAAAGACGTGGCCAATTACTTAGCCAGATGCATGGAATTCCAACTAGTCAAAGCTGAACATCAGCATCCGGCTGGCCTTCTAAATCCATTGCCAATTTCTGAATGGAAATGGGACATTGTTTCTATGGATTTTATAACCGGGTTACCCAGAACAAAGCACCGGCATGACTCAGTAATGGTAGTAGTAGATACCTTAAAAAAGGCTGCACATTTCATACCTATAAAATCTACTTTTGGGACAGCCCAAGTAGCAAATTTGTTCCTAAAAGAAATTGTAAGGCTACATGGGGTTCCCAAGATGATTATTTCAGATAGAGACGCTAAATTCACAGCAACCTTCTAGAAAGGTCTGTTTGGGGGCATGGACACTAAATTTAATTTTAGCACTTCTTATCACCCTCAGAAGGATGGTCAAACGGAGAGAACAAATCAAATTCTGGAGGATACGCTCAGAATGTATGTGATGAATAGGCCAACTAAATGAGAAGACTACTTACATTTAGTCGAATTTTCCTATAACAACAACTATTAATCTTCCATCAAAATGAGTCCATTTGAGGCACTCTATGGAAGAAAGTGCAATACTCCCTTAAGCTGGAGCCAGCCTAAAGATAATCTGGTACTTGGGCCAGATTCTCTACAAGAAATGAAAAGGATTTTCAAACAAATACAGAGAAACATCAAGACAGCCCAAGGTCGACAGAAACGTTATGCCAACAAGAAGAGAGCGCACCGAGAGTACAAAGTGGGGGACCATATGTATCTATGGATTAAACCCAAAAAGAGCACTCTTTATGCTGGGAGCTGTGAAAAATTGGCTCCTAGATACTGTGGGCCTTTTGAAATCTTGGAAAGGGTGGGACCGGTGGCTTATAAACTAGCCTTACCCCCCCATGTTAAATTTCATGATGTGTTTCATGTTTTGTTATTAAAAAGATATGTACATGATGCTTGTCATATTGTTGATTGGAATGTGATACAGGTGGAACCAGAAGGGGAGTTCCTTCTAGAGCCGCTTCAAATATTGGAGTGGGAAGAAATTGAATTGAGAAATAGAACAATAGCCAAAATAAAAGTGTAGTAGAAACACTTTACTGCTGAAGAGGCTACATGGGAAAGAGAAGCTGAGATGATGGAAAACTATTCATATTTATTTTCGAAATGAACTATAGTAGATAGTCTACAACACCGAGGACGGTGTTTGTTTTCAGAGGGGGAATGTGTAACACCCCTAGTTTCTATGCTTTTTCAGTTAGAAATTTGAACAAAAATCCAAAATGGAGTGGACCCCAATGGATAATTATTGTGTGGATTTTATTTAAATATTTATTAATGAAAATAAATGGAATATTAATGTGTATACTATGACCAGATGAGATTGGAGATCATAAGCCTAATCCATGAGGATATGGACAAGGCTAAGACTTTCCCAAAACCTTTCAAAAAGCCTTGAAAGGAATTATTTCTAATTTAGATTTAAGAGGAAAAATCTAAATTCCCCAATGATGAGGAAAGTAGTTGGGAAGAGGTAAAAATCTAGAAAAGTAGAAAGCAGCTTTAAAGTCCCTCATTAAGGGAAGCCTAGGAAAACAGGAATAAAAGCATCCTGGAATTTTGGATGCGGAATTAGAAACAAGATTTGGGGAAAGCATAGCTTAAGTAAGCTACTCCAGAACAAATTGGGGGTTGGTCTATTCTGAGAGAGGATCTCAGCTCGGGGGTGAATTCTGGAGATAGAGGAATTCTATGGTTGGGAGGATTGGTCATATGAAAAAGTGGTATGCACAATAGTCTTATGAATTTTTTTACTATAGATGATGTTATACAATATTGAAAAATGTTGTAGCTGCCATTTTGATTTAATATTTATTGAGATTTTATGATTCCTTACATTTAACAGATCTCAGCAGGAGAAACTAATCTCCAAAATCTGTATAGTTGTAGGAATAAAAATTATGGAAAATTATCAACCAGAATCTCTAAACTAGAAGATGGTCTAAATCTGGAGATATATATATATTATTTCCATAATCTATATTGAATATTGTAACATAAATCTGCTTCTAGAATGTACAATTACATGAACAGAAAACATATGTAGAATTTCTAATAGTTCAGTTAAGATTTGGACTTAATATACCTGATTTAACAAACTGTGTATAAGCATGCAAAGAAAATCTTAGTTCAAATAGTAAGGAAGGAGCAATATTTAGAAAATTAGAAATTATATTCTAGAGTTCTGTGAACTCATTATAATTGTGCAAGAAAAATAAATTCCACTGTACAGTAAGGATATAATTAATTGAACAATTCAACTTCTAATATAAATAGAAAATATATGTCATTGATATATCTGTAGTGGAATTAGTCTATGATATATCTTGATCAATTGAATAAAAAGTTTAAAAAAATAGGTATTAGAAAAATATAATACTGATCTATGTATGGTATTGTAAAAAAAAAAAAAAAAAAAGATTTCAGAACATAAATATTATCAGAGTGCACAATATAAAAATCCTCTATATTCTAGTTAAAACACATGTTGAAATTTCTGTTGAAGTTTCAATTAACTCTATTTAGCATAAATGATGTATACTTGAATAAGAGAAAAGCTAGAAATTATAAATTAATACACAACTGTATGTTATATATAGTTGTCAAAAAGGATACATTATACAGAAACCTTACTACAAATTAAATTGTACACACTGTGGTATTATACAAAGTGAAATAAGATAAAATTTTATCTACCCTGTGAATAATAAATAATAAACTACTTGAAAGCATTAGTGAATAATTTCAGTTCAGAGATTTATGTTATAAAATCTCCATAGTTCTGTTCATATAAGTTACAAAAATAATGAGTTTATTTTCCCCGAGAAATTAATTGGGGTCAATATTCATAGTAATGCGAAATCGAAAGATAAATATATAGACACTTGGGAAATATTATTCCCAACATGGAAAATAGAAAGAGGCTCATCGAACGACATGTGTCAACATATGAAGCATTGTTAGAAATCGTTCCAGGCAATAAATACATGTGTTTTCTCTTCAAATGAAAAACCATCGAAGGGGGAGAACCTTACCCGCGAACAAACACAGATAGAATTAATATTCTCATATCGATAAATATTTAAAATCAAACATTATTATGGCAAAAAGAGAATAAGTATGAAATGTGAGAGAATGAGAGAAAAATGTACCCATTATAAAACATTTAAGTTGGGAAATTCTCTGTAAGGATGAGGAAGAAATTATTAGCATAAAACGATTTCAATTCGTTAAATAAGAGAAGAAAAACGATCAGATGTACTACTAAATTAAATAAATAACCTAGTGAGGTGTGAGCTGAGGGTTAATGAGAATAGAGCAACGATAACACTGTAGCCATTTCCAACTGAGCTATGAGTCAAACTCAGAAAATTGAACCTAAAGAATCGATTTCATTGGCGGTGACTATTCCACAAATAAACAAAATTACAAACAAGAGAAAGGAACATGAATCGTATGAGAAAAATTTCAGAATGAAATAGAGAGGAAAGTTCAACCTTCAACAATAATAATAATTCAAATTTATCTCATACGTGGCATAAGAAACGAAAATGTTTGATATTCGCCGAAATGACTGTATCGATTTGATACAAATTAAAAATTTCAAATCAGAGAAATGGTGGAGCTAGTCTCAACTCTGTCGTAATAAGAACACGACTAACAAGGCAAGCCAAAAACGAAATTATTATTACCTGAGATACGTCGAGCTCGGATATGAGTAGAATCTAACCTCTCTGTCAAGTTCTATGGGAAGAACGATGAAAATGATAATTGGAAAGAAGAATGGAATGGCGTCAATAGCGTTTTATTTCCCAACTAAACCCTAATAATCATAGAGATCTCACCGTCCACATGGTAACATCTGAGAAGAGAGGTGTGGATCGATGCTATGACCTCAGGGGTTGGGTGACATATGAACTCATAACTGACAAATACCATATAAATCGAATGGAAGGGATTCAAATTTAATGTAATAGTACTCGATCACATGGGACCGTAATGGAAAAACAATTTAATATTACCATGTCAACAGATAAACGCTTGTCATATAAATGCAAAAGGGTTATAATGATATGAATTTCATAAATCACATTACGGATTAACAATCCCAATGCATACCAAGGCGTCAACCACTTAGTGCAATGTAAATGTGAAATCACATAGACAGTTGTACAACGATTCTGGAATTTATAAGGAGAAGTATCATCGTGTGGCGAAATGTCAATTAAAAATTTAAGTTTCGAACATAACGTATTTTGAATCGATTTTGTAACTCGTATGTGGAAATAATCATTCACAAATATATATATATATATATATATATATATATATATATATATATCAAGATACGTATAGGAAGTAAATATGTATGCAACCTAGTAGATATTAAAGGATGACAATATAACACTCCAGTCCAATATAGTTATGAAAAAAAATTAATAATAATTGCGAGATAATATATAATTGTTAATACAAACATGCAATTGTCTAGAGGACAAGTATTAGGTATAATATCTTTCCTTTACAAGTTTAGGAAGTTAAAATATAAAGTGAATGTTATAGTTAGATTATGAAAGAAAACAATCACTATTCGATAAACCTCTCTTTCCTTAGTAATATTAGTACATACTTAAGGAAGAATTAGAAGAAGTATTTAATTAATTTTAGAAGATGTAGAAGAAGATTGGAAAGGATGAAAAAATATTTTTTTTGGGTGTTAGATGAGAGTCGTTACAGTCTTCTGATGCCATGAATGTTTGCCCTTTTCATCGGTCTTGTGATGCTCCATTTTTTTTAAAATTTTTAAATGCCTGTCGGTATTGTGACAGTTCTTCCTAGCGTCGGTATTGTGACACTTTGGGAAAGTGTCGGTATTGCGACACTTTAATAAGCGTCAGAAGCGCGACGTTGAAAACGTCGAACCACATATCATCAGAATTGCGATAATTTACAAATGTCAGAAGAGTGACATTCAAAATGTCAGACCGCATATCGTCGGAATTGCAAAAATTTACAAGCTTTGGAAGAGCAACAGTTTAAAAATGTCAGAAGAGCGACATTTAAAACGTCGGACCGCATATCGTTGGAATTGCAACAGTTTACAAAATTCAGAAGAGCGACAGTTTGGACAACGTTGGAAGAGTGACGATTGTTTGGAAACATCGGAAAAAGTGTCAGAATTACGATACTTTGGCAAAGCGTCAAAATTTCGATGTAATGGCTAACCACGTTTTTTCTGGCCTCGAACTGTCGCTCTTGCGACGACTATGTGTCGGAATAGCGACGAAGTGGTTGTCAGAAATTGGGCCAAATTTTCTAGTGTCCAGATTTAGACCATCTTCTTGTTTAGAGACTCTGGTTGATAATTTCCCATATTTTCTATTCCTACAACTATACAGATTTTAGAGATTTACTTCTCCTAATGAAATATGTTAAATGTAAGGAATAATAAATTTTCAATAAAATTAATTCCTACTTGCAGCTATAAACTTTTTTAACATTTCACAGCATCATCTATAGTAAAAATTTATATGACTAGTGTGCATACCACTTTTTACTATGACCAATCCTCCCAACCATAGAATTCCTATATCTCCAGAATTCACCCCCGAGCTGAGATCCTCTCTCATAACAGACCAACCCCAATATGTTCTGGAGCAGCTTACTTAAGCCATGCTTTCCCTAAGCCTGTTTCTAAATTTTGCGTCTAGAATTTCACGATGCTTTTCTTCCTATTTGCCTAGGCTTCCCTTAATGAGGGACTTTAAAGCTGCTTTTTTCTTTTCCAGCTTTTTACCTCTTCCCAACTACTTTCCTCATCATTGGGGTATTTAGATTTTTCCTCTTAAATCTAAATTAGAAAAGCATTCCTTTCAAGGCTTTTTGAAAGGTTTTGGGAAAGTCTTAGCCTTATCCATATCCTCATGGATCAGGCTTATGATCTCCAATCTTATCTAGTCATAGTGCACACATAAATATTTCGTTTATTTTTATTAATAAATATTTAAATAAAATCCACACAATAATTATCCATTGGGGTCCACTCCCCTTTGGATTTTTGTTCAAATGTCTAATTTAAAAAGCATAGAAACTAGGGGTGTTACAAATTATCATTTCGTTTTATTATCTATATATATATATATATATATATATATATATATATACACACACATAAATTTTGTTGTTATACTAAATTGTCCATGTAATTTGACAATCATCTATTCTTGTTAATCATGTTGTAACCACTTTTTTCAAATATTCAAATATTGTATTTACAACTAATAGTAATTTCAATCAACCATAATCTCTTGTCATCTTGTTTAATCCTATTTAACATTTCATTTGTGAGGTGATTATAGAAATAAGAATTTTGTGAACCATTGTGTGATTTAGCATTGGGATTTTTTGACTCACAAACTCTTGAGCCCTCTACATCCGCAAAGTGCGAGAATTTCAAAGTCTACCTAGATTATACTTTAAGGTCATGATACTCTTCTAGATGATTCCCTGTTCCTCTTTGAAAATATCATAACTGTAATATACCATAATAGGTTACTAACAAAAGAAACATTAAAACATTAACAATGGGATACATTTGTGTATAATCCACTATGTTGATGGTGTACTCCCATCATTCTACTGTTGTAACTGGTCTTTCAATAGCTCTGTAACACCCCTAGTTTATGTTTCTTTCAAAGCTAGACATTTGAACTTTAATCCTAAGGGGAGTGGACCCCAAATGGATAAGTATTTTAGTGGATGTAATTAAATATTTAATTTTGGAAATTAAATAAAATAATGTTGTGCAGATTGACCTATGAGAATTGTGAGATCACTTGCTAAATACAAGAGGATGGATAGAGGCAAATAATTCCCCAAAAATCTTTCAAAAATCCTTGAAAGAATTTATTTCCAATTTAGATTTTGAGGAAAATATAGTTTCCCCAATGAGGTGGAGAGTAGTTGGGAAGAGGTAAAAAGATTTGAAAGGAAGAAAGTAGCTTTAAAAATCCCTAAATAGGGAAGCCTAGGCAAACAGGAAGAAAAGCATCCTGATATTTTGGACGCAGAATTAGAAACAGGCTTTGGGGAGCAAAAGCTTAAATAAGTTATTCCTGAATAGATTAAGAGGTTGGTCTGGAATGGAAGTGATCTCAGCTCGGGGGTGAGTTCTGGAGATAGAGGGACTCTACGGTTGGGAGGATTGGTCAAGTAACAAAGTGGTATGCTCACAGTGTTAAGAATGATTGAAAAATTATTTTTGTTAAGTGTAAAGGTTAATGACTGTAATTGTATACTACTTGAAATGTTTTGCTTATGCTGGTGTTCCATACATTTACAGAATGATAGAGTAATTAAACTCTCTCTGTCTTGTATAGTTGTAGGAATCAGAAATATGAGGACAAATCAACCAGAAACTCTAAACTAGACCCTGGTTTAAATCTGGAGATTATGTTTCCTCATAGTTTATATCTATGTAACTTTAATATATTTCTGTTATAAATAGAATTAATTAAGTAAACATTAGGGAAACCAAATAAAAACCTGTGTGTAGGAGGAATTAAGTAAATGCAGGGCAGAGCTATACATTTTTTGAATTAGCTAAGTGAATTACAGACATATAGATTTATAAATCAGCAGTGCATGTTTGTTTATAGATTTTCTTCTATAATAAGGACTGAATGGAAGAGTATATAGTTTAGTACTATAAACTCAATTGCTATATATATATAGGAAGTAAAAGAACAGGACTAAACATGTTTACTAATCATGTAAACAAATGTGGTCTGAGAATTATATATATATATAAAAACTATTGTAAATATCCTTCTTAAAATAAGGGACAAAACTTAACAATTACTAGAAATTATAAACTATGCATGTGAACCTCTATAAAATGCATGCAGACTATACATGCTGTGAAAGATAACAAATAACTCACACATCAGATTTATATAAAATGCTCGTGGCAGTGTGAGCCAGAATAGAGCATACTGCATATGTTATAAAATAAAATCAACCTGTCCAAAGTCCACTATTATTTACACCAGTAAGTAATATTTGTAAACTTGGAATCATGAAGCATAAGTAAAGACATACTAATAGGGTATTATGACACATCTACTCTTATAAACCCGATGATAATAGTCAACAAATTGAGGTAGCTGGGAATACTCTTGCAGTACCAACATGTAATTGCAATTGAAGAAATAAAATAACATAAAATGCTGAGGAAGCACAAATCTAAGATAAGATTAGTAATATTATCAGTTTTACCCAGCAATAGAAATAAACAGATACAGTCAAAAGACAACTATTGTCGTAAGCATCAACATGAAACAGTAAATCTGAAGTCAACATAGTATGTCAAAACCCTGTTCCTGTCACCCAGGAAGGGAATATGTATATATATCTATTTGAAATTCATATATAAATTCATGAACCCAAAATTTATAAATTATGACAGTCGTGTCTTAGGACAGATTAACTGAGAAAAATAGTCTCAGCGACCATATGAGCAGAGTCCTAGCAAGACACACCAAGTCTAGGGAAATCCTTATTATTACAGTAGCAACGAGAAAATTTATATGACTCGAGTGGTTGGAACAAAAACAATTGGTATAGTAATGATGTAAGAGTCTAGTCTCATTCTGACGCATAAGCGGTGGATACCGACTTGAAAGCGCAAAATGGAGTGAAATTAAAATTGTATGAAATAACTATTTCACTGTAACTCTGAGAGTTGAAATCGTTTGGAATTCAATTTACCTGCAACACAAACAAGGGACAATGAGAATACGAATCGATTGACTAATATGAACTATAATGCCAACAAATAAATGCAATTGAAACATTTATAAAGGATTACCTTGCCGATGAGGAATTCCTTATCTCCAGAACGACCTAAAACAGAGATAACCGAGCAAAATAAAACCAATTAGACCACCAGGACGTTCAAGGATGAGTGAGGAAGCCAGGGGTTGAATTAAAAAACTAAATTGATTCTTGCATGGGGTGATGGATTGATAGCCGTAGAGGAAGCAAGAAAAATAAAAACGTCACCATTCGAATAACCTCAAGAAATTCACGAAAGATGACGAGGAGTACGCCCTATAAAACAAAAAAAAAAATGATGTAGTATTAATATCCGAAATTATTAACAGGAATATAAACATAAACAAATGAGAAGAAATCTCCACGACAGATGTGTTCAACTGATTGAGACAAATCCTCGACAGTAAACGAAATCAGATGAGGAAAATTCTTTAACCTCAGCTCTCACTCCTTAAAACAGAGCATATTGTTATGAAAGAAGAATACATAGCCAGGCTCATTACATAGATCATAGGCTTCATCATTGAGTTAGCGTAATATGCATCAGTGCATACCTGAAAGGAAATACGATGAGGGATAGATGCGCTCGACGCCAGGGCGAGAAGATGCTTCGTTTCCTCCATCGTGCAGAGGCTCGACACCAGAGGACAAGCAAAACAAATTAATGGCGAAAGAACCACTTCCATAATAACACAGAGATTTATATGCTCGTCCCATATCCAAACACCAACGAAAACCCTAATAGAAAGGAACAATCTCCACCGTCCAGGTGGCCTCGGATCCATGATCTATACATGGATCGATCTGGAGAAATTGCTATTTAATACTCAATAACTTAAAACATAAATGTAGATCTACGAAATCCATACCACAATACCATCAATCGAGTCAAGTGGCCGGAGTATTAAAAGAGATATATGGCGTGGCATGTTACAACCAAAACGTAGATGCATAAAACCTTGAGTATGAATATAGTAAGAACTAACAACATTGAGAATCAACAGCGTGCCATCGAATAGGTGACGAGGAAATTGAAACAAGTTACAATGGCCAATTACTTTAGCAACCGTGCCAATGAGATATAACGAATGCGTTGAAATTCAAATGCACGTATCTCCACATCCCATTTATCATAAATGAACGGTACGCTAGAGATCAAGGATGCAATGATCACGCTCATAGTAGATTCATATCAATGACATGATTCATAAAGAGGAATAGACTTTGAATAATTCGAAATTCAAATCTAGGGTTATAATTCTTGGAGTGGGACGAAGATATAAAATCAATGATTCATAAAGTATACATACAAGCCATAAGAGTATACTATCGATTGCTAAGGTATATGTAGGGTGGGCCTATGAGTATGGTGTGAAACCATTAAAGAACATATCAAAATGTAGGAGCAAGATTATAACTATGGTAGGTGAACCATATACATATATGGGGATCAATATATATATATATATATGTAGTTAATATCTGCTACAAACATTCTGTGGGAAAACACAAATAAATCATACTTACAAGAGGAATATAAGAAACTAGGAAATCTATTCCATAGTAGATCCAAAATGGTAAATTTTGACAAATAGAATTGAATAGCTATGGTTAATAGAAATATAGCAGTAAACTCAAAATATCATTGAACAACTATGGTCAATATAAGCACAGAAATAAACTCTAAATAGAGAAAAAAAAAATTGATTGTGGGAAAGAGGAGACGTTACAAGCTCCCTTACTTAAAATACTTTTCAAGTGAAATCTCATTAATTCCCTTATCAACTTGGACTTTATTTTCGATACCAGTTTGTTATTACTACATAGGATTTATTTATACTAGAATTTATATTATTGGCATATAGATTTGGGTTTTTGCTATAATTTCTATATCTATTTACCATTTCACCTTCTAGAGATTAACTCGGTAATAAGAATCATGTGAATGGAGGATGTTAGTAATTCTCAACTAATTCCTCATTCATAATTTACAAAAAAAATGGCCTATGTGTTCTTAAGGATTCAGGTTTTCTTGCAAATTATCAAGTCCCATGAGTGTTTTTCATGTAAATTTAGAGAGCAATTTAACCTAAAAACAAGAGTTGAACAAAAGAAATAAACATACAGAACATAACCATACATAATATTAACACATGTATTTGATGAAGGAGTTCACTCCTTCTAGGCTACATATCCTTGGTCCAGCTTCCATGGCTTGGGCCTCTATATTATGCTCAAATTTTCAAATTCACCTATTTATAATGATCCTTTGCTCTTGTAACCTGCTCCAATGAGTACAAAATGATTAAAAACGGTCAGCTAGCCTATTTTTGAGCGTGATTTGATCTAAAATTGAAAATGTTATGGCTTCTTCAAATTCTCCCACTAAATTCGACGTAAACTATTTAACTTCCACTAAAACTGGCAGTTTCCAACAATTTCGGACGTCTTCTAAGTTAATCCACATTTAATTTTAAGTGGTATTTAGTGCAACAATTAAGCGCACTTAATGCGCTAATCCAATTCTTAAGTTAATCATCATTTACATTTGGATTAACACTAACAAAACGTGCATAAGGTTAAACAAATTGCAATTAAGGTTTAAACTTCGCTTAGCCTGGAGCTCCCTCTGGTGGTCCTAGGTTGTGGTCCTATGGACCAATGCTGGCCCCTCTTTCCCCCGCCGTAACAATAGTTTAAAAAAAATACAATATGGCTCTGTAGTATGGTAAGAACTAACCCGTAGCAGAGGTGGTATGTGTTGCACATGTTGTGGGGGAGGTCGTAGGGTCGAACACCAACCTCTGCCTAGTACTTAAAAAAACAATTATCACACATTTCAACTTGGGGGGGGGGAGGGGGGGGGTAGCACATGGAGGCCTTCGAGCTAGCCACGTGTCATGCCCTCATTTGCCTAACCAACACCAACCAAATTCGATGTCGACACTTCTCAACTGGTTATTTAACCATGTGGGGAATATTCCTTGGAATATATCTTTTGGTAACTTGGATTTATGGATGCCTAGTCAGCATCCCTATCACAAACTTTTCCTGTTTATCCAAGTGAAGATATCATGTTTCTCAGAGAATGCGATGACCATTTTTCGTGAAACAAAGTGCACCAGATTCAAAATGACGAGCACTATGCAGGCATTCAATTTCCAAGCCAATCTAAGAACTTTGACTTTTGAACATGAAACTGTGTCCCTGATCGTTCCTCCCCACTTGAATATTATTGGAATCCAAAACCTCCTTTGTTATTGAACATGTGGATGAGGGTACAGTTCCCTCACCCTTCTAGTCTCAATCCACAAGAATTTTACCAATTTCAGCAATTTGAGCTTTTCACAAAAAATAGTCTTTTTCCTTGACTCTGGAGACCCTGTCTTGTTTTTGTAGATACCATCATGCTGCAATTTCCCTAAATTTGTAGAACAAAAATCTGTCCTTGCAGAAACAACCTTGTTTCCACATTGGTCATCAATCAAAGGAAACTTGAAACTTGAATACTGTCGACATGGCGATTTTTAGCTTGTCTTGCCTTGTACTTGCGTTGGCTTTTGACCAAGTGTTTTCGTCATTGCCATGCACCCTTTTGAAACAAAAAACAAGTACTTTTGGAACCTCTCCCATCTTTTTCAAGTCACTTCGATGCTTTATATTTTACCTTTTCACTCTCTTGCACCGGTATCTTGCTTCCATCACTCCTCAACACTGATCATGACTGCTGCAAATCTTTCACATCTTGTTTACCTCATTTCAAAGGAAACCTGTTACAGTCCTAAGAAAATTTATTTTAGGCATTAGCAACTTCAATTAAGTCAACTTGTTCATTTGATGCATCTTTTTGAAATTTCTCATTCAAACCATCTCTATCATGCTTGAACATTAACAAAGTCAAATTTAGACTTGAATTCACTATTCTCTTCATTTCTCCTGCATGTATAAGAGACAAAATTATATTCTTATTATGTGATCTAACTATGTATGAAATTCCATCGTTAAACAAGTGATACTTATTCTCGTGGCGAGGAAATACTTGTTTCCTATCATTAAGGTAAGAACTTCCAAAAACAATACCTGAATTCTCAAGCCGCACCACATCAATTTCAAATTCATCAATAAAGCTTGAATTGGTTGCAACCCTTAGGATGCACTTCCTTGTTACTTGCAAGTTTGCATTCTTTCATATCCACCCTAAAGGATAAGGTCTTGGATGTATAACAGTTTCAAGATTTAACTTCTTAACTAAGTTTTTGGAAATCAAATGAGCTTGAGAACCACTATGAAATAGTGTGTCTATTTTGGTATGCTTTGAAACAAATCTCATATGAAATATTTCTATTCTTGTATCTTCATCTTGATTTACATTGGAACAAATTGAAGAACTAGTGATTGCTATGTTCATACCTTTCAAACCATTTTTGTAATCTTTGTTTCATCTCTTGAATCTGGACCTAAGTCATTTTCAATGATTGCAACCGTTTTCCCCTTCTCTCTTGCTTTAATTTTGTTTGGTTTCAACTCTTGATGGAGTTTCCAATAATGGTATTCATCATGGCCATTCTTCGGAAAATGTTTACATGTGAGTTTATATTTTTCTTTTTTTATATAACAATTTTTCTTTCCTCTTCCATTAAACTTGCCCTTTTCATTACCCTCATACTCAAGGAAACTATTACTTTTCTCATGTGCACTATGTTTCCCTCTTGCTTCTAGATGTATGGCCTAAATGCAAACCTCATATAATTTTGTGGGATTGAAAATGAGAATAGTATGTCTAAGATAACTGTAAAAACCACCAATATACTTTAACAAATCTTCTTGAGAATACAAATTAACACCCAAAATAAGAGCTCTTCTCCTAAATTCATGAGTATAATCTTGCACATTTTTCCCTTTCAATTGTCTAAATTTTTTCCAACCCATAATAGTTTTTTGAATGTAAGCTAGAGGATATAATTTCCTTTTGACGAAGGAAATAAAATTTGACCAAGATATTAAGATCATGCAATGATTTTTAATCTCATTTTCAGTCCTTTCTTCCATCCACACAAGTGCTGATCCCTTCATCCTCAAGGAAGCCAATTGAATATTTATGTCATATTCATGAAGGTTATAAATTCTACAATAAACCTCCAATTAATGAATCCAGTTATTCAGCTTCTCTGCATTCACTTCGCCATTATACATTGGAAGCTAAAACTTAACATCAAGTTTAAGAAAAGGTGATTTAGCAACTCCTTTGCAAGTATGTGTATGAACATGTGGAAGAGTTGTGGTAGTGGAAGATGATGATGAGGATGGAGAAGATGGTGTTGAGGATTATGGTGGAGTGGATGGTGGCTTCTTACCATATCCATGGCCTCCTCCTCATAGAGAACCCTCTCCTCTTGGAGGCCTTGAACTCTCTCATTGCATTATTACATTCCTTTCCTCATAGAGGACTTTAACCATCTCATTCATATCAAATAATGTGTTCCTTAATTCTCTCTCATCTTCTGTCATGATAGGTTCTTCTTCATAAGGCATGATCACTGAAGACTCAACTTGAACTTGAGGATGTGATAGTGTTGAAGACTTTAGAAACCTTGCACTTCTTCCTCTAGATCCAACTGCATGGCTCTCAACCTACTTCCCCTCTCCTCTTTTGAGTTTTAACCTTGTAAGCATAACACAAACTTGCAAACAATTAGATCCCTTCTTTCAAAAAAAAATCTAATGAAATTTAGCTTTGATACCAAATATGATCTGAATGGAGGTTGTTAGTAATGCTCCGCTAATTCCTCATTCAGAATTTAAAAACAAATTTCTTATGTGTGCTTAAGGATTCAGGTTTTCTTTCAAATTATGAACTCCCATGAGTGTTTTTCATGTCAACTTAGAGAGAAATTTAACATAAAAAAAAGAGGTGAACAACAAAAATAAAAGTACAGAACATCACCATACATAACATTAACACTTGTATTTGATGAATGAGTTCACCCCTCCTCGGCTACATCTACTTGGTCCAACTTCCATGGCTTGGGCCTATATATTACGCTAAAATTATCAAACTTACCTGTTTACAATGCTCCTTTTCTCCTGTAACCTACTCCAATGAGTCCATAATGGCTCAAAATGTTCAACTAGCCTCTTTCTAAACCTGATTTGGTCGAAAATTGCAAAATTTATGGCTTCCTCATTTCTCCCACTAAATTCGGCCCTAAACTAGTTAACTGCCACTAAAACTGGTAGTTCCTGCTAATTTTGGAGATCTGCGAACTTAATCCGCATTTAAATTTTAGTGGCAGTTAGCGAGCTAATTAAGTGCACTTAACGTGCTAATCCAATGCTTAAGTTAATCCACATTTACATTTGGAATACCGCTAACAAAACATGCTTAAGGTTAAACTAATTGCAATTAAGGTTTAAACTCTGCTTCTCCTAGAGCTCCCATCGATGGTCCTAGGTTGTGGTCTTATGGATCAGAGCTGGCTCCTCTTTCCCCCCTCCGTAACAATAGTTTAAAAAAATATATAATCCGGCTCTGTAGTATCGTAAGAAATAACTTGTAGCAGATATGGGATGTGTTGTGCATGTTGTGGGGGAGGTCATAGGGTCGAACCCTAACCCCGCTCGGTCCTTAAACAAACATTTTACCACACATTTAAACTTGCAGGGGGGGGGGGGGGGGGGGCATTTGGCAGCCTCCGATCTATCCATATGTCATGACCTCATTGGCCCATCCAACACCAACCGAATTCGATGTTGACACTTGTTAACTGGTCATTGGCCCATCTAGGGAATAATTCGATAATATTCAAAGGCATATTCCTTGGAATGTACCTTTTTCTAAGTGGGTTGTACGGATGCCTAGTCAGCATCCCTATCACAAAATTTACCTCTTTATCCAAGCGAATAGATCGCGTTTATGGGAGCATACGATGACCATTTTTTGTGTAACAAAGTGTGTTGGATTCAAAACGACCAGCACTACGTAGTCATTCAGGTTCTGAGCCAATCTGAGCACTTTGAGTTTTTAGCATAAAACTGAGCCCCTGATCAAAGAAATCCTCCCCTTCCTATCAATCACCCAAGATGCCTCAATGGCTCATAATTATTAATCATTAGAGTCAATATTGGTTAACATCCAACATATGCGCCAAAAGGTAATTATAATAATAAATTAATTATCTTTCTGACTGCATATTACTAACTTTGGACCAATAGTATCCTTTAAACCTTTTGTACCTATCTCCTTCCTCAACAATCTAAATTGGATTTTAATTTAAAATATATTTAGTATGGATCTTATGATACAAAAAAGCAATCATTAAACCAATAACCCTGAACCTTTCAAGGTGAAACACTATACCTTTCCTATTAACATCACCATTTGACATTTTATTTTAATAGAAGGAATTGATGCTTTATGTTTCATGCTTTTTGTTTACATTTATACTTCCTCATGGTTACAAATGATAAATTTCCTTTCTACTCACTATCCCTAGGTCATGGGATGTGATTTACTATTTACAACTTTATGCTCCACATGCATATCATAACATTGCATTTTCTCATCTACAGTTGCAATTCGCATTGCAACGTTGTTACCTTCACAATTTTTCATGTTGCCAATAAGTTATTCATGCTTAATCCCATCAACAATGTTAGTCATAAATCTACAATGTTTAAACAACTATTCACATTCACAATCTTTTTAGTTTCATGCACACCACATTGTCATGCATAAAATTATATACAAATATTCATTCATATGTAAATGTTAATAACAGTTAGGGTAACAATACAAACAGTTCGAAATTCTCACAACATATTTCCACCATGAAACCAACACACGAAGTAACTACCATGATCGCTTGTTTACAACATGCAATAGGCTCTAATCAAAACCAATTCATGCATCTATGTTTTTTTTTTTTTTAAATAGCTAGTCATGAAACACTAATCATTCACTACTACCAACCATCTATATGCAGAAATGACATGACTTAATCAACCACTTGTTATTACAGTCAATTCTCACTACCTCACTCATTGTTTATATTTTTTTTAACTTCTAAAGCGGTTCATTAAATTTCTTTTTAAAACACTTTGTTGTCCTTTTCATGAAAATTTCCCATATTTTACATCTTTGCATTAATTTCACACACCTTAATTATATACATTCATCATGAATTATGGTCATTAAAAGTATCAGTAATATGTCATATATGCAAACGGTGATGGTCAACTGTGACTTTCACTAGTGATTACTTAGGTTTTTCATAAGTGCAACAAAGGTTTTATTCTCCTTTATCCTCAACATATCATGAACATGGTTTTACAACATGGTATATTAAATACTACTTTTCGATGCTATTATAAGCATGAATCACATGTGTCATGTAGGAAGTATGCTACTGCATATATCAATATGTAAATTGTTGGACTCGTACCTTAGTTGATGTCCACTAGTAGCATACCTCGATTCTGTTTTCCACTTAACAATTCCCAAAGATGTTAGTGCTGCAAGCTTCAGCTCTGATACAACTTGTAACATCTGCCACAATACTCCTAGAATTACTAAATAAAAAAATATTTTACTCAACGATATCCGACACACTATCCATTCACTTACTAGATTAAAACTCATAACACAATTTTCATCTATGATTTGTAATGTGTTGTCATTATTACACACAATATTTACATTTAACCTACATGGGGTGTTAAATATTGGATTCAACCTTAGATTGGTTTCATGCTTATTTATACAACTCACTATTCATCACGTAACTATTAACCTTACCATATATATTTTTTACCCCATCCCTTAGATATGTGGGCAACACCACATCCACTCCAATTCATCTAATCTTTCTCGAAGAGTGGAAATTTTTTTTGTGGACATTTGTGTTGATCATTGTCATTGACATAGATCTAATCAGACGACCCATATCGTCGGTGGGACGGTTAGGGTTATACCCCATCGAAAGCCTCCCTGCGTCGATCATTTTGACTCTCATTTATTTCCAGAGCTGCTCCATGTGACACCAAGGGTTATTGTTCGGGTTTTGTTGTTCCAATGCACTCACACAATTTCTCATCTAGTTCTCTTACTTCAACACACACACGAGCTCACTTTTTTATTGTTTTTATCAACAAAGGTCTATAATTGTTTTGAATATTGTTCATTTCTGGTGTTTTACTCATGCGTTCGTTAAATTCAGGTTTTCTTTGGTTGGAAAGATGGATGAGAATTATGATTTCTTTCCATTCCTACACCGAGGTTCATCACAACTCACTACAATAGCCATGTTTATGTTCCTTGAAACCCTAAGGGGTTTTATTTCTTACCTTCCTGGTTATCTACTCTATAGTCTCGGCGACCATTAGGTAAGAGATTAAATGAATGTTTCCATTTTTTATTTGGTTTTCATTGATATTTAAGATCCTCTCTCATAAATAAATGGTATTGTTTCTTTCACCACATGGTACAAGAGTCTGAGAGGCACCCAAACTTAAACTATGCAGAACTCCACCTCTCTTTTTCCTAGACTCGTTGCAGAATTTTATTTGGAAGTACTTGCTCCATTTTTTGAGTCTCTTTCGAGCTGACTCCTTCTGGCTTGTTTTAGTGACCATTGGCACCATCTGCATATGAATTAGGAATTTTTCACCATTAGATAAGTGTCTTTGGCTTACCCAGGCCAAGTGAGTTGGGGCTTACCCCGACCCCCACACCATTCACCTGCAAGCTACCTTTTTCTCTTGAATGATGTATGAGTATTCTTCTCGGTTGTAATCTAGTATATACTCACACTAGTTATACTTAACCCCCAACTGAGGAACTTTCATATGGTTTAAATTTTTACATTCAATTTACCGTATAAGTTTTGTGCGGTGTTCAAACAACTATTCATGAGTTAGATTCTATTATAATTTAAAATGCCTTCATTTTCCATGTATTGTTGATGACCTTTTCCAGGGGGATAATAATACAATGAGCCATACAAGAGTTTCCCTATAATGTTGTATCTTTTGGATTTTTAAAGAAACTTGGTACTGAATTTGAGTACCTGTTTGTAATTCTAGTTTTCCATTTTTTTCCAAATGGTAGCATTTAATTCACATGGTTGTATTTCGTATTATCTTATTTCACATTGGGTTTAGTACTTGTTATATTTTTGGTTCATATGTTGACATTAGTACTTATCTATGTACTTGTTGGATTCCAGTTTTTAATTGGAATTTACAAATTCTTTTTGGGTTCAGATTTCCCTTATTTTATTCAAATTTTATAACCTTACTAGCTCTAGACTATTCGACCTGGTTTCATCCCTCTGGGTAGAACTAACCAAGGTTAAGGAATAAGCACACACTTCCATTTGCGGAGCTCAATTCCTTTTAAATGAGCTTCAATTAACTAATTTAGCGATATTTCAATCTACCCTAATGTGTATTACTAGTTGTAGATTTTAATAAGTATTTCTTTGACTCATGTAATATACTATATTTTCCATACAACACATTCTTGCAATGATTAGAAAACATTAATACTCTTTCACATAAAGATAATATTGATGCGATCTTGTTCTGTCCAGCAAGGGTAACTCTTATTATTTCTTTGATTTAATCTAGAGAGTTTTCTTGAACCACAATGACTCTTGTCAAGTTTACTGATAAGAATCTGGGTTTTCTAGCGATTTTTGTAATATAATTATCTAGTTTTCCAGTGATTTTTACAATATAACTATCTAGATCTTGTATTTTCACGTACATATAGAATGGTATCCTTACAAATAAATTCAATACACTGATATGCATCATAGAGCAACTGCGCAACCTCGAGACAATGGCTATGAATTTTCTTCTCCAAACTGGATTAATAACGTTCATTATTCTGTTGAGGTGTTAGTAGCAGGAGAAATTTCTACGTGCCCTCGAGCAACACCTCAATGCCCAAAACATGCTCCAACTCATGCACTGCAAAATCAAAGGAGGAGGAGCAAGTGAAGGCTAATGGCAAGGCGCAGTTACTAGTGCTTGTTGATCCTAAACCCATTCCCCATATTTTGAATCATTCACACCAAATTAACATTCATTCCTCTGTTGGGGCATCATCAACAGGAGAAATTTCTACGTGCAGTCCAGTTTCACCTCAATTGCCACCCAATGCTCCAACTCCTAGATGTTGCACTGCAAATTCAAAGGAGTCTAACAGCAAGGCTGAGTTACTTAGGAATTATGGGGGCTCCATTAATGCTTGAATGCACATGTTAGCACATAATATTTACATCATAGTCAAGGGAGGTAGGTTTCAAGATTCACTAGCTTCTCACACTCAATCGTTTAAATGTACAAGGAAATTAATTGGCTCATGAACGAAACACAGTTTCTAACACCACAAAGATCCCCTCACTCTATGCATACATACATATGTTAGATCATCCCGTATTTCTTTCTTTTGATCAGGTAGAGTATTTTTATAATAAATATCATTGTATGTATATCCATTGATCGCTTCATAGCATTAATAAAAAATTTATGAACTCTTTTAGCAATGCATAATTTATATTCCTGCTTTTGTTAATGGATCACTTTGAGGTGATTATACTAGGGCACATAATCACAACTCCTGACTTTTCATTGCTAGTCATAAAGGCAGTCACCATCATATGGCTTTCATCACCTTAAAGGTCTATCGCGAAGAGAGTTGCCCAGGAAATTTAATGTATATTGATACCCGAAGATAAAGTTTTTTTCAACTTTTTAGAACAGTTCTTAGTGGCTTCGGTCGATGTTAATGGAGTCTAATAATATAGATAGTGTAAATGTCATGAATTATGTTCAAATCTTTCATAATAATAATATAATGTTTATTTTTCCACTGGTGCATCAACAACGAGATGACATCATATCCATCCACCACCATAATGAATGACATCATATGCCTTCCGTCACCTTAATGAAAAATACTACTTAGGGATGTTATAATTGTCTATTTTAATTGCAAAATATAATTTATAATGATATTTGAAGGTAAATCTGTATTCAATGTTTGAGAATTATCTTTATTGACTTTGGTCTATGTGAATGTATGTTACTAATAGAGATGGTTTAAAGGTCATGACTGAATTATGTAATGTTATAATATTAAATATAATGTTATATAAACAAAGAATGAATATATTTGACTCAAAATATTTACATATATCATAGTTTAAAAAATATTGTACAAACAAAAGACACATGTTCTTCTTATGTGTTGTAAAAAAATAAGATTTCCACTAATATATATAACAATTTTAATAACTCATGTGAACATGGAAATTTTTGTTAACCAATTATACTTAATATCAATATTTTCAACATCTTGCATAACCTCGCTATACTTTAAGATATCTCGTAATGAAGATTCATTTTATTCTCAACTATTTTCTAGGAATTTTAACTTAATGACATATAGTAAAGATGAGTAATAAGTATTTCTATGTGGAGGTCAAGGTTCACTTCACTATATGAATAAAAATAGCCATGTTTATTTCTTTGGTCTAACAACAAAAGAATGTTCTAAAAATTATAAAACTTCCACTAATGAAATAGTCCATAGAAATCAAATCAAAACTTGGCTAAGATAGAATGGGCAAGAAAAATTAAGAAAATTTATTTGTTATGTGACAATGACTTAAGATTTCTTATCACACCATTGAGTTTGATATATGCTTGGGTAAGCTAGAACAAGAAAGAGAAATTAAGAAGAATGATTTGTTATCTAAAAGTGACTTAAGTTATTCTTATGACACAATTGAGTTTGATGTATGCTTGACATTGTTTTTGTTAGTCATGCAAGACTTTTATGACTTAAAATAAAATATTATGAATTGTTACGCTCGTTAATGTGATTTCTAGTGATTAAAAAAAGAGGTCACCACAAAACAAGGAAAAATCATTCAAACACTGGTCAATATTGAATGATGATCTTTATTATTTCATCCCCTGTATTTAATTTTGGTTGTTAAATAAAACAACTGTCATCATCTGTGAAATAAGAGAAGATCTTATATTATATTAAATATAGAAAAACCATCTATCCGTGTAACAATAATGAGATTAAATATATCCAGAGTGGGATTTTCTACCCTTAGAATCTTCCATAGACCTCCAAGAACAATCCCACCTAGAAAATTATATTGATGGTCTCGAGTAATGATCACAGATAAATGCTTATAATTTGTAGCAAAATCACATACAAATGATAATAACATGTGGTAAACTGAACAATAAAAAAACAAACATTATGCTTTTGGGTTTGTGGAAAAATCTGAAAACCCAAACAGAGAAACACATGATGCTATCCCATGACAAAAATAAGGATCAAAACTTGTTTATACAATGTCTGAAAAAACTAAAAAATCCCATCCTCTTTACATTGTTCCTTCCTCAGCTTCAATGTGAATAGCTCGCAAGCATCCATGCTCAGTTCTATTGCTGCTACCAAATCCACAAAGACAGTAACGCCTTGCATACAAGTAACCTGTCTCATGGCTATTTGTACAATGACCTTGCTGCACTGACGTTCTCCTTGAACAATATAGCTCATCAAAAAGCCTCTATAAATAGGATATGGAACTGTTTGAAAGAAAAATCCCCACTGTTGTGAGGACTTGCAATAAGAAAATTAACAGACGAACACCTTGACCGTCCATTACCCATGTCAATCAGAAACTTCCCTCCATTTTTGGCACTAATCATTGATTATGCAAGTAATGTCAACTAGCAAGAGGTGTAGAGATATCTATTGATGTCCAAGGGTTCTATTAGCACTGCATTTTTTTCAAAAAATTTCAAAATCTGATCATCATTGTAAGTTCATTCTGTGATCCTCTCTTGTCTCCTAACCTATGGTTGAAGGTCCTGGAGGGTTAACATGTATTGTTTTTTTATCATTTTTAAACCAAAATCGAAAAGAATTTTCAGTCCAATAGTTTGTTTGTGTCATAGAGTTATTAGGGTAAATATTATTTAAATATGTATTTTAACTGCTTTTAGTAATTAAGGTCATAGGTTTAGCTTGAGAAGTCTTATTTATTCACCATGATATTTTCTATCCAAGGCTAAGGACGAAAATTCAGAGTCATCAGTTGTGTTAGGAATTTTCCGTAATAACTACCTTCTTCAGAAAATCTGGTTTTACAAGTAAATCAAGTCTGTAGCTATTACCTGCAAAATTGGTACATGGAGACAAAAGAAGCATTACTTGGGTGAAACAAACACTGCTCTTTGAATATTAAAGGTTTTTTGAAGCAATATATGTCATTCATCTTAAAGGTGGCTATTTCTCATTGGAGGATTCATTAAGAAAAAAAAGGTTGGTTATTTATTTGCTAAGGCTACTCAAATCTATTGTTATTCATTAAAGGGTAAATGTATTAAAGTGAAGTACAAGTAGAAATTATTAAAAATTGTGATGGACTTCGATGAAATGAGTTGGAAGGAAATTTAAATATTTCTTGTTTTCATGTTTAAGTTATTTGTTAACAGAATGGAGAATCATGTAAAGGCTCACAAGGATGATTATTATTTAGTTTTATCATAAATCAGATTAGGTTGTTGTGAATGGTGGGGTGAAAGAAAACACATACTTGCTACTTTAGAGTTTGATCGAACGCACAATTAAAAACAGGTTATGGTTAATTAAAATGAAATAAATAACACATTTCTTGTGAAGGGTGCAATTGAGAGTCTGCTAGAGAGAAGCTCCAAGATTCAACTGTTAGATGGAACAATTATTCAATTAGATGTGGACTTTCAACAATGCATACTGTAAAAACTCAAAGGGGTGACTTCGAGAGAATTACGATGTTTAGTTTTTTCATATAAAGAAGAAATTAATGAATTCCCTTCATATGATGGAGAGGAACATCCTACCCACAAGCCTTTTCTTGATCCTGATACTTACACATCAATTAAAACTTATTTGATCTTTGTTGGTTTTGTAGGAATAAGATATCCTCCACGTGCAGATGTCCATAGAGAAATTAGTGATTGCAGAGAAGCTGGAATTCACATTTTATTTATTACAGATGATGAAAAGAATAAAACAGAAGCCATATGTCATGAGATTGTGAAAATGAACCAAGGAAGAAGAAGATTCAGCAAAAAAAGCAAGTATAGAAAAGAAAGTCAAACAAAAGGGTAACCGAGGCGAAAGCTATAAGGTTTTTTGCTTATGTATTAGATATTTGATGAGTGAATATACATAACCTTGAAAATATGAAGAATCAAGTTAAATTTTTCTTATACACATTATTTTCAGATATAGCTACCCTTTTTGGAAAAAGTAGCTATTATTTTCGAATTTTGTATAAGGAGGAGAAAATGTTGCTTTTTTGTTCTTCAATCAAAATAATGACACTAAATGATGATAAAGTGAATGCAGCCTCAATGGTAATGGTATTTTTCCAAATTTCATCCAAACAAGCTATCTTCCAGATGTCAGTTTCAGTTGCTTATTCCTACACTTTTGCAGATAAAGGTCCAGGTGTCTTTTTTAGCTGGAAGTTGTACATTTTGTGGAGGCATTTTTCCAGAAAACAAGGAGAACCCATCCACTTCAACTCAACCATTTCGAGATCCATACTATTATGCTTTGTATTCATTTATATGTCAGTCTACTTTTTGTTAGGTTTAAGATAATCTCTACTATATGTCTAGAGGATTATAATAAAGTCTCTAAAACAGAATTGCACTTTTTATGGAGGCTTTAACATAGCTTCGTTTTTGTATATATGCTATGTAAATTAATGAAGAAAGAGGGGAGTTGGTTGATTGCATAGTGGCCAAGTGCCCTATTTTTGTTCTCATATATTATGAGCAATGCATTCTTTTGAGCATATAATATATCCAGATGCACTCTTGAGGACTCATAAAATGTGTGATGTGTGTATTATTTTCCCTTCTATTTTTATATATCTTATCTTTCTTTCCAAATTTATCATAAAAAATTGTATCTTATACTTTTATTAATTTTTTGAACCTCCAAGACATATGGATCTATTTTTGTATGTCTTGTTCCAATATTTATTGATTCAGTATGAATTGAAGATGGTTCATAAGCATTACTTGGGGTAGAATTAAATCATGTATCATGATCTTGTAAGGCTTTTCATCTAGCATGCACGTTAATATATTTTTTCAGTCTTGATCCATCAAGCCTTCCTCATTCAGGAAGTCATGTTAGTTGGAAGAATTCCTTGTAATGGGATTTTTAAATGTAGAGTGAGATTCTTGTAAGTCTTTTAAAAGCATTCTTTCAGTATACATTTTAGATCTAGAATTTGTGTCACCATTTTATCTTAGTAGTGGGCTTTTGTTTTACCTATCCACTGTTTATCTTCCATTCTTCTAACCATCAGGCTACAAATTCAACCTTCCTACCACATCATGCATCAGTGACCTCATATGTGTGAGAGATTCTTATCTGCTTAAAACCCTTTCGGTGTGTGGGAGTTTTAACCACTTTCCAAAAAATCATTCAAATTATAATAAAAGCCCTTGAGATTAAGATGTTTCTGGTCAGGCACTTGTCACAATCCAAGTTTTGATTCCAGCGCTAATAGGTTCAACAGGTTTTCAATAATTTTCCTGGTTTCAAGTGGTTTTATTTAGTTGTTGTTACATCTCAACTTTTAACTACATGGAATTAATTTTAATGCTTATTTTATATTAGTTTGATTTTTTCATTCTCTATTTGTTTATTTTTTTCAATAACAGTTCCTATTGCATACAATATCAATTATTTGTATTTGTATCAATTTATTGAATTCCATGTTCCTTTTTTTCTGTCAAATTTTTCTCATCCTTTAACGTTTTCTCGTATTTCCTCTATTATTGTCAATTTTGTTCCTTTCTAGATTTAAATCTCCAATTTCCAATTTTTGTTGTGAATTCTTATGTAGTTTTCATGCTCTGATATTTCTCTATGAATGAATGCTTACAGTTATTTTTTCTACATTTGAATTTAGTATATTTTATTTTTTTGGTTGAAATCATATCCTCGATGGAGCTATAAGCTCTATCGAGCAGCTAAGCCATATAATTTTACATAAATTTCATTAATAAAGTTGGTATGCGGTTGGTGGGCGGTTAATTTTCAAATGGCTCGTTCGAGTTGTTGGTTAACCACCTATACAGCTTGATCAAGGGTTTTTTAAAGCTAGGAACAATTAATTTAATTTCAAAATCAAGTGCTTGATCAAGTTTTTTGAGCGCTCGATCAAACTCATGAGGCCTTAAAAATCACATCTTGATCACCCCTCCTACAGATTTCAATGCAGCCCTATTTTGTACCCTAGTGGATTTATGAAAAAAAGGTCCTTAAGTGGGGCAGTTGATCATGTTGGATTGACAACATAATCGTCTATCGAATGGCATATGAGTTTGACACTTTTGAATTCATATGATATTTTTCATATAATTTCTTTTAAACGGAATGCTTGAAATATTTTTGCACAATTTCAAAGGAGTTCAACAAAACATCAACATCACAAAATATGCATAGTGATGAAATTTAAAAATATACCACTACCCTTGTTTACGAGTCCTCTTCAATATGGTACACTTGGTTTTTCAATTTATTTAAAGAGTTGAAAAATTATTACGTGAACACATGTGTCTCCAAAATGCAATTGAAATATTACTTCACCAAATTCGAAGGATAATAAAAATATGTAATTTTGCATAAAATAAATAATTTTAATATGAAAAACTTATTTCTCTCTGGGTACATCATTCTCATATATCTATTTTAAAAATTATACATTTTAGGCTAAGTTATTCTACGTGAAAACACACATACCTCTTAATATGTGCAAAAATTTGCAAGCACAAGTATTGCTTTTACTACAAAATTAAGATATTATACCACACAACAACATAACTCTCCCCATACTTTGTTTTTACTTTGAATCAAAATTCACAATGATTGTATGAAATTTTTGTGCTTGAATTCAATAAAAGAGGAAAAACTTGAAATTTCACTGAATTCAATAAAAGAGGAAAAAGTGTAACCCATATTCATTCATTCACCCTAAGAGACACCATACCACGTGCATTCATATAGGGGGATATTTATTGATGAAAAAATGACATAATATATTGAGCATATAATATGGAGTAAATGGTTTTTATATTGGCGGGTATATAAAATGAGCTCAAAATTAATGAAAAATATAAAGGGGTATAAAAAATGTTATTGAAAGAATAGGTGCCTACAGTATCTATTCAATGTAGGGGTTTTTTAAATTGGGAATATGTATTGGATTCATATTTGTAAGGGGTTAAATAATTTTATTTCTAGAGGTATTTTCCAATATTTGGTAAAAGTAAGGGTACTTTTTAGTATGTCATGAATACACATTAGCTGTCATAGGTTCATTGAGTCAAGACATCAGTCCTCAACTTTAACAAAAGATGGGAAAACCACTTGCATCATATTCAACATGTCCTTCAAACCGTCTAATGGCACAAACTATGTTCCAACTTGGATACATTTTTCTTTGGCATGAATTGGGTCCAATATCTAGGCTTGATAATTAATGATAAAGGTGTGAAAATTTATCTCACTACAATTGAAGTCATTCAAGATTGGCCAGCCTTGACAACCCCAATAGAGCTTCACAAGTTTTTTGCATTTCCAATTTCTATCAAAGGTTCTTGTTGTCATTCTCTCATATCACTTGGCCTTTGAGTCAAGTTACCATAGGTAGAGTGAAAAAAAAAAAAAAATTTGGTCCAGGGAAAAATCGAAGGAATTTGTTGAGCTAAAACATAACCTTTCCTCTGTGTCTCTACTCACATTGCTAGACCTACAAAAAATATTTGAAATTGAGAGAAATACCTCCAATTATGATTTTGTTGCAATTCTCACGAAGAAAAGGCATCCAATAGTGATCAAGAAAGGATCATTATATTGTTTTTCATCCATCTCGTTGTATTCAGAGTGGAAAATTTGGAGGAATCAACTTAGAGCATTATTTTTACCGGTGGGACCTAGATTGGTAAATAGGGTTTGAAAATTTTCGAGAGTGTTTATAGGTATTAACAATGTTTTTGGGGGATAAAATTTTCAAAATTTTTTCAACACAATTTCATACTATTCTACACAAATTCCTTTCCAACGAGGTAAGAAGCGTCTCAATCAAACTCTATATGAAAAAGTTGGGCCACTCTGAATTTAAACTTCTTGTTTTCACCACCATGGTTGAAGAGGATGCCAGGTAAAACCCTATTATTAATGCACATGATTATTATGTACAGGACTCTATAATATTTTATATTGTAATTTTGGTTAATATTTAAGGTTGTCAAACCTAACCACTAATAAGATATCAAGATGTATTGGAATCAGGCGACTAGGAGGCTAAGGTATTTAATTATTTCAAGTGCATTTTTCCTTAGCTTATAAAAGGTAGCCCATAAGGGTAGGAGATAGAGCACTCATAGATGATTTCTACACTATTGAATCCCATGGGCCACAGACGATACTTTGTTGTACTCACAACCATATTTTTAGATAGAGAAGGAGAGTAGAGAGACCTAACCTTCATGTGGAGTTTTTATCATAAAATTTTTTCCTGGAGAAAATATTATGTCAAATGTGTGTCTAATATTTTGTTCTTATTTTCTATTTTCTACTTAAATTTCATTTGCATGCATGCACTATTTACAATAAAATCTACAGATCTAGAAATATAAGAAAATTGTGATAATGTAGAACTTCATATTTTAAATATCATATTATAATATATGATGTGGTGAATGATACAGTGTAATATCTAATCTACCTAAATATTTGAAAAATAATGCAGAGAATCACATAACATGATAGAGGCACGGAAAATGAATAACAAGGTAGCTCTTGAAACAATACCATAGTCTTTATTATGAGGGAAAGATGAGGATTTTCATTTGTAATTACAAAATATATTTTCATAAAATAAAATACATAATTAGATAAATCAAATACATTGGGATGTTTCCTTCCTTCCCATATTTTTAGATGTTTCCCTCTTTTCTACTCTTAAATGTTTCCAAGGAAAGAGTGCACTTTGTCTTGGTTGCCCAGTAAGTGAGAGGTTGCTGATTTGCATGTATTTCTTTGTTGCCAATTCCTCCATGTTTAGAGTAGGAAGCATCCCAAATTCCTCTACCAAATGAAGTAAAGTGCGTTGCAATGTTAGAATGTAGTCACTCAGAGAGCTACAACACAAAGTATTTTTATGAACCAAACCACTACAAGATTCTATCACTGCTGACATATCTTCAAACGACAGCGGACATACTTTGTTAACCTTACAACTAGTCAAAATTTGAATTGCATTATTGGCCTCATAAAAGTTAAGTTTCTTTGCAAGCTACGTAAAGACTACCCCTTTGAAATCATCCACAATGACTTTTTCTGTAGGTTATTCTAAGGAAACATTATTTGACAGTGAGCTTGAATCTCTGGATGCCAAATGAAAAACAACTTCAACAATATCAGGCTAACGAACTAGCCTGCAACAATCCCTCAAGGGATCAAAATTCATGCATGCATCTCGCAATTTACTTGTATTCATTGTTTACTCAAAGTCCACCAGAGAATTTATGGGACAAGAAGCCCATGTAAATTTAGATGATTTTATAGAGCAAAGGGATGAGATTGAATCATTTGCACCACTGATGATCAAGACACTGGCAAGATATTTAAAGCAGCCTTTTGCCACCATTTTGTTTAGCACTAAATAATATATTCTCCCGAAAAAATTTGAAGAATACATATTTAGAGCTCAATGTTTATAGGGGGCATGCATATTCACTAAAAATATGATAGATTAATTTTTATCCAATACATCCAATATTATTTTCAGTGATAATGCTAAATAATCTTCATCAAATAAGACTAGAACTTTCCTTTTGCAAGATAGTATATTTTATAAGGTCAATTAATTACCCTAACAAAGTGTTACTACTTTCAAATTTCAAATGTTTAAAAAGCTAAAATTCAATTTTAAGTGTCAAAAAAAAATAAAAAATGAGAAAAATGTTTGCAAAAGTGAATACATCCTGTCAGAAAGGATCAATAATACAAAGTCGGTTGCAAACATGTCATTGCATTTAATAAACAAGCTATCAATAATACTTTTACCAAAAATGTTCACCAAATTTCTCAAAAGAAAACCACGACATGAAAATGTCTGCAGTAGTGTGGAAATTTATTGACCCCAACCTCAGGTAGAATAATGTTAAAAGAAATTGGCATCACACCACATACAAATTAATGATTAATACCAATGAAATGATTCTTCGGTGAAAAACTAACCTAACCAGTGCCCACCCAAATGTGAGTGTTTCATTAATCTCTGGAAACCATGTAATATCACATGAAATATATTTGATACTATTTTTGTGGGGTAGACTTTACTTATCAAGTTGGCAGTTGTAGGAGAGTAGGAGATTAATATGCTCCACTCTTCTAGTCTTTTCACATATATAAGTTGGAAAAAGAGATTATTGATTGAAATTTGAGGTGGTATCTCTGAAATTTTCTTGGCAAGAGTTTTTCTTCAAGTTTGGGCTTGCAATATCTCCTAGCAACAACAAATTTCCAGTGAGTCTGAGAAAAAAATTGCAAGATTAGGCTACAAGTATGAAAGATATGAACTACTTCAATAGTTGTCTTTCCCTCTCTATTTTCCATTCTCATCCCCTTCCTAGCCTTCGTTCTCCTCAATTTATGTTTCTAACACCCATGTTTGGTAAAAATTTTAGATTGTGAAGCCTTTGGCTCCTATGTATTTGTCAAAAATAACACTCTTTGTGCAAAAAAAATGTAAATTATGTATTGATTTTTTTTTCTTGGAGGATGAACAAAGTACTTAGTATAACCATGTAAATTCGGTACTGCGTTTTTTTGGAGGATGGCCATAGTACTTAATGTTTATACTGGAGTGATTTCTAACTTTATTATGTACTAGAGTGATTTCTAACTTCATTGTTTCACCATTTAGGAAATAAGCATATATTTTGTTGTCACTACTATTGTATTTGTATTCTTTGAATCAATATATATATATTTTTTCCATGTTGGATGTGTTTAGCATATTACAATGGCGGTGACATTATTTAGGCTTTTTGTGTTATTTATGAATTTATTTGAGAAAAATGTATGACTACTTTGGAGAGAATAATTTAAAAGAGGCACTTTAGATATGGATGAATGAAAAATAGTGCACAAAGTGTAATTCATCTATTAAATGGTATAATGAGTGTTTTTGAATTGGAATATATGCATCTTTATTTTTTTGCAGTGTTGGGATTGTGTCTGACCTCAACCACAATAATAAATTTATATTGTTTTTTAATTTCATTTATTTCTGAGCTCACAGTCTTTAATATGGTTGGATGTGTAACTACAAGGTTTCAAACTTGGAACTTTAACAAGCACATTATTACTCCAATAGTCTATTCTCACTAAAGAAATATCATTTTTCATATTTATGATTTTTTTTTTTGGACCACAAGGATTTGAACATTTAATATCATGATTTACTTAGTACTTCATAACAAATTCATTTTCCATTTTTCATACTTGCGTTAAAAACAAAAATATACCCGATTCTTTGTATAAATTAACATCTTCATCTATAAATTGTATGACTAGCAGTTGCAACACACTTTGCAAAGGAAACACCATAAAGCAGTAGCATAGGAAGGAGTAGTGTAGAAGAAATATTCTGATGAGGTTGATCAATCCACTCGAGGGAGCCAGGATGACCATGATGAGGAAGGTGATGATGGAGTTGAATAGAATACTAAAACCTATGTTTAGGTTGCTGAACATAGGATGAAGGAGCAACTAATTCTTGCTACCACTGAAATGGGTGATGTTAATTATACCTCAATAAGATAAAAAAAAATTGTACTCATACGAAGGTTATAAGGAATATCATTTCAAACAACACAATGGTTGAGCTTGAGAGCAAGACGACTTCTAAGAATGATAAGAAACCCATAGAAATTATGCTAGAGAGTGATGATAAGGAGGAAGAGAGTGATGTTGACGACGAAAACGTGAATATAGTTAAAGGGTTACACATTCACACTAAGATTATTGTTGATTTTAATGATTTTAATGATTTTATTCAGAGGGGAAAGCCTCCTAATCATTTGGTGGAGTACATACGCTCTCTTAGTGGGGATTCTCAAGATGTGATGACTACATTGTTCGAGACCCTTTTTAAGGTTTTTGGAAATGGATTTTCCAAGGAGGTGGGAAAGATAAATATTTAATTTTCCAAATCACCTCATCATAAATATTCCCAATTATTTTTGTTGACTGCAATTGATGCTTTTCGAAAGCATGCTAGTGCAGATGCGGTCAAGGAGGTTGATTTGGTTCTAAAAGTTCTATATGATGACGGAATATTATAAGAAGATATTATTTTGCAGTGGTATGATAATAAAAATTTGGGTACCAAAGGCAATAACTCTTCAATCTGTAAAAAAATTAAGTCATTTATTGAGTGGTTCAGAAGTACTGGGTCTAAATTCGAAGAGGATCAGTTAGTGAACTAAATATGTTTGACCATTTTAAGTTGGTTCACCAAATATATTAACATAGTGTTTCCAAATTGTTGATGTTTTTATATCATGATGTTCTGTGTCTACTGTATGCATCTAATTTCAATGGAGGTATTTTTTTGTGAAAAATTAATTTCCACCAGGATTTTCTATCTGATATCAATCACCAATTGATTTCTACCCCCAATCGCCTAATTCAATATCTATAACAGTTTTTTTTATATATGTGAAAAAATTATGTTGGGTTACATATATATGTGTATTGGTGAAAATATGGTGATATAGGAGGGTTCATCCCTTTGAACTGTCTTTTCCATGCATCTTCCCAACATTTTTGGAGTGTCTATATGTTGATCACTCTTATCATCAATATCTTTGAAACCTCCATGACCTCGTTCCATAGAAGAAAAATTCTCTTGTCATTTCTTCGCGATGATTCCTATGTGACATCTTCTGTCTACTAAGCTACTATTTCCTTTTCTACTTCCTTACAACGTTTCCTTTGCAACATGTGCTGCAATTGGTATTATTTTTATTACGAAAACTATTCCATCTTCTAATTACTACTACAACTCCAATTAATTAATTGCTAATTAAATTTTCACTTATTTAATCCTAGTCGACATAACACTTTTTTTAATATTATAGATTATCTAATATTTATTTACACATTTGGTGAGCTAAATTACCTAATATTCTTCCATGGATCTCCCGATGACGAGTTTAGATACTTAGCTAGAAGCTTCGATAAGAAAAATCTCCAAGCAAGATTCCATACACTCTTGAATATAATAATTCTTTAAATTCCTATGTCCCTTGTGTAGATGTCAATTATTTGGCCTTGACTAATTTTGAAGACTCATCCAAAGCTGATTGAACCTTGATTTCCCTTTTAGGATCCATAAAAATTATGTTTCAAGAAACCATTTAGGCGTGATGACTAGTGGTCTGGGCTGGAAGAACTAGGATAGGGCTTTTGTATCTTGGAAATCAAGTTTTTTGTTATAAGTTTAAAATATGAAGGAAGCACTTCTCCAATTTATATTATACCAATTCTAATTTTTCTAAGTGATTATTAGTTCTATTTCTCTATTTTTTTATGTTAAATAAGAAAATAGAGTTTGGGGAAGTTTATTTTCTTTTAAATTTTATTTAATTTCTTGTTCAACAAGTTTCCCACATGATGAAGCTAGGAAACAATTTGCATGCTTAATTTACTATTAGTTTGGAGTAAGGGTTGGGTCTCCATTCATATAGGGTTGTTAGTAGAATATCTCTATTTTGATATAATTATAGGAAGATGATGGTCATGTGATAACATAGATTAGATGCAAATTGATGGGTGTTTAATAGGTTCTAAACAATTTCTATGTTAGTTGAGCAGAGATGGCATACAATGAGCCCTTGGAATGCTATTTTTTGAAGTTTATCCGAAGTTGAAATTTTATGACATAAGAAGCCATATTAAGAGGGTATATTTGGGCCATAATTTTAAATTATATAGATTTACATATTTACTTCGGACATCCTACCTTACTATTCCTAGGAAGATACTATATGATTCCTTAATATTGAAAGTCCATAAGGGACTTTGATCCCTTCTTAAAATGTGTGGGCCTATCTAAATTTTGATCTTATTAGTTTGAACTAATATTTTAGTACTTTTTGAATATCCTGATTGATATTCATAGGCCATTGGGACCAATTTTCCCATTGCTACCATTATCTCTACCTTAACGGGCTTTCCATAGTGGCTCCAACATATTTGGATGGAAGGTAAATCTTTTAAATCCATAATAGTCTATATATATACATACATTTGGGGGAGTATTGGAAAATAATAATTTTGAATTGAAAATATTGATAAAGGTAACATGGGCTTCAAAAAAGATGTTGAGAATCAGATTGAAGGAAATAAGTTCCTCAAAACTAGGTCACCTAATCATCAGAGTATGATCTATAAACGGTTGATAGGTAGATTGTGAGTCTAGGATACTAGTAGTAAGATCTTCAATGTTACCTTCATGAAGTACAAGTTTTATGGCTCGTTCTAGACCCTAAATCATTAGGAGTAATATGTGAGGGGATTGGGGATTTTGTTGCCTTAGACCTATCATTGGAAAGAGGGAAGGGGATGAGGATCCATTAAAAAGGATATAAAATAAAGTTTTCGAAATCAGTTCCATATCCAAATGTATCAAAGTATAACAAAATTCAGGAGCATTAAGCATGTAAAAATTTAATTTCAGTTGAGCCTCTCAAAGCCTTTGGACATGTCTAGTGTGACGAGCACATTGTGGGATTGGGAATATTTAGGTTTAAAAACAAGTTGATGTGCCAATAGAATATTTTCAAATATTTTCAACAAACTAGCATGCTTAGGAGATATTAAAGAGGGCAGGAGTAGGTTGAGTTTGCTAGAAATAAATTAAAAATTATATATATATATATATATATATATATATATATATATCCAAAGAGGTATGGGAAAAAAATCCAAGGGATATTATTTTGATATTTTGGGTATTAGAGAAATGAGAGTTGCGTCTAAAGTAGATATCACTAAGGAGGATGTCATGGAGTCCTATACTATCCACCAAACATATTCACCTATTACTTTCCAGCTTGGTAATGTTATTATTTTAAGCCATAACTTTGATACATGGTTAAGAATTTCGATACATGTTTTTTTAATGGATATATGTCCAGAAGATCAAGATAAAGAAATAAGGGCCTCTTTGAAATATTTGATTGTTGTGTTCCACGATACTAACGACTATGGTGAAGAACCCTTTAGAACCAAGCTTAAGTTCCATGTCTCCTTTCAGTTCGCGGTTTTTTTTATACCTAGCTCATAAGAGTTTTTCCTTTCAATGAATTCTCACAAATTTACATATCATGACATAATATTTCACGAATTGAATTTTTTTCCCTATTTTATCCTATGTTATTTCCTTCCTTTGGGGTTGCTTCAATTTCTATTATAGTATATATTCTTGCCTTTCTAGTTGATGACATAACTTAAGTTGATTATGAAGATTTCCTTCCTCGTGGTTTATTGGATCTACACATTGTATGGAAATAAGATCCTTTAGCAACCACATTGGCCTAGAGTTTAGTATGACCCTTCTCTAGAGGTATCCCCCATTTTTATAGTTACCATTCCAGATCGTTAATAATATCAAAATTATGCTTATCAATTGAAATATTAGTATACAGTATATCATTCCATTTGATTTTACATTAATGTATATACAAAACCACAAGAGTAATGAATATATAATTTTGTTTATTTTGGACCAATAGGTACATTCTAGGGCAATGTGAACGAGATGATGTAATGCAAGCAAAATAATTTTGACTTAGTCAAATAATAATAATAATAATAATAAAATAACTAATTTAAGATTGATGATTTTTAGTTTCTACATTTTGACAACCCATAGTTTAACTAATTATGAAATACAACAGTACCAAGTTAAATCCATTTTGGCTCCAAAATTATCCCTCTCCTCAGTTGATAAATCTAAATTCAAAATAAATCTAGATTAATATTTAAATTATTTATAAACAAATTTAACATTTCATTACAAATAAAATATAAAAAAGTAATTAAAAATAAAATATCAATATATATATATATATATATATATATATATATATATATATATATATATATATATATATATATATATATATGATTTATCATGGGATTAAAAACTAAATTTTACAAAATAAAAATATTTAATATAATTATAATATTTAATTGTTATATTTTAAAATAATGATTCTATAATAATATAATTTTTATTTATATATTTTAATTTATTATTTTTAATTTAATTATATTTAATATAAATTCTTAATAAAAAATATTTTTGATTTATATTAAAATTATTATTATTTTTAATTTCAGAAGTAAAATCCAAATTTATAAAAAAAATGATTAGAATAAATACAATCACAATAAAATATTAACTTTGAACATCAATTTTGATTACTTTTATTTTAATTTAACCTATTTAAACGTCGACAATCTCTCCGAAATTACTTATAACATGTTCCCGAATGGAAAATCACCCATTAAGAGGAAAGAAGAGGAGTAAAATAGGATGGTCTTTTATAATGTTTTGAAGGTTATTATCAAATTTTCATGTTTCGAAATTGGATATATATATATATATAGATAGATTTTGAAATTGTGTAATTTTAAAATTTTAAAAATTTTATATATTTAAAAAAAGTAATTGTGACTGTAACATACATGTTTATATCATTAAAAAAAATTTACTATACCATTTTATAAACACATTATTTTCTTGCAATATAAATGTATATATATAAATTACATTATTTACAATTTACACCAATAGACCCTACTACACAGTAGAGTAATCTAACCTCAACTTAACTACAGTACCATCGATTATATTACGTAACTATATTCATCATGGACTACTTAATATTGTTGTCAAACGTCTAACCTAACGTTCCAGCTGGCTCCACAAATGGCAAGGCATTAACAAGTCACATTCATATCGCATTTACATCATACATACAAATCTTTATGTCAATCCATCTGCTCGTTTAAAGTTATCAAGTCATTCAACATGGTAATCGTATTTGATGACAAGGTTTAATAAATATGTTACCCAAAGCCTCGTCTCTCCCGCTGGCTTACGTTTATGATGGGTAGATGTACAACCTCTCCACCATAGATCTTATTCTCCCGCATCCGACGGTGTCACGTATTAGGGTTTTTGGGGTAATGATAATACATTTGGGAATTATTTGCTTGTATTCATAAAAGTTCGTTTCGGGTTTGAATGTTGATCCAGTTCTGAGTTACGAAATTTTTAGAATAACATAATATCATTGTTTATATTCATAAATGAAGAATAATAGTATTCTTTTTAGAGTGTTTCTTATTCAAGCTTGCCTTGGAATAATTCTACTATACCTACTTATTTTTCCGTAGCATTTCTTGTTTCGTTTTCTTGAAGTTGAACAATGGCAATATAGTTTACAGTTTGGTAGAAAATATTTTATATCAAGTTTATTTTCGAGACTTCTGTTGGTAATTCTGTAATTTACATTCTTTCAAATAGAGTTCACCATATATAGTTTGGTTCTTGACAGTACTTTAACTATATAATTTTAGTCCACTTCTACGGTGAATTTCTTGTCTTTACAATTTTTCACAACATAATCTTTCTTTAATTTAAAACTTAATTGTTCTCTTTTTCTTTCTGTAACTGGATTAGCCCAATGACTGGACCATAATATCAGAGGAAGCAGAGAACAACCAACACAGAAACTTCCTTCGAGGGTTCTCTGTTAACGGCTCTCAGCGCTACCAATTGTTAATAATGCTGGTTTTTACTTGTTTGTATTATCTGTAATAGAAGAAGAAACATGTACAGATTTCTACTTCATTAAAGCTACATGTAAATTTCTGCATAATTCCAAATTTTTAATGACAGAAAAACAAAATACTTATCTATCCTTTGTTTCTCTGACTAATATTGTTCTTCTCTACCATGAGTGAGGCTATCATGTCCTCCAACTCTCCCCCGTGCTCCAAGTCTAAGCTTTGCAGTTAGTAAAAAAATCTAGAAGAGACCTCGAAACAATCCGGTCCAGTCTTCAATGCCAACAATATCAGAAATTTGGAGTATTCCACTGGTTAGGACTAGTCCAAGAATTCCTCTCCAGAATTTTCCTTCTCCAGATACCGAACATAACCCCCCTTCTTCACTGGGATAACCCTTTATCCTCAGAAGTTGAGGTAACTGTTTGAACTGATTCTGTTTAACTAACTCTCATTTCTTGAGTTACTTTTACCATCAGTGTTTTACTCTCTTTTTATGGAATTCACTTCCATAATTCATTTTATTAAATCAAAATTAATTTTTGTTCAACATGTGTTTTCCAATGACAAACATCAATAAATGTCTTAACAATAAACTTAATTATCAGTTAGCATAAAAACAATTGTTACAACTTCCCCCTTGGTAGTGAACACCTTCCTCGGTGTTCTCATTCTGCTGCAGCAAATAATTTAGGGTATGATTCCCAAACAAATCCTTCATCTTCCTAGGTAGCTTCATCTAGGCCAAAGTGCTTCCACTGCACTTCACCCTGGGTGATGGCTCATTTCCGGAGCATGATTTCTCTCCGATCGATTATACATTAAGGCTCGACTAGAAACTCGCTGTCCGGTTCGACCTACAATGAATGAACTTGAATTAGTTTCCTCATAAATTTTTAGTATTTTAATCAAGTCCAGTATTCATATCCTACCTGAATACTCTGCCACTGGATTATGTGCTTTGGATCGTGAATGTATTATTTCAATAACCATACGTGAAAGACGTTGTGTACTCAGATATGACTGACAAGGCCAATCGGTAAGCCACAGGTCCTACCCTTTCCAATATTTGGAAAGGGCCGCAAAACCTAGGAACCAACTTGGCACATGAGGCCCATTTTAAGGAGCTTTTCTTTGGCTTAATTTTTACGTACACATGGTCCCCCACCTCAAACTCACAATAAGTCCTTTTTTTATCTGCATACACTTTTTGCCTATCTTGAGCTGCCTTCAAATTTTGTCAGATCTTCTTTACTTCTGTCTCCATTTCAGCTAGCATGTTTGGTCCAAGCATCAACTTGGTTTCTGGGTACTCCAATTAATAGGAGTTCTGCATTGTCGCCCATATAAGGCTTCGAACAGACTCATCTTAAGGGATTCCTGATATCCGTTATTGTACACAAACTTCATGACTAGGTGTAAATACTCTTACCACCTTGTTGGTTGTTGCATTACATACATACATAACATATCCTCCAGGATCTAATTTACTCGCTCTGTTTGTCCGTCCGTCTCCGGATGGTAGGCAGTGCTAAAATTAATCTGAGTCCCCAATCCTGTGAACAATGTTTTCCAGAATTTTGAAGTAAACTTCATACCCCTGTCAGATATGAAAGTCTTTTGGATACCATGCAGTCTAAAGATCTCGCTCATAAATATGTCTGCTATCTACATTGTCCTATAAGTGGACTACATTAGTATAAAGTTTGTTGATTTTCTTAATCGATCCACCACTACCATTATAGAGTAATTATGCTTCTTTTACCTTGGTAATCTAGTGATAAAATCTAAATATATCACCTCCCACTTCCACTTTGGTACCGATATAGGCTGCATCAGCCCGGCTAGGTGTCGGTGCTCCACTTTCACTTACTGGAATTCTAAACACTTGTTTAGATATTCTGCAATATCTCTCCTCATACCTGGCCGGAATTAATTCTTCCTTATTACTGTTAGAATTTTCTAATACCCAGGATGTCCTGAATAGTTACTTCGATGATGGTCATTTAGAATTAGTTCCTTCAACTCCAATCTGTTTGGAACAAAAATCCTCTTTTGAAAGTTGGCAACCCATCTGTATTAATTTTGTAATCAGCAGATTTTCCTTGTTTTTTGAACTCCTCTGCTTGCTGCCACATAAAATGATATTTAGGATCTTTCTCAGCTTTTTCTTTTATTCAGTCCAAAAATTCGCACTCAACCTGATTATAGTACAACTCATAGACACCATGCAATTTTCTACTTAACACGTCAGCTACTCTATTCTCCTTACCTTTTACATACTTCATATCAATGTAAAACTCTCTCAGGAAGGCATTCCACCTTGCATTGCGAGAATTGAGATCAGTTTGCTTAAAATAGTTGGTTAAGCTACTATGATCAGTTTTGAGTACAAATATTTTTCCAAGAAATTAGTGCCTCCATACTCGGAGTGCATGCATTACTGTTGTCAGCTCCAAATCATAGGTTGAGTATTTTTTCTCATGCTTCTTTAATTTTCGTGATTCATAGGCAACTACTTTACCCTATTGTGACAGAATCACCCCAAATCTATCTTTGCATGCATCTGTGCAGACTTCAAACTCTTTATTAGGATCATCTACCCTTAATACCAGAGTTGTAGTCAATAACTACTTCAGTTTTTCAAAATTGTCCTGACATTCCTTTGTCCATTCAAATATTTTTCCTTTTCTTTGTAAGGAAGTAATTGGGAAAGAAATTTTTTAAAAACCTTCAATAAACCACTGATAATAACCAACCATCCCCATAAAAGATCGGATGTCTGTCACGTTTTGGAGTACTTTCCATTCCATAGTCGTTATGATTTTCTCTGGGTCAATTGCAATACCCTCAATAGAAATTACAAGACCAAGGTATTGTATTTCTTCCTTGAAGAAATCACATTCGTTGAACTTAGCGTACAGTTGATGCTTCCTTAGCATTTCCAGCACTACCTGTAAGTGCTCTTTATGTTCTTCCACTTCCTTGGAATAAACTAAGATGTCGTCAATAAATATTAATAAAAAATTATCCAGAAAGGGGTGAAATATACCATGCATCAGCCTCATAAATGTAGTTGGTGCATTCATCAGTCCAAAAGGTGGCACTACAAACTCGTAATGTCTGTACCTTGTATGAAAAGAATTTTTATGTATATCTTCGTCCCTTATCCGGATCTGATGGAATCTCGAACTTAGATCTATGTTTGAAAATAATGTTGCTTCCTTCACTTGATCAAACAGATCATTAATTTTCAGTAGAGAATATCTGTT
Source organism: Pinus albicaulis (assembly GCA_034641835.2). NCBI lineage: Eukaryota > Viridiplantae > Streptophyta > Pinopsida > Pinales > Pinaceae > Pinus > Pinus albicaulis. Next base: position 796,158,868 of record CM076569.1, read on the forward strand.
TTTAACAGTCAATTTATTAAGCTGGGGGTAATCCATGCACATTTGCATGGTTCCATATTTCTTCTTCAAAAATAACACAAGTGCTCCCCAAGGGGATACACTTGGTCCTATGTACCATTTATACAATAATTCCTCTAACTGAATCTTCAATTTGATTAATTCCAGTACACTCATTTGGTATGGCATCCTTGAAATGGGTGATACTCCAGGTATGAACTCTATGGTAAAACCAATGTCCCTTCTGGGTGGAAAACCTAGTATTTCCTCTGGAAATACGTCAATAAGCTCTTGTATTATCAGAATATTTTCTATCATTGGAGCCTTTTCTTTGGAATTAGTAAATCCCACTTGAATGACATAGAACTAGCATCCTTTCCTCATACACTTACCCATTTGAGATGATGTAATTGGATGCAACTACAGAGGTTTCTTTATACCTTGAATTTCTTTGTGGGTTCCATATTGTATTCTATAGTATATAAATTTTTCTTTACAATCTACGAACTGCCAATGCTTCTCTAACCAGTCCATACCAAGTAGCACATCATAAAAACCCAGAGGTAATATATTTAGATCCACAGTTAGCTGTTGTTCACTAATTTCTAGTGCAAAGTTTGGAATTTTGGCACTAAATTTCCTCTTTGCTCCCGTGGCTAAGTGTACCTGCCATGGGTTTCTGAATTTATTACTCTACAATTTACAATTTTATACTAGTTTGGGACTTACATAGCTTAAACTTGCACATGGGTCTACCAAAATAGAAATAGGTTGAGATAGCAATTTACCTTCTAATTCTATCATTGTCGATTGATAGTTTGCGTGCCGATCTTCCAGAACTACATTAATTCTAGGTATATTTCTGGCTACATATCCCACTGTTGAGGCCTCCTGTAAGTTAGTAACCACCTCGCTTCTTCCTCGATGTGGATAATTTCTGTAATAATGTGCCTCACCACACCCCTAACATTGTAAAGGTGGCTTCTAAGTTTGTGTTGGTTCTGGTTTGGTGGAAGCTTCCATGGGTTTATCTTGATGCAGCCAAAAGCTGCGTGACCCCAAATCTTATGCATATAAAATACATTTCAAATTAAAAATAATTCAAAATCAATCTAAAACAAAGGTAATCTTATAAGCGTAAGCTGTCATATCAATTTTTAAATAAACCATAATAAAGCACCCACACATTACAAACCAACTGCATATAATCTACAACAACAAATGCTTTCCCCAAAATCACATTTCAACCATTTTCTGATATAGTCATTTATCGGACTATTTCTTTCTCTTTCTCACTCAGAAAATAAACTCACCTTATGTAAATTTGTATCCATGCATCCGACTTTGGTTAAATAAATACCAAAAATACCAATAAATATTAAAATAAATGTTGGAGCCCACACCTTAATACTCACGTTATGGAAATTTGATATATATGAAGTTAAATTTAATTTAAAACCCAAAGATCTCAGCATATATTAATGTTCGGCCCCATGCTTTACCAATTCATTTACCTTTCCGCTATTCGGCATATGATTTTCTTCATCTCCACGTAGAATCTCTAACACCAAACAATAACACCAAGTTTTCTATGCATTTGACTTTGCATAAAAACCCAAAAAATTTCAACATATAAATATTTTTGGAGCCACAACTTTACCAACACACTTGCATCAATGATCTCTCCATGCCTCTGCATCCAACGACAATCACATATTAACATGCCTACCATTTAACACTTTCAATTCACACGAAATAAGTAGTTTTTAATTGCCACGCATCGGCTTCTAAACGCTAACGTGTTCTCTCCAGCAATTACTACTTACCATTCTCAATCAGTGCAACAAACCCCTGGTGGTTTTCAAACCCATCTTCACTGTTCTATTGCCTTTGACTCACAATTCTGCTACACCACTCTGATTTATATTTTATGTCTTAATTCAATCCACAACCTTCTCTGCATTATTGTGGATCAGATTTTGCAGATTAATTTCAACTCATGGTTTTTTTATCAAACCCGTTTCACCATTCCACTTCGCCATTAACTTCCAGTTCCAAAATTCTAACCTTTGTTTCTACTGTTCCTTCTCTCTAGTTTCATGCAATTCAGAAATTGAAGATTTTGGGTTTGTAACAGTTCTATCTCCGTCATTTATAATTGCAATAAAACCCCAACGCACTAACAACTTTCTTTCCTTAAATCTGCTAGATTTGTTATTTCCCCTCTTTAATTTTTAAAACTTAAATCATCTCGTCAATATATACATATGGAACATATGAGTCCAATTCCTCTCTGTTCGTGGGAATGGTTTAGAAGATCTAAAACTTGATTCCCAGTACCTTCGACCTCAGATTCAATGTAAATCTTGCCATATATTCGAATTCTCAATTTAATTCATTACAGTTCAATACTCCAGCCTTCTTTCCTCTACGCTATACAAATTTAACATCAATGTGAAGGACCATATTGTGACATCAATCCATTCTGTGATTGATTCACACAGTTTCACAATCACAATTAAACACACGGTCTCATGCATTTAAACAATCCTATAGCTCATTGACAGACTTCCTTTGATTCTATCAATTTCACCTGCACACCATATAACTCAAGAATGAAATACAAACTCAGAAAAATGAGTTTTTTGTATTAACACACAATAATTACATAGGAAATTCTTCCTCTGGCCTCATATTCAAATCAATGGCCTTTTTTTTTATAGCCCGTAGGCGTCAATGCAAATCCTACTTCTCTCTCCACCTATCTACTACCTTTTTTTATGCCTTTGAGGCTTACAATTTATACAAAAGGTTCTGAAACTATTTCTGGATTCAGATCCTTTATCTTCTCAACAAATTCCTAAGAATCCTCTTTAATCCTAAAATTTCTACTTAATCCCTAAGGATCCTCATAAATCCCCAAATTCATCAAACTAATTCTAAAATAATAAATTTTCAAATCTCTCATATTCTCTCTTCAGAATATTTACAAAAATCCTGTCAATTTTTATTAATCCTATTTTTAAAATATTAAATCACTCAACTCCAAACAAATCATTCCAATTTCCTAGAAATACAAGACCCCCTATATTTAATTAAATTAATTGAAATTGCTGAGCTGGATGATCCTGCATCAGACTCCCAAAGTAGAAATTTATCATGATCTCCTGATCATGTGCTTCCAACCTTTGCCTCCTGGATCCCATACTCTGTTTTTCTACTGTCCAATAGCTGCATTATTCTTCAACTGCACTTTTCCAAGCTTGCATACCTTATTCTGCATCTTTCCACTAGCTATGCTTTCACAGTCTTTTCTTGTCTTCTCTTTGTTGTAATTTCTTTGATTTCTTGGTGTTGTCTTCTTCAGAGGCACCTTCATCATCAACCTTTTTATACTTTCAATATCCATGTCCAAGTTAACTTCTTTCTGGTAACCACTCTGCCATCTGTTGTTGCTTCCAATTTCTCCTGCAAATATCATTGTAGATATTTCTCTAAACAATGTTGCTCTAGACATTGTTGTAAATGTTGTTGCAGATGTTGCTACCTCCCAAGATTCCTGGATATTTCTTAAGATATATCCATCTACAACATCCTTCTTCTGCGCACTACCTGGAAATTTATTTTCAAAAAATAAATTATCTTCTAATTCTTTAACTACAGCAACATAATCATTCATTGTTCCTTGCATACTAGTAAGCATAATCAAATTTGACAAACTAGTATCTGCTCCTTCCTCTTCCATAACTTCAGGTATTTTCCCTTCAGTGTCTACAATTCCTTTCTCTGGCATAATTGTTTCCAGCAAGCATTTCAGCCATTCCCTTTGAACTTGTTTCACATCACCAATATGTTGCAATTCAGTTTCAGCATAACCTTCTTCTTCTTCTTCTTTGACAACCTTCAGTGATTTTCCTTCACCTTCTTGATTCATTTTTACAATCAATTCAACTTCTCCAAATGTTCCATCTTCATTCAAGACAACTCGAAGAGATGGATTTTCTTTTGCAACATCTATAAAAACAATCAAATTATCAACATCAAAATTACAAGACCCAATGGTCTCATTTAATGATCCAGTCACCAAATCTTCTTCTTGCAGTTCTAAGTCTTTTTCAGGACTTAGAAAATATTTACTGTCTTTCTTCCTAGCCTCCAGGGTTATCTCCATTGGGCCCATCACCATGATAGAATGATGATCCTCAACTATGTTTTCAGCAAACATAATTTCCTTTTCATTAAATTATCTACCATTTTTCATTTGATGTCCTTCTTTGCCTGCATAATTAACACATGAATTATCAGTATTAAAAATACAAGGTCTCAATACCTCTTTCTCCTCTGGAAAGATCTCAGTATGCTGCTTTGAGTTTTCACTTAACTCCTTTGTCAGCACATCAATATGCTGACTTAATTTCACCATGAGACTGTCACCTGGTCTCGCCTTCATATTATTTGTTTCAAGAATGTCTTCCTGCACTATCTCACAACAATGAACTTCTTTCTTTGCAATTTCACTTTGTTGAACTCTTATATCCTTATCCACTATTTCCTAACTATTATTCATGACAATTTATTTATCTTTCTCTTTCAACAATTCACCCTGAGTATAGATCCTCTTCTTTTCCAACTCTCTTCTTTGAAGATCTAACTTTCTATATAACTCAAGAATTTCAATTGGAGTAGAATTTAGAAACTTTACACAGTTTTTCACACCTCCACTTGTTGCTGACCAATCATCAGATGGTCCTTCTTCCTCTATTTCAATACTCTGCTACTTATTTCCATGAGACCCCTCTATCTCCTTTTCTTCCTGAGATCTTGCTATCTCAGCATTAATCTGAACAGATTTTAGATTCAACTCCTTCTCCTTAACAAACTTCAAATCATGTTCATCATCTTGTGATGTACCTTCAATCATACACAAATCATTAGTTTTAAAAACACAAGACTTTTCAGTCTCGGTTGCTTCTTCAAGCATTTCTCCTTGAACAATTTTGCATGTGGAATCCTCAAATTCTATCCTTGAATCAAATAATCTGAGTTCTTCCTTCCATAAGGAAATCTCCTTCTGCCTCCACTTCATTTGTAATGGGTTCCAAATTACCCTCTTTTCCTTCAGTGGAAAGATCCATGCTCCTCTCTGGTTTTCCTCTTCTTGTAGCCATCCCTCTAGTACCTCCAGTTGTACTTTCATCACTACAATATTTCTTTCTCTATCCTCATCATTCATCTTATCTCTGTGTCATTCTTTAGAACCTCTTCTCTGATCCTCCATGATCATCTTATTCATGAGCTCCTCACTCACTATGAGTTGCATTAAGCCTTTGCAACAACAAGTTCTCCCTGCTGCCACTTACCTCACCAATCCCCTCTCTGGAATTGGTCTTTTTGCAAGCACTAGTTCTCTATCTCTGGAACCTCTTGAGCACTCTCTTCTTCTCTCTCTAGGCTTATATTCTCAACTCACCTTCTCTTGAGAACACTTTAGTTGTTTTCCCTATCCAACCTTTAGCTGGAATATTTAGGTTCACTGCCATCATCACCAAAAATTTTGTCTTCATCTTGTCTGCAACCAGAATTCTGCAATCACAAATTTTAAACCAGATTTAAATTATCTCACCTTCAATATCTCTGCATGACCTTGTTCTCTTCATTCAATTTTACATTGATTGGACTGTCTTCATTTATTTATGCAAATTCTTGTTTACCTCAATTCTGTGTATCTGTTGCTTATCATTTTTAATATTTGATCTCCTCTTTCTTCCCTCATCACACATGCATTCTGATTTAATTAAAAAAATCTTTAACTTTCAAAAGAGCTTTTCCAGCTCTGATACCACTTGATGCAGCCAAAAGCTGTGTGATCCCACATCCTATGCATATAAAATGCATTTCAAATTAAAAATAATTCCAAATCAATCTAAAACAAGGGTAATCTTATAAGCGGAAGATTTTATATCAATTTTTAAATAAACCATAATAAAGCACCCACACATTACAAACCAACTGCATATAATCTGCAACATCAAATGCTTTCGCCAAAATCATGTTTCAACCATTTGCTGATATAGTCATTTATCGAACTATTTCTTTCTCTTTTTCATTCAGAAAATAAACTCACCTTATGGAAATTTGTATCCATGCATCCGACTTTGGTTAAATAAATACAAAAGATACCAATAAATATTAAAATAAACTTTGGAGCCCACACCTTAATACTCATGTTATGGAAATTTGATATATATGAAGTTGAGTTTAATTTAAAACCCAAAGATATCAGCATATATTAATGTTTGGCCCCATTCTTTACCAATTAATTTACCTTTCTGCTATGCGACATATGCTTTTCTTCATCTCCGCATAGAATCTCTAACACCAAAAAATAGAACCAAGTTTTCTACGCATTTGACTTTGGGTACAAACCCAAAAAATATCAACATATAAATATTTTTGGAGCCACAACTTTACCAAATCACTTGCATCGGTGATCTCTCCATGCCTCTTCATCCGATGACAATCTCATATTAACATGCCTACCATTTAACACTTTAAATTCACAAGAGATAAGCAGTTTTTATTTTCCATGTGTCAGCTTCTAAACACTATTGCGTTCTCTCCAGAAATTACTGCTTACCATTCTCAACCAGTGTGATAAACCCTTGGTGGTTTTCAAACCCATCTTCACCATTCTATTGCCTTTGACTCATAATTCCACTATGCCGATCTGATTTATATTTTCTATCTTAATTCAATCCACAGCCTTCTCTGCATTAATGTGGATTAGATTTTGTAGATTAATTTCAACTCACAGTTTTTTTATCAAACCCGTTTCACCATTCCACTTCGCCATTAACTTCTAGCTCCAAAATTCTGACCTTTTTTTGTGTTGTTCCTTCTCTCCAGTTCCACGCAATTCAGAAATTGATGATTTTGGGTTTGTAACATTTTTGTCTCCTTCATTTATAATTGCAATAAAACCATAACACACTCTAACAACCTTCTTTCCTTAAATCTGATAGATTTGTTATTGCCCCTCTTTAAGTTTTAAAACTTAAATAATCTCATCAATATATACATCTAGAAAATATGCTTACAATTCCTCTCTATTCGTGGGATCAGTTTAGCAGATCTAAAACTTGATTCCCAGTACCTTCGACCTCAAATTAAATGGAAATCTTGCCATATATTTGAATTCTCAATTTAATTCGTTACAGTTCAATACTCCAGCCTTCTTGCCTCTATGCTGTACATATTTGACATCAATGTGAAGGACCATACTGTGACATCGATACATTCTGTGATTGATTCACACAGTTTCACAATCACAATTAAACACATAGTCTCATACATTTAATCAATCCTATAGCTCAATATAAAATTGACGGACTTCTTTTGATTCTATCAATTTCACCTGCACACCACATAACTCAGAAATGAAATACGAACTCAGAAAATTGAGTTCTTTGTATTAACACACAATAATTACATAGGAAATTCTTCCTCTGGCCTGATATTCAAATCAGTGGCCTTTATTTTATAGCCCGTAGGCTTCAATCCAAATGCTACTTCTATCTCCACCTATCTACTACTTTTGTTTTATGCCTTTGAGGCTTACAATTTATACAAAAGGTCCTGAAACTATTTTTGGTTTCAGATCCTTTATCTTCTCAAAAAATTCCTAAGAATCCTCTTTAATCCTAAAATTTTTACGTAATCCATAAGGATCCTCATAAATCCCCAGATTCATCAAACTAATTGTAAAATAATAAATTTTAAATCTCTCATATTCTCTCTTGAGAATATTTACAAAAATCCTCTCAATTTTTATTAATCCTATTTTTAAAATATTAAATCATTTAACTCCAAACAAATCATTCCAATTTCTTAGAAATAGAAGACCCCCTATATTTAATTAAATTAAATGAAATTACTGAGCTGGATGCTCCTACATCATATCCTCTGTAGGCCATATTATTCTTTGATGATTCCTTCCAAACTATTTGCTAACTGAAATTTTGGTAGCACTCTTGAAATTATTGGTTATGTTTTTCTTGAATCCAGAACTGACCAAATGTTCCTTTTTCGTCTACCAACTTTTACCTTGTTCTCCTTTTTCTTTAGCTTGCTGGAAACACATTCTTGCCTTCTGGATTGCGTCATCCATAGTTTTGGGATTTACAAACTCAATTCCTTCCTTCATGTAAGTCAGCAAACTTCTCAGGAACCGATGTACTTTTGCCTTCCCATCCTTTAAATAATGAACGTAACGGAGTAAGGAATTAAACTTGGTGATGTACTCATCCATCGTCATTTGTCCCAGCTTTAAGTCATGGAACTCTATAGATTTTTCATCATAGAAGAATTAAGTTAAGTATTTATCTTTAAAATACTACTGGAACTAGTCCCAAGTCACATCTTGATCATCTACACTGTGGACATTTTTCACTTCCTCCCACCAAAGTGTGGCCTTATCCCTCAACTGATAAATATCCAATCTAGCTTTAAGATAATTGTTGTATTCGTATACTTGAAAATACCTATTCATGTTTATCACCATGACTTAGCCACTTCCTCCTCTACTCCATCAAACGTAGGAGGTTTTATTTTTCAAAATTCACCTTGTAGTTCCATTTTTTGTCTCTTAACTTATTTCTGTTCAGACACATTATCTGACTCAGCCTCATGGTAATTTTTATTTCTATTACTCCGCTGGGATTGAATTCTTTCTGTTCTGTCAGTGGCATCGTCTCTTGCTTGTTTCTCACTTCCTTCTTGGAGCAAATATCTATTAGTGCTAGGCTGTTGAATCCCTTGATTTTGTTTGTTTGAGAGGCTTTTTAAGATGCTTTCCTTTTCTTACATCAACCATGCATTATCACTATGCACTCTTTCCATTTCCTCTTGTAACTTTTGTTCTGTATTTAGTAAAATGCTGGTTTGGTGTTGCTACTCTTCTAGCAGTCTACTAGTTTGCTGGTGTTGATCCACACTCAGTTGCACTCACATTTCTGGGTTCATTTCTGGTCGGGGTTGGGTTTCCCCGGTGTTCTAAGGTGGCTGTTGCATTTTCCCCCTCCTCATATTGTGTCCTGATATACTTATTTTCTCTCTGTGCATCATTATACACACAGCTTAAACATTAGTTTACCCATAGGGTCCCAACTTGTGAACACTGCTCTGATACCACTTGTAACATACATGATTATATCATAAAAAAAATTTACTACACCACCTTATAAACACATTATTTTCTTGCAATATAAATTGATATGTATAAATTACATTATTTACAATTTATAGGTCCAACCAACCCTACTACACAGTAGAGTAATCTAACCTCAACTTAACTACATTACCATCGATTATATTACATAACTATATTCATCATGGACTACTTAATATTTTTTTCAAACCTCTAACATAATGTTCCAGCCAGCTCCTCTAATCACGAGGCATTAACAAGTCACATTCATATCGCATTTACATCATACGTACAATTCTTTATGTCATTCCATATGATGGTTAAAAGCTATCAAGTCATTTAGCATGGTAATCGTATTTGATGATAAGGTTTAATAAATATGTTACCCAAAAGTCTCGTCTCTCCCACTGGCCTACGCTTATCATGGGCAGATGTACAACCTTTCCACTGTAGATCTTATTCTCCCGCATCCAATGGTGGTCACGTATTAGAGTTTTTGGGGTAATGACCACCTCGTTAACTGTTTCTTCATTATTATTTTGGTATTATGCCTCGACGCTCTCCAATAGACCTCTATCTCTACAAAAAATCCCTTACCGAGCTTCTACCATGGCAAAAAAGTTACGTCGCAGCCATTTCCTCGGCAAGTCTGGAAAAAAAATTCAGCCACAGTCTCTTCTTAGGCAAAACATCCAACATACTTCGATTCCTCAGGAGATTATAATTGATATTATTTTTCCTTCGGTAAGAATCCTATATTTTCTTTATTCTTTCTAGCAGAATGTTTCTCTGAGAGTTTTAAGTTGAAACATTCCTTAAAATAATATTTATCTTACCTTTGGTTTTCTTCTGTTAGATACCTTCACAGCGAATCCCACCCTTTTCTATCTTTGGAACAAGTTGTCTTGGTTTACATTGCATCAGTGGTAGAAGGTAATACCCTTCTTCATGGTAGCATTAGCTTCCAGTGATGATAAGGATTATTTTCATTTTATGTTCTTTTACTAAACATTTAACCCACAACTATAATGTACAAGATTGCAGTGCTAGGTTCTCGGTGGAAACACCATCATAGGTAATGATAGCAATCTTCCTAATGCTCTTTTCTTATATTGTTTTCTGCATTTTTACATATGTTAACAAGGGTTTAATCCATTTCTGCTACTCTTTGCAGGTAAACTCATTTATATGGTGTTCTACAGTTTGATGAAGATTATGGTTGCAGTGCGTTTCCTTCTACCTCGACTAAACCCTTCTCTTTTCTTTCCAAACAGGTACCCTTCCATATGCTATGATTTGGAGCTCAAACCCTCAGCTTGAGTTTCTTGATTTCCTAAATATCTCTCTCTATGTTTTCTATCATTTGTAATTTTACTTGCATGCCATGTCGAGGTTGCATGCCGCTTTTTCTATTAGGTTCTGTTCTAATAATTTTACCCAATCAGTTCAAGGGTCTCCTGTAGCGCAGCCTTGCATATTCATTTGAGTAAGACAGTGATTCTCGTTTGATGTACGATACTGTAAATATTAATATAGTTCCTGGCAATGTCTATTTCTCAAATTTCTCCATTCTGTACTCTTATTCTTTTGCTCAAATATAAACTGGCAACAATTATCTCTTGTGTTGTAGTACTATGTGAATTAATGTGTTTATGGTAATATGGGTTATATAACCGAACTCTTTGACAATACATTCATGAATTAGTTTCTTGTATTCATAAAAGTTCGTTTCAGGTTTGAATGTTGATCCAGTTCTAAGTTACGAAATTTTTAGAATAATATAATATCACTGTTTATATTCATAAATGAATAATAATAGTATTCTTGCTAGATTGTTTCTTATTCAAGCTTTCCTAGGAATAATTCAACCATACCTACTTATTTTTCCATAGAATTTCTTGTTTCGTCTTCCTGAAGTTGAAAAATGGTAATATAGTTTACAGTTTGGTAGAAAAGATTTTATATCAATTTTATTTTCTAGAATTCTACTTGTAATACTGTAATTTACATTCTTTCAAACAGATTTCACAATATACAGTTTGGTTCTCGACAATACTTAAACTATATAACTTTAGTCCACTTCTACGATGAATTTATTGTCTTTACAATTTCTCACAACATAATCTTTCTTTAATTTAAAACTCAATTGTTCTCTTTTTCTTTTTGTAACTATATTAGCCCAATGAACAGACCATTTTTGTCCGTGTAATATCATAGGAAGTAGAGAGCAACCAACACAACACCTTCCTTCAATGGTTCTGTGTTAACGGCTCTCAGCACTACCAATTGTTAATAGTGTTGGTTTTTATTTGTTTGTATTATCTGTAATAGAAGAAGAAACATGTAAAAATTTCTACTTCATTAAACTTTCATGTAACTTTCTGCATAATTCCAAAGTTTTAATGATAGAAAAACAAAATACTTATCTATCCTTCGTTTCTCTAACAGATATTGTTCCTCCCTACCAGGAGTGAGGCTATCATGTCCTCCAACTCTCACCTGTGCTTTAAGTCTGAGATTTTTAGTTAAAAGAATCTTCTGGAAGAGACCTCGGGACAATCTAGTCCAGTCTTCAATTCCAGCAATATAAAAAATTTGGAGTATTCCACAGATTAGCACCAGTCCAGGAATTCCTCTCTAGAATTTTCCTTCTCCAGTTACTGAACAGAACCTCCCTTCCTCACTGGGATAACCCTTTATCCTCAGAGGTTCGGGTAACTATTTGAATTGATTCTGTTTAACTAACTCTCAGTTCTTGAGTTACTTTTACCATCAGTCTTTTACTCTTTTTTTATGGAATTCACTTCCATAATTCATTTTATTAAATCAAAATTAATGTTTGTTCAAAATGTGTTTTAAAATTACAAACATTAATAAATGTCTTAACAATAAACTTAATCATTAGTTAGTATCAAACCATTTGTTACAGTGACAGCTGCATTTACTGCTAACTAGTTGTTAACTAGTTAAATGACTTTTAATATTGTTTAAGGAAAAAAGACCGAGACAATTAATATTTTGCTGGAAAGGTTACTTTATTTATTTTTAATTATGAATAATAAAATTAGTTATGGAAAGTAAAAGTGAAAAGGCTGATGGTAAATGTTTCCAAGCACTGAAAAGGTCTTTTGACAGTTTGAACACTTACCTGCTCCTCTCGGATAAGAGACTCATCCCAATGAGGAATAAGGGTTTTGTTCATGGGTGAAGGAAGAGTGAAGATTTTTCCTGAGCTAGTAGATAATAGTGGAAAACGCTCAGTAAATTCCTGAAGATTTTTGGCACTGACTGGACTTAGAGTCCTAATGTCACAGCAGAAAATCTACTGTCAACCTATACCTCTTTAGGTGTGGAACACGAGGGAAGGCAGAGGACGTAATAACCTCTCTTGAAGTTTGGGTGGACAAAAACAACCAGTTACATTTTCCAGATAAGTGATTGTCTATTATATTATTATTTAGACAGTGACTGTCTATTTTATTTATTAATTGACAGGCGAATATTACTAAGTTTTATTTACAGAAAACCTGTTATTTAATTTCAGGAGAAAGGTTATCATTTTCTTGGAATCTGTCTTATGTTGGAAAAATAGTAAGATAATGTAAATAATTAACTCATCAAATAGTTACAGGGTTTTTTATATTACTTTTGTACAATTTATAAACCTGTGTATGTTACAGATTTGCTGAGGGTATTTTTTTAAAAATAAAATATATATATAGTAGATGTTTTTCAGGTGCAAAACCATCTAAGACATAATGGGTTAAACGAGCATAGTATATTTATTATAAATAAGCTGGATAAACAAGTATACTTTAGCTTTATACAAGATTTAATATTCTATCTATATGCTTTTCGAAGAAGAGTATTTTTTTAAATGAAGTCTATGTAAAAACAAACTATGTTTATATTAAATATGAAAATCAGAATTACCAATAAGTTATGTGGGATGAACCATTGGTACTGGGTAAGGGGTAAAATCCCAACCTCATACTCATCACTTTTCCCCTATCCTCTCAATACTCAGACTAAAGAGTAGGTGGTCCAGTCACCAAGAAAACCCTAAGAAATTTACAACTACTGGACTATTATAGTAAATTTTTAAAAGAAAGAAAGTAAATGCTAGAAAATAGATTTAAAGTAAAGACAAGCACAGTTTATCCTAAAACCGAGTTGACACTCGAAGATTGAGCGAATAAATATGAAAAAATCTATGAACAAGGATATAAGCTAAATGCGGAAAAAGATTGGCAAGGAAATAAACCATTCATATATGGCAGACCACCCATTCGCAAGGAGAAACAATAATAAGATACACTCTCTAATTTCATAGGGCACACTATCTATATAAGAAGAATTGAAAAGAACGATTTTTTACTACAGTAGCTACCTCCATTTGGAGTAAGATAAGTACAAAGATTATGTACAGGAGAAAAGTAAAAATAAGATTTATATAAAACCATATTCACATGGAAATCTCTCGGAACAGAGTGTATGCGCAAAAATATAACCAGGGTCTAAATCCCTGACTAGAAGAATTGTTATTGTCATTATAGTAAAAAAAATATTCCAAAATATATAAATTACAATCCAGAATAAATAAGTTCAAATTGTCATTCAATACTTAAATTTCGCACAGGACGAAAGACCTTTGCTATGAGGAAAAATCCTTCAGTGTACCTATAAGGAGAAGTGATTACATCAGCAAGAAACTGGAGAGGCCCAGTAAATGACATGAAAATATTGGGTGCAGAGGACTCCGCCACCGAGGCTGAGAATACTGACCTGCAAGTATTAAAGCAACGAAGTGGATTCCATGAGGAAGCATAAGCGCTAAATAGTTAACTATAAAACCAGATAAGGAAAAATAATGAAAGAAGACGAATCAGTGAGAGGTTAACCTGGAAAAGAGGTTCCCTCATCCCTCCATATCAATGAACTTAACGGCATGATAACAAAGCAGAACAAAGAACCCAATAAATTAAATGACATAGTGAAATAGTCCCCAATTACAATGAAAACAAATTGAAGAAATACTATTAACGAAATTTGGAATGGGTTAATTCTATACCTGATTGTGTATTCGGGAAGCACCAAGAAAAATCGAGGAGAAGGCCATGGTAGATTGAATACCAATACCACGGATATTTTTCATTCTTTTCCGCAGAACTTTTCTCCACCATGCAGTATCACAATCGGGTGTTACAACCTCACTACACTCGTAAAAACAAGTTTAAATTCATAACTGTGTCTGTGGTAACAAACACCAAGGCATGGGCAGCAAGTCTCATTGTTCGCTGCGAAACTTAACCACAGAGATGAAGGAGCTTCTCGACAGAGACAAAGAATGAAATGGCTAAAGGTATTAGCGTTGGCGTGGTTAATCAAGAATTTTCCCACCATAACTGTGGACCATTGATCCACAAAGAGATCGAGGATGCAGATTAAGAAGAGTACCATTGAAACCCATGCAATATAACTTCAGATCTTACAAATGTCGTAAAGGAGTAAATTCCAAGTATTGTTCGCCTTAAATTTCCATGTTATGCCAGCTATACCACCGACGGGACCAAGGATATGGTTCATGCATTTGGTTAATGTGAATATAATGGTAGGTATGGCATCGGTGATAAAAAATTATAAAGAAACCTTAAAACAAGACTTGACCTTATAATAATATTGCATACGATATGTCAAGTTATATTATGATAAAAAGGTTGGGATCGTAAAGATAGATGTAACCTTATAATAAAATTAAGGTTATAACGTTTGGTTAATCATTAGTTTAGTGAATGTAATTATGTGATAGTCTATCTTAAGTAATGTTGTGACATTGAAAAGATACATCTGGTTAAAGTATTTATCCTTATGGGGGGTAAGTAAAAAAAAATTGTGTGTATATGTTACAAGTGGTATCAGAGCAGTGTTTATACGTTGGGACCCTAAGTGTCAACTAAAAAATTACTCTGTGTGTATACTGATACACATAATATAAGCATAACATGACACATTATGAGAAGGGGATCAATGCAAAAACCACCCCAGGACATCGGGGAACCCCAAACATAACCAGTTGTGAACCCTGCGATGTGGGTTCAACTGAGTGTCGATCAGCACCAACAAACAATTAGACTACTGGAGGAACAACAACATCAAACCAGCATATTGTTGAATACAATACAACATCTACAGGAAGAGATGGTATGAGTTCGAAGGGATAATGAACAATTAATGCAAGAGCAAGAAAATATACTCAAAATTCTGTCAGACAAGAAAAATCAAGAAATGGAACACCCCAGTGCTGATAGGGGCATGCAAGAAGGTGATGAACAACAAAAAAGGGACAACAACACTAACAGAGTGGAAAGGAGCTCATATCAATGAAGAAACAAGAAAAAAAATACAATGAAGCAGAATCTGGAAATTTGTCAGATCAACAAGAACTGTTAAGAAGCAGAAATTAGAGCTTTAGGGCGGGTTTCAGAAGATAAAACCACCAACATTTTATGGTGAAGTTGAGGAAGTGGCAGAGGCATAGTTAATAAACATGAAAAAGTATTTTCAGATGTACGAATACAACAGCAACCTGAAGGCCAGATTGGCCATATACCAATTAAGGGAGAAAGCCACAATATGGTGGGAAGACGTAAAGAATGTTCGCAGCATTAAGGAACAAGATGTCACTTGGGAATCGTTCCAACAATACTTTAAAGACATGTATTTAACAGAAAATTTCTATGATGAGAAAGCTAAATAATTTCATGCTTTGAAGCTACGACATATGATTATGGATGAGTATATCACCAATTTCACCTCCCTGTTATGATATGTTCCATACGTTCGAGAGGAAAAGGCTAAGGTACAAATATTTCTGAGCAGCTTGCCAACACATATGAAAGAGCGAATTGAGTTTGTAAATCCCAGAACCATGGATGAAGCCATTCGTAATTACCAAATGTGCTATCAGCAGTCCAAGGCTAAAGGGGAGGTTGGCAAAAGTTGGCAACCGGCGAAAGGACAGAAAAGAAGCTCAAATTTCAAAGGTGCCAAAAGTAATAATTTTAGGAATTATGCACGAAGTTCTGTCAGTAAAAAATTTGGTAGAAATCATCAAAGAACTCGATGGCCAGCAAAAGAGAAACCTACATAGGCATCCAACAAACCTAAGTAAGGGCAAGTGACCAAGCCACCTCTACAGTGTTGGGGGTGTGGTGAGTCACACTATTATAAAAACTGCCCATAGCGAGCAAGAAAAGACATAGTTGCAAACTTGCAGGAAGCTTCTACAGTAGGTGATGTGGCGCAAAACATTCCTCGTATCAACGCGACGTTGGAGGATCGACAGGTAGATAATCAACCAACAATGATTGAGTTGGAAGGTAAATTACTGTCTCAATCTGTTTCTATTTTGGTAGACCCAGGTGCAAGTCTAAGTTATGTTAGTCCCAAAATAGTGGAAATGTGTTAATTGAAAGAACAAAAATTTAAAAACTCGTGGCTGGTACAGCTAGCCACAGGAGCAAAAAGAAAGGTAATTGCCAAGATTCCAAACTATACATTAGAAATTGCAAAACAACAGTTGAATGTGGACTTGAACATACTGCCATTAGGGTCCTATGATGCTTTTCTGGGCATGGATTGGCTAGAAAAAAATTGGACCTTAGTGGACTGCAAGGAAAAGATCATCTGTTACGGAATGCAGGATGGAACATGCAAGGAGATTCAGGGAATCAAGAAGCCACTACATTTACATCCAATTACAACATCCCAAATGAATAAATGTATAAGGAAGGGATTCCAGATATATTCTATTCAGGTAGGATATGCTAATTCCAAGGGAAAAGCACCTATGATGGAAAACATACCAGTGGTACAAGATTTTATGGATATTTTTCCAGAAAATATTCTTGGATTACCACCAAGGCAAGATATTGATTTCACCATAGAATTAATGCTGGGAACATCTCCCGTGTCAAGGGAATTAATAAATGTTTCAGAATTAACTGAATTAAAAATGCAGTTACAAGAACCGATGGACAAAGGGTATATTTATCCAAGTGTGTCCCCTTGGGGAGCACCAGTGCTTTTCGTGAAGAAGAAGGACAGAACAATGCAAATGTGCATGGATTATAGGCAGCTTAATAAGTTAACAGTCAAGAATAAATATCCTTTACCCATGATTGATGATCTGTTTGATCAGGTGAAGGGGGCCACAATATTTTCAAAGTTAGATTTAATATCTTGATATCACCAGATCTGAATCAAGGATGAAGACATTTGTAAGACTGCATTTCATACCAGGTATGGGCATTATGAATTTATGGTGTTATCCTTTGGGTTAACAAATCCACCAACAACCTTTATGAGCTTAATGCATGGAATATTTCATCCTTTCCTAGATAACTTTGTACTTATATTCATAGATGACATTTTAATCTGTTCCAAAAACCAGGAAGAACATAGAGAGAATTTAAGGATTGTGTTGGAAATGCTAAGAAAACACTAGCTATACGCTAAGTTCAGCAAATATGATTTATTTAAAACATAAATCCAGTACTTAGTCCATGTCATTTCAATAGAAGGGATTGTTGTTTATCCAGAGAAAATCAAGACAATCATGGAGTGGCGAGTACGCCAGAATGTGGCAGATATTCGATCCTTTATGGGATTAGCTGGGTATTTTCAGAGATTCATTGACGGATTTTCCAGAATTGATTTTCCCATTACCTCTTTGTAGAGAAAAGGAAAATTATTTAAGTGGAATGTTGAGTGTCAGAACAACTTTGAGAAGTTGAAGCATATTTTTACTACTGCACCAGTATTGAGGGTAGCTGACCCCAACAAAGAATTTGAAGTTTGTACAAATGCTAGTAAATAAGGTGTTGGGGTAGTTCTATCTCAGGAAGGAAAAGTAGTGGCTTATGAGTCAAGAAAGTTGAAGGAGCATGAACAAAGATATTTGGCCTATGATCTGGAGTTAAGAGAAGTAGTACATGTACTCCGGGTATGGAGACACTACTTGCTGGGGAAAAAGTTTGTGTTAAAAATAGATCATAACAGCTTGACTAGTTATTTCAAGCAAGCTGATTTAAACTCTAGACAGGCAAGTTGGAATGCCTTTCTAAGTGAGTTTGATATGGACATCCGGCATGTGAAAGGTAAGGAAAACTAGGCGGTTGATGTTTTAAGTAGGAAGTTGCATTTTGTTTATGAGCTTTATTACAATCAGCTTGAAAGTAAATTCTTAGACCAAGTAAAAGAAGAAGCACAAAAAGATCCAGAATATCAATTTCTATGGTAGAAAATGGAAGAGATCGGAAAATAAGGAAGTACTTCTGAGTATGGAGTAAATAATGATCAGATGCTAAATTTTAGAGGAAAGGTGTATTTACTAAACCATGTGGACCTAAAGGAGCTGATAATGAATGAATACCATCGTAGTAATTATACAGGTCACCCAGGATACCATAAAATGTTGACTTCTATTAGAAAGGTATATTTCTAGCCTAGTATCGGTAAAAATATTTTTGAGTATTTAAATAAATGTTTGGAGTGCCACCAGGTGAAGGTGGAGCATCAACATCCAACAGGATTGTTGCAACCCATATCGGTACCTGAATGGAGGTGGGAGGTCATATCCTTGGACTTCATTACAGGTTTACCACAGTCAAAAAGGAAAAATGACTCCATCATGGTCGTAGTGGACAAATTGAGTAAATGTGCACATTTTATACCTGTGCAGTCTACTTACAAGACTGTACAGATAGCAGAAATTTTCATGAGAGAAATTTTTAGGCTACATGGTATTCCGAAGACGGTTATCTCAGATAGGGATGTTAAGTTTACATCAACATTTTGGAAGAATTTGTTTATAGGTCTAGGGACCCAAATCAAATTTATTACAGCTTATCATCCCCATAGAGATGGTCAAACAGAGTGATTAAACCAAGTGTTGGAAGACATGTTACGCATGTATGTGATGCAGCAGCCAACCAAATGGGAAGACTATTTGTATCTTGTTGAATTTTCATACAACAATGGTTATCAGGAGTCCGTTAAGATGAGTCCTTTCGAGGCCTTGTATGGGAGGCAATGTTGCACACCCATAAATTGAATCAGCCACGAAACAAAATTAACGTTAGGACTAGATATGCTGACTAAAATGGAATCAGAAGTAAAGACGATGAGACAAAATTTAAAGGTTGCACAAGATTGGCAAAAGATCTACACAGATAAAAAGAGGTCTTATTGGGAATTGGAAGTGGGAGGCCATGTGTATGTGAGGATCAAACCTAAGAAGAGTACCTTATGGTGGACCTCTTGTGCCAAGTTGGCTCCCAGGTTCTGTGGACCCTTCCAAATTTTGGAAAGGTTAGGACCTATGGCCTATCATCTGGCTTTACCCAGTCACATCTGGGTACACAATGTGTTTCATGTGTATCTATTGAAGCGTTACGTGCATGATTCGAAGCACGTAATTCATTGGCATAACATACAAGTAGGATAGAATTAAAAATCCTAACCTGAAATATTATTTCTTTATGAGAATTTCACAAGGAACTTTTCTGTTTGCAGGTAGAGATGGACGACGAGTTTTTGGTCGAGCCACAACACATACTTGACTGGAGGGAAATTATGCTCCGGAAGCAAGTCATCACCCAAGTTAAAGTGTAGTGGAAGCAGTTTGGCCTGGATGAGGCTACTTGGGAGGATGAAAGATTGTGCGTGAGGCCTATCCAGAGCTCTTTTAAAAGCTAGAGTGAAACACCAAGGATGGTGTTACTTCGAGGGGGGGGAAGTTGTGACATCTGCATTTACTGTTAACTAGTTGTTAACTAGTTAAATGACTTTTAATATTGTTTAAGGAAAAAATACTAAGACAATTAATATTTTGCTGGAAAATTTGTTTTCTTTATTTTTAATTATGAATAATAAAATTAGCTATGGAAAGTAAAAATGAAAAGGTTGATGGTAAATTTTTCCAAGAACTAAAAATTTGGTTGGATAGTTTGAACAATTACTTGATCCTCTTGGGATAAGAGACTCATCCCATTGAGGAATAGGGGTTTTGTTCATGGGTGAAGGAAGAGTGAAGATTTTTCCTGAGCTGGTAGAGACCAGTGGAAAACACTGAGTAGATTCCTGAAGATTTCTGACACTGACTCGACTTGGAGTCCTGAGGTCGCATTAGAAAATCTACTGTCAACTTGTACCTCTTCAATGTAGGGGTTTTTTAAATTGGGACGACGTATTGGGTTCATATTTGTAAGGGGTTAAATAATTTTATTTCTAGAGGTATTTTCCAATATTTAGTAAAATTAAGGGTACTTTTTAGTATGTCATGAACACACATTATCTATCATAGGTTCATTGAGTGAAGACATCGGTCCTCAACTTCAACAAGAGATAGGAAAACAACTTGCATCATATTCATCATGTCCTTCAAACCCTCTGACGGCACAAACTATGTTCCAACCAGGATACATTTTTCTTTGGGATGAATTGGGTCCAATATATAGGCTTGATAATTAATGAGAAAGGTATGAAAATTTATCTCACTACAATTGAATTCATTCAAGATTGGCCAGCCTTGACAACTCCAATAGAGCTTCACAACTTTTTTGCATTTCCAATTTATATCAAAGGTTCGTGTTGGGATTATCTCATATCACTTGGCCTTTGAGTCAAGTTACCATGGGCAGAGTGAAAAAAAAAGAAATTTATTTTGGTCCAAGGAAAAATTGAAGGAATTTGTTGAGCTAAAACATAACCTTTCCTCCGTGCCTCTACTCACATTGCCAGACCTGCAACAAATATTTGAAATTGAGAGAAATACCTCCAATTATGATTTTTGTGCAGTTCTCATGGAGAAAATGCATCTAGTAGTGATCAAGAAAGGATCATTATATTTTTTTCATCCATCTCGATGTATTCGGAGTGGAAAATTTGGAAGGAATCAAATCAGAGCATTGTTTTTACCGGTGGGACCTAGTTTTGTAAATAGTGTTTGAAAAATTTCGAGAGTGTTTATAGGTATTAAAAGATGTTTTTGGGGGATAAATTTTCAAATTATTTTCCACACAATTTCATAAAATTCTACACAAATTCCTTTCCAACGAGGTAAGAATCACCTCAATCAGACTCTATATGCGAAAGTTGGGCCACTCTGAATTTAAACTTCTTTTTTTCACCACCATGGTTGAAGAGGGTGCCAAGTAAAACCCTATTATTAATGGAAAAGGGGCTATGCACATGATTATTATGTACAAGACTCTAGAATATTTGATGTTGTAATTTTTTTTAATATTTAAGGTAGTCAAACCTAACCACTAATAAGATATCGAGATGCGTTAGAATCAGGCGACTAGGAGGCTAAGGTATTTAATTATTTCAAGTGCATTTGTTCCTTAGCTTATAAAAAGTAGCCCATAAGGGTAGGAGATAGAGCACTCATAGATGATTTCTGCACTATAGAATCCCATGGGCCACAGACGATACTTTGTTCTACTCACAACCATATTTCCAGATAGAGAAGGATAGTAGAGCGACCTAACCTTCATGTGGATTTTTTATCATAAAATGGTTTCCTAGAGAAAATATTATGTCAAATGTGTGTCTCATATTTTGTTGTCATTTTCTATTTTCTACTTAAATTTCATTTGCATGCATGCACTATTTACAATAAAATCTATAGATCTAGAAAAATAAGAAAATTTTAATAATGTAGAATTTCATATTTTAAATATGATATTATAATATATGTTGTGATGAATGATCCAGTGTAATATCTAATCTACCTACAGATTTGAAAACTAATGCAGAGAATCACATAACATGATAGAGGCACGGAAAAGGAATAACAAGGTAGCTCTTGAAATAATACCACAGTCTTTATTATGAGGTAGAGATGAGAATTTTATAAAAAATGCAATCATTCTCCTAATTTTTCATTTCTAATTACCAAATATATTTTCATAAAATAAGATACATAATTAGATAAATCAAATACAATGGGATGTTTACCTCTTTCCTAGATTTTTAGATGTCTCCCTCTTTTCTACTCTTAAATGTTTCCAAGGAAAGAGTGAACTTTTTCTTGGTTGCCCAGTCAGTGAGAAGTTTTTTATTTGCATGTATTTCTTTGTTGCCTAATTCCTCCCTGTTTAGAGCAGGAAGCATCCCGACTTCCTCTACCAAATGAAGTAAAGTGCATAGCAATGTTACAATGTAGTCATTCAGAGAGCTACAACATGAAGTATTTTTATGAACAAAACCACTACAAGCTTCAACCACTGCTGACATATATTCAAACGACAGCAAACAAACTTTGTTAACCTTGCAACTGGTCAAAATTCGAAATGCATTGTTGGCCTCATAAAAGTTAACTTTCTTTGCAAGCCACGCAAAGACTACCCCTTTGAAATCATCCACAATGACTTTTTCTGTAGGTGATTCTAAGGAAACATTATTTGACAGTGAGATCAAATCTCTGGATTCCAAATGAACAATAACTTCAACAATAACAGGCTAACAAACTAGCTTGCAACATTCCCTCAAAGGAGTAACATTTGTGCATGCATCTCGCAATTTTCTTGTATTCACTGTTTGCTCAAAGTCCATCAGAGTCTTTATGGGACAAGAAGCCCATGTAAGATTAGATTATTTTATCGAGCAAAGGGATGAGATTGAACCATTTTCACCACTGATGATCAAGACATTGGCGAGATCTTTAAAGAAATGTTTTGCCACCATTTTGTTTAGCATTAAAGAAACACTTTCTCAACTGCATTATTCCTGAAAAATTTGAAGCATACCTATGAGACTGCGTACAGTAGATGACATTCCCCAATTGTTGGAAATATTGTCATTGATGGCAAAGGAGGCAGCACTCAGGCAAAGGAGGCAGCGCTGAAGCAGAGGAAGGCAAAAGAAGCACAGTGAAAGAAATAGAGGCAGCAAGAAGAATGTCAAAATGTAACAGTCATAGAAGCACAGTGAAGAACCGTTATCGGAAGATAGAGACAAAGGCAGAGCGACAGAAGCAGCAGAGGCAGAGATAGAGGCAGAGAGTCGTTATAAAATTCCAGGAATCGCACTCTCCAACCGGCGCAGCAAAGGCAGAGACAGAGTCAGAGACAGAGGCAGAGAGATGTTATAAAATTCCGGGAATCACACTCTACAACCGGCGTTATACATATAATACATAATCCTTATTCCGGGAATCGCTTAACTCCAGCGGCAATGCAATGCATATAATACAGAACCATATTCCGGGAATCGCACACTCCAACTGGCGTTATACAACACAAATATTATTCCGGGAATCGCCTACCCCGATGGAGGATACATATATATATATCCATCATCTTACATATAAATGCCGTGCATTACGTATGCTGCAAAGGACCAAGGCATATATATTATGTTATATAAGTGGAGCGCATAAAACAAAGTTTATAAGGTGGGACCCCTCCCCAATCACAATCGGAGATCGCAAGGGCAGAAGAACATGTAACCAACAGGAAGTTGCGATTGCGATTGAAGTTCGGACCTGACGGGTCTATAAATCATGGTTAACATATATTTGAGTTCCAGGTCTAATCGCATCGGCACTGGTCAATCGCATAGAAGAATATATGAGTTGCGATTGCGAATGGAACTCCGGACCCGATGGAGGTATTAATTATAATTCAAACGTGTTTGAAGTACTTTCCCAATCGCATCGGCAAAATACAATGAACAGTGGCCAATCGCAACACATATTAAAATACTTGCGATTGCAATTAAGATTTCGGACCTGATGGGTGTATTAGTGATGGTTTATATATATTTGAATTCCGGCTAATCGCATCGGAGATTATAAGAGCGTCGGAACATATGTTAAATACTTGCGATTGCAATTGAAGCCCAGACCCGATGGGCTTATAAATTATGATTAACAAATGTTTCAATTCCATGTTCCAATCGCATCGGCACTGGTCAATCGGAACACATGTTAAAGACTTGCGATTGCGATTGAAGCCCGAACCCGATGGGCTTATAAATTATGACTAACAAATGTTTCAGCTTCCATAGGTCAATCACATCGTGAGGTAAAGTGGAGATCGGAAAATGAATACAACGTAAAGTTGCGATTGCGATTGAGATTCGGACCCGATGGACCGATAAACTGTGACTTGATGAGACTCGTGACTTGATAGGTTTGAGTTCCGTAACATGTTAACAAAGCATGTTAACAAAGAGTTACGATTGCGATTGAAAGGCCGAACCCGATGGGTTTATAAGCCAAGACTGATATATGTTTGAAGTTTAGCCATAATGGAGAATAATCGCAATCGGAAGAGGCTGAGGAGTGATTCATCGCATCAGAAAGATCGGCGAGTGAGCCCGAAAGGAGTTCTTATTTGTTTAAAGAGTTTTTATTATATAATGCCGAGAATTGATTTAAGTCGTTTTAAAAGGAAGGTTGTATGTATGCCGAGGGTTAAAATTACATATATATATATATAAAAGGGCACTGTTATATATATATATATATATAACGCTGTTGCGATAAGCCGTGTGGTCAGTAGACCCACGGGCCTTAGCTTAACGAGAGGGCGATTCTTAATATACATTGACTATGATATATGTCCGTTCCTCTTGCAGAAAGTTCCACATCAACAAGACACTTGTTGCAAGTCAGCAGTCACGTATTTTTCTAAGAGGCACTGATATAAATGCACTATTTCACGTATGCAGCAAATACACCATAGCAGAGGACATAAAATCATACAGTCACAGAAAAGACAAATGCGCAGCAAACCAAGAGTCAAAATAAGTGAGCTGGAATTCACATTGTAATTCGAATGTAAATGGTTTATTTGTTTTTATTGTTTGTGATGCATTGGCAAGTCTCCGAGAGAAAAAAAACTCCCACTGTAATGTTCAAATTGACACCTACAGTTATAATTTATGAGTAAGCTGATAAAAGGAGTGAGAAGGCAGAAAGCAAAGAGACATGACTTTCCATTTCGAATTCCAAGCAGAATACAGACAGTCATGTGAGGAAATCTATAAATAATATCATCTTGATATTCAAAAAAAAAAGGAGGAGAGAGTAAATCAAGAGAAGGCAGAATATAGAAGAGTGAGGCAGAGAAGATTAAGAAAAAGCAGAACAGAAGGAGAAGCATGCAATGTGGCCGATATCTAGCACCAAAGAAACTTTTAGTTCGATAAAAATAATTGAGGAAGTTGGAGCTTCCCTATCAAGCTGCTCTGATATGTCAGTTGTAGCCGACCGAGGTTGGAGCCTCTGAGGTTGGAGCCTCCGTAGGTTGGTGCCTCGCGTAAAACTCGAAGGGAGTTGGTGCTTCCGGCAAGTTGTAGCTTGCAAAATTGAGGTAGGAGCCTCCTGTAGGTTGGTGCCTGCAGAAAAACAGTGGTGAGAGGGAGTAGGAGCTTGCCTTTGCATCACAACAATAATAAGATGTGGTTTTCTCCCATTATGGGTTTCCACTTATATCCGGTGTCTCTGTGCATGATAGTTATGTATTGAATCTGATATGTATCATCTGCTTAATACCTGCAACTCTCATATTAAGTCTATTGCTCTATTAAACTAATACTTTCTTATTACATTCTAAAATTACTCTCACATCAAATTGAGTTTGAAATGAAGGTGTAAATAAGTTTAATGAAAAGTTTTAAAAGATCAGGAATGTATTAAACTGATTCACCCCCCCCCTCTCAGTTTAATTAGAGGTTCAACACCAATAACGTAGCAAGAGGTGCATAGAAGTATACTAATATGCAGTATCTAAATTTTAATGTTAGTTTTGTTGTGCTAATTTCATCTTCAAAATTAAAAATAAGTTGTTGATCTTTTGATTCATTTGCACTGGTTTTTTGAGGTGCTTTTGAGTGTTAAATAGGTAAATGTATTGATTTTCATATTAAATTCTTGAGCATAAAAAAAAATAAAACATAATGTTGAACAATAACAAAAAATGTACAACAATCCATTAAAATTAACCATTAACATAGCTTTTTGATTGAGTTCACCCCTCCTGGGCTACATTTCCTTTGTCCATCTTCCATGGCTTAGGCCTCTATATTAGCTCAAAATGGAAAAATTGTTGTTTACAATCATCTACTGCTCCTAAAACCTGCTTCAAAACGATTTGAACATCCAAAACTGCTAGGATAGACTCTTTCTAAGCCAAAAATAGTCAAAATTTGCAAAATTTATTCTTCATTTAACTTTTTCCTAGGAATCTCCTCCAAAAGTGGAGAGAAATCTAGTTAGCGCAGCTAAATCTTGAGTTCCACTAAAAATTTTGGACTCTGCCAACTCTAGCGCCAAATTTAAGGTGAATTAATTAATTGATAATCTTGTATTAACGTTGCGATAAGCCGCAGTTAAATGCGCTAAGCGTGTTTTATCATAAACCCAAATTAAATCGAGGTTTAATGCATTAATGATTTATTAGGATAATTAACCCTATTTTAACTGATAATTCTACACATTTTAGACAACCTCTGCACCTGGTCATGGATTAAAGGTCTTATGGTGAGGGGGTTAGCCTGTAGGGCTCACCCCCTCCTCCCGCCATCAGATGATGATATATCATTCATATATGTATTTTTCGCTATATATAATAAGTCTCGTTGCACAGTCCAATGGTGTTGTGTTGTGTTGGTGCGGGGGAGGTCGGGGGTCGACCCTGACCTCCTCCCTTCCGCTTGCGGTAATAATTTTGCACAAAAGCATATAACTCCAACCTTATAATTCGAATTTGGAAATAAAATTCGGAATTTCACCAAGGTTGAAAGTTGGACCTTGGAAGGGGGCACGTGGCAGCCTCTGGGCTAGCCACATCTCCTCATGTCATTGGTTCTTGAAACCTCCAATAAAATTGAAGCAAGTCACCTCCTTAGCAACCATCCAATATTGACACTTGGCATGGTGCCATTGGGCGAAATGAAGGAATATTCCAAGAATATCACTTTTTACCGACTAGGAATTTTTTTATTTGTTTAGGAAAATGAATAGCAAGTCATAAATTTCTCATATGGATTCGGTTTTTTATGAAACAAATGGTGCCGGATTCCTGGCGACGAGATCTTCACTTTCATTCAGGTTTCAACAAATTTTGAGGGCTTCAATTTTTTAGATTAACACTGAGCACCTAATTAGAAGAAAATAATTGACACCCTCTAATCCAAATGTCAAATCCAACATAAGTTGGTCTATAATCTTCACAAAGACACTCCATCCACTCACTCAAATAATAAGACTACATAGAACTCAGTCAAAACTAGGCTTTAAGAAGATTAACAGTTTATTAACAAGGATATAATGGAAATAAAGAAGTAGATCTCCCCTCATGAAAATGATGAAAAGGATGAAGTAAATATTCATTTAGACCTCAATTTTTATAGGTGGCATGCATATTTACTAAAAATACGATAGCTTAATTTGTATCCAATACATCCAATATTATTTTCATTGATAATGCTAAATAACCTTCGTCAAAGAATATTGGAACTTTCCTTTTGCAAGATAGTAAATTTTATAACGTCAATTAAGTACCCTAACAAAGTGTCGCTACATTCAAATGTCAAATGTTTAAAAAGCTAAAATTCAATTTTAAGTGGAAAAAAAAAAAAGAAAAAAAAGAAAAAAATATTTGAAAAAGTGAACACATCCTCTCATAAAGGGTCAATAATACAAAGTTGGTTGCAAACAAGTCATTGCATTTAAAAACCGAGCTATGAATCATATTTTTACCAAAAATGTTCACCAAATTTCTTAAAAGAAAACCATGACATGAAAATGTCTGCAGTAATGTGGCAATTTATTGACCCTGACCTTAGGTAGAATAGTGTAAAAAAAAACTGGAATCACACCACATACAAATTAGCGATGACTACCAATGAAATGATTCCTCGGAGAAAAACCAACCTAACCAGTTCCCACCCAAATGTCAGTCATTCATTAATATCTGGAAACCATTTGATATCACATGAGGGGAAGTTTGTAATATCCCTCGCTTAAGCCATTATAAAAACTTTTGTAAAATGAGGGTTGTTAAATAATTAAATATTATTAGTTATTATTTTGATATTACATGAAGAATATTCTTTTGATTCTTAATTATAATAATTTGGAAGAATTATTTCTTAATTATTTTATTTAGAATAATTTATATTATTCTATAGAAATAAATTATATTTCCAGGTTGGTATCTTTTATGAGTTCTATAAATAATGAGTAATAGTTCTGGAAACTATGTATAAGTGATATTTTGCTCATAAGGAAAAAGAAAATCTACATTTAGAAGAAAAACATGGGATATTTATGGAGTGCTTTTGTAATTTAGGAAAAATCAGATTTATGGATGCTTTATGGAATGCTTTTATGATTTAGAAAAGTTGGAATTATTTTATGATTTTAGAAAAGATATTCCATTTTCTTAATTGTATTTATTGTAAGCCTATGAGAAAAATAGAGGAAGGGAATGAGAGAATGCATGGAGAATGGAGCCAAGGAAGAGGAAGAAGTAATTCTAAGCATGCATCAAAAGATAAGTAACTATGTTCTTTGAAAATTATTTTCTTTGCATATGGGGCATGATGATATAATAATTGAATTTATTGCTAGGAAAAATTCATATAATAAACAATCAAGATTAATTCGTGAGAAAACCTCTATATAATTTTGTGCATAGAAGAATAAGTGTTTTATTTATTGAATTTTGAGAAGATTTCATGTGTTGTGAATTCATAAAAAAATTTCATGGCTAGATAATTCTGTGAATTGCATGAGTTATTGAAAAATAGGGTCTAAATATGACTTTGTATCTCCCAAACCGAGATAGATATGAAAAAAGTGAAAGAGGTATTTGTAGAAGAGGATGTTATAACCAAAATCCTCTTTTATATTTTAAAAATTAGTTTCCCATGTCTCAAAAACTGTGTCCATAATTGATGACAAAAAACTGGGGATTATTTAATATTTAATTATGGAAAAATGAACCCCAAATATTTGTTCGAATCTTCCAAAACATAAAGCCTGTGTTAAAAATGAGATAGGTTATTTTTAATGAACCCATTGGAGACAAAAAAATCTTTGGGTTTTCAAAAAATCATTTCCATTTTGTTGGAAACCATGTCCAAATTTTATGACAAAAACAGGAAATTATTTAATATTTAAATCTGGAAAAATGGGCAGCAAAGATTCATTCGAATATTACAAACCGTGACTTATGTGAAAAATATGGGAGAGGTTATTTTTAATATGTCTATTCCAAACAAAAACCTCTTTTTTTTTTCTGGAATTCGTTTCCATATGTTTATAATACGCATCCAAAATGGATGGCTAAAACAGGAAAAACTGAGTAAAACATTGTGCTTCCATTTCATTTTTCAATGAGATAAGAATAATTGTTTATCTACATATAGACAGAATAATTATGTTGATAATTATTTAAAATGAATTAATTTATTTCTTTTAAGATATTACCAAGTATGTTCTCATGATGCATATGCACTAAAAGTTAACAAAAATATTGGACTCCTGAAGAGAGTATGTGGTTAGGTGCACATGAATCATATCTAGTATATTTGATCTACTAGAAATTATTATGTGATTTTACATGCATGAAGAGCTTGAGTCATGTAAAAAGATATAAATAACTTATGTGAGGGGTAGCTCACATAAAAGCCTTTGTGTAAAAGCCAATTGGTTGTGTTCTTTGAGAATGATTTGTTATTCATGCTATTTCTTGAGGAAATGTTACAAATATCTTTAGTGTGAGAAATGATAAGAAAATATTTCATGCATAATAGCTAGTGAGTTAGCTATATTTTGGAAAAAGAAGAATTAGGGTGTAAAAATCCTTGGAAAATAAATATATATATTTGTATCCAAGGAAGCAATTATTGTGTTACAACTTTTCAAAAATAATTGAAGACAAAAATATATCCTTCTATGCATTATTGGATTAGATTCTTGGAGAGGAAAAAAGGTAATCGCATGCTTTATTATGTAATATTATTTAGAGAAACATATATTCTTGCATGCATGGGAAATGTATAGTTTTGGGTATTATATTTCTAGAGAAAAGAAAGATGCAATCACATAATATTTATTGTGTTAGTCTTCTTTTGGGAAAAATAATATGTATTTTGCTAACCTAAGGGGATTAGCTATGGTATTAGCTTTATTTTGAGAATATTATGCATAGTTATCAGGTTATATTTTTTTGGATGAAATAGAAATGTCTCTTTGCATCCATTAAATAATAAGTGGTATGTGTTTTGCCCATTGGAAAAGAAATGTGTCTATTTTTCCATGAAATATTTATTTAGTTTCCTTTTGAAAGAAATATATATTTTACATGCAAGAAAAACAAGCTATGTTATTGCATGTACAAAATTATAACTAGTATGTTAACTTTTTTTGAAATCGAGCTGGCATGGTTATACATAATAGCCGTTATTAATAGCTATTGGGTGGAAAATATGTTTTTGGAAAAGAACATGCATTCACATGCATAAGTATAACATCTATTGCATTAATCCCTTTTGAAAATAAAACATAAGAGTAAGAAAAAAGAGAAATTTCTTGTTGGGATAGCTATCTTGAAATATTGTTATGCACTTGCATGCACAGTAGTATTATATAGTATGTTAGCTTTCCTTTGGGAATAATATGAAAGTGCATGCAAGATTTTGTTAGTGTTTGTTGGAAATATGATGCTTGATGGTGATTTATTTGTTCTAGTGCATGTGAAATTATTTTAAAGAAGGAAATTAATGGAAATGTGGTTACGTTTTATACATGCAAACAAATAGTGTTGAAGTGTCACAAATAGAGATTGATTATTGGTTTATTAATATTTTATCTAATGATGATATCAAGTGTGCTGATGACAAAAATGGCAGGAAAGAAGGATGGCTTGAGAAAAGGATTTTCAAGTTTGACATTTTGGAACATAAAAAGTTTTTTGTCCATGCAGGTTTAGTAGTTCCAACAGCACAATGACCCCCTAAAGGAAACAGTCTCGCTACAAAGACAAAGATTAAGGATTCATGGGTAAATGGTATCATGATGATTATAATAGGTTATAGCTAGTTATGTTTCACTTAAGATTATTTTTATATGTAATTTTTATGAAAATGGTCAAGGGATGGACTCCCTTATAACCATTGACTGAGGGGTGAGAACCCTCACGAGCATTTAATAATAAAATTAAACATTTGTTGGTTTTCACCCTATAGGGTTTCCAAGGTATATTGGTGTCTAATGATGTGATTGTTCATTGTTTAATTTTTATGATGTTAATATATTTCCTGATGTGATGTTTATATTCTCAATTATGGGATTTATTAATTGATTTAAAATGATCATGGGTTCGATGCATATTTATAGAAGGAAATTTAAGTTAATATGCTACAATAAGGACAATTAATGGTTGTGTAACTCGCTATGATTTTTACTAAATATTTATCTAACTGATGATGATGGGTATTTAAATGGTTAATGCGGAAATATAGAAAGTAATTTATAAGGTTTCACATTCGTAAATGTTGAAAAAAATTCTTAACTCCATGCATTTTCCTACGAGGTTATTGAGGTATGTTACAGATGAGTAATTATGAGGATCAAGCAAAAGCTTGTGGGCTGGATGTTCAAATCCATGATATGTAGGGAATTCATTAAGTTATTATTTATATGTAAAAACTAAACATCATAATTCTCATGAAGTCATCCATTTGAGTTTTTGCAGTATGCATTGTCGAACGTCCACATCTAATTGAACAATTGTTCCATTTCATAGCTAAATCTTGGAGCTTCTCTCTAGCAGACTCTCAATTGAACCCTTCACAAGAAATGTGTTATTTCTTGCATTTTACTTAACAATAACCCCCTTTGACTTGTGCATTCGATAAAACTCTAAAGTAGCAACTCTGTGTTCTCTTTCAGCCCACCATTCACAGCAAACTAATCTGATTTCTGATGAAATTCAACGATAATCATCCTTGTGAGCGTTTACATGCTTCCCCATTCTATTAAAAAATAACTTAATAATTAATGCACACCTGTAAAACAAGGAGCAACAACCTTCCACAAAGCCTTGAATACTGGCACTTGGTTAAAAAAACGGTTTTCTTGTAGTTGTCAAAAGAGTAAACGAAGATAGAGCTCTGCATGCCCTAAATATCGGTGAGAGGGAATGAAATGAAAATAAAAATGATTTAAATCTGGTGCCAAATCATTTCAAAATCCGTCACATTTTCTAATAATTGGTACTCGTACTTCACTTTAATACATTTAAACTTTAATGAGTAGAAATAGATTTGAGTAGCCTTAGCAAATAAGTAACCAACTTTTTTTTTCTTAATGAATCCTCCAATGATAAATATCCACCTTTCAAATCAATGACATATCTTGTTTCAACAGACTTTGAATATTCAAAGAGCAGTGTTTTTTTTACCCAAGTAATGCTTCTTTTGTGTCCTTGTACCAATTTTGCAGGTAATAGCTACTTACTTGATTTTCTTGTAAAACGAGATTTTCTAAAGAATGTACCTATTACGGAAAATTCCAAACACAACTGATGACTCTGACATTTATTCCTTAGCCTTGGATAGAAAATATCAGGGTGAATAGATAAGACTTCTCAAGCTAAACCTATGACTTTAACTACTCAAAGTAGTTAAAAGACTTATTTAAAGAATATTTACCCGAATAATTCTATGACACAAACAAACTATTGGACTAAAAATTCTTTTGGATTTTGGTTTAAAAATGATAAAAAACTAAT
Source organism: Pinus albicaulis (assembly GCA_034641835.2). Classification (NCBI taxonomy): domain Eukaryota; kingdom Viridiplantae; phylum Streptophyta; class Pinopsida; order Pinales; family Pinaceae; genus Pinus; species Pinus albicaulis. The sequence goes on from CM076569.1 coordinate 796,191,886, forward strand.
ACATTTTAATCCTCCAGGACCTTCAATGAGACATGTTACTTGTATGTCAGGAGTTTTTTTCTTTGTCGATTAGGTAGCAACAATAGAACTGAGCATGGATGCTTGCCAGCTATTCGCATTGAAGTTAAGGAAGGAACAATGTCAAGAAGATGAGATTTTTTAGTTTTTTTAGACGTTGTATAAACAAATTTTGATCCTTATTTTTGTCATGGGATAGCACCATGTGTTTCTTTGTTTGGGTTTTCAAAATTTTCCACTAACCCAAAAGAAATGTGTTTGTTTGTTTATTGTTAAGTTTACCACATGTTATTATGATTTGTATGTGGTTTTCCTACCATCTATAAGAATTTATCTTCGATCATTACTCGAGACCATCTATATACTTTTCTATGTGTGCCTGTTCTTGGAGGTCTATGGAAGATTCTAAGGGATTTGAAAATCCCAAGGGATTTGAAAATCCCACTCTGGATATATTTAATCTCATAATTGTTACACAGATAGATGAATTTTCTATATTTAATATAATATAGGATCTTCTCTTATTTCACAGATGATGACAATTGTTTTATTTAACAACCAAAATTAAATACAGGGGATGAAATAATAAAAATTGTTATTCAATCTTGACCAGGGTTTGAACGATTGTTCCTTGGTTTGTGGAGACCTCTTTTTTAATCACTAGCAATCACATTAACAAGCATAACTATTCAGAATATTTTATTTTAAGTGACAAAAGTCTTGCATGACTAACAAAAAAAATGTCAAGCATACATCGAGCTCAATTATGTCATAAGAATAACTTAAGTCAATTTTAGATAACAAATCATTTTTCTTAATTTCTCTTTCCCATTCTAGCTTACCACAAGCATATATCAAAATCAATGGTGTCATAAGAAATCTTAAGTCATTGTCACATAACAAATCAATTTTCTTAATTTTTCTTGCCCATTCTAGCTTACCCAAGTTTGGATTTGATCATTATGTACTATTCTATTAGTGAATGTTTTATAATTGTTGGAACATGATTTTGTTGTTAGATCAAAGAAATAAACATGGCTATTTTTATGCATATAGTGAAGGGAACCTTGACCTCCACATAGAAATACTTATTACTCATCTTTACTATATTTCATTAAGTTACTATTCCTAGAAAACAATTGAGAATAAAATGAATCTTCATTACTAGATATCTTAAAGTATATTTAGGTTATGCAAGATGTTGAAAATATTGATATTAAGTATAATTGATTAACAAAATTTTCCATGTTCACATGAGTTATTAAAATTATTATATATTTTAGTGGAAATCTTATTCTTTTACAACGCATAAGAAGAACGTGTATATTTTGTTTGTACAATGTTTAAACTATAATGTATGTAAATATTGTGAGTCAAATGTATGCATTCTTTGTTTATATAACATTATATTTAATATTATAACATTACATAATTCAGTCATGACCTCTAAACTATCTCTATTAATACATAATTCATGACCTTTAAACCATCTCTATTAGTAACATACATTCACATGGACCAAAGCAAATAAGGATAATTCTCAAAAAATGAATACAACTTTACCTTCAAATATCACTATACATTATATTTTGCAATTAAAATAGACAATTATAACATCCCTAAGTAATATTTGTATTTTTCATTAAGGTGATGAAAGCCATATGGTGGTGACTACCTTGATGACCAACAATGACAAGTCAAGAGTTGTGATTATGTGCCCCGGTACAATCACCTCAAAGTGATCCATTAACAAAAGCCGGAATATATATGATTTTATGCGTCGCTAAAAGAGTTCATACAAATTTTATTAATGCTATGACACAATCAATGGATATACATACAATGATTTTTATTATAGCAATACTCTACCTGATCGAAAGAAAGAAATACGGGATGAGCCAACATCTATATGTAAGCATAGAGTTAGGGGATCTCTGTGGTGTTAGAAACTGTGTTTCGTTCATGAGACAATTAATTTCCTTGTACATTTAAAGGATTGAGTGTGAGAAGCTACTGAATTTTGAAACATGCCTCCTTTGACTGCGATGTAAATATGATTTGCTGACGCATGCTTTCCAGCATTAATGGAGCCCCCATAATTCCTAAGTAACTCAGCCTTGCCATTAGCCTCATTTGAATTTGCAGTGCAACATGCATGAGTTGGAATATTGGGTGGGCATTGAAGTGCAGCTGGACAATGCGTAGAAAGTTCTCCTGCTGAAGCCCCAATAGAGGAATGAACATTACATTGGTGTGAAGGATTTGGTTGGTTGATTGATCGTTGGTGTGAAGGATTTGGTTGATTGATCTTCTGTTAGATGATTCGCGGTCGGTAATGAGAGTTATGAAAAAGTGATTTCGCGGATGCAGATCAAATATTTGGTGTACGCATACAATAAATTACTCTTCCTCACATTGAGATATCATCTGTTCTATAAATGCAAGATGGACAGGGCGAACCGCCGAAGCAAACACACTTTTAATTAATTATTTAGAGTTATAGATATCTATTATAATAGAAAATTTCATTTTTTACAAATTAAATCAGGAAATTAGTGAGAAATATTGTTAGAAATGTATTAAATATAAATGGACATGTAACATACCTCAAAAAATATATATATATATATATTTTTTTTCTTTTTTTCATTTAATACCTGTTACATAGCTTTTTATATTCTATATATATCATTTAGTCGCTTTCGATACCATATATAACTTTGATATCTATATATATATATATATATATATATATATATATATATATATATATATATATATATATATATATATATATATATATATATATCTTAATATTCTAAGTTACGTAACTACCTTTTAATAAATAGACATTTACTTTTAAGAAGAAATTCGTTTTTTTATCATAATCGATCATCTGAGAATATTTAGTAGTTCCATTAGACCTAAGCATATATATGTATTGCCATTAATTCTATTCATTAATAATTCATATAATAGTACCATTGTACTACATAAATCAATATTCGATTAAGATATATTATCCACCACATGAATTAACATTCGATTAAGGTATTGAGTAAATCGTAATTCACTTTTAATAATGTTAAAGAACTCGCTTATACCATCGAATTGCTTCACTATAAAATTTCTCTGGAATGAATGTTGATTTCGATCTTAGTGCATGTAATCGGCATTGTTTATTGAGCTGCATGTCAAGTCATGCGTTGGAAATCCGGTCATTTTGTACTTCAGAATTAACTACAGCATTTAAATGTCGTTACCGTCGAGTTTATTAACATGCTTCTCACACGTAAGGTTTTGTTTCATGTTGTTTTCTCGAATTTCGGCATTTTGATAACTTAGATCTTACAGTTGTAGTCGTATATTTGTATTAACTCGAACCGTATGGAACCACTCCCAACAGTCCTTCGAATTAAATTACATCGATTCTTCCATCTTGAATCATACGATTCAAGCAGGTCGAGACATGTGTAAGATTCGAACTTATTAGGGTTTTGGAATTCATTTGATATTTAATATTAATTATCAGTGGTTGATATTTCATTTGCCTATCTTTTTACATCGTAACTTGTTTGCTTCTGGCTGAGTTCTCCTCGTCTCATACCTGAACTACGATGAAGATTTTTGTTTGTTGGTTCATAGACTGATCCCTTCGGATATGAAGCTCTTATATTCGGTAATATTTTGATTATTAGTTTAGTTATAAATCTTTACACATCATTCAACTTATACTCTGCATTATATTCGTTCATCTCTGAGATACCTCTAAAATATAGCTCGGTTAATGAAATACGATTTTGTTTTTGATAGGAGTTTTAAAACCCCAAATCATATTTTATTTTCTTCTATGGATTTTCCCATTTCATTGTGTATAGGGTTTTTAATTTCTGTCTCTTGATTCTAAAATGAAATCGATTCTGGCTCTGTATTGAAGTCGTGCTTCGACAATATATAGTTTTGGGTTTGTCACAGGTAATTATTAATGTCAATCTGGTTTTATTAAATTGAAATCATTTTCATTTTATTTTATACATACTAATTCAATGTTTATCTGCTATGTGACACAGGTAACTTTTTCATTTATCATCTATCCTTCGTTGTCAAAATGATACTCTGGCTTTCCGGGCTATTTCTCTTCTTAATACTTGACTCGTTTCCCTCTACACAGGTCGGTTTACAACCTCTTCATCGAGTATTTCTAGTCTGTTAGAGTGGAGCTATGCATATACCATTATTATTGTATTTTAATATGTTTATTGCCTTCTTAGCCTCTTGGCTATTCTGCGGCAATTTTAGATAGATTCCTTTTTAAAGTTCCCAGTACCATACAATGCCTCTGGACTGTAAATTTTTATTATTAATATAGCCAGTGTATGGATTTCAGATTCTCAATATCGGTACTATTTTATCTAGTTTAAAATTAAATTTTATATAATTTTTCAGAGTGCCCTCTTATGATAGTATTATCATATGGTTTACACTAATATACATCTTCATATAATTTCTCTTCCTATAGAGTTTTGTATAAATGAATGTATCGATTCTGAGGTTGTTTTATTTTTCATTTCAATTTATAATGCTTACAATTTCGGTGAATGAAAATTTCTATCAGTTTATATATATATATATATATATATATATATATATATATATATATATATATATATATATATATATATATTCTTTCATCTCTTTATATAGATTCTACTTAAGGTTTAATTTTCAACTGAAATAATTCTCCTTGTTTTGTAAAGTGATCCTATAGAATAATGATTTCAATGACGTTTCAGGGTATTTTGTCATATCTTACTATAATTATCATAATATAAATTATGTTTATTTAGAAGTAATATGGTGAATAAATTCATTAAAAATAATGGTTCTACCCTTTTATTTCCTGATTACCCTTATACTTAATAAAATAAACAGTAAGGTTCCATATCCCTTTCTTAGCATCTTTAATTGGCAGTATTCAGATATAGTGGCATTTCTCTATTCTACCTTTGAATAACTGTTCTCATGTATTTATCTCTTCAGCGTAAATAGCCATGATTTCTTTACAAACGTTACTTCAGGGAATACTTTTATTCTAATAGAAATTATATTTTATATTTCATTAGTTTCTGAAATAAAATCTAATTATTGACTTTACTCATGTTTTTGTATAATGCACAAGCCAGCAGTATATTAATTCTACTTCTGCTATTTATTTTTCTTCAGCAATATAATTAAGTAGTTACTTCATTTCAGAATAGTTGTAGTGATATTTTACACTTTCATTTTCTATCATTATATTGAATTAGCTAGCTCTAGGTATAGGTTTTCTTATAGCTAACCTAATAGAGTTTCAACATAAATTTTATTTTATACTACAGAAGTACATTTTAATTATTATCTTATAAGAACCTCTAGGATTATTTAAATATATCCAGATTTAAACCAAACTATGGTTTAGAGATTCTAGCTGATATAATTTCCTAGAATTTATTTCTGCTACTATACAAAAATTTAAAAGATTAATTCTTTCTATCTAACTCTATTAAATGCAGGAATTTATTATCCACCACTTCTCAGTTTAGTTTCTCAAATCCAATATAACATATTATCAACTCGTAAAAAAATTTATAACAAAATATCATACATGAGTGCATACCACAGTTTTTCTATGACCAATCCTCCCAACCTTAGAATTCCTCTATCTCTAGAATTCACCCCCGAGCTTAGATCCTTCCCCAAGAACAGACCAACCTCAATCTGTTCTGGAGTAGCTTATTTAAGCTATGCTCTCCCCAAAGCCTGTTTCCAATTCTGCGTCCAGAATTTCAGGATGATTTTATTCCTGTTTACCTAGGCTTCCCTCATTTAGGGACTTTAAAGCTGTTTTATGCTTTTCCAGCTTTTTACCTCTTCCCAATTACTTTCCTCATCATTGGGGAATTTATATTTTTCCTCAAAAATCTAAATTATAAATAATTCCTTTGAAGGCTTTTTGAAAGGTTTTGGGGAAAGTCTTAACCTTTTTCCATAACCTCATGGATCGGGCTTGGGATCTCCAAATCTCATCTAGTGATAGTGCACACATAAATATTCCTTTTTATTTTTCATTAATAAATATTTAAATAAATCCACACAATAATTCTCCATTGGGGTCCACTCCCCTTTGGATTTATGTTCAAGTGTCTAACTTGAAAAGCATAGAAACTAGAGGTGTTACACATTCCCCCTCTGAAAACAAACATCGTCATCGGTGTTAACAATGAACTACTATAATTCATTATGAACATAAATATGGATACTTTTCCATCATCTCAGCTTCCCATGTAGCTTCTTTAGTAGTAAAGTACTTCCATTACACTTTTACTCTGGCTACTGTTCGATTTCGTAGTTCAATTTCTTCCCCATCCAAGATTTGAAGCGACTCTGGAAGGAATTCCCCTTCTGGTTCCACCTGAATCACATTCCAAGCAATAATGTGAGAAGCATCATGTACATATTTTTTTTTTTTCAATAAATAGACATGAAACACATCATGAACTTTAATATGTAGGGGTAAGGCTAGTTTATAAACCACTGGTCCCATCCTTTCTAGGACTTCAAAGAGTCCACAGTATCAAGGAACCGATTTTGCACAACCACCAGTATGCAAAGTGTTCTTCTTGGTTTTAATACACCTACCAATAGACCTGATCACCCAAATATTTTCTTGTCAGCATATCTTTTCTATCTATCGTGAGTTGTTTTAATGTTTTTATGAATCTGTTTTACATCTCTTTCCATTTCCTGCAAAGCATCTGACACTATGATTTACTTGTTTTCAAGTTGACTCCAGCTTAAAGGAGTATGACATTTTCTTCCATAGAGTGTCTCAAACAGACTCATGTCTATAGAAGTAGAATAGTTTTTATTATAGGAAATTTCAACTAAATGCAATTAGTCTTCCCACCTAATTTTCATATCCATTAATAGCATATCTTTCAGAATTTGATTTTCCCTTCTACTTCATTGCAAGAAGGCTATCTGGACGAACCCTTTATTCCACTCTCTCTATCCACAATTCATACCAATTTATGTAATATCATATACATATATGGATAATCACAACTACATTCTGAACTTTAATAATTTCAATAAATTCAGTGGTTAGCCCAAACTGTTCAGGTTGATAGTAGTTTTAGTGCCCTTTTTGCACAACTACTTATCATTCCTTGTCTTTCGGTGAGATTCCCTCCTCACGCAAACTTAGTCTAGTTTGACTTTTCTTGATTTTCCAAGTGATTTATCTGCACTTATTTTCACCATTTTCTCCTTTCTTCCGGAGTGTACAATTTCCTGTTACACACTTGGCTAAACAAATTTACAACCTTTCATTAGTATTTATAAATGAAAGAAAACAAAATGTATCATATGGAGGGTTATACTTACCCTTTCTCAGTTCGTAGCTGTACTACCAGTACTTTCGCATTGTTTTCTTTTGTTAGTCAATCAATTTAATTTGTAATAACCAGGCTCATTAGTAAGGTCTATGATTTAATTCCATTTTTCAAGCATCTTACTATTTCTTTTCTGAATTATTCCTAGTATATCAGATATTTTTCTAATACTTAGAAATTTGTAGAGGAAATTTAATACCTTATTACTTGAGCATTACTCAAATTTTTGAGATATTCCTCCTCTACAAGCATCTCAACACTTTATTTCTCTAATAAATTTCCACTTCCATTCTTTTGTTTCCTGAATCAACTTCTTCAAGCCTATATTTCCATAGAACCTTTACTATCAACTCATCAACTATATATATATAAGAATTATTATTTATTTTATTTTATTTTTTTCACTGGTTTACAAAGGAGATGTATCCATACTGCAACTAATTTCACTCTTCTTGAGCTTTACTACTGCTCCTCTAGGCTTGTTTTTTTCTTCTTCCTTTTTTTTTTTTTTCAATTCAATTCAAATTTTTTTTCAGCACTTTATGCTTTTCTTTGGGGTTCTATCTCCCCTTTTGAACCAACATGACCTATCAGGAATCTACTTAGTCTTATATATATTTTAAATCAGTAGTACTTCTTATGGCCTCTATTTTAACTCCCACCAAGTTTTTCATATAACACTAGGTTTTATCTTTATCTTATAACTAACTTCCTTATTTGGAACTAATTCTGGAATTTCATCCATAACTATCCTCTTACCCTCCTTGGATCTGGAATTTTTCTTTTCTTTTTCCCAACCTCATCTAGGTTCATTTATCAACACAGATTCCTGTTGTTTATTTTTCATATCTCGAAATTTCTTTTAAAATTTCTCTAACCTCTTTTATTCTATTTGAGAGTTCATATTCCTACTGACAATGAGTCTCAATATGCAGTTATGCACAACTTTATGTTTCATTATTCCATTCTTGGAACTTTGAGAGGCTTGTGGTTCTTCCACCCTACACCACTCATTGTTTTGTTTTTTTTTTTTTCCCACTTTGTTCAAGACAAGTTTCCTCAACTTTATCCACTAGCTTTAAAATTTCTGTGACTAAGTATTGATCTGGTGGGTTTCCTCCACACCCGAAATCCAAATACAGCTCAACCTCCTTTCTCTAGGTTTGCAACTTTCTGATGTAGCGCTATTATACTGTCCACAAATTTAATAACCAGAGAATTTAAATTTTATAACAACATAATTTTATGGGCGTGAGTACCCATAATTCAGTACCCTCTATTTCGCAGTGCACCCGATGTAGTTTCTTTACTGAAAATTCTTCTACATACAAATTTTTATATATATATTTTTTGAATCAAGTCATTTCTTTGTGACTTCTTCATTTTATCATCTTCCTACACAATTGAACACCATAATTATGCATGTGTATACATCAATCACTTAATTCTCTTTCCCGCCTACACTACATTCCCATTGTACATTCATTTCTCATAATTAATGGATGTAGAACTTGATTTGACATTTCTGAAATTATATTGGTATGCTTGACTGGTTTAACCTTTTCTTCTAATTTACCTTTGAGAATATTTACCTCAACCTCCAAGGCTTGACATTGCTTTGTCATGCTTTCTTCTTTTCTTCTTCCATCTTCAACTTGATCCTTCATCATCATCTTCTTTTGCATAATAACTCTTTCTCTTCTCAAATTGTTTCCCTTTACCATGCTTTTCTCTATAAGGACATTTAGCAGCATAATGACCAACTTTTCCACACTCAAAACATTTGAAGGGAAGCTTACCTTTGAATCTTCCACTACCTAGTTGGAGCTTTCTCACGAAATTCGCTTCTTCTTCATCGGATATATAGCTGGATTCTTTGACAACTTCCTTTTCCTTTCCTTTTGTAGATGCCTTAAAAGCAGCTTCTCTTACTTGAGAAGGGCCCCCTTGTCTCATTTCAAAAGCAGTCAGAGTACCATGTAATTGAACAATAGTAAGAGTTTGCAAATCTTGTCTTTCTTCAATAGCAGAAACTTTAGAGTCAAATTTTGAAGTCAATGATCTTAAGACCTTTTCCACCAGAGTAGTATCAGTTATGGTTTCCCCCAAATTTCTCATCCGATTTACAATATCATCCAGACGAAGAAAGAAACTGGCAACACTCTCATCACTATGCATCTTCAAATTTTCATATTCAATTCTAAGAGTTTGGAGTTTTGCACTTTTTACTTTTGTGTCTCCTTCATAGCTTAGAATGATTTTGTCCCATATTTCTTTTGCTGAATGTAGCTGCATTACTTTAGCAAATTCTGATTCAGACATGCTTCCCAATAAGACATTCACTGCTTTGGCATTGATTTCATACTTCTTTCTTTCAGCTGCATCAGTAGGAATATTTGCCGGGTATTGATAACCTTCTCGCACGATTGCCCATACATCTTTACCAAGACTTTGCAGATATGCTTTTTTTCGTACCTTCCAGAATATCAGATTGCTTCCATTGAATAGAGGTGGCTTTATAGACATCACTCCTTCTTGACTTCCCATTGCGACGGATCTCCTTCAAGCGATCAAGCTTCTTACAGTATGACCACGTTCGATACCAAGTGTTGGGAAAACACCGAGAGGGGGGGGTGAATCTCGTATTTACCGCATATTCAAAACTTTCATTTACTTTTTCTTGCGCTAAAACCCATACGTTACTTTCCCTAACCGTACTATGAGCATAAAAGTGATACTCTCTTTACCAACTTGCGTATACCCGTATATCTATTTAGGTCATTAATTCTTCACTTCTAAATCATTTCTTCATTTATTCATCGATATTCAATAAGCAAGAAACACAAATCCATATCATCACATGAACACCGTGATTTAGGTGGAAACCTAAGTCGGGAGAAAACCACCGCTGCAGTTGCTCAGCCTTCAATATTTTATTATAGAGAAAACATCTTACAACATATGTGCTGGCGCAGACTTGACCAGCACGCAGGCACCCACCTGCGCTCGTTTACCAGCCTCTCCTGGAAGGGAGCTACGACCCCGTGACTCGTTTACCAGCCTCTCCTGGAAGGGAGCTATGACCCCCTGCTCTCGTTTACCAGCCTCACCTGGAAGGGAGCTACGACCCCCTTACTGAAGGCTACAACCCTCAGCACCACCTGGGACCACATTTCATCAATTTTCACACTGGATCCAACAACTTCAATAGAACAAAATTTGCAGGCCACGTTTCATCATATTTTCAAACTAGACCCTCTCCAAACTTTTAAGCTCAAACATACAACCAAACTGATACAGACAACTCAGCACTGTAGAATACAGATATCAGAAATACAGCAGAATAAATCAGACATTTCTTACCACAGTCTTCAGCAAACCCTAGTTTCCATACGCGCCTTCCTTTCACTGATGTCGCGTGTATACGCGCTTCCGTCCACACAAAACAGCGTATACTTCAGTACAAATTTCATTGCGCATACGCGCTTTACAGTTTGAGTCATGCGGCTTGAAAATAGCGTATAGATTCAACCATTACAGAGATGCATACTTCTTCAGACGTATCTTACCATATTCGAATTCCCTATTTCCCCTACAGATGTTCGCCTATCAACGTATCTAAGTCTTCCATAAGCAAGAGATCTAGTAGATACAAGTATTTAAGATCTAAACATCCCCTTCTTCATCATAGTGCATCATACTTTCAGATTTATCAAGTGTAACTCCTTTCCATTTAGATCTACTTCAGAGAAGTATTCATTCAAGTCGTACATCTTGCACCCACTCTCATGATTTGCACAATGAATCTCTTCTCCTTATATATGATTACCCTTTGTCAATACCATGAGCCCCTTTTTCAATACCATGGATCAAAACAATACCATAAGCCCAAAACAACTATCTGGACGGGGTCAATTTAGGCGGATCATTACCCAATTCAATGGGTTAATACCATGGTGGTTACCCTTGGTTTTGAACCTTTTGAGCGCTTTTGCCCATACGCGACTTGGCACGTGCCTTTCCGCGTGTATACGCGATTTCCCTTAGGCCAATACGCGTATACCAAGAGACATACTCTTTTTCATCATACTTTGAGTACATTCTGAAATCCTTTCTTCATAGTCTTCTGTACACACTGTAGAAACATCATATTTTCTTCATCAGGAACATATTCTCTCAAGCACAACTTCATCAAGTAAGTTGTCATCATCTTCATCAGGTGGGTTGCCTTTCAAAGAAAACACTTAGCATTATATTGTCAACAAACATTATATCATATCAGATTTACATCATTTACTAAGTCCATCAAGTCAAGCATAACTTCATCAGGTGGTTTGCCATCAAGGACAACACATGTCAACAGTCGCATGTCTTCATCTTCATTCGTGGGTTGCCATCAAGGACAACACTCTGCATCATATTTCCAACAATCTCCCCCTTTGGACTTGATGGCAACCATGATGGTGTTTGGTTACCACAGCAGATAGATACCATGTCACTCTTCCCAAATATTTGACATCATTATCTTCTCTTCATTCAAACACCATGTCACTCTTCCCCTTTGACATCAAGGGCAAAGGGCGGATCAAAAACCAACACTCTCCTCCTTTTCTCCTCATGTGGAAGAAACATTCTGCAGATCTGATATGTGCTGAAGTGGCCAAACTCCCCCTGAGTTCATGCTGAATCGTCAAACATATTTGTCAATGAAGTACATGACTCTATGAACTTCCTATCACCAAGGACTCATACTTACATCAATTATCCATCCACATGGATTTACATATGAGACTCAACTACCCAACCAAGTGGGTTTACAAATTTGACTTAGCTACCCAACCAAGTGGGTTTACAAAAATGACAAGTCCTTACATGACTGAATATTACAATTTTACAACATGGGTCTCAACAAGACCTTTTCACCAAAATATAAATATGACCATTTATGACCAACACCAAGAAGACCTCAAGAGAGATCATATAACATAACCATCATAATGCCAACAATGCATTATACTCAGCAACACTAATGCTCCCCCTGAATCTGTGCATCCATGCATCCTTTTCATATGACTAAGGCTCCCCCTTAGTTTGTGCAACCCGAACATTTTCACCAACAAATCATCAAGGCATCTTCATCAAAACATTAGAAACAGATTTATGAGAACTGGAACACCACCAGAGATACCAAACAGCACTGCAGTTGTGCTGAAGAGAGCTGAACCAACCAAGAATTGTCAGCAACCAACCATACGTGGTTTTATGTGCAGGAACTCGCGTACATACGCGACTGTGTTTTAGGAAACCCGCGTATCCCAAGACACCTTCTAAGTTTCAACCAGATCTGATTCTTTGTAAGGCAAAGACAATGTTCAACTTCTTTCTGAGATATTTGACTGCTTCCCTGGACTACAGATATAACAGAATAGTGTAGTTGTGTCTTCAAGCGTCATCCAATGGTTGTAGCATAAGCCCATTAGTAACCAAGCCTTCGGATCCTTTGCAACATCAATACATTCTTTCCAAAAGAGATTATCATACCAGAAAAACATCTTTAGATATGTGTCAAGCAATCATCCATGTGGTCCAAAATCACCATGATCTTCAAGATGTAACATGAAGTAACATATGTAGGAAAAAGATCTTAACCATAGCAACCAAACTCTATATGATCAAGACCAAAGAATAAGCAGTCATATTTCCAACAATGCAACCATTAGAATTCAACCTGCTACTCCCCCTAAACCAGTGCTTCTTCCTTAACTTGTGCAATCTGAGACACCTTCAACAGCAAGTCATTAACAACAATCTCTGCATGATCTGTCCTCATCTCTGAACTATAAGACTTTCATCTCAACAATGAATGCTCTTCATCATAAAGCAAACAGGCTTCATCCATAATATTCAACACAAGAACCCATGCATCATTTCATTATCATGAGTATAACTAGAATGATGCTAACAGTGCAATCATCAGCAGTCAGACTGATGCTCCCCCTGGACCTCTGCTTTAGATCTTTAGCTATCAGATAAATTTTCTTATCATCAATGTATACGCGACTGCGTCTTCTGGAACTCGCGTGTATACGCGACTTTAGTTAATGAAACCTGCGTATGGAAAGTGAAGCATAGAAAATTTCCATCTTCCTTCATTTCTTCCTGAGCTTGTACCTCATGTACCTGTCCTTTCTACATCAGATGCGCTGTCAGAAGTAAACATAACCAGAATAATCAAATCAACCATGAGAGTCATCATGCATTTCTCCCCTTGTGACGATACATTAATAGATCTCATAATGTATCTCACATCGTTCCTGCAGTCAATCAGAGAAGTAATCTTCCATAAGCGGATGACTGCAGTAGGGTCTGAATTCCCTACGTTTCTGATCGGTCCTCCTTCTTTTTCCAAATTTTCTTGAGCTTTCCAACTGTCTGCTGAAAATTGTCCACTTTCCCAGATCTGTTCATCCTGCATTATTTTTCTACATGTCCATACTTGTTACAAGCATAACATCTCATGTGGCCAGAGAAATAAACATAAGAATCATAATGAGTATTTCTATTCTTCCTCCTTTTACACTCAGCTGCTTTATGTCCATACTTGTTACATGAATAACAATATCCCTTGAAGAAACCAGAGTACCTTTCTATGTAGGAACTGTTTGTTTGAGGCTGAAATGATCTGCTCCTGCAATTTGCTGCAACATGTCCATAATTATGACATTTAAAACATTCAACGTTCTTGAATGACTTCCTTTGAGAATTCATGATTGTTGATTGAGATTTTGTCTCTTTCAACACTTCAGGTTTTGCATTGACATCCTCTGAATTTTTGGCACTTCCTTGTGAGCTAGATTCTCCTTTAACAGCTTCATGGAAACCAAGACCATGTTTGATAGCAGGAGACCTTTGATTACTCAGAATATTGTCCAAAATGTTAGTACTATCATGAAACCTCAAAAGTTTAACTTTTTCTTCTAATTTCCCTTTGAGAATGTTTACCTCAACCTCCAAGGCTTGACATTGCTTTGTCATGCTTTCTTCTTTTCTTCTTCCATCTTCAACTTGATCCTTCATCATCATCTTTTGCATAATAACTCTTTCTCTTCTCAAATTGTTTCCCTTTACCATGCTTTTCTCTATAAGGACATTTAGCAGCATAATGACCAACTTTTCCACATTCAAAACATTTGAAGGGAAGCTTACCTTTGAATCTTCCAGTACCTAGTTGGAGCTTTCTCACGAAATTCGCTTCTTCTTCATCGGATATATAGCTGGATTCTTTGACAACTTCCTTTTCTTTTCCTTTTGTAGATGCCTTAAAAGCAGCTTCTCTTACTTGAGAAGGGCCTCCTTGTCTCATTTCAAAAGCAGTCAGAGTACCATGTAATTGAACAATAGTAAGAGTTTGCAAATCTTGCCTTTCTTCAATAGCTGAAACTTTAGAGTCAAATTTAGAAGTCAATGATCTTAAGACCTTTTCCACCAGAGTAGTATCAGTTATGGTTTCACCCAAATTTCTCATTCGATTTACAATATCATCCAGACGAAGAAAGAAACCGGCAACACTCTCATCACTATGCATCTTCAAATTTTCATATTCAATTCTA
Source organism: Pinus albicaulis (assembly GCA_034641835.2). NCBI lineage: Eukaryota > Viridiplantae > Streptophyta > Pinopsida > Pinales > Pinaceae > Pinus > Pinus albicaulis. The sequence continues at coordinate 796,206,947 of CM076569.1, forward strand.
AGAGTTTGGAGTTTTGCACTTTTTACCTTTGTGTCTCCTTCATAGCTTAGAATGATTTTGTCCCATATGTCTTTTGCCGAATGTAGTCGCATCACTTTAGCAAATTCTGATTCAGACATGCTTCCCAATAAGACATTCACTGCTTTGGCATTGATTTCATACTTCTTTCTTTCAGCTGCATCAGTAGGAATATTTGCCGGGTATTGATAAACTTCTTGCACGATTGCCCATACATCTGCACCAAGACTTTGCAGATATGCTTTTGTACGTACCTTCCATAATATCAGATTGCTTCCATTGAATAGAGGTGGCTTTATAGACATTACTCCTTCTTGACTTCCCATTGCGACGGATCTCCTTTAAGCGATCAAGCTTCTGCACAAGGACCTGCTCTGATACCAATTGTTGGGAAAAAAATACTGAGAGGGGGGGGTGAATCAGTATTTACTGCATATTCAAAAATTTCACTTTTTCTTGCTTCTAAAACGCATACGCTACTTTCCTGAACCAGACTTGCGTATATACGCGGATACCCTTTACTAAACTTGCGTATACCCAGATATCTATTTAGGTCATTAATTCTTCACTTAAATCATTTCTTCATTTATTCATCAGATATTCAATAAGCAGTAAACAGAATAAATCATCACACATAGCATCACACATGAACACCAGGATTTTTAGGTGGAAACCCAAGTCGGGAGAAAACCACCGCTGCAGTTGCTCAGCCTTCAATATTTTATTATAGAGAAAACATATTACAACATATGTGCTGGCGCAGACTTGACCAGCACGCAGGCACCCACCTGCGCTCGTTTACCAGCCTCTCCTGGAAGGGAGCTCCAACCCCCTGACTCGTTTACCAGCCTCTCCTGGAAGGGAGCTACGACCCCCGATCTCGTTTACCAGCCTCACCTGGAAGGGAGCTACGACCCCCTGACTGAAGGCTACAACCCTCAGCACCACCTTGGACCACGTTTCATCAATTTTCACACTGGATCCAACAATTTCAATAGACCACCACTTGCAGGCCACATTTCATCATATTTTCATACTGGACCCTCTCCAATCTTTTAAGCTCAAACATACACCCAAACTGATACAGACAACTCAGCACTGTAGAATACAGATAGCAGAAATACAGCAGAATAGATCAGACATTTCTTACCACAGTCTTCAGCAAACCCTAGTATGAATACGTGCTTTCCTTTCACTGATGTCGCGTGTATACGCGCTTCCGTCCACACAAACCAGCGTATACTTCAGTACAAATTTCATTGCGCATACGCGCTTTCTCTACAGCGAAGCCGCGTGTATACGTGCTTCTTCTGCGGCAAAATAGCGTATAGATCTTCAACCATTACAGAGCTGCATACTTCTTCAGATCAGACATTCAGTTCAGATTCGACCCTTTTACTTCAGACAGATGTTCGCCTCAATTCAGATCTAAGTCTTCCATAAGCAGATCTAGTAGATACAAGTGCATTTCAGATCTAGATCCCCTTCTTCATCATTGGTGCATCATACTTTCAGATTTATCTTCAAGTGTAACCCTTTCCATTCAGATCTACTTCAGAGAGAAGTATTCATTCAAGCTCAGACATCTTGCACCCACACTCATGATTTGCACAATGAATTTCTTCTCCTTATATATGATTATCCTTTGTCAATACCATGAGCCCCTTTTTCAATACCATGGATCAAAACAATACCATAAGCCCAAAACTATCTGGACGGGGTCAATTTAGGCGGATCATTACCCAATTCAATGTGTTAATACCATGGTGGTTACCCTTGGTTTTGCACTTTTTGAGCGCTTTTGCCCATACGCGACTTGGCACGTGCCTTTCCGCGTGTATACGCGATTTCCCTTAGGCCAATACGAGTATACCAAGAGACATACTCTTTTTCATCATACTTTGAGTACATTCTGAAATCCTTTCTTCATAGTCTTCTGTACACACTGTAGAAACATCATATTTTCTTCATCAGGAACATATTCTCTCAAGCACAACTTCATCAAGTACGTTGTCATCATCTTCATCAGGTGGGTTGCCTTTCAAGGACAACACTTAGCATTATATTGTCAACAAACATTATATCATATCAGATTTACATCATTTACTAAGTCCATCAAGTCAAGCATAACTTAATCAGGTGGTTTGCCATCAAGGACAACACATGTCAACAGTCGCATGTCTTCATCTTCATTCGTGGGTTGCCATCAAGGACAACACTCTGCATCATATTTCCAACAATTTTTAGGAGACTTTTAGGGAAGGTCCATCTTGAACTTAACCACCAATATCTTTTCATAAGCTGGAAAGAAGTCTTATAAGACTCTAGAGTTATTTCCTGAATACCCCAACCAATGTATTCATTAGCTCAATAATAATATTATATCATCACATGAGCCCCATTATGGCTTCCATAGTCATTGAATCCAATAAAAATTCAATGTCTAAAAATAGTGAATGTCTAAAAATCCATTGTAATTTACATAATTTTTCATTTACATATTATCATTAAGGAAACGGAACATTTATGTACACCATGCATCTATACTTGACCCTCAACATGTGTCCAACAATCTATCTAAGTACATTGACAACAATTCATCACATGTAATATAGGTGGCATACATTCCAAATTTCCACATAAAAATAATCATGTAACTTAGAAAAAAAGACATTAACATATATTCCAAACCATAGCATCATACTTTATTTAACGTCTCACCTTAGAAACCATCAATATTATAGAGAAATAATAGTCTCATTGAACACTAGGACACAAAATGTGATTTTTTTTCTTTCCTTACCATTAGCTTGCAGCCATTTAAGTGAAAACCATTGAGAAATTTTGTGAAAATAATTTGCAGTCATGCAATCTACAACCACTGTAGACTTTTATCAAATAGTCTACAAGAATTAAATGTACAACCAATTCAACATTCCAACAAAAAGTTTTCAAGCACGCAATCTACATTTATTGAGGAATTTTAACAAAAATTTGCAAGCATGCAATCTATGGTCAACGAGACATTCTACCAAATAGTTGGCAAGCATACAATCTACCGCCATTGAGGGACTAGTTAGTAGACATGAAATAAATTTCCATAAATATGCTTCAACTATCATAGAGATAGTAAAAATATAATTTATAGAATAGCATGAATCATATTTGTATCATCAATGGTAAAATTTCTTCCAACAACACAACCAACAATCCCTACAGGAGTGTCTAATCAGGAATTTCGACCAAATTATGGATCCAAGTCTAAAAATAATTTTTTCTTTGAATCAACATGGGGGTTACATGATCTAAAGGTATGAATACCCCATAATGTTCAGATTAATCACATCCAAAACATCCAATGATGCAATTATTTAAAACAACAAAACTTTGGATCTCATTTATTTTCAACACATGGAATGAAAACTTTCTTCTACAGCTCTAAATGAAGAAAGAGAACCCACAATTATGCTACTATGATTTTTTCATTTTCTTTAAGTTCACTATGTGAGCTCCACTTCGCTCATTGCTTATTTTTAACAGCTAAAGAGGTTTGTTCAATTTTTTTGTTTTGTTTTTTACAATATTCCTTTGTCCTCGTTAGGGTCAACCCCAACTTCTAAATTATTTATTTATCACACCAACCATACATGCATTCATTTTTTATAAGAATTGAATGGAACATTTAGTCATGCTTCCCCCCCCCCCCCCCTTTTTTTTATGCAACATAATGATTGTTCTAATATTATGCATGCAAAGGTTGGTAATTAATTCGCACTATAAACAGTGAGTGCTTAGATGGTTTAGAGGTACAATTGTAACACCCCTAGTTTTATGTTTTCAAGTTATACATTTGAAATTCAGTCCAAAGGGGTGGAACCCAATGGATAATTATTGTGTGGATGTAATTAATTATTTAATTATGAAAAATAAATAAAATGTTTCTGTGCATTATGACCAAATGATATTTTTGAGATCACTTGCCAAATCCATGAGGTATGGAAAGACGCTAAGACTTTCCCCAAAAATCTTTCAAAAATGCCTTGAAAGAATTTATTTCTAAATTAGATTTTTGAGGAAAAATCTAAATTTCCCCAATGATGAGGAAAGTAGTTGGGAAGAGGTAAAAAGCTCGAAAAGAAGAAAGCAACTTTAAAGTCCCTAAAGAAGGGAAGCCTAGGCAAACAGGAATAAAAGCATCCTATAATTCTGGATGCAGAATTAGAAACAAGCTTTGGGGAGAGCATAAAATTAAATAAGCTACTCCAAAAAAGATTGAGGTTGGTCTTTTTTGGGAGAGTATCTCAGCTCGGGGGTGAGTTCGGGAGATAGAGGAACTCTAAGGTTGGGAGGACTGGTCATCAGCAGAAGTGGTATGTGTTAGTGTCAGTCTTTGCAGCCTTCCTCCAGTGATCAAACATGCTCTTACAAAGTGATTTTAAGGTGTCAAGGTCAAATTTTGTCATTTCAGTGAGTCTTCAAGCAAAATTTGGTCACCAGGCATTAGGTCTAGGGTTTGCCTTTACTCTTGTCAAAGTTGTCCAAATGTCGATCCATGTCACCATTCAGCTGAGTGTACCATCATTCAGAGGTTTTTCATCATCATGTCAGGTTCCAATGGGTCATTTTACACCTTGTTCATGCTTCCGTTGTGCCTTGATAAGGTTCATTTCCCTCTCCTAGGGTTTTGAAGGTAATTTCTCTTGGATGGTCAAATAATCAGCAAAAATTGTATCCTAATGTTCATACACCTTCCCCTATCCTTAGTATACCTTATTAAACACTTCCCATCACTGAGATTCCCCAAATTCCTCATTTTTGCACAAACCCTAGTTTCTTGCTACAATTTGGCAATTTTCTGGGCTAGGCCTGTGTTTTTCCCTTTTGGACCCCTTCACCTCACTCAATCTATGAAATTCCACTTTCCCCTACTTCCTAACATCCCTCCCTACTTCCAAAAATTTTCTCAAGAATTTATAAGCCCCTTATCCCCTTCATTTCGCTTCATTTCGACAAATCCCTTGTTCCACACATCGGGATAGATTTCACTCAAATGATGTTTCTGAGCAATAAAAGATGAATTTGGGAAAACTGAGAGAGGTTTTGTCCAAAATTGGCCAAGGAAGGAAAACCTCCTTCAATTTTTACACAGGTGTCATGGTTGTAGAGAAATGTCAAAAAATACCGTTGCCTCAGGAGAATTGAATGCACCTCTGAAGTGACCTTGGGAAAATCAAGATTTCTCCTAGCTTGGTTGGCCAAATGACTTTCTTGATGAGTTAAATGATAAATAGACACAAAAATATTTCCAATGAGCTATCATGAGCTCAACGTGGAGCTGGGGAAGACTTTCAAAAGTTGACTGCAACAGCACTCTGCCTTGAGGCAGCCTCATTCTGCTCATTTTGACCAGTCTTGGGAGATTTGATTTTTCGCAAGGAAAATGAACTCCAAATTGAAAAATTCCACCTGGGTTGGAAATTAGACTCAATAATATTTCCAATGAGCTATCACACGCCTAATTTGGACACCGGGAAGGCCTCCAAAAGCCTCATGAAAAATGCTCGACGCATTGGGTTTGTGCGCGGCGCATTGGGTTGGTGCGCGGCGCATTGGGCCAAAACGCAAGATTTATTCAAGTAAGTCAAAGCCACTTCCTCATTGCTCTTAACAAGTGTTTGGTGTTGGTATGAAAATTTAAATGCAAAAAACTCAAAATCCTATTCTCTTGTTTTAAGATTGCTCCTAGGGTTTTAAAACTTGTTTTGTGCCAAACACTTCCATTCTCCACCTTGTTTTTTCTACCCCCTCACTGTTATCTTATCATAGCAGCTCATCCCCTATTCCCTACATCCCTAAAGTCACTCATACCCATTTCATTCCCATCTCCCTACATCTCTAAAAGTCACTTACTCCTAAGCTCCATCTCCCTCTCCCAAGTCATTTCATTTCCACTCATTCTCCTTTTCCAATTTCATGTGTAAAAATTCCCAAAACCTTAGTTTCCCAAAAATTAAGCGGCTCTGCCCTCTCCCAAAGTTTGTCAAATTCTCAAAGGGAAAACTACCACTTGACAAGAATCCCTTGTTCCCACTGTCCATATTTCTCCCACAGTCCTTTCCCTTTGGCACATTTGGCATTGAAAAAAAAACACTAATTCCTCATTTTCAAACCAAACATATACTTTACATATACCTTACAAACACCATGGAGACGAACACTGACATGTCATATGACCGAGACAATGATTCAACCACTAAAACTGCATGCACCAGGAGGGCACTGAAGCGTCACAAAAAGCATGATCGACTCCAAATATTGGCCAAATATTCTTTGGCTGAGCATGATACTTGATGGGGGGCCTTCACTCCAAATTTCAAGGAATTTGGAGAAGATTTTGTCAATTTTGAAATTTTGGTCACAAAACAGATTTTTCTGCCCGACGCGTCGCACCACTTGGCACGCGCTTACGTTTGAGAGATATTCTGGAGGAAAACTTGATATTTTTGGTTTTTTTATGATAAATTATGCATGCTAAGGAATGGCTGAGAGAATTCGTCAATTTCTGGGTGGTTTAAAGGGTAAAAAACACCTTGAAAATGGCCTTTCTGCCACTTTTTGCACCAGCAGGAACCAGTCTTGGGAGATTGCAGTTTTGGAGGGGAAAATGACATCCAAATCCAAAAATTCCACCTGGGTTGGATAGAATACATCCAGGTATTTCCAAAAACAGGCTCAAAGTGGCGCGACGCATTGAGTTTTTGGGCGCGACGCATAGAGAAATTTTGCCTCATTTTGACTCTTCAACTCAGAAATTCGCCCAGTTTTGACTAGTTTTACTTTCTGATGTAACTCTTGATATATCTTGATGTAATTTCTTGACCTTGATGTAAATTTGGAATATTTTTACTTGTTCTAGAAGATTCATTCACTAAAGGGTGAAATGTGAGTGAATGGATCAATTTCCTAGCATATAGAGGCAAGTTGTTTGATTGCCTAGATTTCAGTTCCTAGTTTAGAATTGGTTGAAACAACTCCTAGAAGGATGAGCTCAAACCCTAGAGGCATGGGAAGGGGTTAAAATTGTCTATATATTTTATTTTATGAGACATTTTCAAGGTTGGACTCTTGGCAATAGTTTGGCACCACATTGTATATTCATTTCAGCATTTTTGGCAAAGGAAAGACTAGGGTTTTGCAGCACTTATTGGGATCCTTGTGGCTTTGAGTTTTGATGGTGTTTTTATCCATGTTATTGTAAGTTCCATTAATTTTTTATGTATGCCATTTCCCTTCTCTTTTCTTCTGAATTAAACAAATGAGTAACTAAGGTAGAATTCATTAGTTTGCTGGTGCTCTGCCTTAAAATTTTGTTTAGTTTTATATGTTTTTGTCAGTTTGAAGAGGATCCTTGCACCCTATTGCCCTATTCAACTCCTCAGAAGTCTTTTCTATCCATTCATTGAATCTAATACATCAAATCCATGGCCTTCCCTGCCCCAACTCGAACTCTGCAAGAAATTGGCGTCATCCCCAAGCCCAAAATTGCCTTTCCCTTTTTCCAGCAAAAACCCCTAAAAACTATTCCAAACTCCTTGATTAATATACCTAGCCTAAAATTAGCACTTATTTCAATCATATAAAGCCCTATTGATACATTTTTCCTGAGATTGACCCGGAGAAATCCCTCTCCTGTTCTGGTAGGGCTAGCTACCAGATTGAGCGTGGTTTCGTGTTACCCTGAATCCCGCCTTCCTTCAGCCTAAGGTGGATTTGGGCTATAACATAGTGGCGACCATACTGGGGAAGAAAATGGTTTGCTTGTTGGTGTTATTTGTTTCATAAACTATAGACGGAGCCTGAAGTTATGCCAGGTAGCCTTCGAAACGCTTTTGCTTTGCATTAGCGGAAGTAGATAAATGTTGCTTCAGTCAATCTCCAGTTTAGCTTATGAACGTGACACTTGACTTGTAGATTGTCTTGCCCCAGTACATGTATCAAGTTAGATCTGATGGTTGATGGTGGACAACGATCAGACATAAGAAGGCTGAAATCATTCACCTGGCGACTCCAACTCAATGTAGAGACTCCACTGGAAGATTAACTCTTTCTCTGTGAAAATGGAAGTATCTTAGACAAAGTTTAGGTATCCAAAATGGAATGGTATTCAAGATCTAGTTTGCTTTCTTGTAAAATATTTCTTTGCTATTCTTGAAGTTGTCCTGAAAGTTTTTCAGAATTTGTTGTATGAGAAAGGTGATCAAAATCTTCACTTGACTTATTCAAAAAGTGCAAATACTGAGTTTCCCTTTGATCCTGGCCTCCGTACTTTTCCCACATCTTTTGATGAATCTCTTCAGAGTGATGAACCTAAAGGAAAAAAAACTGATCCCGTAGCTCTTGTATATACTCCTACACCTTTTATAGTCCCAGATAGGTATAAACCTCTTGTTTTACCTTCTTTTCTTCATGCTTTCCCTAAAAATTATGACCTATATCTACCAAGATTTGATGGTGAATGTAACAAATTCAACGCTGAGCAACATGTGCAGAATGTTGAGACTTTTGTAGACCTTTTTGAAGTTGATGACGAAGATGTTAGTATTAGGCTTTTTGCTCTTTCTTTGCAAGCCAAAGTCAAGAGTTGGTTCAAAACCTTTCCTGATGCGAGCATCTCAGATTTCCAGTAGTTCGTCGAATTTTTCCTTGACGGTGGGTGATCAGACAGAATCCTTTCCTTATTATAGAAGAGTATAACCAGCTGGAAAGACTGCCAGGGGAGACAGTACAACAGTTTTCTGCCAGATTTAACCAATTATATTTTTCAATGCCAGCTGATATAAGACCTTCTCCTAGATCTGCTCTCTTGCACTACCCGGGTGCCTTTGATCAGGAGATGGAGTTTTAGTTGAGAAAAAGTAATATTGCAACACTTGAAGAGATGCAGAATAGTGTAGTAAATGTAGAGGCTCATTTGCTGATCCGAAGAGCAAGGTTGAAGGAAGAAGAGACGGAAAACATAGATCCGGAGAAATCGACATCTCTAGAGGTAAAGCTTGACATGTTGATAGGTGCAGTAGAAGAGATGATGCAAAAGAACACCACAAGGAATGAGTATAATGTTCAAGCCCATGACTTACTGATTGAAGAAGAACCAGTGGTTGATCCAAAACATTTTGTTTCTTATACCAGTTGTCATAGTGATTGTTTTATAGATCATTTTGAAGAAGAGAGAGCTGTTGTTATGACATGTATGCTTGATGATGTGTTGTATATTGATGATTTACCTCAGTTTGATCAGTATGATGATGATTATGTTCTCCAAACAGAAGCTAATCTTGTAGACAAATCAGCAGCTAGTTTGTGGGAGGAAGAAGTTCACTTTCAGCAGCTTGTCTACAATGATCAACCGATGCATATCAACTATGAAAATGATGAGGAAAGTGCAGCAAATTTTGAAGTAAGTGAAGGATCTTTGCCTTTTTGTTTTGACTCATTTCATTTCATGAGACATAACTTCCATGCAATCAGAAATCAACTGCCAACAAGTCTTGATTTGGACCATCTTGAGGGCAATGAAAACCTTGTTCAAGACTTCTCATATTCAGATTTGCAGCCCTCGAAACCCATTGATTTTCAAGTTGCAGATGAAGACATGGAAACTGGCACATATGATCAAATGATACAAGGTGACTCCGCACCATTTTGTTTTGAATCATTCCAGTTTTTGAAGGGTAAATTGCATAGTAAATATTCAAATGAGCAGCCTGTAAGAAATCAGCAATCTCTCAGTGTTAATGTTGAGGATGAGACAGATAACGAAATTCTTGAGTAGCATGTAGCATCAGATTTGCAGCGACCAAATGAAATTTAAGGTCAGATTACAGATGAAGTCGTGGAAGCTGAAATACATGATTTAATGATGCAAGAGGATTCTGTACCCTTTTGTTTTGAAGCATTTCAGTTTATAAGGCAGAATCTTCGTAATATCTCTCAAGAAAAAGATGAACAACCAGTAGGATGTCAGACAGTTTCAATGGATACATCACAGCAGTCTTCTCAAGTTTTTGATGATCCTATTGCTGATGTGTTGGATGATGTTTGCAGTCAAAGTCTTTCTCCATTGACTTTGTGTAAGGTTGAAACGTGTGCTGATATAGACTTGATTTGGCAGCCAGTCTCTTTGTCATTTTTAGCAGGAGTCTCGTCAAAAATCTCATCACAAAGCTCAGATCAAAGTTTGCATTCATGGTATGAGGAGAAGAGAAGTAATCCATTGGATGAGCTAAGTCCTAGTGTGAATTTTGAGATCCTTATGCAGTGTTTTTGGAGGCAGATAGAGAATCCATAGTATTCAACGGATCTGTTCACAAGTTTTCATGGGAGTTTCCTTTCAGTAGTTCTCTCTTGTTGTTCATAAACGAGCACTTGTGGAGAATACAAACAGTAGCTGGAATACTTACATGGTTGCATTGGTTGTTTCATTTCACTTGATCAGGTGATGAATGAAATTGTTAGAGTAGGTTGTATTGAATAAGCTTCATATTGAGCATATTTCCAGTTTGTCGGTTGTGTTTAAGTATAGATTTAGTTCTTAGTTGAGTGAGAGTCAATTTGTGTCATCAAGTCATCAGTTTTCAGTCATGCATTTCAGCTTGAGTTTTTGACTCCATTGCCCAATGGATGAAGGCACTGTCTGCTTTCCAAAGATCTGTAGTTGTTGGCACCTCCAAGGAGCTACCATCCCCATTGGAGCCAATGTTAGTGTCAGTCTTTGCAGCCTTCCTCCAGTTATCAAACATGCTCTTACAAAGTTATTTTAAGGTGTCAAGGTCAAATTTTGTCATTTCAGTGAGTCTTCAAGCAAAATTTGGTCACTAGGCATTAGGTCTAGGGTTTGCTTTTACTCTTATCAAAGTTGTCCAAATGTCAGTCCATGTCACCATTCAGCTGAGTGTACCATCATTTAGAGGGTTTTCATCATAATGTCAGGTTCCAATGGGTCATTTTACACCTTTTTCATGCTTTAGTTGTGCCTTGGTAAGGTTCATTTCCCTCTCCTAGGGTTTTGAAGGTAATTTCTCTTGGATGGTCAAATCATCAGTAAAACTTGTATCCTAATGTTCATACACCTTCCCCTATCCTTAATATACCTTATTAAACACTTCCCACAACTGATATTCCCCAAATTCTTCATTTTTGCAAAAACCCTAGTTTCTTGCTACAACTTGGCAATTTTCTAGGCTAGGCATGTGTTTTGCCCTTTTGGACCCCTTCCCCTCACTCAATCTCTGAAATTACACTTTCCCCTACTTCCTAATATCCCTTCATACTTCTAAAAATTTTCTCAAGAATTTAGAAGCCCCTTATCCCCTTCATTTCGCTTCATTTCGACAAATCCCTTGTTCCACACATCGGGATAGATTTCACTCAAATGATGTTTTTGAGCAATAAAATATGAATTTGGGAAACCTGAGAGAGGTTTCTGTCCAAAATAGGCCAAGGACGAAACACCTCCATCACTTTTTACACAGGTTTCATGGTTTTAGAGAAATGTCAAACATATCGTTGCCTCAGGAGAATTGAATGCACCTCTGAAGTGACCTTGGGAAAATCAATATTTCTCCTAGCTTGGTTGGAAAAATGACTTTCTTGATTATTCAAATGATAACTAGACACAAAATTATTTCCAATGAGCTATCATGAGCTCAATTTGGAACTGGTGAATACTTTCAAAAGTTGACTGCAACAGCACTCTGCCTTGAGGCAGCCTCATTCTGCTCATTTTGACCAGTCTTGGGAGATTTAATTTTTGGCAAGGAAAATGAACTCCAAATTGAAACATTCCACTTGTTATGGAAATTATACTCAATAATATTTCCAACGAGCTATCACACACCTAATTTGGACACCAGGAAGGCGTCCAAAAGCCTCCTGAAATATGTGCGACGCATTGGGTTTGTGCGCGGCGCATTGGGTTGGTGCGCGACGCATTGGGCCAAAACACAAGATTTTTGCCATTCCTTTCACCCATCAAATTTTTCTCAGTCTCTCCTTATTCATGTAATTCAAAGCCACTTTGTCATTTCTCTTAACAAGTGTTTGGTGTTGGTATGAAAATTTAAATGCAAAAAACTCAAAATCCTATTCTCTTGTTTTAAGATTGCTCCTAGGGTTTTAAAACTTGTTTTGTGCCAAACACTTCCATTATACACCTTGTTTTTTCCACCCCCTCACTATTATATTATCATAGCAGCTCATCCCCTATTCCCTACATCCCTAAAGTCACTCATACCCATTTCATTCCCATCTTCCTACATCTCTAAAAGTCACTTACTCCTAAGCTCCATCTCCCTCTCCCAAGTCATTTCATTTCCTCTCATTCTCCTTTTCCCATTTCATGTGTAAAAATTCCCAAAACCTCAGTTTCCCAAACATTCAGCGGCTCTCCCCTCTCCCAAAGTTTGTCAAATTCTCAAAGGGCAAACTACCACTTGACAAGACTCCCTTGTTCCCACTGTCCATATTTCTCCCACAGTCCTTTCCCTTTGGCACATTTGGCATTGAAAACAAAACACCAATTCATAATTTTCAAACCAAACATATACTTGTCATATACCTTGCAAACACCATGGAGACGAACACCGACACATCATATGACCGAGACAATGATTCAACCACTGAAACTGCATGCACCAGGAGAGCACTGAAGCGTCAAAAAAAGCATGATCGACTCCAAATCTTGGCTAAATATTAATTGGCTGAGCATGATACTTGATGGGGGGCCTTCACTCCAAATTTCAAGGAATTTGGAGAAGATTTTTTCAATTTTGAAATTTTGGTCACAAAACAGATTTTTCCGCCCGACGCGTCGCGCCACTTGGCGCGCGCTTACGTTTGAGAGATATTCTGGAGGAAAACTTGATATTTTTGGGTTTTTTATGATAAATTATCCATTCTCAGGAATGGTTGAGAGACTTCATCAAGTTCTAGGTGGTTTAAAGGGTCAAAAACACCTTGAAAATGGCCTTTCTGCCACTTTTTGCACCAGCAGGAACCAGTCTTGGGAGATTGCCGTTTTGGAGGGGAAAATGACATCCAAATCCAAAAATTCCACTTTTTTTTGGATAGAAGACATCTAGGGCTTTCCAACGAGCTATCATGAGCTCAATTGGGACTTCGGGAAGTGCCTCAAAAATAGGCTCAAAGTGGCGCGACGCATTGAGTTTTTGGGCGCGGCACATAGAGAAATTTGGCCTCATTTTGACTCTTCAACTCAGAAATTCGCCCAGTTTTGACTAGTTTTACTTTCTGATGTAACTCTTGATATATCTTGATGTAATTTCTTGACCATGATGTAAATTTGACATATTTTTACTTTTTCTAGAAGATTTATTCACTAAAGGGTGAAATATGAGTGAATGGATAACTTTCCTAGCATATAGAGGCAAGTTGTTTGATTTCCTAGATTTCAGTTCCTAGTTTAGAATTGGGTTAAACAGCTCCTAGAAGGATGAGCTCGACCCCTAGAGGCATGGGAAGGGGTTAGACTTGTCTATATATTGTATTTTCTGAGACATTTTCAGGGTTGGACTCTTGGGAATAGTTTGGCACCACATTGTATATTCATTTCAGCATTTTTGGCAAAGGAAAGACCAGGGTTTTGCAGCACTTATTGGGATCCTTGTGGCTCTGAGTTTTGATGGTGTTTTTCTCCATGTTATTGTAAGTTCCATTAATGTTTTATGTATGCCATTTCCCTTCTCTTTGCTTCTGAATTAAACAAATGAGTAACTAAGGTAGAATTCATTAGTTTGCTGGTGCTCTGCCTTAAACTTTTGTTTATTTTTATATGTTTTCGTCAGTTTTAAGAGGATCCTTGCACCCTCTTGCCCTCTTCAGCTCCTCAGCAGTATTTTCTATCCATTCATTGAATCTAAGACATCAAAGCCATTGCCTTCCCTACCCCAACTCGAACTCTGCAAGAAATTGGCCTCATCCCCAAGCCCAAAATTGCCTTTCCCTTTTTCCAGCAAAACCCCCTAAAAACTATTCCAAACTCCTTGATTAATATACCTAGCCTAAAACTAGCACTCATTTCAGTCATCTCAGGCCCTATTGATACATTTTTCCTGAGATTGACCCGGAGAGAGCCCTCTCCTGTTCTGGTAGGGCTAGCTACCAGACTGAGCGTGGTTTCCTGTTACCCTGAATCCCGCCTTCCCTCAGCCTAAGTTGGATTTGGGCTATAATAGTATGCACACTAATTTTTGAATGGTTAAAATAGATGTTGTTGTACAATATTGATGCATATTGTAGCTGTTATTTTGCATTAAGTCTTCTGAGGTTTGTTATTCCTTACCTTTAATAGAATTAAATAGAAGAATTAAATCTTCTAAATTTCTGCATTGTAGTAGGAATAAATTCTAGGCAATACTATTAGCCAGAAACTCTAAAACATATTCTAGTTTAAATCTGGAGATATAAAAAAAAATTCCCTAGAATAATTAAAGTGTAACTTTAAACTGCTTCTAAAATGAATAGTTATATGAATAGAAAGATATAGACTTTTATATGATATCTGTAACTTTATATAACATGCATAGGAAAATTACTTTTAAGGCTATACTTTTTATTCAGCAAAGAGTTTATTCCATTGAACCAATATAGCACTACAGAAGAAAAAAACAAATAAGTAGTCTACCATATGGTCTAACTGTAGGAAAAATACCAATGCTACTTGGGGACGGAATTAAATGAATCCGGAATTTAAAATACTAATATTCCAATAGTATAAATTATTATTGTATACTATTCTCTGAGTCAAATCAGATCTGAATTAATTCATATCAGTTGAAAAATGATAGGGAAGGAAATCTATTCCATAAATTATATACTAACATATTCTATGGGTATTTTCTGATAATCATAAACCCCTACATTCTAGGGAAAGACAGAGAGTTAATTTAGAAGTAAATTATTGAAATAATTAAAAACACAGGCTAGATTGTACTATTAACAACAAGAAAAAGGTATCATGCAAAATTTCTATTTAATGAGGAAAGAGTTCAAATAATCCAGATCACAACTATAGAAACAAATCTCTTATCTAATATACTATAATCATGAAAATTGTAGCAAATATTAACCAGATATCACAGGAATAAATCTAAGTGATATACTAAAAAGATGAGATAGCCTTCCTACAATTGCAAAGTTAAGTACATTTCTTAACTAACCTCTGAAGAGTTATAAACTCAATTAAATTAAATTATTCTACCACAGATATATATACATATTCAAAGTATACACTATATCTCTATTTTTTATTGAATAAGAATATATATATATATATTCTGAAAATAAATATTTCCATAAAAGAGGAGATATTTTATGTTTAGAATTTGACAAAGGGGTACATTATCCGAACAACTGAAAGCAAAAGGAGGAAACTAACAGGTAATCACAAATACCTGAAAGGTAAGTTAAAATTATTCATACTATCTCAGTGAAAGTATATATAAAATATATCTATACACGTATATAAAGGCCTAAGAAACAATTATCAAACAAAAATGATATTATCATATCAAAATAACCTTTCAGAAAAATATTGAAGATGTACGTAGTCCATCATAAAAATAATTAAGTGTTATTACAGAGGGATGTGGGCGACAAAATAAAATCACACCACAATAAATCGATATTAAAAATGAAATGGATATCGATTCTCGTGGACATGCAATAGAGGAATAACATCCTCGGCCACACAAAACTTCAATGTATAAAACTTTAGCAAAGTTCATTTAAACGCATAAGTGCTCCTTGAAAGGTCATGACCAACCTGGTTCAAGGCCGAGCATTACTATTAGAACGAGGTCGAACTTAGCAGAGGAAATCCAATAAAATGGTAGACAAAGATTTAATCCATACCTTTCCTACATAAAATAAAGGAGGCGATATTAAAATCGAGTTTATATAAAACCAACAGAAGTTTCTGTTGGGAACAATCTAATTTGAAAACTCAAGATTACCTGAAGGGGAGGGAGGCGAGGTAAACTCTACATTAAATTATTGTATCTGCGCAGAGATGCGCTTAGAGCTATGAGTTATTATCCCAAGTAGATATTAAAATCAAGAATTAAAAACGATGGCTGAAGAATTTAATCATTACCACAGAAGATCAATAAACCACGTTTTGTATCAGGGGCCGAGCCCTACGAGGTTGATGGTTACCATTCTCTAATGAAAAAAAATGAAAAGGGAGTGCATTAAGAAATTTCGCTTAGTTATAGAGCGTAGGGAAATTGAAATTTTTTTTGGGAAAAATCGAGATACCAATGAAATGATTCTTGATAACACCGTCCAATACAAACATTGCAACAGAGAATGGAAACGTTGCTTACCTTAATGAAAAAAAGGTCGAATCCTTCACTCACAGTGAATCGAACATGCTTACTTCTCCTTTCGTCTCTGAGAGGAGACACAACAATGCCAAGGACGAGCAAGGAAAATGAATGTTAATGCTTGGAAAGTTAAACAAGTTATACCCCGTGATAGGTGCAACCCTAGGAAAATCGTAACCCTACAAGTGGCTTCATCTGGTGAATGCGTACAGTGAATAGTAAGGATCGATGGAGTGTAAGATAGTTTTCCTCATGCCAAAGATAAACAATGAATTCGCCAACCATTACATAAATGTGGAGAACCTAGACGTACTCATCAAATCTCGAGAAGAGCACGGTAAATCAATTACTAGTGATAACCAGTGATATTCGTATAAAGGTTCATAAATAACCCTAATGCAATTCCCAAAGTTTTGAAGAGTTGTAAGTATAAATCGTCAAACGAGTTACACGTATAAATCCATGGTACACTGCATCCATATTGTAGATCCATAAGAATTATAAGTGAATTAATGTGCCAAGGGAATCGAGCAATAGGCAAGATTCGAATGATAAAACAATGAGTACCATTGAGTTAAACCATTTTATAAAACATACGATTAACCTTTGTAAGATATTAACATAGAAATCGATTTAATATATTGATTTACTCATAAGCGAATTAAGAGATTTGGAAATCATATGATACCACTAGGGAATTGGTATGTGGTTATCCCAAAGTAAATATGGATTGATTAAAAAGTCCAAAAATGTAAATATGATGTGTTACCCTATCATTGAAATAATGATAGTGTAAGAATAATTAGAGTCAAGAGAGAATTGACTAAGCGGTTTTAAGCAATATATATATATATATATATATATATATATATATATATATATATATATATATATATATATATATATATATATATATATATATATTCATTTTTCTGAAGGATAAATAATATATATATGGGAATAGAGTTGGGTACCCAGTACTATGAATTTTTATAGATATTATATCAAAAACCTGTGTAGGGAAATTATATTGGATATAGAAAGAATTAACTAAGTTTAAATTTCTCCTTATATTTAATAGAGGTATATTAAATATAAAAATTGTATGAAGCCTTTATGAATGTCTATTAAGCAGCCAATTGAACAACATTAATTTTCATAGACAATGAAAATAATTACTTGAAGACAATAAGATAGTCTGGTTGGAGAGTAATGGAAATTTTTTTTGAGGAAAGTGAGGGACTTTACAAATGGTATCAGAGCTGATGTTGGAAAAACTGGGTTGTTGTTGTGCTCATTGTATAAATTAAAAAAATTTCAGAAAGATTTTTTTTTTTTTGTTACAGATGTTGTTTTGTTTTAGTGTACAAAGGTACTGAAACTCAAAAGTCAATGGCTGAAGGAGATGAAATTTATGTTGATCTGGGTGATGGAGATAACACGCCAGATCCCAACGCTCCTTTTATGGCTATGTTGCACTGGTTGCAACGGGATATGGCTGAACTAAGAAGCCAGAATGACATGCTGTCATTAGCCAGTTAGGAGCAGGAAATATGGTAAGAGAACTGAACTCGCGGAACAGCCAAGAGGGTGAAGGTTCCAGAAAGAGGAGGAAAGGCAAGTTCTCAGATGATTATGAGGAAGATGACACTACTAGACATCAATCTAAACAGAAGAAGGATTTACAGGGTGAATTCCGAAAAATTAAACCTCCCTCCTATGATGGAAAGAAGGAGGAAGATGCTGAGGCATGGTTGTTGAATATGATTAAGTATTTTCAGGTAAGGCTACCTTGTGGTGGGAGGAGACAAAAATGGTGCATGCCATTGATGAAAAAATAGTGACTTGGGAAGATTTCCAAGTCAAGTTTAAAAAATGTTATTTGAACAAACGCTATTATGATGATAAAGAAAAGGAGTTCCACGAACTCAGATTGGGACAGCTCAGCATAGATGAGTTTGTCACCAAGTTTAAAAATATGTTAAGGTATGTTCCTAATATTCATGAATAGAAGGCAAAGGTACAAAGGTTTTTGAACTGTTTTCCCGCTATGTACAAGGAGAAAATAGAGTTCAATAATCGAAAAACCATGGACGAAGTGCTGAGGAAAGCTAGATTATGCTACCACCAGTTTAAAGGAAAGAGTGAACATGGGAAAAGCTGGATAAATAAGGGTGAATTCAAAGGAAAGAAACAAAAACCAGCTTACTTGAATAACTTTGGAAGGGATCATCAGCGGAAGAAATTTAACAAACCAAAGGAAATTCAAACTGCTCAGTCCCAAGTTGGTTCAAAACAAATAGATGGAGATAATAAGAAGGAAGGAACAATTAAAATGCAGGAGCCTTTGAAATGTTGGGGCTGCGGAGAACCTCATCTGTTGAGGGATTTCCCACACAGAAATATTCAGATGATTCTGAGAGATAGAGAAGCTACCACAGTGAATGATATATCAAGGAACATACCCATTATCAGTGCAGCCTTGGAGAACTGACAAGTAGAACACTAGCCTACTATGGTCTAGATGGAAGGTAATATTGCTGACCAATCTGTTACAGTTTTGATTGATCCGGGTGCTTCTTTAAGTTACATTAGTCCACAAGTTGTATAGAAATGCAATCTCAAAACTAAAACAATTTCAATAGTCTTGGTTGATCCAGTTAGCCACTGGCACCAAACGAAAAGTAACTCATAAGTTACCTCAAACAGTAATTAAATTAAATGATTTTCAGACAGAAGTAAATTTAAACATTCTACCCTTAGGCTCATATGATTTGCTGAGAGGAATGGACTAGTTAGAGAAAATAATGGCTATGATGAACTATTGGGATAAAAATTTGCATTGCATAGATGAGGAAGGGAGACCCTTTATACTCAAAGGAAAACCAAAACCAATCTCGGTAAGACAAATTTCAGCTCTACAATTAAAAAGAACAGCTAGAAAAGGACATCAAGTATATGCTATACACGTTGAAGAATTAGGACAACAACCTGAAGAAAACCTGCTAGACACTTTACCAGTGGTAAGAGATTTTAAAGAATTTTTTTCAGATGAGATTCCTCATCTTCCCCCCAAAAGAGAAATCAATTTTTCAATCGATTTAGTGCCAAGAGAAACACCCGTTTCTATAGTCCCTTACCAGATGATCCCTCCTGAACTCATGGAGTTAAAAATGAAATTACAAGAATTACTGGATAAAGGTTACATCCGACCTAGTGTATCTCCCTGGGGAGCACCGGTGCTATTCGTGAAAAAGAAGGATGGAACCTTCAGAATGTGCATTGATTACCATCAACTAAATAAGTTGACAATAAAAAACAGGTACCCATTGCCCATAATAGATGACCTTTTTGATCAGGTGAGAGGGGCTTCAGTATTTTCTAAGATTGATATCAAGACTAGTTATCACCAACTCAGAATTAAGGAGGAAGATATCAGTAAAACAACTTTTCGAACCAAGTATGGTCATTACGAATTTGTAGTCCTACCTTTTGGTTTGAAAAATGCCCCTGCCACTTTCATGTGCTTAATGAACAACGTTTTGGACAATTACTTAGATAAACTCGTACTAGTGTTCATAGACGATATTCTAGTCTATTCAAAAAGTGAGGAAGAGCATAAAGAACACTTAAGGATAGTTTTGCAGACTTTGAAAGAAAACCAGTTATATGCCAAATTCAGTAAATGTGAATCTTATAAAGACAATATTCAATATTTGGGGCATATCATTTCTAAACAAGGATTGGTTGTTGACCTTGAGAAAATAAAGGCTATTAGAGAATGGCTGGTGCCGACTGATGTTTCAGCAGTAAGATCATTTATGGGGATCGTAGGTTATTATAGAAGGTTTGTGGAAAGATTTTCTATAATAGCATATCCCATAACTTCACTACAGAGAAAAGGCACCAAATTTGAGTGGACTAAAAAATGCCAAAACAGCTTTGAACAACTAAAATTAAAACTTACTACAGCCCCTATACTGAAAATTGCAGATCCTGACAAAGAGTTTGTTGTGTGTACGGATGCATGTAGGGAGGGATTGGGAGGAGTCCTATTGGAAGAAAATTATGTTATTGCACGTGAGTCTAGAAAACTTAAGAAACATGAACAGAATTACAGTGTATATGATCTGGAATTGGCTGTTGTAATTCATGCCTTGAAGATGTGGCGACATTATCTTCTTGGAAAAAAATTTACATTGATGACAGATCATATTAGTCTCAAGTATTTCTTTTCTCAAAAAAATTTTAATGCTCGACAAGCCAGATTGTTGTCTTTTCTGAGTGAATTTGATATGAACATAAAACATATCAAAGGGAAAGAAAACAAAATCGCTGATGCTCTAAGAAGAAATGCATGCCAAAACATAAGCAACATTGGGAGTAGTGCTAGTCTTGACTTAGAAGAATTAGTTAAAAAGGTAGCAGATCAAGATCCCAACCATGAAAATCTGCAATTGAAAATGCTGCAAAAAGAAATGGCTGAATACACTCAAAATTAGAAAGGGTTGATCTGCTATAAAAATAGATTGTACATCTCCAATGTGGAGTCTTTGAAAAAATAAATCCTAGATGAATGTCATAAACAGCCATATTCAGGGCATCCTGGATATCAAAAAATGCTTACAGCCTTGAAAAAGAAATTGTTTTGGCCAGGAATGAAAAAGGATGTAGCAAACTATTTAGCTAGATGCATGGAGTGTCAACTAGTCAAAGTTTAACATCAGCATCCAGCTGGTCTTTTAAATCCCTTACCAATTGTAGAATGGAAATGGGACATTGTTTCTATAGATTTCATAACCAGGTTGCCCAGAACAAAGTACAAGCATGACTCAGTGATGGTAGTGGTAGACACTTTAACAAAGGCTGCACATTTCATACCTGTAAAATCTACTTTTAGGATAGCCCAAGTAGCAAATGTGTTCCTAAAAGAAATATTAAGGCTACACGGGGTCCCAAAGATGATTATTCCAGATAGAGACACTAAGTTCACAGCATCCTTCTGGAAAGGTCTGTTTGGGGGCATGGGCACTAAATTGAATTTTAGTACCACTTATCACCCTCAGACAGATGGTCAAACAGAGATAACCAATCAGATTTTGGAGGATATGCTGAGAATTTATGTGATGGATAGGCCATCAAAATGGGAGGACTACTTATACTTAGTCGAATTTTGTTATAACAACAGCTATCAATCCTCCATCAAAATGAGTCCATTTGAAGCACTCTATGGAAGAAAATGTCGTACTCATTTAAGTTGGAGCCAACCTGAAGATAAGCTAGTACTAGGGCCAGATACTCTACGAGAAATGGGAAGGATTGTCAAAAAAATACTGAGAAACATCAAGACAGCCCAAGACTGACAGAAAAGCTATGCTGATAAGAAGAGAGTGCATCGAGAGTTTAAAGTGGGTGATCATGTGTATCTGCGTATTAAACCCAAAAAGAGCACACTTTATGCTGGAAGTTGTGCAAAATTGGCTCCTAGATATTGTGGGCCTTTTGAGGTGTTAGAAAGAGTGGGACTAGTGGCTTATAACCTGGCCTTACCACCCCATGTTAAAGTTCATGATGTGTTTCATGTTTCGTTATTAAAAAGATATGTACATGATGCTTCTCATATTGTTGATTGGAATGTGATATAGGTGGAACCAGAAGGGGAGTTCCTTCCAGAACCACTTCAAATATTGGAGCGGGAAGAAATTGAATTGAGAAATCGAACAATAGCAAGAGTAAAGGTGCAGTGGAAGCACTTTACTGCTGAAGAAGCTATGTGGGAAAGAGAAGCTGAGATGATGAAAAAATATCCATATCTATTTCAAAATAAACTCTAATATTAGTTGTTAACACCGAGGACAATCTTTGTTTTTAGAGGGGGAATATGTAACACCCCTAGTTTTATGTTTTCAAGTTAGACATTTGAACTTCAATCCAAAGGGGAGTGGACACCAATGGATAATTATTGTGTGGATGTAATTAATTATTTAATTATGAAAAATAAATAAAATGTTTCTGTGCATTATGACCAAATGAGATTTTTGAGATCACTTGCCAAATCCATGAGGTATGGAAAGAGGCTAAGACTTTCCCCAAAAATATTTCAAAAAGGCCTTGAAAGAATTTATTTCTAAATTAGATTTTTGAGGAAAAATCTAAATTTCCCCAATGATGAGGAAAGTAGTTGGGAAGAGGTAAAAAGCTGGAAAAGTAGAAAGCAACTTTAAAGTCCCTATATAAGGGAAGCCTAGGCAAACATGAATAAAAGAATCATGTAATTCTAGACGCAGAATTAGAAACAGGCTTTGGGGAGAGCATAAGCTTAAATAAGCTACTCCAGAACAGATATAGGTTGGTCAGTTTTGGGAGAGGATGTTAGCTCAGGGGTGAGTTCGGGAGACAGAGGAACTCTAAGGTTGGGAGGACTGGTCACCAGCAGAAGTGGTATGCACACTAATTTTATGAATGGTTAAAATAGATGTTGTTGTACAATATTGATGCATACTGTAGCTGTTATTTTGAATTAAGTCTTCTGAGGTTTGTTATTCCTTACCTTTAATAGAATGTCACATCTCCCTCTTTTACCTACCAATTTTTTTTTTTTTTTCTTCACCGCATGGGGAGTCTAACTTATAGACCATGATTGGATTTTTATGTTATCTTTAATACCCACTTAGATTTTCTATACTTATATTTTTGTTTCATAGATAGAAATCTATTTAATTCATAAAATGTATATGTCAAGACCTTAACGAAACCCTATACACTTTTTCATAACCGCATTACTTTAAACTCATCACACTACATGTTGCATGTATGATTAATTTTCACCCTTTATAACGTTTTTCTGGTGCACATAAGCTTACCGTAACATCTCACATAGGTGAGCTTATTAAGATATACTTAGTTTCCAATGCTAAGATAGAAGGATGCATGCATTATCCATTTTACTTATATGGTCGAATTCAAATACGCAGTTAGCCATGATGAAAGGTTTTTAACACCAATACAATAACCATCATGTGATTTCTCATTTGTTTCGATAACTGGCATTTACTATCTATTCGTTGATAAAAAGGTGAAATCTACTCTTTCTTCCTGACGGCGTCCTGTCTTCCTCTGAGTTTGAGAAAGTTTATTTATTTTCACCAACTATGGTACCAGTTCCCACGCGGTTTCCATGAGTTCTTGGCACGTAGCATCAATAGTTTGATTTAACAGTGGTCCAGGTCGTCGTCAGACATTGAGCTTTACAATACTTGGGTTCTTGAATTATTTTTATTGTAATTGGTACTGGATGGTACGATGCTACCCTATTGAATTAAATTCCGCAATCCCTCTCGGGATTCCTTAAGTCCTCTACCCTTAACGTCGTGGTTTGGTTTTTGAAATTGCGCTTTTAACCATTGATCCACAGTACATGTGGACAGTCATCACACCTTGGATCTAGGGTTTCATCCTTCCTTATCACCTCAGGTTCTTTTTTCTTTGGATTCCATTTTATCAGGTTGTTATTTCGCATTTCTAGTTCGGCTTTTCTCTCACTGCATGGGGTTTCCTACCAGTGCGAATATACCCTAACCAGCAAGATGGTAAGCGATCCTTCTTCATTTTTTTTTCTTGTCTGTGTTCGTTATCTCGATAAATAGTTGTAGGTTACAAAGTTGATTCTGTAATGGTTCCCTCTCGGCACTGGTTTTCTTATTTCCTATTTCTCCTTATTTACAGTCGTGTCCGAATGGAGAGCTTACGCAAAACCCATTGGGGTCAAGCCGGATCTCCTCAACGTCATTATTAAATCGCATTTTTTTGTTTTGAAGAGGGGTATTGTATTTTTCGCATCCTTATTTTTTCGGTCCACCATATCTCCATTTGGGCATTTCTAAGGATTTCTGGTTCTTAGGTAAGGAAATTTCCATCAGTACGATGCGGCGTATTGATTTTTTTTCTACGATAATATACAGGTTTTCCGCCATCGATTTACCTGGTTGAGTCGTATGCTGGCCCTAATTATTTCCAGCCTCATCGTCAGGGTTATCCCTTCAAGCCAAAATTTGTAAATTGATTGTATAATCTCTTTGACAGAGAACGACTAATGTTTATACTCGATTCATTTTCCAGGAAGTGGCCTCGCTCTACGTTTTATAACGCAGGTACCCGTGTTTTCCTGCTTACCTTTGATTACATACAAGTTCTGTATATAATTTTGTTTTTTCGATTTATAACTTCTTATTAATGCAAAATTTACATTCCTTTCAGGTATAAAGGATTTCCATCCTAACGAGAATTGTTCCAGTCCTGTTTTACTTCGCTCCTGGCTAACTCCGGTCGGCTCATTGGTTTGTACAGGTCTTTTAAAATTTAAAACGCTTCTTCGAGGTTTATATATGTTGGCCGCATTTTCCTCAACTTGCGTTCAAATTAGTTGTATAGATTTTTTTTTATATTGCTTTCTTTTCTTCACGATGGTCACGACCATCAAGTTTGTATAAGGACATTGTAACACATGGATTTACTCCTGAGTGGTGCAACTAGACACCACAGTTTCCTTCTTCATTTTACAATTTTTATTTCATAGTAAGCCGAATGATATGGCAGATTTTATACTTAGGAATGAACCCTGAAGATTCTGTTTTCGCTTTTGGGCCCATCACTAACATTTTTGTATATATTACATAGTTCGTTGAAAATCCGTGGTGATATAGACAGCCAGGAGTGGGACGTATACAATCCCGCACTTTTTTTAATATTGCTCTTTGTTTTGTTTCCAGAGTATAATAATAATCTGTAGTTTTACCCATAGGATGATTTAAATTTCGTTATTTTCGGCGGTATGAATTTAGCAGGTATCAGTCTCGCAAATAAATATATATATATATATATATATATATATATATATATATATATATATATATCTATATATATATATATATATATATATATATATATATATATATATATATATATATATATTTATATCACTGTAATATATATACATATACAAAAACTTGTTGGTCGTTTGTCTTACTTAAGGTTATTTCTTCTGAATTTAATTTGGTACAAATGCTCGTTTTCCAGAATTCTGAAAGTTGCTTCCATGGAGATTTCACAGTAGGAAGATTTTAATATCAATATCACATACTGCTGCAATTGTTTTCTTAAAACCATTATAATTCTATAATCGAATAGATCTGGATATCCCCAGAATATACTACAGAGACTTGGTTTACTTGGTAGAAAATTTATATATAATGTTCTATCTTTGTACATGGCTTTGATCAGTTCCACGAAGCAAGAGGTTAGTTATTAACTAGCTAGTAGAGTTCTATTTGATTTTCCCGAATTTTCTAATAACATGTTGGGTTTATCTAGAACCAAATTTCTGTCAAGGAAGCCACTATTGTGAAGTTTTTATCTTTCTTCTTTCTGCTTTTCCTTTCCGGAAATTTTATTGGCTGTAACACAATAGCATATTATGTTATGGTGATTTCGGATTTTGTTCTCAGATATTGGAATGGTCCCATCAGATAACTATTTATGAAAAATCTCTGGAAAATCAATAGTAACTCATTTTTGCTATAGTATTGGCTGCTTCCATGCAAAATTAATTTACCATTTAGATGTTAGCTATTCATGAATGATGTGTTACTTTTTGATCTCAGTCTATACAATCTCTACCTTCACTTCTTAATGTACAGTGAAATTTTCAATTCATCTACTGCTATTTTTCACTATAGTACAGGGCCTTTATATTTCTTTGGCCTATGTAGGTATCCATTAGAATTTTTCTATGAAACAGAAGCAGATTAAAGATAACTCACATTTTTTTTTTCTTTCTGTGGAGAGACAAGTATCCTCAGATTTAAACCACCACTAGTTTAGAGATTCTGTTGGATTCTACTCTATAGTTTTAACTCTACAACTATGCAGAATTTCAAAGGTGAATTCCTATGATTAATTCTGTTAAATGTAAAGTTTATATTTTAATCTACACTCAACTTTTATATGTAGCCAATTCATACTAGATGAAGTAAACACATCAATAAATTTAGAGACATACCACTCATGCAATTGACCAACCTCCTAACCTTAGAGTTCTTCTATCTCCCAGAACTCACCCCCGAGCTGAGATCATCTCCTAGGACAGATCAATCCCCAATCTGTTTAGGAGCAGCTTATTTAAGCTATTGTTCCCCAAAGCATGTTTCTAATTCTGTGTCCAGAATCTCAGGATGCTTTTCTTCCTGTTTGCCTAGGCTTCCCATTTGAGGGATTCTTTAAAGCTGTTTTAAGATTTTCCTTAGCTTTTCCATCTTTTTACCTCTTCCCAACCACTTTCCTCATCATTGGGGAAATTCAGATTTTTCCTAAAAAATCTAATTTTAAAATAATTTCTTTCAAGGATTTTTTTGAAATATTGTGGGGAATTGTTTGCTTTGTCCATCCTCATGGATTTAGCAAGTGATCTCATAAATCTCATTTTGGTCAATCTGCACACAAATTATTTTATTCATTTCCTCAAATAAATTATTTAATTACATTCACCAATTACTTGTCCTTTGGGGTCCACTCCCCTTAGGATTAAAGTCCAATGTCTAACTTTGAAATTCAAACACCTAAATTGGGGGTGTTACATATTCCCCCTCTGAAGATAAACACCGTCCTCGGTGTTATTATTCAACTACTAGAGTTCATTTTTCAAACAAAAATGGATATCTTTCCATCATTTAAGATTCTCTTTCCCAGGTAGCTTCTTCAGCAGTAAAGTGCTTCCACTGCACCTTTACTCTTGCTACCATTGGGTTCCTCAATTCAATTTCTTCCCGCTCCAATATTTGAAGCGGTTCTGGCAGAAACTCCCCTTCTGATTCCACCTGTACAACATTCCAATCAACTATGTGAGAAGCATCATGCACATATTTCTTTAATAACGCAACATGAAATACATCATGAACTCTAACATGGGGTGGCAAGGCCAGTTTGTAAGCTACTGGTCCCACCCTTTCTAATATTTCAAAAGGACCACAATATCTAGGAGCCAGATTTGCACAACTTCCAGCATAAAGTGTGCTCTTTTTAGGTTTAATACGCAAATACACATGCTCCCCCACTTTGAATTCTCGGTGTACCCTTTTCTTATCAGCATAGTTTTTCTGGTGATCTTGTGCTGTCTTGATGTTTCTTTGTATCTGTTTCACAATTCTTTCCATTTCTTGTAAAGCATCTAGTCCCAACATTAGTTTATCTTCTGGCTGGCTCCAGCTCAAAGGAGTACGACACTTTCTTCCATACAGTCCCTCAAACGGACTCATCTTGATGGAGGATTGATAGTTGTTATTATAGGCAAATTCAGCTAAATGCAAGTAATATTCCCACTTTGAGGGTCTATCCATCACATACATTCTCAGCATGTCCTCCAAGATTTGATTAGTTCTTTCCGTTTGACCATCTGTCTGAGGGTGGTAAGCAGTACTAAAATTCAATTTAGTACCCATCCCTCCAAACAATCCTTTCCAAAAATTTGTTGTAAACTTAGCATCTCGGTCAGAAACAATTACTTTTGGAACCCCGTGGAGTCTTACTACCTCCTTTAAGAACACATTCGCTACTTGAGCTGTTCTGAAAGTAGATTTCACTGGTATAAAATGTGCAGCTTTTGTTAAAGTGTCTACTACCACCATTACTGAATCATGTTGGTGTTTGGTCTTGGGTAATCCTGTTATGAAATCCATGGAAATTGTGTCCCATTTCCATTCTGCAATCGGTAAAGGTTTTAAAAGACCCGCCGGATGTTGATGCTCAACTTTGACTAGTTGACATTCCATGCATCTACTTAAATATTCTGCTACATCTCTCTTCATTCCTGGCCAGAACAGTTTCTTTTTCAGGGCTGTTAACATTTTCTGATATCCTGGATGTCCTGCATATGGCTGTTTGTGATATTCATCCAAAATTTCCCTTTTTAAGGACTCTACATTGGGAATATACAATCTGTTCTTATAACAGATCAGCCCTTTTTGATTTTGAGTGAAATCAGCTTTCTCTTTTTTCTGAATTTTCATCAGAAGTGTTTCATAATTTGGATCTTGGTTTGCTACCTTTTCCACCAAATCTTCTACATTGATCTGTGCACTACTCCCAATGCTGTTGATATTCTGACAAGCATTTCTGCTCAACGCATCAGCAAATTTATTTTCTTTCCCTCTGATATGTTTTATGTCCATATCAAATTCACTTAGAAAAGACAGCCATCTGGCTTGTCTAGCATTCAAATCAGTTTGGGAAAAGAAATATTTGAGACTAATATGATGAGTCATCAATATAAACTTTTTCCCAAGAAGATAGTGCCGCCACATTTTCAAAGCATGGATAACAACTGCTAATTCTAAATCATAGGCACTATAATTCTGTTCATGTATTTTCAGTTTCCTAGATTCATAGGAAATAACTGAATTTTCCTGTAAGAGAACTCCTCCCAACCCCTCTCTACAGGCATCTGTACATACAACAAATTCTTTATCAGGATCTGCAATCTTTAGGATAGGGGTAGTAGTGAGTTTTAGTTTTAATTGATCAAAACTGTTTTGGCATTTTTCAGTCCATTCAAATTTGACACCCTTCCTTTGTAAGGAAGTTATGGGATATGCTATGGTGGAAAATCTCTCCACAAATCTGTGATAATAGCCTGTAATTCCCATGAATGACCGTACTGCTGAAACATCAGTTGGTACAGGCCATTCTTTAATAGCTTTTATCTTTTCAGGGTCAACAACAAGGCCTTGTTTAGAAATAATATGACCCAAGTATTGAATCTTATCTTTATAAAATTCACATTTGCTGAACTTGGCATATAGCTGGTTTTCTTTCAGAGTTTGCAACATTATCCTCAAATGTTCTTTATGTTCCTCCTCATTTTTGGATTAGACTAAAATATCATCTATGAACACCAGAACAAATTTATCCAAGTACTTATTTAACACACTGTTCATCAGACACATAAATGTGGCAGGGGCATTTGTCAACCCAAAAGGTAGGACTACAAATTTGTAGTGTCCATACCTGGTTCGGAAAGCTGTTTTGCTGATGTATTCTTCCTTGATTCTGAGTTGGTGATAACCAGTTCTTAAGTCAATTTTCGAAAAGACCGAAGCTCCTCTCACCTGATAAAAAAGATCATCAATTCTAGGTAAAGGGTATCTATTCTTAATGGTCAACTTGTTTAGTTGGCGATAATCAATGCACATCCTAAAAGTTCCATCTTTCTTTTTCACAAATAGAACCGGTGCTCCCCAAGGAGACACACTCGGTCTGATATAACCTTTATCTAACAATTCTTGCAACTGCATTTTCAGTTCCATAAGTTCAGGGGGACTCATTCGATAAGGGGCTCGGGAAACAGGTGTTGCTCCCGGCACCAAATCGATTGAAAAGTCAATCTCTCTTTTGGGGGGAAGATGAGGGATTTCATCTGGAAAGACTTCCTTAAATTCTCTTACTACTGGTACATCATCCAGCAATTCCTCTTCAGTTTTCTGTTCGATTTCTTCCACATGTACTGCATAAACTTGGTATCCTTTTCTAGCTGTTCGTTTTAATTGCAGTGCTGATATTTGTCTTACCGAGATAGGTTTTGGTTTTCCTTTGAGAATAAAAGGTTTCCCTTCTTCATCTACACAATGCAGGGTCTTGTCCCAACAGTTCATCATAGCCTTCTTCTTTTCCAGCCAGTCCATTCCTATCAGCAAATCATATGAACCTAGGGGCAAAATATTCAAATTTACTTCTGTTTGGTAATCATTTAATTTGATTGTTGTTCGGGGTAATTTATGTGTTACCTTTCTCTTAGTTCCAGTGGCCAGTTGTACCAACCATGACTGCTGAAATTTTTCAGTTTTAATATTACATTTTTCTACAATCTTTGGACTAATGTAACTCAAAGAAGCACCTGGATCAATCAAAACTGTAACAGATTGGTCAAAAATCTTACCTTCCATTTCAAACATGGTAGCTTGATGTTCTGCTTGCCGATTCTCCAAGGCTGCACTAATAGTGGGTATATTTCTTGTTATGTCATTTACTGTTGTCGCTTCTCGGTCTCTCATAATCATCTGAATGTTTCTGTGGGGACAATCTCTCAACAGATGGGGTTCTCCACAGGCCCAACATTTCAAGGGTTCCCTCATTTTCACTGGGCCCTCTTTCTTATTGTCTCCATCTGTTTGTTTTGAGGCCACTTGGGACTGAGCAGTTTGACTTTCTTTAGGTTTATTAAACTTTTTCCGCTGATGATCCCTACCAAAATTCTTCAAATAGGCTGGTTTCTGTTTCCTTCCTTTGGACTCACTCTTATTCTGCCAACTTTTTCCATGCTTAGCCTTTACTTTAAACTGCTGATAGCATAATCTAGCCTTCCTTACTACCTCGTCCATTGTTTTTGGATTATCAAACTCGATCTTCTCTTTGTACACAGTCGGCAGACAGTTCAAAAACCTTTGTACCTTTGCCTTCTCTTCCCTAATATAAGGGACATATCTCAACAGATTTGCAAACTTAGTGACAAACTCATCGATAGTGAGCTGTCCCAGTCTAAGTTCATGAAATTCCTTGGCTTTATCATCATAGTAACGTTCATTTAGATAGCGATTTTTGAACTTAACCTGGAAATCCTCCCAAGTAACTGTCTTTTCATCAATGGCATGGACCATTTTCGTCTCCTCCCACCACAAGGTAGCTTTACCTTGTAACTGGTAAACAACTAATCTGGCCTTCAAATTACTTTCATATTCATATACCTGGAAATATTTAATCATATTCAGCAACCAGGCTTCAGCATCCTCCTCCTTTTCTCCATCATAGGAGGGAGGTTTGATCTTTCGGAATTCCCCCTGTAACTCCCTTTTCTGTTTATACTGATGTCTAGCAGCATCATCATCATCAAACTCATCAATATTTCTCTTTCCGAAACCTTCACCTTCTTGGCTGTTCCGTGAAGCTAGTTCTCTGATAATCTTTTCCTGCTCTTTACTCGCTGATGACAACCTGTCATTCTGGCTTCTCAGTTCAGCCAATTCTCGTTGCAACTGGTGCAACATTTCCATCACTGGAGCGTTGGGATCTGGTGTGCTATACTCATCACGCAGATCCACATAAATTTCTTCACCTTCAGCCATTTCAGCCCCACTTTACACTACATAGCACAGATCAGTAAAAAGAAAAAAAATAAAATTTGTCACAGAATAATTTTATACAGTGAGTACACAGCAATAGTGAGCACAATGTCACCAGCCCAGTTTTATAACTTGGGCTCTGATACCATTTGTCACATCTCCCTCTTTTACCTACCAATTTTTTTTTTTTTTTCTTCACCGCTTGGGGAGTCTAACTTATACACCATGATTGGATTTTTATGTTATCTTTAATACCCACTTAGATTTTCTATACTTATATTTTTGTTTCATAGATAGAAATCTATTTAATTCATAAAATGTATATGTCAAGACCTTAACGAAACCTTATACACTTTTTCATAACCGCATTACTTTAAACTCATCACACTACATGTCGCATGTATGATTAATTTTCACCCATTATAACGTTTTTCTCGTGCACATAAGCTTACCGTAACATCTCATGTAGGTGAGCTTATTAATATATACTTAGTTTCCAACGCTAAGATAGAAGGATGCATGCATTATCCATTTTAGTTATATGGTCGAATTCAAATATGCAGTTAGCCATGATGAAAGGTTTTTAACACTAATACAATAACCATCATGTGATTTCTCATTTGTTTCGATAACTAGCATTTACTATCTATTCGTTGATAAAAAGGTGAAATCTACTCTTTCTTCTTGACGGCGTCCTGTCTTCCTCTGAGTTCGAGAAAGTTTATTTATTTTCACCAACTATAGTACCATTTCCCACGCAGTTTCCATGAGTTCTTGGCACGTAGCATCAATAGTTTGATTTAACAGTGGTCCAGGTCGTCGTCAGACATCGAGCTTTACAATACTCGGGTTCTTGAATTATTTTTATTGTAATTGGGACTGGATGGTACGATGCTACCCTATTGAATTAAATTCCGCAATCCCACTCAGGATTCCTTAAGTCCTCTACCCTTAACGTCGTGGTTTGGTTTTTGAAATTGTGCTTTTAACCATTGATCCACAGTACACGTGGACGGTCATCGCGCCTTGGATCTAGTGTTTCATCCTTCCTTATCACCTCAGGTTCTTTGTTCTTCGGATTCCATTTTATCAAGTTGTTATTTCACATTTCCAGTTCGGCTTTTCTCTCACTGCATGGGGTTTCCTACCAGTGCGAATATACCTTAACCAGCAAGATGGTAAGCGATCCTTCTTCATTTTTTTTTCTTGTCTGTGTTCGTTATCTCGATAAATAGTTGTAGCTTACGAAGTTGATTCTGTAATGGTTCCCTCTTGGCACTGGTTTTCTTATTTCCTATTTCTCCTTATTTACAGTCGTGTCCGAATGGAGAGCTTACGCAAAACCCATTGGGGTCAAGCCGGATCTCCTCAACGTCATTATCAAATCGCGTTTTTTTTTGTTTTGAAGAGGGGTATTGTATTTCTCGCATCCTTCTTTTTTCGGTCCACCATATCTCCGTTTGGGCATTTCTAACGATTTCTGGTTCTATATAAATCTAAACTAACTCCTTACGAGTTCGTTTTTCTTCTTAGGTAAGGAAATTTCCATCAGTACGATGCGGCGTATTGATTTTTTTTCTACGATAATATACAGGTTTTCCACCATCGATTTACCTGGTCGAGTCGTATGTTGGCCCTGATTATTTCCAGCCTCATCGTCAGGGTTAGCCCTTCAAGCCAAAATTTGTAAATTGATTGTATAATTTCTTTGACAGAGAACGACTAATGTTTATACTCGATTCATTTTCCAGGAAGTGGCCTCGCTCTACGTTTTATAACGAAGGTACCCGTGTTTTCCTTCTTACCTTTGATTACATACAAGTTCTGTATATAATTTTGTTTTTTCGATTTATAACTTCTTATTAATGCGAAATTTACATTCCTTTCAGGTATAAAGGATTTCCATCCTAACGAGAATTGTTCCAGTCCTGTTTTACTTCGCTCCTGGCTAACTCTGGTCGGCTCATTGGTTTGTACAAGTCTTTTAAAATTTAAAACTCTTCTTTGAGGTTTATATATGTTGGCCGCATTTTCCTCAACTTGCGTTCAACTCAGTTGTATAGAGTTTTTATTTATATTGCTCTCTTTTCTTCACGATGGTCACGACCATCAAGTTTGTATAAGAACATTGTAACACATGGATTTACTCCTGAGTGGTGCAACTAGACACCACATTTTCCTTCTTCATTTTACAATTTTTCTTTCATATTAAGCCGAATGATATGGCGGATTTTATACTTAGGAATGAACCCTGAAGATTTCGTTTTCGCTTTGGGGCCCATCATTAACATTTTTGTATATATTACATAGTTCGTTGAAAATCCGTGGTGATATAGGCAGCCAGGAGTGGGACGTATACAATCCCGCATTTTGTTTAATATTGCTCTTTGTTTTGTTTTCAGAGTATAATAATAATCTGTAGTTTTACCCATAGGATGATTTAACTTTCGTTATTTTCGGCGGTATGAATTTAGCAGGTATCAGTCTCGCAAATAAATATATATAATTTTTTTTTATATCGCTGTAATATATATACATATACAGGTACTGTCCTACCCGTCAATTAATGGTTCCTACGAAGGTTATTTCTTCTGAATTTAATTTGGTACAAATGCTCGTTTTCCAGAATTCTGAAAGTTGCTTCCATGGAGATTTCACAGTAGGAAGATTTTAATATCAATATCACATACTGCTGCAATTGTTTTCTTAAAACCATTATAATTCTATAATTGAATAGATCTGGATATCCCCAGAATATACTACAGAGACTTGGTTTACTTGGTAGAAAATTTATATATAATGTTCTATCTTTGTACATGGCTTTGATCAGTTCCACTAAGCAAGAGGTTAGTTATTAACTAGCTAGTAGAGTTCTGTTTGATTTTCCCGAATTTTCTAATAACATGTTGGGTTTATCTAGAACCAAATTTCTGTCAAGGAAGCCACTATTGTGAAGTTTTTATCTTTCTGCTATCTGCTTTTCCTTTCCAGAAATTTTATTGGCTGTAACACACTAGCATATTATGTTCTGGTGATTTCGGATTTTGTTCTCATATATTGGAATGGTCCCATCAGGTAACTATTTATGAAAAATCTCTGGCAAAGCAATAGTTACTCATTTTTTCTATAGTATTGGCTGCTTGCATGCAAAATTAATTTACCATTTAGATGTTAGCTATGCATGAATGATGTGTTACTTTTTGATCTCATTTTATACAATCTCTACCTTCACTTCTTAATGTACAGTGAAATTTTCAATTCATCTACTGCTATTTTTCACTATAGTACAGGGCCTTTATATTTCTCTAGCCTATGTAGGTATACATTAGAATTTTTCTATGAAACAGAAGCAGATTAAAGATAACTCACATTTTTTTTTTTTTTTTCTGTGGAGAGACAAGTATCCTCAGATTTAAACCACCACTGGTTTAGAGATTCTGTTGGATTCTACTCTACAGTTTTAACTCTACAAATATGCAGAATTTCAAAGGTGAATTCCTATGATTAATTCTGTTAAATGTAAAGTTTATATTTTAATCTACAGTCAACTTTTATATGTAGCCAATTCATACTAGATGAAGTAAACACATCAATAAATTTAGAGACATACCACTCATGCAATTGACCAACCTCCCAACCTTAGAGTTCTTCTATCTCCCAGAACTCACCCCCGAGCAGAGATCATCTCCTAGGACAGATCAATCCCCAATCTTTTTAGGAGCAGCTTATTTAAGCTATTGTTCCCCAAAGCATGTTTCTAATTCTGCGTCCAGAATCTCAGGATGCTTTTCTTCCTGTTTGCCTAGGCTTCCCATTTGAGGGATTCTTTAAAGCTGTTTTAAGCTTTTCCTCAGCTTTTCCAGCTTTTTACCTCTTCCCAACCACTTTCCTCATCATTGGGGAAATTCAGATTTTTCCTCAAAAAATCTAATTTTAAAATAATTTCTTTCAAGGATTTTTTTGAAAGATCATGGGGAATTATTTGCTTTGTCCATCCTCATGGATTTAGCAAGTGATCTCATAAATCTCATTTTGGTCAATCTGCACACAAATTAGTTTATTCATTTCCTCAAATAAATTATTTAATTACATTCACCAATTACTTGTCCTTTGGGGTCCACTCCCCTTAGGATTAAAGTCCAATGTCTAACTTTGAAATTCAAACACCTAAATTAGGGGTGTTACATAGAATTAAATAGAAGAATTAAATCTTCTAAATTTTTGCATTTTAGTAGGAATAAATTCTAGGGAAAACTATCAGCTAGAATCTCTAAACCATATTCTGGTTTATATCTAGAGATATAAAAAAAATTTCCCTAGAATAATTAAACTGTAACTTTAAACTGCTTCTAAAAGGAATAGTTATATGAACAAAAAGATATATACTTTCATATGATATCTGTAACTTTATATAACATGCAGAGGAAAATTAATTTTAAGACTATACATTTTATTCAGCAAAGAGTTTATTCCGTTGAACCAATATAGCACTACAGAAGAAAAGAACAAATAAATAGTCTACCATATGGTCTCACTATAGGAAAAATACCAATGCTACGTGGGGACATAATTAAATGAATCTGGAATTTAAAATACTAATATTCCAATTGTATAAATTATTATTGTATACTATTCTCTGAATCAAATCAGATCTAAATTAATTCATATCAGTTGAAAAATGATAGGGAAGGAAATATGTTCCATAAATTATATACTAACATATTCTATGGATATTTTCTGATAATCTTAAACCACTACATTCTAGGGAAATACAGAGAGTTAATTCAGAAGTAAATTATTGAAATAATTAAATACAGAGGCTGGATTGTACTATTAACAACAAGAATAAGGTATCATGCCAAATTTCTATTTAATGAGGAAAGAGTTCAAATAATCCAGATCACAACTGTAGAAACAAATCTCTTATCTAATGTACTTTTATCATGAAAACCGTAGCAAATATTAACCAGATATCACAGAGATAAATCTAAGTGATATACTGAAAAAGATTAGATAACCTTTCTACAATTGCAAAGTTAAGTACATTTCTTAACTAACCTCTGCAGAGTTATAAATTCAATTCAATTAAATTATTTTACCACAGATATATATATACATATTCAAAGTATACACTATATCTGCATTTTTTATTGAATAACAATATATATATATATATATATATATATATATATATATATATATATATATATATATATATATATATATATATATATATATTTCATAATATCATAAAAAAGAGGAGATATTTTATGTTTAGACTTTTACAAAGGGGTACATTATCCGAACAACTGAAAACAAAAGGACGACACTAACAGGTAATCACAAATACCTAAAAGGTAAGTGAAAATTATTCATACTATCTCAATGAAAGTATATATAGAATATATCTATACACGTATATAAAGGCCTACGAAACAATTATCAAACAAAAATGATATTATCATATCAAAATACCCTTTCAGAAAAATATTGAAGATGTACGCAGTCCATCATAAAAATAATTAAGTGTTATTACAGAGGGATGTGGGTGAAAAAATAAATTCACACCACAGTAAATCGATATTAAAAACAAAATGGATATCGATTCTCGTGGACATGCAATAGAGGAATAACATACTCGGCCACACAAAACTTCAATGTATAAAACTTTAGCAAAGTTCATTTAAATGCATAAGTGCTCATCAAAAGGTCATGACCAACCTGGTTTAAGGCCAAGCATTACTATTAGAACAAGGTCAAACTTAGCAGAGGAAATCTGATAAAATGGTAGACAGAGATTTAATCCATACCTTTCCTGCATAAAATAAAGGAGGCGATATTAAAATTGAGTTTATATAAAACCAATGGAAATTTATTTTGGAAAAAATCTAATTTACAAACTCAAGATTACCTGACGGGGAGGGAGGCGAAGTAAAATCTTCATTAACTTATTGTATCTGCGCAAATATGCGCTTAGAGCTATGAGTTATTATCCCAAGTAGATATTAAAATCAAGAATTAAAAACGATGGCTGGAGAATTTAATCATTACCACAAAAGATCAATAAACCACGTTTTGTATCAGGGGCCGAGCCCTACGAGGCTGATGGTTACCATTATTTAATGAACAAAAATGAAAAGGGACTACATTAAGAAATTTTGCTTAGTTACAGAGCGTAGGTAAATTGAATTTTTTTTTGGGACAAATCGAGATACCAATGAAATGATTCTTGATAACACCGTCCAATACAAACATTACAACAGAGAATGGAAACGTCGCTTACCTTAACAAAAAAGAGGTCAAATGCTTCACTCACAGTGAATTGAACATACTTACTTCTCCTTTCGGCTCTGAAAGGAGACGCACCAATGCCATGGACGAGCAAGGAAAATGAATGTTAATGCATGGAAAGTTAAACAAGATATACCCCGCGATAGGTGCAACCCTAGGAAAATCGTAACCCTACAGGTGGCTTCATCTACTAAATGCGTACAGTGAATAGTAAGGATCGATGGAGAGTAAGAGAGTTTTCCTGACGCCAAAGATAAATAATTAATTCGCCGACCATTACATAAATGTGGAGAACCTGGACGTACTCATCAAATCTCGAGAAGAGCACGGTAAATCAATTACGGGTGATAACCAGTGATATTCATATAAAGGTTCATAAATAACCCTAATGTGATTCCCAAAGTTTTCAATATTTGTAAGTATAAATCGTCAAATGAGTTACACGTATAAATCCATGGTACACTGCATCCATATTGCAGATCCATAAGAATTATAAGTGAATTAATGTGCCAAGGGAATCGACCCATAGGCAAGATTCGAATGATAAAACAATGAGTACCATTGAATTAAACCATTTTATAAAACATACGATTAACCTTTGCAATACATTAACGTAGAAATCGATTTAATATATCGATTTACTCATAAGCGAATTAAGAGATTTGGCAATCATATGATACCACTAGGGAATTGATATGAGGTTATCCTAAAGTAAATATGGATTCATTAAAAAGTCCAAAAAAGTAAATATGATCTGTAACCCTATCATTGAAATAATGATAGTGTAAGAATAATTAGAGTCAAGAGAGAATTGACTAAGCAGTTTTAAGCAATATATATATATATATATATATATATATATATATATATATATATATATATATATATTCATTTTTCTGAAGGATAAATAATATATGTATATATATGGGAATAGAGTTGGGTAGCCAGTACTATGAATTTTTATAGATATTATATCAAAAAACTGTGTAGGGAAATTATATTGGATATAGAAAGAATTAACTAAGTTTAAATTCTTCCTTATATTTAATAGAGGTATATTAAATATAAAAATTGTATGAAGCCTTTATGAATGTCTATTAAGCAGCTAATTGAACAACATTAATTTTCATAGAAAATGAAAATAATTACTTGAAGACAATAAGATAGTTTGGTTGGAGAGTAACGGATTTTTTTTTTTGAGGAAAGTGAGGGACATTACAACAATAGAAGTTTTATTGTATTTTATCCACATCCATATTCAAATTTCATGAGCACAACTTTTAAAGAAACATTATAACTTTCTACTCTTGCATGCGGTCATTAATCATGCATCATGCATCTGATATTAATTGTAGTAAACTACAAGTTAAACTAAAATCATATCTGAGATGATGCCCACTAGCATCATATATGTTCTTCTTATTTTCATAATGATTCCCAAAAGGCGTCAGTGTTGCAAACTTTTTCTCTGATACCATTTATAACATACCTCAATAACCTCGCATGAAAATGCATGGAGTTAGGAAATTTTTTCAACATTTACGAATGTGAAACCTTATAAATTACTTTCTATATTTCCGCATTAACCATTTAAATACACATCATCATCACTTAGAGAAATATTTAGCAAAAATCATGGTGAGTTACACAACCATTAATTGTCCTTGTTGTAACATATTAACTTAAATTTCCTGCTATAAATATGCATCGATCCCATGATCATTTTAACTCAATTAGTAAATCCCATAATTGAGAATCTAAACATTACATCAAGAAATAGATTAACATCATGAAAATTAAACAATGAACAATCACATCATTAGACACCGATATACCCTGGAAACCCCGTAGCATGAAAACTAACAAAC
This sequence comes from Pinus albicaulis, assembly GCA_034641835.2. NCBI lineage: Eukaryota > Viridiplantae > Streptophyta > Pinopsida > Pinales > Pinaceae > Pinus > Pinus albicaulis. Next base: position 796,246,691 of record CM076569.1, read on the forward strand.
GTTTAATTTTATTATTAAACGCTCATGAGGGTTGTCACCCCTCACTCAATGGTTATAGGAGAGTCCATCCCTTAACCATTGTCATAAAAATTACATATAAAAATAATCTTAAGTGAAACATAACTAGCTATAAGCTATTACAATCATCATGATACCATTTACCCATGAATCCTCAATCTTTGTCTTTGTAGTTAGACTGCTTCCTTCAGTGGGTCATTGTGTAGTTGGAACTACTAAACTTGCATGGACACACAACTCTTTATATTGCACAATGTTAAAATTGAAAATCCTTTTCTCAAGCCATCCTTCTTTTCTACCATTGCTTTCATCAACACACTTGATATCATGATTAGATAAGATATTAATAAACCAATAATCAATCTCTATTTGTGACACTTCAACACTATTTGTCTACATGTATAAAACATAACCACATTGACATTAATTTCCTTCTTGAGCATCATTTCACATGCATTAGTAACAAATAAATCACTATCAAGCATCATCTTTCCAAAAAACACTAACAAAATCTCGCCTTCACTTTCATATTATTTCCAAAGGAAAGCTAACATACTATATAATACTACTGTCCATGCAAATGCATAACAATATTTCAAGATAACTATCCCAACAAGAAATTTCTCTTTTTGCCTACTATTATGTTTTCTTTTAAAAAATGATTAATGCAATAGATGTTATACTTATGCATGTGAATGCATGTTCTTTTCCAGAAACATATTTTCCACCCAAGAGCTATTCAAAATGGCTATTATGTATAACTATGCCAGCTCGATTTCAAACAAAGTTAGCATACTAGTTATAATTGTGTACGTGCGATAACATAGCTTGTTCTTCTTGCATGTAAAACATATATTTATTTCCAAAAGAAAATAAATAAATATTTCATGGAAAAATAGACACATTCCGCTTATTCTTTCATGCACGCAAAGAGACATTTCTATCTCATCCAAAAAAATATAACCCCATAACTATGCATAATATTCTCAAAATAAAGCTAATACCATATCTAATCCCTTTAGCTTAGCAAAATACATATTATTTTTCCCAAAAGAAGACTAACACAATAAATATTATATGATTTCATCTTCCTTTTCTCTAGAAATAGAATACCCAAAACTATACTTTTCCCATGCAAGCAAGAATATATGTTTCTCTAAATAATATTACATAATAAAGCATGTGATTACTTTTTTTCCTCTCTAAGAATCTAATTCAATAATGCATACAATGATATATTTTTGTCTTGAATTATTTTTGAAGAGTTCTAACATAATAATTGCTTCCTTGCATACAAATATATATATTTATTTTCCAAGGATTTTTACAACCTAATTATTCTTTTTTCAAAATATAGCTAACTCACTAGCTATTATGCATGAAATATTTTCTTATCATTTCACACACTAGAGATATTTGTAATATTTCCTCAAGTAATAACATGAATAACAAATCATTCTCAAATAACACAACCATTTTCCTTTTACGTAAAGGGTTTTATGTGAGCTACCCCTCACATAAGTTATTTATATCTTTCTACACGACTCAAGCTCTTCATGCATGTAAAATCACATAATAATTTCTGGTAGATCAAATACACTAGATATGATTCATGTGCACCTAAGCACATACTCTCTTCAAGAGTCCAATATTTCTGTTAACTTTTAATGCATATGCACCATGAGAACATACTTGGTAATAGCTTAAAATAAATAACTTAATTAATTTTAAATAATTATCAACATAATTATTATGTCTATATGCAGATAAACAATTATTCTTATCTCATTGAAAAATGAAATGGAAGCACAACGTTTTACTCAGTTTTTCCTATTTTAGCCATCCATTTTGGATGTGTATTACGAACATATGGAAACGAATTCCAGAAAACCAAAAGAGGTTTTTGTTTGGAATAGACATATTAAAAATAACCTCTCCCATATTTTTCATAGAAGTCACGGTTTTTAAGATTCGAATGAATCTTTGCTTCCCATTTTTCCAGATTTAAATATTAAATAATTTCCTGTTTTTGTCATCTAATTTGGACTCGGTTTCCAACCAAATGGAAAATATTTTTTGAAAACGCAAAGAGGTTTTTGTTGGTAATGGGTGCATTAAAAATAACCTATCTCAGTTTTTACACAAGTGTTACTTTTTGGAATATTCAACAAATATTTGGAGCTCATTTTTCCAAAATTAAATATTAAATAATCTCCTATTTTTGTCATCAATTATGGACACGGGTTTCGAAACATGGGAAACTAATTTTTAAAATATGAAAGAGGCTTTTGGTCATAACATCCCGTTTTACAAAAAAAAATTCACTTTTTCATATCTATTTCGGTTTGGGAGATACAAAGTCATATTTAGACCCTATTTTCCAATAACTCATGCAATTCACAGAATTATTTAGCCATGAAAACATTTTATGAATTCACAACACATGAAATCTTCTCATATTTCAATAAATAAAACACTTATTCTTCTATGCACAAAATTATATAGAGGTTTTCTCAAAAATTAATCTTGACTGTTTATCATATGAATTTTTCCTAGTAAGAAAGTCAATTATTATATCATCATGCCCCATATGCAAAGAAAATAATTTTCAAAGAACATGGTTACTTATATTTTAATGCATGCTTGGAATTCCTTCTTCCTCTTCCTTGGCTCCATTCTCCATGCATTCTCTCATTCCCTTCCTCTATTTTTTCATAGGCTTGCAATAAATACCATTAAGAAAATGGAATAGCTTTTCCTAAATCATAAAAGCATTCCAACTTTTCTAAATCATAAAATCATTCCATAAAGCATCCATAAATATTATTTTTCCTAAATTACAAAAGCACTCCATAAATCTCTCATGTTTTTCTTCTCAAGGTAGATTTTCTTTTTTGTTATGAGAAAAATGTCATTTATCCATAGTTTCCAAAACTACTACTCATTATTTCTAGAACTCATAAAAGATACCAACTTGGAAATATAATTTATTTCTATAGAATAATATAAATTATTCTAAATAAAATAATTAAGAAATAATTCTTCCAATATTCTTATAATTAGGAATTACAAGAATATTCTTCTTGTAATATCAATATAATAATTACTAATATTTAATTATTTAACAACTCTCATTTACGAGAGTTTTTACGATGGCTTAAGCGAGGGATATTACATCATCAATTAAAAGTGATTTTATCTTTGTTGGTTTTGTAGGAATAAGAGACCTTCCACGTGTAGATGTCCATAGAGAAATTAGTGATTGTAGAGAAGCTATAATTCATGTGTTAGTTATTACAGATGATGACAAGAATACAACAGAAGCCATATGTCGTGAGATTGAGAAAATCAACCAAGGAAGAAGAAGATTCAGTAGAAAAAGCAAGTGCAAAAAAGAAAGTCAAACAAAAGGGTAACCAAGGCTGAAGCTATAAGATATTTTGCTTCTATATTAGGTCTATGATGATTGAATATAGAGAACCTTGAAAATATGAAGAATCAAGTCAATTTTGTCTTATACGTACATTATTTTCATATATAGCTACCCCTTTTGGAAAAAGTAACTATTATTTGTGGATTTTGTATAAGGAGGAGAAAATGTTGCTTTTGACACTAAATCATGATAAAGTGAATGTAGCCTCAATGGTAATGGTATTTTTCCAAGTGCCATCCAGTCAAGCTATCTTCCAGATGTCAGTTTCAGGTGGTTATTCCTACACTTTTGCAGATAAAGGTCGAGGTGTCTTTTTTAGCTGGAAGTTTCACTTTTTGTGGAGGCATGTTTCTAGAAAACGAGGAGCACCCAACCACCTCAACTCAGCCATTTAGAGATCCATACTATTATGTTTTTTCTTCATTTATATTTCAGTCTACTTTTTGTTATGTTTAAGGTAAGCTATACTATATGCTATACTAACTTCTTTTTTGTATATATGCTATTTAAATTAACGAAGAAAGAGGGGAGTTGGTCGATTGCGCAGTGGACGAGTCCCCTATTGTTGTTCTTATATATTCTGAGCAAGGTATTCATTTGAGAATATAATATATCTGGATGCACTCTTGAGGACTCACAAAATGTGTGATGTGTGTATTGTTTTCCCTTCTATTTTTATATACCTTATCTGTCTTTCTAAAATTATTATAAAAAGTTGTATCTTATTCTTTTATTAATTTCGTGAACCTCCAAGACATATGGATCTATTTTTGTAAGTCTTCCAATATTTTATGATTTAGTATGAATTGAAAATGATTCATAATCATTACTTGGGGTAGAATTAAATCATGTATCATGATATTGTAAGTCTTTTTATCTAGCATGCATGTTAATCTATTTTTTTTAGTCTTGATCCATCAATCCTTTCTAATTCACGAAGTCATATTAGTTGGAAACATTCCTTGTAATGGGGTTCTTAAATGTAGTGTGAGATTCTTGTAAGTCTTTTAAAAGCATTCTTTCACTATACATTTCAGATCTAGAATTTATGTTACCCTTTTCTTTTAGCAGTGGGATTATGTTTTACATATCCATTATTTATCTTCCATTCTTCTAACCATCAATCTAAAAACTCAATCTTCCTACCACATCATGCATCAGTGACCTCATATGTGTGAGGGATTCTTATTTGCTCAAAACCCTTTCAGTGTGTGTGAGTTTCAACCACTTTCCAAAAAATCATTCAAATTGTAAGAAAATCCCTTGAGCTTAAGATGTGTCTGGTTAGGCACTTGTTACACTCCAAGTGTTGATTCTAGCGCTAACAGGTTCAACTGGTTTTCAAACATTTACCTAGTTTCAAGCAGTTTTATTTAGTTGTTGTTACATCTCAGTTTTTAAATACATGGAATTACTTTAAATACTTATTTTGTATTAGTTTTATTGTTTCATTCTCGATTTGTTAATTTTTTTCAATAATATTTCTTACTGCATACAATATCAATTATTTGTATTTGTATGAATTTATTGAATTCCATGTTCCTCTTGTTCTGTCAATTTTTTCTCATCCTTCCTCTAACTTTTTCTCGCATTTCCTCTATTATTGTCAATTTCTTTCCTTTTCTAGATCTAAATCTCCAATTTCCAATGTTTGTTGTGAATTCTTATGTATTTTTTACGCTGTGATATTTCTCTAAGAATGAATGCTTACACTTATATTTTCTACATTCGAATTTAGTTATTTTATTTTTTTGGTTGAAATCATATCCTTGATTGAGCTATAAGCTATATTGAGCAGCTAAGCCATATAATTTTACATAAATGTCATTAATAAAGTTCGTATGAGGTTGATGGGCGGTTAATTTTGAAATGGCTCGTTTGATTTGTTGGTTAACCACCTACATGTCTTTATCAAGTGTTTTTTAAAGTTAGATAAAGTTAATTTAATTTCAAAATCAAGTGCTCGATCAAGTGTTTTGAACACTCAATTGAACTCATGAGCCCTTAAAAATGACATCTTTATCACCCCTCCTGCAGATTTCAATGTAGCCCTATTTTTTATCCTAGTTGATTTACGAAAACAAAGGTCTTCAAGTGGGGTCGTTGATCATGTTTGATTGACAAGATAATCCTCTATCGAATGGCATATCATTTTGACACTTTTTAATTCATATGATATTTTTCATATAATTTCTTTTAAATAGAATGCTTGAAATATTTTTGGACAATTTCAAAGGGCTTTACCAAAACAACAATAGCATAAAATATACACAATGATAAAATTTCAAAAAATACCACTATCCTCATTTACGAGTCCTCTTCAAAATGGCACACTTGTTTTTTAAATTTATTTAAAGAGTTGAAAAATTATTACATGAACACGTGTCTCCAAAATGCAATTGAAATATCACTTTGCCAAATTCGAAGGATAATAAAAATATCTAATTTTGAATAAAATAAGTAATTTTAATATGAAAAACTTATTTATCTCTCGGTACATCATTCTCATATATCTATTTTAAAAATTATACATTTTAGACTAAGTTATTATACGTGAAAACACACATACCTCTTAATATATGCAAAAATTTGCAAGGACCAGTATTGCTTTTACTACAAAATTTAGAGATAATACGACACTATTTTTTAAAAAAATAGTATCATTAGGACAACAACATAACTCTCCCCATACTTTATTTTTACTTTGAATCAAAATTCATAATGCTTATATGAACTTTTTGTGCTTGAATTCAATAAAAGAGGAAAAAATTGAAATTTCACATAATTCAATAAAAGAGGAAAAACTTGAGATTTCACTAAATTCAATAAAAAAGGAAAAAGCTTAACACATATTCATGCATTCACCCCTAAGCAACACCATACCACGTGCATTCATATAGAGGGATATTTATTGATGAAAAAATGACATAATATATTGAGCATATAATATGGAGTAAATGGTTTTTATATTGGCGGGTATATAAAATGAGCTCAAAATTAATGAAAAAATATTAAGGGGAATAAAAAATGTTATTGAAAAAATAGATACCTACAATATCTATTCAATGTAGGGGTTTTTTAAATTGGGAAGATGTATTATGTTCATATTTCTAAGGGGTAACTAATTTTATTTCTCAACGTATTTTCCAATATCTAGTAAAAGTAAGGGTACTTTTTAGTAGGTCATGAACACACATAATCTGTCATAGGTTGATTGAGTGAAGCCATTGGTCCTCAAATTCAACAAGATATGGGAAAAACACCTGCATCATATTCAACGTGCCCTTCAAACCCTCTAGTGGCACAAAGTACATTCCAAATTGGATAAATTTTACTTTGGCATGAATTGGATCCAATATCTAGGCTTGATAATTAATGAGAAATGTGTGCAAATTTATCTCACTACGATTGAAGTCATTCAAGATTGGTCAGCCTTGACAACTCTAATAGAGCTTCACAACTTTTTTGCATTTCCAATTTCTATCAAATGTTTGTGTTGGGATTATCTTATATCACTTGGCATTTGAGTTAAGTTACCATGGGCAGAGAGAAAAAAAAAATTATTTTGGTCCAAGGAAAAATGGAAGGAATTTGTTGAGCTAACCCATAACCTTTCCTCTGTGCCTCTACTCACATTGCCAGATCTGCAACAACTATTTTAAATTGAGAGAAATACCTCCAATTATGATTTTGTTGCATTTCTCACCCAGAAAAGGCATCCAGTAGTGATTAAGAATGGATCATTATATTATTTTTCATCCATCTCAATGTATTCAGAGTGGAAAAAGTGCAGGAATCAACTCAGAGCAATGTTTTCACTGGTGGGACCTAGTTTGGTAAATAGGGTTTGAAAATTTTTCAGAGTGTTTATAGGTATTAAATGATGCTTTTTGGGGATAAAAATTTCAAATTATTTTTCACAAAATTTCATACTATTCTACACAAATTCCTTTCTAATGAGGGAAGAAGCACCTCAATAAGAGTCTATATGAGAAAATTGCACCACTCTGAATTTACTTTCTTGTTTTCACCACCATGGTTGAAAAGGATGCAAAGTAAAACCCTATTATTAATGGAAAAGGGGCTATGCACATGATTATTATGTACAATACTCTAGAATATTTTATATTGTAATTATGGTTAATATTTGAGGTAGTCAAACCTAACCACTAATAAGATATCGGGACGCGTTAGAATCAGGCAACTAGGAGGCTAAGGTATTTAATTGTTTCAAGTTTATTTGTTCCTTAGCTTATAAAAAGTAGCCTTGAAGGATAGGAGATAGTACAATCATAGATGATTTGTGAACTATACAATCCCATGGGCCACAAGCGATACTTTGTTGTACTCACAACCATATTTCCAGATAGAGAAGGAGAGTAGAGCAACCTAACTTTCATGTGGAGTTTTTATACTAAAATAGTTTCCTAGTGAAAATATTATGTCAAATGTGTGTCTCATATTTTGTTGTCATTGAGCTGCTTTTCTGTCTATTTCTTGGCTGCTAACTTTTTCACACTCCCCCTTTTGCCTTGGACTACTGATAGCACATTCCTGCCTTATGAATGGCTTCGTCCATGGCTCTAGGATTTACGAACTCAATCCGTTCCCTCATATGAGTTAGCAGACTGATCAAAAATCTTTGAACCTTAGCCTTTTCATCTCTGAGGTATGGAACATATCTGAACAGGGAGATGAACTTGGTAATAAACTCGTCCATGGTCATCTGCCCCAGCTTCAAGTCATAAAATTCTTTATATTTCTCGTCATAAAAATATTCTCTCAGATATTTATGTTTAAAATATTACTGGAATGATTCCCATGTAACATCTTGATTTTCAATGCTGCGAACATTCTGTACTTCCTCCCACCACAGGGTGGCTTTTTCTCTCAACTGATATATGGACAATCTGGCTTTTAGGTTGCTGCTGTACTCATACACTTGAATATATTTATTCATATTTATCAACCAGACCTCTGCCACTTCCTCAACTTCTCCATCGAATGTAGCTGGTTTTATTTTTCGAAACTCACCTTGAATCTCCACTTTTTGCTTCATGACTTCTTCCTAATCTGACACATTACCAAACTCTGCTTCGTTATAGTTTTTGTTTTTGTTGCTTCGGTATGAAGTGCTTATTTCCACTCTATCAGTGGTGTGGTCCCTTTTTTGTCACTCTTTACCAACCTGCATGTCTCTATCAGCATTGGGTTGTTCCCTTCCTTGATTCTGCTTGTCTGAAAGTCTCTTGAGTATATTTTATTTCTCTTGCATTAGGCATTTGTTATCACTCCGAACCTAGACCATTCATTTCTGTAGATTCAACAGTCTACTTGTTTGCTAGTGCTAATCCACACTCAGTTGAATCCATATCTTACGATTCATTTCTAATCGTGGTTGGGGTTCCCCGGTGGTCTGAGGTGGTTGCTGCATTGACCCCCTTCTCATAGCGTCTCCTGTTATGCTTCTTTTCTGATGCTTCTTTTCTGTGCATCAATATACAGACATCTTAAATAGTTAGATGACCCCTAGGGTTCCAACATGCGAACACTACTATAATACCACGTGTAACATATAACACTTTATTACTAATTAAAGTAAAAAAAATATACTTTCTTACCTTAGAAATAATGTAAGTTGTTGAAACATTACTTACCGAGAATTTAACCTGCCTTGTATTAAATTTGTTCACATAAATTGTCGGTTTATTTACATTTACATACCATAAGGTTATGCTTAACTTGCTTAATAATCGAACTCCTTTCACAGTAATCCTACGCATATGTATTAATTCTATACCTGACATAACCTTGTTAGATTGTTTAATGGAATTATGGTTCACCCAATGCAAATCCCATCTCGAGATTCGCTTTGGTACCATCCGGCATATTATGGTTACGGTCTCACTCTTTCTCTTAAAGGCTCTCGACACTTGTTAGGTTTTTGTTTATGGTCAGAGTTATTACTTAGGGTCTAGCTGTCCTTGCACTTCATTCGATACCATTCGGTGCTTTAGTTTAAATGCCGACGAGAAAATTTTTCTGGAAATAATCTCTAAGTATTTTTTCAGGTAATTAATTAGAGAGGTTAGTGCTGCAATCTCGGCTTCTTCCCAGCTAGAGGTATGCATGCTAGAATTGGCTTGGAAGGGATTTTATGCTCTGCGGAACAATGGAAGAAGATTTATTTTTCTCCTCCTCTGTCGCGGAAGAGTCCATCTCCGTTCGATTAATTTTCACAAGTAAAGCTTTTAGTTTGTTTTTCTCAAATTATGTAAATTTTCTTATGGTTTTACATTAACCTTCCGCCAATTTTAGAACTGATATCCCATTAAGCTTACCCACTGGCTTGCTTATTCTAGCTCAACATCTTCCATTAAGCTCGAAGCCTTCTCTTCACAGGTAAATACTCGTTATTTACTTTCTCAGTCAAACCTTACATGTTCTGCTTTAACTATTTTATCATTACGAGCTATAATTTTGTTTGGTTGTTGTATTTACACGTACCCTCATTCCGCATGTCAGTTTTAATATACATGATGTGTATTCTGGTTGCTTACCCACTAACTACAGCATTATTTTCTCAGGTATCGTTGTTTTCAAGTTTCTCAAGAAGGGGTTTCACCTCTTCTGCAAGTTTTATGTTGCATCCAGTTAATGTAGTGTATTGAATGAGTTTACAAGAGTTCCCGAGATATTTTCCGGGTGTTGATTTTATTTATTTATAATGCAAAACTGCAAAGTGTTTAATTCTCTTTCAATCTAATGTCCGCCTGAGGAGGTGATTCCTTCGGTTCCGCTCCTTCAGCCACTGCGGAATTGAATTAACATTATTTTTCTTGTTCTTTTATATATTTATACTTGGAACCTCTATGAGGTCTTATGAATATTTCTTCTTCTTCTCTCTGATAGATTAGCCTACAGGGTCCTCTCCTTTGATTTATGTATTTTAACTCTAGATATTCTCTTAATACGCTTACTTTTTAATTTGAAAAAAAAGAACTATGCTGCAGTTTATATTTAAATCGTGATAGTCTCTTTATTGAAGGACTGAAATGAATATGTGTGCGTTTTCTAGTCTTCGGCCAGAACTTATCATTTTACAGTGTTGTATATATAGATTTTCCAAAATATTAGCATTCTAATCTCCATATGCTTAGATTATTATGGCTGTTGTTTTAATCCTTCTTTCAAAAATAATATGATGCATACATATTTTTGTTTCAACATGTGGTTTTACTATAGGAATTTTGGGTATACAGTTATGGTTTTTGGACCATGCTAAGTTAATGTTCGTGTATAGTTATCCATAGAGAAACAATGTGTTCTAGGCTGAGGTTTCAGCTCGTGCTTAGAACCTACAGTTCAGTCTGCAGGAAGTTAGAGTAATAGAGTAGAGTTATGGGTTTAATGAATTTTGCTCTCTTATGCTATTTTTTTTATTCCATCCAGAGACTAATTCTTCTATTGGTTATGATTCCATCACATGCCTCCAATAGACTTCTTTACTATGCTACGTCTCTTCCACTAACTTTCAAGAATGAAGTTTTCACATATATTAATGTACAATAATCATGCACAACTATCTTTTATACAGTATTTCTTCTGACTTCATTTCAGTTTTACTCAAAAGAAATTATAAGTGTTTATAATCAATTTTATAGAAGTCGTGAATGATTACTCAATTCAAGAAAACATTCAAGAACTAAGTATTCCCATACATTAATAACACAGAGAACTATTAATAACACACAGAACTGCTATCTCGCATTAGCTTGCCTAAACTGTGTAATAGTTTTTTAATACCTTTCTGTTTAAAAATACTTGAATGCACACATACTTATTTTATTATGAAAATAACAGCTAAGGTCCTCCTAACCTTCAAGAGAGGCGATTACTTCCTCCTCTTTCCCTATGTTCAAGAAATGTACAGGTTGACAGTAGTTTCTTCTGCTGTGACCTGAGGACTCCTAGTCAGGTCAGTACCAAAATTTTCTCAGGAACGCTGAGTGATTTCCACTGATCTCTACCAGCTTAGCAAAACCTCCACTCTCTTCATTCATCCATGAAGAGAACCCATATTCTTCATTGGGATACGTCTCTTATCGTCAAAGGGAAAGGTAACCGTTGAAACTCTCTCAACCACCTCTCAGTTTTGGAATACTTTACCATCATCTTTTTACTTCTTTTTTTTATGGAACCACTTCCATAACCAATTTTATTTCCAAATAAGAAAATAAATAACTTATCAGTTGTTAGATTTACTATTCCATAATCTAATAATGTTAATAAATTAGATATCTTATAATATAATAATATTATTAAATTCATTATAATTACAGATAATTGTTTTTTTAATTAATAGAAGAGAAACATTGTAAAACATAACTATTAATATCTTTATTAAAGTGGTTGTAATGTTGAAATTTTCATCTTCTTCAAAAAAATAAGATAAAGGATATTTATTTATTATAAATTGTTAATCAATGAATTTGATCTTGTAGAGATATTATAGTTCAAAACCTTATAACAATTTTTATTTTTTTCTTTTCTTCATATTTATTTTAATATTTTTTCTAAATTTTCTTATAAATATTGTATTTGGACATATTATAAATGAAAATATATAATTTTTTTTGGTATTAATTTAGATTTCAATTGTATAATTTTTTTTGGTATTAATTTAGATTTCAATTGTAGTAAAATTTATTTGTAAAGTATAAATAATCACAAATTTCTTTTATGATGCATATTAAATACAGATCTAAGATCTAACATGAGGGGAGAGGTATCAAATTTTTTCACATGCAAACTTCTTCAGAGTACAATATACAATGTGCTATTTTTCATTGTTTAAATTATAATTTTGAATGTTAAATATAGTATATATTACCAAATAAACATTTTAACCATAAAAATTTAAATTTTTCATTATATATACATAATTGTTTTTAAATGCTATATAATATATTCATAATTGACATTAAAATATTTTACATAGCATGTACATTGAGACCTTTTATGAGGCAAATTAATTTTTTTCAAATATATAGATATATATATGCAGTTTTTATCGACATCAATTAGTTAACATAGATTTCAAATAGTTTATTTAAATGTCTTATTGAAATATTTTTGAATAGTATAAAATTTAAACAACTTACTCAAACTTGTTTTTTTACTTCTAATTACTTTACAACATATTTTTTTTTTTTTATAACACTTTTTTTTTTTTTTTTTAAATTTTAAAGAGACAAAAGAACAAATTTACACACCCCTCATACTATGTAACATCTATAAAGATTCTACTAAAATTACTACATTAAAAAAATTTCCTCATACTTTGTAACAAACATCTACGAAGAAACTACTAGAATTACTACAGAAAAAAACTTCTACTCAATGACAGATTAAAAAAACTTTTACTCAATGACCCACTTCCCATTCACTTACTAGATTAAAACTCATAAAAAAAATTCATCTAAGATTTGTAGTTTGATTTCATTATTACACACAGTATTTACATTTAACCCCCATGCGGTGTTAAATCTTGTAGTCCACCTTAGTGTGGGTTGATGCTTATTTACACAAATCACTATTCATTCACGTAACAACTGACCAAACCATGTATTTTTTTTACCCCACTCCTTAGATTTCTATGTGGGAAACACCACGTGAGCTCCAATTCTTGCAAACTTTCTCGAAGAGGAAGTGGCAAGTTGTTCTGTGGATATTTACGCTGATCACCGTCGTTGATCTAGATCTAATCAAACGATCCATATTGTCAGGGGATGGTTATAGCTATACCCCACCCAAACACCACTTGTGGCAGTCATTCTGACTCTGGTTTGCTTCCGGATCTACTCCATGTGGCGCTGAGGATTATTGTTCAGGTTTTTCTCTTGCAATGCAGTCATGGGGTTATCCATATTGTCAGGGGATGGTTATAGCTATACCCCACCCAAATACCACTTGTGGTAGTCATTCTGACTCTGGTTTGCTTCCGGATCTACTCCATGTGGCGCTGAGGGTTATTGTTCAAGTTTTTCTCTTGCAATGCAGTCATGGGGTTTCTCATCTGGTTCTGTTGCTTCAGCACAAACCTAAGATCATTGTTTTCTCATTCTAATAAGGTAAGCACACTACATTTATCAACACAACTTTATAATCGTTTTGAATATTTCTCATTTCTAGTGTTGTACTCGTTCCTCTGTTAAATTCAGGTTTCCTTTGGTTGGACAAGTGGATATGGAGTATGCTCTCTTCCCATTCCTACACTGGGATCCATCAAAACTCACAACAGTAGCCATGTTTTGGTGCCTTGAAACCCTAAGGGGTTTTCTTGCGTACCTTCCTCGGTTATTTACTCTACAGTCTCGATTAAGAGCTTAAAATAATGTTTGCATATTTTTATTTGGTTATCATTGTAGTTTCACATCCTCTGTGAGTAATATATGGTATCGTTTCTTTCATCATAGAGTACAAGAGTCCAACAAGTGCCCAGACATAGACTCTGGAGAACTCCGACTATCTTTTTCCCTGGCTCGTTGTAGACTTTTCTTTCTATGTACTTGGTCGATTTCTTCAGTCTATTTCAAACTTTATCCTTCTTACTTCTTTCAGTGGTCTTTGGCACGGTCTGCATTTGAATTATGAATTTTCACCATTAGATAAGTAGGTTTGGCTTACCCAGGCCAAGTGAGTTGGGGCTTACCATGACCCCCTCACCATTCGCCTGCAAGATGCCTTTTCCTCTTGAATGATGTACGCATATTCTTCTCAGTTTTAATATGGTAGATACTCACACCAGTTAGAATTAACTGTCGACTGATGAACAGTCCTAGGGTTTAAATTTTTTCATTCAATTTACTATATAATTTTTTTTCAGTGTGCAAATGGCTATTCATGAGTTAGATTCTATTATGTTTTAAAATTCATCCCTTTTCCATGTATTGTCGATGAAATTTTTCATGGTGATAATAATACACTAATCCATACAGGAATTTTCCTATAATGTTGTATCTTTCAGAATTTTAAATAAACTTGGTTCTGAATTTCAGAACCTGTTTGTAATTCCAGTTTTCCATTTTTTTTTCCAAATGGTATCATTTAATTCGCATGGTTGTATTTCGTATTAGCTTATTTTTATATTATGTGTTTATTTGTTGATATTAGTACTTATTTGTGTACTTGTTCAATTGCAGTTTTTAATTGGAATTTACAAATTCTTTCTGGGGTCATTTTTTCCTTCTTTTTTATTCAAAGCTTATACCCTTACTAGCTTATTGGAATTTACAAATTCTTTCTGGGGTCATTTTTTCCTTCTTTTTTATTCAAAGCTTATACCCTTACTAGCTTTGGACTATTTGACCTGGTTTCCTCCCTTGTGGTATAACCAACCAGGGTTAAGGAGTATGAACAAACTTCAAACTTCCAGTTGTTGAGCTCAATTCCCTTTGAATAAGCTTCATTTAACTGATTTAGGGATATTCCAATCTATCCCAATATGTATTTCTAGTTGTAGATTTTAATAAATTTTCTTGTAACATTGCATCTTCTACTGCATATAACAACTACAATTTCTTTGATTGATGTAATATACTATATTTTTCATACAACACATTCTTGCAATGATTAACAAAAATTAATACTCTTTGACATAAAGATAGTATTGTTGCGATCTTGTTATGTCTAGCAAGGGTAACTATTATTGTTAGGGTAATATGGGTTTTCTAGTGATTTGTATAATATAATTATCTTGATTTTGTATCAATACTTTAACCTACATAGAGAATGGAATCCTTAAGAATTATTTCGATACACTCACATGCATCATAGAGTAGTATAAGCTCACAACATCAATTACTTGAAAACTTAGAATAATATATAATAATCAATGTGCAACATTTACTTGAATAAATGTATCAAATGGAGTGCTTGCCGAAATTAAATACATATATTTTTTAACATCTTTTGTTTTAGAAGATCTATATATTTTTTAACATCTTTTGTTTTAGAAGATCTTACATCCCAACCTCGAGACTAGCTATGACATCCTCTCTCTCCCCTAAGCTCTTCTTGTCCAAAATGGAGTAATAAAATAGTCTGAGCATCAAGACCCCAAGTCTAGCTTAGACATTCACCATTCTTGTGCTATATTTAGAAATATCCACTAGTTGAGAGTTTCCCTTGGCAATGCCATGCACAACCTCCAATGGCTTTTCTTTCTCTTCTTCTCTCTCTTCTTGATTCTTCCTTTAGCCTCCCTTGGCCTTCCTTGGAATCCCTTTTTCAATCAAGGATTACATAACCACCCGTAACTGTCTAGGAGGTTTACTTAACTAACTTCTTTTTAAAGTAAAACATATTTTCCATGTCATTAAAATCATATCACAAAATCACTTTGCTACTCAAGATGAAAGTTTAGATTCCAAGTTAATGGTAAAAATGAAAATTAAAATGGTAACTTACTTAACACAGTAATTTCTGAGGGTGTTACATCTCCCCTTCCTAAAGTGAAACATCATCCTCAGTATTTCTTATCCCTTAAAATAGGTTGGGAAAATTCCTCTATCCATATAGATTTTTTACACTTCACTCTCTAGGTGAAGTGTTGTTATGACACTTAACTCGGTTATCACTTGATTTTGTAGCAACAATTTTCTTTTGATTGAATGTGCATAGAGGTTCGACTAGATTTATTCCGTCCAGATTCGACCTACCTCCATAACTGTTATGGTCATTAGTTTTTATTAATTAATAACACGCACACACACACACATATATAATCAATATTCATTACAAAATCCATTAATTATTGTTTATATCTACCCATCAAGAGTCATTGGTATGCATCACGACCTGAAAAGGGTCAGTAACCTAGGTTGAATAAGAGTTAGCAACATTTTTTTTTAAACTCATTATTTTAAATTCTTTGACATTCCCAACAGTTATGGCAATAGATGAAGGCCACTATAAGTTTCAAATCACGAAATATTTCTTGTCATTTATAATAGATTTCAACTAATACACTACTACATACATATACACTTATCCTTATTACACCTTTATATTAATTCAATCGTTACATACATAATATTTATGCGTAAATAATGTTTTCAAATAACTCTTTTTTTCCTGTCATCTCTAGATTGCCATATTATTGTCTTTTTTGCTGAGTAAAATTACAGATTCCTTCCATGGGTTGCTTTGAAATTTTATTTATTAGCCACCAAAGATCCATTTTCCATCCTATATTATCAGTTTTTTATGTAAATAATATGCAATTTGGCTTCCGTGTATAATCATGGAGTTCCTCCTTTTAGTATTTCTATGCACATTCACTATTCATCCTCACCATGTCACCCATTTTTTATAATTCAATGTGCGATATATTATCCACTTCATTTAACCACAAATTATCTAATACATTTGAGATATCATATATGATGATGTATTAATAGATAATAGATTTATTCCAATTTAGAAATAATTGGTTGTGTCATTTACACTGGAGTCATACTTGTTATTGTCTCAAGGAAGGGTTCCATAATAGAATAGTCAGCATAGGAATCACGTGCCCCAATGTGCTACCCATATTCTCTTGTCACAACTTAATTTTTCTCACGATTATATGTCACATCACCTTTTTTTGTTACCTCACTCGGTTTCCTACCAATTATTTCCTACACTTTGTATGTACATACTTTAAGGAAACAAACTCATAGTAGTATGTGATATCCTTATTTGTTAAAGCATCAGACTAGCAAGGATCTGGTTAATAATATACTTATTATAGTTTGTGGAAGTATCATTTGGTTTTATTAAATATATATCCATGTAATTTAACACTCATCTATTCTTGTTAATCATGTTGTAACCACTTATCTCAAATATTCAGATATTGGATTTACAACTAATAGTAATTACAATCCACCACAATCTCTTGTCATATTGTTTAATCCTATTTAACATTTCATTTGTGAGGTGATTATAGAAGTAAGCATTTTGCGAACCGTTCTTAGCATTGGGATTTTTTGACTCACAAACTCTTGAGCCCTCTACATCAGCAAAGTGCTAGAATTTCAAAGTCTACATGGATTTGTACTTTAAGGTCATGATACTCTTCTAGACGATTCCCTATTCATATTTGAAAATATCATAACTATAATATACCTTAATTCCATCCGATTATCTACGTCACATCTTAGGCGGGCTAGTCGATGGATGCTCTCCCTCAACGAGATCGAGAAATAGAAGGTGTTCAGCGAAGGTAACCTTATCTCCTGTCCTCCCACCCGCCATGATACCCCGGATAGGTAGGCATCGTTGAATTCCCGCCCCCCGCCGTCCCCCTCACCTACCCACCCCCCCACCGTTAGGCAGATTCCCTCCCACCCGATCGGACCATCCTACACCCCCTGTTGAACGAAGTGCCATGTTTGGCTGGATAGGTCGAGTAGTTATTCAATTACTGTACATTGAATTGGATGGCTGTACATGTCTTACTTACAAAAGAAACATTAAAACATTAACAATGGGATACATTTATGTATAATCCACTATGTTGATGGTGTACTCCCATCATTCTACTATTGTAACCGGTCTTTCAATGGTTCCCTTACTTAAAAGACTTTTCAAGTGAAATCTCATTAATTCCTTTATCAACTTGGACTTTATTTTCTGTACCAGTTTTTATTACTGCATTGTAATGTGCCTCATTCCAAATTTTTTTTTTCTTCCTTTGGTACTGAATTAATCTCCATTATTAGTAATAATGTATACATTAAAAAATTTCACCCTTCAGTTTGGCTATATAAGGAACAGTTTAATTATTTCTATGAACCAATTTACCCTTTCACACCTTATGGAGATACTTCCCCAAGAGAGTTAGCTTCTAGAGTTGTCACTTTTCTTTTTAAATCTCATGGTTTAGATTTGTCTTATATTTCACTTAAGACAATTATAATCTTTGTTCATTTTGTATTACTATAGAGTTTCCATGGTTAATATAAATATATCTCTTATGGATTTATAGCTTGTACCATCACTATTATAAAATCATGACGATTGTAACATTCTACACATTGATATGGGAATTTTGAATCATATAAGTCAACACAGACTCTTATCATATTACCTCCATTGGAAATGAGTTTACGTTAATGTCATTGGCAATGGATATTCATTTCCCCTTTTGCATACATGGTATTCATATGCTATGGTGATAGAGAATTTTAAAAGTTTCGTTTCAATTTATCTATGGTAGATAGATCAACTGACCAATATTTACTCTATTCCTCTTCGAAAATCGATGCAAGTACATATGTATTAAAGTTCTCTTCCATCTCAAATTCTCAAATCAAGAAATGTGGTATATTTTATTGTTTTTATGGGTATAGTACTGATCTTGGGTTAATGCTCCTCTCTTGTACTGGTACACTTTACATTTAACGTGAAAGGATTTTTGTTATATCATGTGGACGCCCATCAATCCGTGTGTGAACCGATCGATTTTTGCCACTTGGATGATCGGATTTGTTTAGGGTTTTTGAACCCAAGGTTTATAAAATTCATCGTCTCAAACCAAGTTCATTTCTTCGCTTCCCATTCTCTAAACTCGTTTTCTCTGGCTTCCTTCCCCGGTGATGCGTATGCACTCTCTCTGAAACTATGGCGAGCTATTGTTTCCAGACGAATTCTCCTCTTCTATTAACCGAGGTATTTTTTCCTATTGACATCTTATCTGATGAAGTCGTTGAGGTTTTCACAATATGAGGACTGTGGTTCATATTTTAATCATTATAGTTATTTATCAAGATGATAATTCTGTGAATACTCTTGCATAGTATTGTTATATGGGTGTTTCCATATAGTTTCGTGGTTTATATTTGGGAAGTTATTACAACCCCAATGCACTTCTGGTCGTATTACACAGACAGACCATATAGCTTTGTTTGAAATTGTTTTTTTTTCATAATTTTTACATGTTGTATTGGTTATTAAAATGTCCATTCCAATTTCATTATTGATCTCCGTGAATCTCATAGCACGACTAGTATTTTATTTTGTTTGGCATAGTTTTGGCATGGGATTTTTACCCAGAGCTCTATTTGATTTTTATGGGCAGTAGACGACTTGTTTTCTGAGTGTATTCCACAGATCTTTCTACTCAGAACGATTCGATTTATGCTAGTCAATGTTCATGCATCCTATAGTAGGTATACGATGCCTGTATGTATAGTTTTTAATTAATTTGAGGCGATGACTTTTCCTCAGCACTCGGCCGATTCTGCCATGTCTTCCGCAAAGTTGTGAAATGATTTCGTCTTATCCGAGTTCAGAATACATCCTTCATAAACTCGTTTAGGTACAAGATTGCTCTACTTTGTAATTTATTTCCTTTGTTGTCATACATTTTATTTGAGTTTTAACCCACGATTTATTAATTCGGCTGTGGTTGATGAAATGTTAGGATTTATCCTTTCGCCCTCGTTAGCTTTCTTAGGTAAAAGCTGCTACTTAATAGTCCTTCTTTCTTTAAAATAGTACGTTTAAACTTAGCCTTACTGCTATATGTATATATATCGAGGATTATTTACATATATCCCCACGACAGTCTCTGACACTTTTGTTGTCGTGTATTTACATAGGTAATTCACATTATTGGAAAATACGATAGGGTTATTCGCCGAGAGCTATTCCTGTTGACATTTAGGATTTAACACTCGTTTACTCCTATTCCGAGTCGGTACTCACCAACTATTCTCGAGGATGAGTCAAGGAGTTGCCTCGGAACTTTATATTTTCCTTCTTCTAATTTGACGTATACTGTAATTGAATCCATTGAGATTTGGAAATTTTATTTAACTTGAAGTATACCCTGGGTTTTACATGCATAGGACTTGGTTTAATCTACTCAAGAAGGGACAATATTAAATTATGTACTATTATTGTTTTATGGCTTCATATATTTTTATGTAATTATTTTCCAAAATTATAGATAATATTTTTATGAGTAGACTTTACTCTGTAGGGACTCCTTGGGTTTTCTTCTTAGATGCATAAAATCATTTCAATATAATCCCTGTATCTGAATTAACAGTACCAGTTATAATGTTACTCCTCATTTTATTCACCTACTTCACGGTTAACTTGTTAATTTCATTTCTGTGGCTATGATAAATAACCCCAGTCCATACTTAAGAGATTGTCTCACATAAACTCTGTTTTAAGGTTGTAGAAAAACTATTTGTATAGATATAGTTTACTTATGATGTCAACATTTCACTACTATCACAGAAGTCTGAAATTGTCAATTTGGATTAGGCTTTAATGTTATATCTATTCTACATGCAAATCATTTAGTTAATGTCTTATCTAGTAAATAGAAAGAAAATCTTCAGACTGAATAAAATAATTTCTGTGTTATGCTCTTTCTGTCCTAACTAATACAATTTGCTGGATTTCAGTTTCCAATTAGGTATATATATATATATATATATATATATATATTTTGCACATCTCTATACTGGTTCTTAAGGATAGAATAATAAGTTTTTTTTTTTTTTTTTCCAGGAAACCTCTTAATTCTTGCTTAAGAATCATTTAACAGAGTTCTCTGGTTGCTACCTTGCTACTAAATTTTATATACTAGAAGCAGATTAAAATTACAAATTTTAATTATTCCAGGGAATCATTTATACTATCTCCAGATCTAAGCCCCAAAGGTTTTAGAAATTCTAGCTGATAGAGTTCCCTAGGATTTATTCCCACTACCATACAGAAATTTGGGAGATTTATTTCTTCTATTTACTTCTGTTAAAAGTGAGGAATTTCATAACACAGTAACTACATTCCATAACCACTACAACACTTTTCTATACAGAATAATAGCAGCCAATGTAATGATTCATAAAATTTGTATGCATACCACTTTTGTAATGACCAGTCCTCCCAACCTTAGAGTTATTTTATCCACAGAACTCACCCCCGAGCTGAGATCCCCTCCAGAAAAGACCAACCCCAATCTATTCTGGAGTAGCTTATTTAAGCTTATGCTCCCCAAACCTTGTTTCTAATTCTGCGTCCAAAATTACAAGATTCTTTTCTTCCTGTTTTCCTAGGCTTCACTTATTTAGGGACTTTTAAAGCTGCTTTCTACTTTTCCAGATTTTTACCTCTTCCCAACTACTCTCCACTTCATTAGGGAAATCTAGATTTTTCCTCAAAAATCTAAATTAGAAATAAATTCTTTCAAAGATTTTTGAAAGATTTTTGGGGAAAGTCTCAGCCTCTTTCCATACCTCATGGATTTGGCAAGTGATCTCAAAATTATCATTTGGTCAATATGCAGAGAAATATTTTATTTATTTTTCATAATTAAATAATTAATTACATTCACACAATAATTATACATTAGGGTCCACTCCCCTTTGGACTGCAGTTCAAATGTCTAATTTGAAACCATAAAACTAGAGGTGTTACATATTTCCCCTCTGAAAGGAAACACCATCCTCGGTGTTAACAACTACTACTAGAGTTCATTTTGAAAATAAATATGGATAGTTTTCCATCATTTTAGCTTCTCTTTCCCACGTAGCTTCTTCAACAGTAAAGTGCTTCCACTGCACCATTACTCTTGCTACTGTTTGGTTTTTCAATTCAATTTCTTCCCGCTCCAATATTTGAAGCGGCCCTGGAAGGAACTCCCCTTCTGGTTTCACATGTATCACATTCTAATCAACAATGTGAGAAGCATCATGTACATATATTTTTAATAATGAAACATGAAACATATCATGAAATTTAACATGGGGCAGTAAGGCCAGCTTATAAGCCACTGGTCCCACCCTTTCTAACACTTCAAAAGGTCCACAATATCTAGGAGCCAATTTTGCACAACTTCCAGCATAAAGTGTGCTCTTTTTGGGTTTAATACGCAAATATACATGATCACCCACTTTGAACTCTCGATGCACTCTCTTCTTATCAGCATAGATTTTCTACCGGTCTTGTGCTATCTTGATGTTTTTCTGTATTTGCTTGACAATCCTTTCCATTTATTGTAATGTATCTACCCCCAATACTAGCTTATCTTCAGGTTGTCTCCAACTTAAAGGAGTACGACACTTTGTCCCATAGAGTGTCTCAAATGGACTCATTTTGATGGAGGATTGATAGCTATTGTTATAAGAAAATTCAGCTAAACGCAAGTAGTCTTCCCATTTTGATGCCCTATCCATCACATACATTCTCAGCATATCTTCTAAGATCTGATTTGTTCTCTCTGTTTGACCATCCGTCTGAGGGTGATAGGCAGTACTAAAATTCAATTTAGTGCCCATGCCCCCAAATAGACCTTTCCAAAAGGCGGCTGTGAACTTAGCGTCTCTATCTAAAATAATAATTTTTGGGACCCCGTGTAGCCGTACTATTTCTTTTAGGAACACCTCTGCTACTTGGGCTGTCCCAAAAGTATATTTTATAGGGATGAAGTGTGCAACCTTTGTTAAGGTGTCTGCCACTACCATCACTGAATCATGCTGGTACTTTGTTCTGGGTAACTCGGTTATGAAATCTATATAAACAGTGTCCTATTTCCATTCTGCAATTGGAAAGGGATTTAAAAGGCCAGCGGGATGTTGATGTTCAACTTTCACTAGTTGAAATTCCATGCATTTAGCTAAATAGTCTGCTACATCCCTTTTCATTCCTGGCCAAAACAATTTCTTTTTAAAAGTTGTTAGCATTTTCTGATATCCAGGATGTCCCGAATATGGTTGTTTATGACATTCATCTAGGATCTCCTTTTTCAAGGACTCTACATTGGGGATATACAATCTGTTTTTATAGCAGATCAGTCCTTTATGATTTTGAGTATATTCAGCGATTTCTTTTTTTAGCATTTTTACTTGTAGATTTTCATATTCTGGATCTTGAGCTGCTACTTTCTTCACTAGTTATTCTAAGTCAAAACTTGCACTACTCCCAATGCTGCTTATGTTTTGGCAAGCATTTCTGCTTAGCGCATCAGCAATTTTGTTTTCTTTCCCCTTGATATGTTTTATGTCCATATCAAATCCAATAAGAAAAGACATCCATATGGCTTGTCGAGCATTCAAATCTATTTGAGAAAAGAAATACTTAAGACTAATATGATCTGTCATCAATGTAATTTTTTTCCCAAGAAGGTAGTGTCGCCAGATCTTCAAGGCATGAATTACAGTAGCCAATTCCAGATCATATATGTTGTAGTTCTGTTCATGTTTCTTAAGTTTCCTAGACTCATATGCAATCACATAATTTTCTTGCAAGAGAACTCCTCCCAATCCCTCTCTACATGCATCCGTACACACCACAAACTCTTTGTCAGGATCTTCAATTTTCAGGATAGGGGCTGTAGTAAGTTTTGATTTTAGTTGTTCAAAACTGTTTTGGCATTTTTCAGTCCACTCAAATTTGTTGCCTTTTCTTTGTAGGGAAGTTATGGGATATGCTATTGCAGAAAACCTTTCCACAAACCTTCGATAATAACCTGCAATTCTCATAAATGACCTGACTACTGAAACATCAGTCGGCACCGGCCATTCTCTAATAGCCTTTATTTTCTCAAGGTCAACAGCCAGACCTTGTTCAGAAATAATATGCCCCAAGTATTGAATATTGTCGTTATAAAATTCACATTTACTGAATTTGGCATATAATTGGTTTTCTTTCAAAGTTTGCAGAACTATCCTTAAATGTTCTTTGTGCTCTTCTTCACTTTTTGAAAAAACCAGAATATCGTCTATGAAAACTATTACAAATTTATCTAATTACTTGTTCAAAACAGTGTTCATCAAGCACATAAAAGTGGTAGGTGAATTTGTCAAACCAAAAGGTAGGACTACAAATTCGTAGCGACCATACCTGGTTCGAAATGTTGTTTTACTAATGTCTTCATCCTTAATTCTGAGTTGGTGATAACCAGTCCTCAGATCAATCTTAGAAAATATTGAAGCCCCTCTTACCTGATCAAAAAGGTCATCAATTTTGGGCAATGGGTATATATTTTTTATTGTCAACTTATTCAGCTGACGATAGTCAATGCACATTCTAAAGGTTCCATCCTTCTTTTTCACGAACATCACCGGTGCTCCCCAAGGAGACACACTCAGTCTGATATAACCTTTATCCAACAATTATTGCAATTGAATTTTCAACTCCATGAGTTCAGGGGGGCTCATCCGATAAGGGGCTCTGGAAATGGGTGTTGCTCTAGGCACCAAATCGATGGAAAAGTCAATCTCTCTTTTAGGGGGAAGATGAGGAATCTCATCTGGAAAAACTTCCTTAAACTCTCTTACCACTGGCAGAGTGTCCAGCAGGTTTTCTTCAGGTTACTTTCCTAATTCTTCAACATGTACAACATATACTTGATATCCTTTCATAGCTGTTTTTTTTAACTACAGAGCTGATATTTGTCTTACAGAGATTGGTTTTGGTTTTCCTTTGAGTATAAAGGGTCTCCCCCCCTCATCTATGCAATGCAGAGTGTCTCCCCTCCTCATCTATGCAATGCAGAGTTTTTACCCAACAGTTCATCATAACCTTTCTCTTTTCTAACCAGTCCATTCCAATCAGCAAATCATATGAGCCTAAGGGTATAATGTTTAAATTTACCTCTATCTGAAAATCGTTTAATTTAATTGTTGTTTGAGGTAACTTATGAGTTAATTTTCTCTTGGTGCCAGTGGCTAACTGGACCAACCAAGACTGCTAAAATTTTTCATTCTTGAGCTTACATTTCTCTACAACTTGTGGACTAATGTAATTCAAAGAAGCACTCGGGTCAATCAAAACTATAACAGATTGGTCAGCAATCTTACCTTCCCTCTCGACCATAGTAGCCTAGTGTTCTGCTTATCGGTTCTCCAAAGCTACACTGATAATGTGTATATTCCTTGCTATATCATTCACTGTGGTAGCTTCTCGATCCCTCATAATCATCTGAATATTTTGGTGTGGACAGTCCCTCAAAAAATGAGGTTCTTCGCATCCCCAACATTTAAAAGGCTCCCGCATTTTAACAATTCCTTCCTTCTTATTATCTCTATCTAGTTGTTTGGAACCAACTTGGGACTAAGCAGTTTGACTTTCCTTTGGTTTGTTAAATTTCTTTCGCTGATGATCCCTACCAAAATTCTTCAAGTAAGCTAGTTTATATTTCTTTCCTTTGAATTCACCCTTGTTTACCCAGCGTTTCCCATGCTCCCCCTTTCCTTTAAACTGCTGGTAGCGTAGTCTAGCTTTCCTCACCGCTTCATCCATAGTTTTTGGATTATCGAACTCTATCTTCTCCTTGTACACAGCAGACAAACAGTTTAGAAACCTTTGTACCTTTGCCTTCTCTTCACGAATATAAGGAACATACCTTAACGGATTTGTAAAGTTGGTGACAAACTCATCTATGGTGAGCTGTCTCAATCTAAGTTTGTGGAACTCCTTTGCTTTATCATCATAATAGCGTTCGTTCAAATAGCGATTTTTAAACTTTACTTGGAAATCTTCCCAAGCCACTGTTTTTTCATCAATGGCATGGACCATTTTTGTCTCCTCCCACCACAAGGTAGCCTTACCTTGCAACTGGCAGACAGCTAATCTGGTCTTCAGATTGCTCTCGTATTCATAGAACTGGAAATACTTAATCATATTCAACAACCATGCCTCAACATCTTCCTCATTCTCCCCATCATAGGAGGGAGGCTTGATTTTTTGGAATTCCCCCTGTAATTCCTTCTTCTGTTTAGACTAATGTATAGTAGTGTCATCTTCCTCAGATTCATCAGAAAAATTGCCTTTCTTCTTCTTTCTGAAACCTTCAACTTCTTGGCTGTTCCACGAAGTCAGTTCTCTTATGAGCTTTTCTTGCTCCTCACTGGCTAATGACAGCCTATCATTCTGGCTTCTTAGCTCAGCCATCTCTCGTTGCAACGTATGCAACATAGCCATCAAAGGAGCATTGGGATCTGGCATGTTATCTTCATCATGTAGATCAACATAAATTTCATCTCCTTCAGCCATTGACTTTTCATTTCCAGTACCATTGTACACTAAAAAAAAGAACATCGGTATTTTTTTTTTTTTTTTTTAGCAAGAAATAATTTACACAGTGAGCACAACAACAACCCAGTTTTTCTAGCAAGAGCTCTGGTACCATTTGTAACGTGCCTCATTCCAATTTTTTTTTTCTTCCTTTAGTACTAAATTAATCTCCATTGTTAGTAATAATGTATACATTCAGAAATTTCACCCTTCAATTTGGCTATATAAGGAACAATTTAATTATTTCTATGAACCAATTTACCCTTTCACACCTTATGGAGATACCTCCCCAAGAGAGTTAGCTTCTAGAGTTGTCACTTTTCTTTTTAAATCTCATGGTTTAGATTTGTCTTATATTTCCCTTAAGACAATTCTAATCTTTGTTCATTTTGTATTACTATAGAGTTTCCATGGTTAATATAAATATATCTCTTATGGATTTATAGCTTATACCATCACTATTATAAAATCGTGATGATTGTAATGTTCTACACATTGATATGGGAATTTCTAATCATATAAGTCAACACAGACTGTTATCATATTACCTTCGTTGGAAATGATTTTACATTAATGTCATTGGCAATGGATATTCATTTCCCTTTTTGCATACGTGGTATTCATATGTTATGGTGATAGAGCATTTTAAAAGTTTCGTTTCAATTTATCTATGGTAGATAGATCGACTGACTAGTATTAACTCTATTCCTCTTCGAAAATCGATGCAAGTACGTATGTATTAAAGTTCTCTTCCATCCCGGATTCTCAAATCAAGAAATGTGGTATATTTTTTTGTTTTTACGGGTATAGTACCGATCTTGGGTTAATGCTCCTCTCTTGTACTGGTACGTTTGACATTTAACGTGAAAGGCTTTCTGTCATATCATATGGACGCCCATCAATCCATGTGTGAACCAATCGATGTTTGCCACTTGGACGATCAGATTTGTTTAGGGTTTTTGAACCCAAGGTTTATAAAATTCATCATCTCAAACCAAGTTCATTTCTTCACTTCCCATTCTCTGAACACGTTTTTTCTGGCTTCCTTCCCTGGTGCTGCATATGCGCTCTCTTTGAAACTATGGCGAGCTATTGTTTCCAGACGACTTATCCTCTTCTATTAACCGAGGTATTTTGTTCTACCGACATCTTATCTGATGAAGTCGTTGAGGTTTTTGCAATATGAGGACCGTGGTTTGTATTTTGATCATTATAGTTATTTATCAAGATGAGAATTTTGTGAATACTCTTGCATAGTATTTTTATATGGGCGTTTCCATATAGTTTCATGGTTTATAGTTGGGAAGTTATTATAACCCAAATGCACTTCTAGTCGTATTACACAGACATACCATATGGCTTCGTTTGAAATTTTGTTTTTTTTCATAATTTTTACACGTTGCATTGGTTATTAAAATTTCCATTCCAATTTCATTATTGATCTCCATGAATCTCATAGCACGACTAGTATTTTAATTTGTTTGGCATAGTTTTGGCATGGGATTTTTACCTAGAGCTCTATTTGATTTTTATGGGTAGTAGACAACTTGTTTTCTGAGTGTATTCCACACATCTTTATGCTCGGAACGATTTGATTTATGCTAGTCAACATTTGTGCATCCTACAGTAGGTATACGATGCCTGTATGTATAGTTTTTAATTAATCTGAGGCGATGATTTTGTCCTTAGCACTCGGCCGATTCTACCATGTCTTCCACGAAGTTTTAAAATGCTTTTGTCTTATCCAATTTCAGAATACATCCTTCATCAACTCGTTTAGGTACAAGTTTGCTCTACTTTGTAATTTAATTCATTTTTTTTCATACATTTTATTTGAGTTTTAAACCACGATTTATTAATTCGGCTCTGGTTGATGAAATGTCAGTATTTCTCCTTTCACCCTCGTTAGGTTTCTCAGGTAAAAGCTGCTACTTAATAGTCCTTCTTGCTTTAAAATAGTATGTTTAAACTTAGCCTTACAGCTATATGTATATATATCGAGGATTATTTACATATATCCCCATGATAGTCTTTGACACTTTTGTTGTCATGTATTTACATAGGTAATTTACATTATTGGAAAATCCGATAGGGTTATTCACCGAGAGCTATTCCTGTTGACATTTACGAGTTAACACTTGTTTACTCCTATTCCAGGTCGGTACTCACCAGCTATTCTCGAGGATGAGTCAAGGAGTTGCCGCGGAAATTTATAATTTCATTCTTTTAATTTGACGTATACTATAATTGAATCCATTGAGATTCGAACATTTTATTTAACTTCAAGTATACCCCGGGTTTTACATGCATAGCACTTGGTTTAATCTTCTCAAGAAGGGACAGTATTACATTATGTACTATTATTATTTTATGGCCTCATAGAGTTTTATGTATTTGTTTTCCAGAATTATAGATAGTATTTTTATGACTAGACTTTACTCTGTAGGGACTCATTGGGTTTTCTTCTCAGATGCATAAAATCATTTCAATATAATTCCTGTATCTGAATTAACAGTACCAGTTATAATGTAACTCCTCATTTTATTCAGTTACTTCACGGTTAACTTGTTAATTTCATTTCCGTGGCTATGATAAATAACTCCAGTCCATACTTAAGAGATTGTCTCACATACATTCTGTTTTAAGGTTGTAGAGAATCTATTTTTATAGATATAGTTTACTTATGATGTCAACATTTCACTACTATCACAGAAGTATGAAATTGTCAATTTGGATTAGGCTTTAATGTTATACCTATTCTACATGCAAATCATTTAGTTAATGTCTTATCTAGTAAATAGAAAGACAATCTTCAGACAGAATACAATAATTTCCGTATTATGCTCTTTCTGTCCTAACTAACACAATTTGTTGGAGTTCAGTTTCCAATTAGGTATATATATATATATTTTTTCTTTGTACATCTCTATACTGGCTCTTAAGGATATAATAATAAGTTTTTTTTTTCAGGAAACCTCTTAATTCTTGCTTAAGAATCATTTAACAGAGCTCTTTGGTGCTACCTTGCTACTAAATTTTATATACTAGAAGCAGATTAAAATTACAAATTTTAATTATTCCAGGGAATCATTTATACTATCTCCAGATCTAAGCCCCAAAGGTTTTAGAAATTTTGGCTGATAGAGTTCCTTAGGATTTATTCCCACTACCATACAGAAATTTGGGAGATTTATTTCTTCTATTTAATTTTGTTAAAAGTGAGGAATTTCATAACACAGTAACTACATTCCATAACCACTACAGCGCTTTTCTGTACAGACTAATAGCAGCTAATGTAATGATTCATAAAATTTGTATGCATACCACTTCTGTAATGACCAGTCCTCCCAACCTTAGAGTTCTTTTACCCAAAGAACTCACCCCCGAGCTGAGATCCCATCCAGAACAGACCAACCCCAATCTGTTCTAGAGTAGCTTATTTAAACTTATGCTCCCCAAAGCCTATTTCGAATTCTGTGTCCAAAATTACAGGATGCTTTTATTCCTGCTTGTCTAGGCTTCTCTTATTTAGGGACTTTTAAAGCTGCTTTCTCCTTTTCTAGCTTTTTACCTCTTCCCAACTACTCTCCACCTCATCGGGGAAATATAGATTTTTCCTCAAAAATCTAAATTATAAATAAATTCTTTCAAGGATTTTTGAAAGATTTTTGGGGAAAGTCTTAGCCTCTTTCCATACCTCGTGGATTTGGCAAGTGATCTCAAAATTCTCATTTGGTCAATATGCATAGAAATATTTTATTTATTTTTCATAATTAAATAATTAATTACATTCACAAAATAATTATCCACTAGGGTCCACTCTCCTTTGGACTACAGTTCAAATGTCTAATTTGAAACCATAAAAATAGGGGTGTTACACGCATAGGATTTATTTATACTAGAATTTATATTGTTGGCATATAGATTTGTGTTTTTTCTATAATGTCTATATTTATTTAGCATTTCACCTTCGAGAGATTAATTCGGTAATAAGAATGATGTGAATGGAGGATGTTAGTAATTCTCAGCTAATTCCTCATTCATAATTTGAATAAAAATGGCTTATGTGTGCTCAAGGATTCATGTTTTCTTGCAAGTTATCAAGTACCATGAGTGTTTTTCATGTCATTTTAGGGAGAAATTTAACATAAAAATGTAATATCTCGTTTTGAGGATATCTCTAAAACATGGAAAACTCCTACCAGAGATAGACTGGGAGGGCATTTACCGGATATTTCGCCTATGAAAAGAGGATGAGATCCAGAGGCTATCTGGCCCTTTCCAGACTCTGTGTAAGAGTGAAAGATAAACACACCAAGTGGTATAGAACTAGAATGCTAAAAGACAATAATAGACATATAATATCATAGAAAGAGAATACAGCAACTACGACAACTTATCCAGAAAACATAAAGAGGAAATGCTGAGCCATTTTATTAATCTGGGAAATGCAGTGAAGTACAATAGGCGTTATTTCCCAAAGCAGTAAGAAAACACTCTCAGGAAAGATAGGAAATGGTTGCTCTATGAACTGTGTCCCAGCTGCTTGAAAAATGTCGTATAGCTGCTACTGCTGGAATGGACTGAAGAGTAGGGGCTAATCCCCTTGCTGGAATGAGCTAAAAATCGGCAAATCTCCTCTCCTCAACAACCTAGACAAAATCCAAAAACCATTCCAAGAATGGCCAACCCCGGAAATCACCAAAAACTGCCTCCCCAGTGAATTACGCTGGCCTCCAAGGCTCTGTGCAGTGGCTAGATGGAAACAGCTGAAATACTACCTCAAACTCCGCCAAAAGTATCCTATGGGCAAAGGCTAACCCTTTGCTCAAAATCCTAGCGAAATCACCTGCAGAAACCCCAATCCGAAGCTCCTCTACAATGGACTACGTCGTCTCTCCAAGTGACTGCGCAGTCTCTGTAAGCTCCAGCTCCGCAACAAACCCAAACAATAAAACGACTCACAAAATACTAAAAAACCAACCTTTCCCGAGCAGGCACTCGAAGTCCCTCGGGGCTAAGGGCGAGATCTCCGACCAGAGACACTCAATGCACTAAACAATGCTGTAGACAGGCTAAAAATCCAGCATGCTGAAGAAGACAAATGTCTCACTCAAAAATCATCAACTCTAGAATGAATGAAATGAGGAGGCTCCTCCATTTTTTTTAGAGTTGGTTTCCCTCCAAATCCCAACGTAGCCTCCCTCTCCTCCACATACTCATCCTTATCTGCGCAGAATCTGACAGAAACTTCTAGAGTGTACGTAGGCCCCCCTCCTCTACGTGGTGTTAGGCCCCCCTTGACTCCCACTTAAGTCGCAACATTGTGCTACTAGGTGAATGTATTATTTCACTTAAGTGAGTTAGACCCTCTTCAGTCACTTTTTTATTTATTTACAAACTATAGATGGAAAACTAACAAAATCGAATATTCCAATTAGATGTCGCTAATTAGGAATATTACAATCTCCCTCGGCAAAATTTTGCTTGTCGTCAAGCAACTGAAGTGATGGATGCTGCAAAATCTCCTCGCTCTCCCAAGTGGCATCCTCATTTGGAAAATTCTTCCACCTCACCAAGAATTCCTGGACCGTCCTGCTCTGTAACCGCCTCTCCCTAGTATCAATAATGGCCTCCGGCTGCAACACCAAGTGCCCCTCATCATCCGTAGGTGGTAGCTCCTCTGTCACTGTCACCTGCTACCTTAGTGCCTTCTTCAGGCATGATACATGGAAAATGTTGTGGATCTTGCTGCCTTGGGGCAGCTCCAACTCATATGCAACCTGCTCAATCCTGCGTATCACCCTGTATGGCCCGTAAAAGCGAGGCTTGAGCTTCTTAGCCCCCTTCTGCTTCAGCGATGACTGTCGGTATGGCTGTAATCATAGGTATACCAAGTCCCCTACCTCAAACTGTCTCTCCACCCGACCTCTGTCGGCATACAATTTTTTCTAGTTCTATGCTATAGCCATATTGTCCTTGAGAGATCGAAGGATGTCCTAACTCTCTTGGATCCAAATCTTGGCTCTAGGAGCCTTAATAGCACCGAACATCACATCAACAAAAGATAAAGGATGGTACCCATACAAAGCATAAAATGGTGACATACCAATAGACATGTGATGTGTCGTGTTATAGCAGTACTCCCCCAAATGCAACCATCTAAACCACGCTTGCTGCTGCCCACTGACATAGTTACGCAAGTAGCCCACCAGCCACTTGTTAACTATCTCCGTCTGTCCATCCATCTGTGGGTGGTAACTGGTACTCAGTGCCAACTACGTCCCCACTAGTCGGAAAATCTCTCACCAAATTCCGCGCATGAAACGACTGTCCCTGTCATTGATGATGGTCTTAGGAAGACCATGCAACCTGAAAACCTCTCTAAAGAATAGCTCGACCACCTGTGCTGTTGTGTAGTGCATGGATATGGTGAAAAAGTGCGCATACTTTGTCAGTAGATCAATGATGACAAAGATACAATCCTTGCCCTGCACCATAGGAAACCCTGTGATGAAGTCCATCGAAATGCTCTCCCATTTCGCCTTCGGAATGGGAAGAGGCTGCAACAGTCCTGCGAGATGGCTCATATCCCCCTGATTCCTCTGAAAAACATCCCACTCCCTGACGTGTTAGAGTACGTCCTCCTTGAGGCCCTTCCATGAGAACCTCCCCCTAATGGCCTTGTAGGTTTTGGTAAACCCCTGATGGCCTTCCAATGGAGAATCGTGTGATGCCTAGAGTATCTTCTTCTTAAGCTGAGATCCCTCAGTCAAGAAGATCATGTCCTTGTAATAGATGATCTCATCAACCACCCTGTACCTGTCATCTGCCACCTGTCCATCCAGCACCTCACATGAAAATCTGTCCTTGGAGTACTCAACTAAAATTTGAGCCCTCCAATCTGTATCCAAGCTCATAAGAGATAACGTGGCTGGTCTACATGAAAGGGCATCTGCTACCATGTTATTCTTACCTTTGACATACTCAATGTCAAAGTCATATGCTTACATCTTACTAATCCACTTCTGTTGCCTCTCCTGTAGTTGCTTCTTCTCCAAAAAGAACTTGAGGCTGTTGTGATCAGTCCTCACCCTGAACCTGTTCCCTACCAAATACTATCAGAAGTTGGCTAAAGCATGCATGATGGCCAACATCTCCTTGTCGTATATAGAATACAACCTCTCATGCAGAAGGAGCTTCCGGCTCTCAATGGCGATAGGGCGTCCCCCCTGCATCAATACTACGCTGATCCCCTCTCCCGACGCATCACACTCCAAGACAAATGGCTGCGTAAAATCTGGAAATGCAAGCACTGGGCAGCCAATCATCACCTCCTTGAGCCTATCAAAGGCTCGCTGCACTGTATCTGACCAACTGAATGCCCCCTTCTTCTTCAAATCTATAAGGGGTGCAGCAAGTTGTGAGAATCCTCTGACGAACTTACTATAATAGGTACATATCCCAATGAACTCTCAAATTTCCGTCACATTCTTCGGCTCCGGCCAATCTCTGATGGCTCTAATATTCTCCTCGTGGACCCTCACTCCGTCCACTCCAATAATGTGACCCAAATATAACATCTTTGTCATCCCAAACTCACACTTGGAGAGCTTAGCATAGAACTGTTGCTCTTCCAAGATGCGTAGCACTGCCTCTATATGCTAGAGATGCTCCTCCCAAGTCCTGCTATATATGAGTATTTCATCAAAGAAAACCAATACAAACCTCCTCAGATGACTGCGGAAGATATGGTACATGCAAGACTGAAAGGTGGCTAGTGCATTGGTTAGCCCAAAAGGCATAACCAAAAACTCAAAGTGCCCATAATGACACTTGAAGGCGGTCTTGGGAATATCTTGTTCCCTCACGCGAATCTGGTGGTACCCTGATCTCAAATAAATCTTCGAGAAGAACTTAGATCCTCTCAGCTCATCGATCCTTGGTATAGGGTACTTGTTCTTCAGAATATTCTTGTTCAGGGCCCTGTAGTCAATGAACATCCTCAAGGTGTCGTCCTTCTTCTTCACCAGCACTACAGAAGAAGCAAACAGAATTGTGCTCGGTCTTATGTGTCCAAGAGCCAACAACTCCTAGATGGCCTGCTCAATCTCATCTCGATAGGCTTTGGGATGCTTATAGGGTGTAGTGATCACCGCCTGAATAGCCTGCTCAAGCTTGATGGTATGCTCAAACCCTTTATCTGGTGGCCGTCTTGGTGGTATATCCCCAAACACTACCTCATGCCTGTCAAGGATGGCCTGTATATCTGGATGAACTGCTCGACCGATGGTCTCTGCCTCTGATGCCCTCAACTCAACCACCCACTCTATGTCTCCCTTCCAGAAGTCTGCCTCCATCAGGTGAGCTGAAACTGTCTGAGTTGGGTAAGTATGCATCCTGCAGATCTTCTCATGCTTTCCGATCTTCTTGTCATCCCACTCCATCACTAAGGCCTCCCAATCCGTGGCGACCTTCCCCAGAGTAATCAGCCACTGAACACCTAGTACCACATTGGTATCTGGTATGTTGACCATGAAAAAGTGACCAGTCATGGTGTAAGTACCCATCGTCACTGCTAACTCTGGAACATACAGGGCATACTGCATCGTCTGGGCTCCTGGGACTAAGACTAAAAACCCATCAAAACTCTCGGTTGGTATACCCCTTCGCTCGACCATCTGTGCATCAATGAAGTTGTGGGTTGCCCCACTGTCAACCAAAACTGATATCCGCTGGCCTCGTACTATCCCTTGTACGTGCAACGTCAAATACTTAGGAACCCCTCGCAAAGCTGCAAGGGCCCTTCCTATGGGTGCAAAAGCTGCACCCCCTGTTCCTAGAGGTGGAGGCAGCAACTGATCCTGGGCCGTTTGATTATCTGCTACCTCCTCCTCATCATCCTCCTCATCTTCTTCCCCGCTATCATCGGATAAGACCTCAATGAAGTGTTCTTTGCCAGCAGCACACCTATGCCCTAGTGCCCACGACTCCTGACACGTGAAGCACAACTGCTTCTTCCTCAACTCCCTCCTGGCATCATCATCTATCTGTGCCCGTCCTAGATTCCCTTTTGGATGAGGAACCCTCACATCCTTCCCCTTAGGCTGGAAGCCCTATCTCTAGGGGTAAGGTGTTCATGTCCTGGGAAATGCATCCTGTAAGTCCCTGGTCCTGCTGATAGCATCCTGGAGTGTAGCTTGTCTAGTAGATTTGACTAGACCTCGACGTGGCTCTACCAATCCTTCCAAAAACATATAGATCATCCGTGTCGCAGATAGATCTGGCACCATCACTGAGACCCTCAAGAAATATGCAATGTATGTCTCTGGGCTCCCTCTCTGCTTGAGCTTCGTCATCTCAACAAAATGTTGTTCCAGATCTCTCCGGCCAAAACGCTCCATCAACCTCCTGGTAAACTCAGCATATGTCGTCACTGTAGAGTGTCCGATTGTAACCATCCCATGGAACCACCAGTCCTAGGCCTCACCATCCAAATGTAGTGTTGCCACCTTGATGGCCTCCATTTATGACATCTGGTTAAGCTAGAAATAGATATCCAGCTTCTCCACCCAAGACTTTTTCGAACTGTTTGATGATCCATCAAACGTAGGAAAATGAAATCTACTAGAGGCATGGTGGGAATCTCCATCATGATAATGTCGATGCCCTCTATGATGGTCGCGGGGTCTGCTATCCCGCTAGAGTTGCACAAAATCTCTGAATGTGAGAGCATCCCTAAACTCCTGCCCGTAGGACTGATACTCTACAAAATACTCATATAAGTGTCTAGGCTTTGCCTCCTGCTGGGCTCCTGCCCCTGTATTTGCTCCCAAGAAAGTGGGCATGGTAGAGCAGGTAGGTGCATGTAAAGCCGTTGGCTAAGGAATATCACGCTGAGTAGCACCCTGCTCTAGAAAATGGTGGGATGTACCTGATCCCTCTTTGACCTGGAAAACCTGTGGATTCTCACGCCGCCTAGCCTCCACAGCTGCGAACCTTTGTCCCATCACCTCAATCTGTCTAGCTAAATCCTGCACAGACTTGAGGAGCACCTCTTCAAACTGTTTGGCCTCTATGTCATCTGCCATCGACTCTTTCTCTCTTAAGTCTACTACTAGCTCCACCTGGTCTGTGTCCGTCATAGGCTCTCTCTCCTGATCTGCATCCTCTACCCGGGCACAGTATTCCTCTTCGTAGGTGGTCTCCAAACTACGCTCATGGTCTCTATACTTCCTGCCTCTGTATGGTCTCTTTCTTGATGTCATAGACCACAGGCTGAGCCAGAACTACGCTCTGATACCACTGTAATATCCCATTTCAAGGATATCTCTAAAACACGGCAAAATCCTACCAGAGATAGACTGGGAGGGAATTTACCAGATATTTCACCTCTGAAAAGAGGATGAGATATGGAGGCTACCTGGCCCTTTCCAGACTCTGTCTAAGAGTGAAAGATAAACGCACCAAGTGGTATAGAACTATAACGCTCAAAAACAATAATAGACATATAATATCATAGAAAGAGAATACGGAAACTACGGCAACTACGACAACTTATCCAGAAAACATAAAGAGGAAATGCTGAGCCATTTTATTAATCTGGGAAATGTAATGAAGTACAATAGGTGATCTTGCCCAAAGAAGTAAGAAAACACTCTCATAAAAGACAGGAAATGGCTGCTCTATGAACTGCGTCCAAGCTGCTGTAAAAATGCCGTGTAGTTGCTACTGCTGGAATGGAATGAAGATTAGGGGCTGATCGCCTTATCGGAATGAGCTAAAAATCGGCAAATCTCCTCTCCTCAACAACCCAGATAAAATCCAAAAACCATTCCAAGAATGGCCAACCCTGGAAATCACTAGAAACTGCCTCCCCAGTGAAATACGCTGGCCTCCAAGGCTCTGCGCAGTGTCTAGATGGAAACAACTGAAATACTGCCTCAAACTCCGCCAAAAGTCTCCTAGGGGAAAAGGCTGACCCTCTGCTCAAAATCCTGGTGAAATCACCTGCAGAAACCCCAATCCGAAGCTCCTCCACAATGGATTGTGTCCTCTCTCCCAGTGACTACGCAGTCTCTCTAAGCTCCAGCGCCGCAACAAACCTAAACAATAAAATGACTGACAAAATACTGAAAAACCAACCTTGCCCGAGCAGGAACTCAAAGTTCCTCGGGTCTAAGGGCGAGATCTCTGACCGAAGACACTCAATGGACTAAACAGTGCTGCAGACAGGCTTAACAGCCAGCGTGCTCAAGAAGACAAATGTCTCACTCAAAAATCATCAACTACAGAATGAATGAAATGGGGAGGCTCCTCCATCTTTTATAGTGTTGGTTTCCCTCCAAAACCCAACGTAGCCTCTCTCTCCTCTAGATACTCATCCTTATTTGTGCAAAAGTTGGCAGAAACTTCTAGAGTGTACATAGGCCCCCCTCCTCTACGTGGTGTTAGCCCCCCCTTGACTCCCACTTAAGTCGCAACGTTGTGCTACTAGGTGGATGTCTTATTTCACTTAAGTGAGTTAGACCCTTTTCAATCACTTTTTAATTTATTTACAAACTATAGACGACAAACTAAAAAAATCGAATATTCCAATTAGCTGTCGCTAATTAGGAATATTAAAAAAAACAAGAGTTGAACAACAACTATAAAAGTACAGAACATAACCATACATAATATTAACACATATATTTGATGGAGGAGTTCACTCCTCCTGGGCTACATCTCCTTGGTCCAGCTTCCATGGCCTAGGCCTCTATATTATGCTCAAATTGTCAAATTTACCTATTTACAATTATCTTTTTCTCTTGTAAAATGCTCCAATGATTACAAAATGGTTCGAAATGGTAAACAAGCCTATTTCTGAGCCTGATTTGGTCGAAAATTACAAAATTTATGGCTTCTTCAATTTATCCCACTAAATTCGGCTGTAAACTAGTTAACTGCCACTAAAAATGACAGTTTCCAACAATTTCAGAGGTACGCTAAGTCAATCCAAATTTAATTTGAAGTGGTAGTTACTGCGCTAATTAAGCGCACTTAACGCACTAATCCAATGCTTAAGTTAATCCTCATTTACATTTTTATTAGCACAAAGAAAATGTGCATAAGGTTAAAAAAATTGCAATTAAGGTATAAACTGTGTTTAGCCTCAAGCTCCCTCCGGTGGTCTTGGGAGGTTGTCCTATGGACTGATGCTGGCCCTCCGGGGCCGGCCCCTCTTTTTGCCCACCATAACAATAGTTTAAAAAAATATATAATCTAGCTTGCATGTAGCAGAGTTGGTATATGTTGTGCATGTTGTGGGGGAAGTCACAGGGTCAAACCGCGACCTCTGCCTAGTCCTTTAAAAACAAATTACCACACATTTCAACTTGGGGTGGGCAGGCAGGGGGAAGACGCATGTGGAGGCCTCTAGGTTAGCCACGTTTCATGTTCTCATTGGCCCAACAAACACCAACCAAATTTTATGCTGGCACTTCTCAACTCATTTTTGAACCATGTGGGGAATATTCCTAGAATATTATTAGGAATATTACTTGGAATGTACCTTTTTGCTAACTTGGCTTTATGGATGCCTAGTCAGCGTCCCTGTCACAAAATTTACCTATTTAGCCAAGAGAGCAGATTTTGTTTCTTAGAGGATACGACGACCATTTTTTGTGAAACAAAGCGCACCAGATTCAAAACGACGAGAACTACACGGTCGTTCAAGTTCCAAGGCAATCTTAGAACTTTGAATTTTGAGCATGAAATTGAGACCCTGATCATTCCTCCCCACTGAAATCTTCTTGGACCCCAAAATATCTTTCATTACTGAACATGTGGATGAGGGTACAGTTCCCTCACCCTTCCCCTATCAATCCACTGGAATTTTACCAATTTCATCAATTTGAGCTTTTCACATAAACTAGTATTTTGCCTTGACTCTGTAGACGTTGTCTTGTTGTTATAGATACCATCATGTTGCAGTTTCCCTAAATTTGAAAAACAACAATCTTTACTTGTAGGAAAAAACTTTTTCCACCTTGGTCCTCAATCAAAGGAAACTTGAAAATTTTCACATCTTGAACACTATCAACATGGCGATTTTTAGCTTGTCTTTCCTTGTACTTGCATTGACTTTTGACCAGGTGTTTTCCATGTATTTGTGGCACCTATGCCATATATTTTAAGTCTCTTTGACACTTTCTCTTTTACCTTTTCACTCTCTTGCACCGGCATCTTTTTTCCATCACTGCTCAACAATGATGTTGACTGCTGCAAATATTTCACATCCTGTTTACCTCCTTTCAAAGGCAACCTGTTAGAGTCCTGAAACCTCTTATTACATGCATTAAAAACTTCAATGAAATCAAAATTTTCATTCGACGCATCTTTTTGAAAGGTCTCATTCAAACCATCTCTATCATGATTAAACATTAGCAAAGTCAAATTTTGACGTGCATTTACTATTCCCTTCATTTGTTCTGCATGTATAAGAGACAAAATTATCTACTTCTTATGTGCTCTAGATATGTATGAAATTACATCCTTAAACAAGTGATACTTATTCTCATGGCAATGAAATACTTATTTCCTATCATAAAGATAATAACTTCCAAAAACAATACCTAAATTCTCGAGCCTCACTACATCAAGTTCAACTTCACCAATAAATTTTGAATTGATTGTAAACCTTAGGATGCACTTCTTACCTACAATTTTGCATTCTTGCATATCCACCCTAAAGGATAAGGTCTTCGATGTAAAAAATTTTCAAGACTTAACTTCTTAACTAAGTCTTCAGAAATCAAATGAGCTTGAGAACCACTATTAAATAATGTGTCTATTTTGGTATGATTTGAAACGAATCTAATATGAAAGAGTTATATTCTTGTACCTTCATCTTGAGTTACATTGGAACAACTTGAAGAACTAGTGCTTGCTATGTTCTTACCTTTCAAACCCATTGTTGTAATCTTGGTTTCATCTCTTGAATCTAAACCTAAGTCATGTTCAATGATTGCAACCGTATTCATCATGGCCATTTTTCGAACAATGTTTACATGTGATTTTATCTTTTTCTTTTTTGATATAACAATTTTTCTTTCCTTTTCCATTAAACTTTCCCTTTCCTTTACCCCTGTACTCAAGGAAACTATTAATTTTCTCATGTGCACTATGTTTCCCTGTTGCTTCTAAATGTATGGCCTAGATGAAAACCTCATATAATTTTGTGGGTTTGAACATGAGAATAGTATGTCTAAGATAAATGTGAAAACCACCAATGTAATTTAACAAAGCTTCTTGAGAATACAAATTAACACCCAAAATAAGACCTCTTCTCCTAAGTTCATGAGTATAATCTTGCATACTTTTCCCTTTCAATTGTCTAAAATTTTTCCAACCCATAATAGCTTTTTGAATGTAAGTTAGAGGATAGAATTTCCTTTTGATGGAAGCAATAAAATTTGACCAAGAGATTGAGATCGTACAATGATTTTTAATATCATCTTCTATCCTTGCTTCCCACCATACAAGTGCTGACCCCTTCATCCTCAAGGAAGCCAATTGAATCTTTATGTCATATTCTTGAATGCTCTAAATTTTGGAATAAACCTCCAACTAACGAATCCATTTATCCAACTTCTCTGCATTCACTTCACCATTGTACATTGGAAGCTCAAAATTAAAATCAAGTTTAAGAAAAGGTAATTTACCAACTCCTTTGGAAGTTTGTGGATGAACATATGGAAGAGTTGTGGTAGTGGAAGATGATGATGAGGATGGTGAAGATGGTGGTGAGGGTGATGGTGGAGTGGATGCGGCTTCTTACCATCTCCATGGCCTCCTCCTAGAGTACCCTCTCCTCTTGGAGCCCTTGAACTCTCTCATTGCATTCTTACATTCATTTCCTCATAGAGGACTTTAACCATCTCATTCATATCAAATAATGTATTCCTTAATTCTCTCTCATATTTTGTCATGATAGGATTTTCTTCATGAGGCATGCTCATTGAAGACTCAACTTCAACTTGAGGATGTTATAGTGTTGAAGAATTCGGAAAATTTTCCCTTCTTCCTCTAGACCCAACTGCATGGCTCTCAACCAAATTCCCTTCTCCTATTTTAATTTTTAACCTTTTAAGCATAACACAACCTTGCAAACAATTAGATCCCTTCTTTCAAAACAAAACGTAATGAACTTGAGATTTGATACTAAAGATGATATGAATGGAGGATGTTAGTAATGCTCAGCTAATTCCTCATTTGGAATTTAAAAACAAATGGCTTATGTGTGCTTAAGGATTTAGGTTTTATTTCAAATTATCAAGTCCCATGAGTGTTTTTCATGTCAATTTAGACAGAAATTTAACATAAAAATAAGAGGTGAACAACAAAAATAAAAGTAAATAGCATAACCATACATAACATTAACACAGGTATTTGATGAATGAGTTCACCCCTCCTGGGCTACATCTCCTTGGTCCAACTTCCATGCCTTGGGCCTGTATATTATGCTAAAATTGTCAAATTTACATGTTTACAATGCTCCTTTTCTCCTGTAACCTACTCCAATGAGTCCATAATGTCTCAAAATGTCCAAATAGCCTCTTTCTAAACTTGATTTGATCGGAAATTGCAAAATTTATGGCTTCTTCATTTCTCCCACTAAATTTGGCCATAAACTAGTTAACTGCCACTAAAATTGGCAATTTCCGCTAATTTTTTAGATCCGCCAAGCTAATCCACATTTTATTTTAAGTGGTAGTTATCGAGCTAATTAAGTGCACTTAACGCGCTAATCCAGTGCTTAAGTTAATCCACATTTACATTTGGAATACCACTAACAAAACATGCTTAAGGTTAAATAAATCACAATTAAGGTTTAAACTCCACTTCTCCTGGAGCTTGCACTGGTGGTCCTAGGTGGTGGTCTTATGGACCGGAGCTGGCCCCTCTTTTCCCCCACCATAAAAATATTTTTAAAACAAATATAATCTGGCTATGTATTATAATAAGGAATAACTGATAGCGGAGATGGTATGTGTTACGTGTGTTGTGGGGGAGGTCATAGGGTTGAACCCCACCCTTTGATCTGTCCTTAAACAAACATTTTACCAAAAATTTCAACTTGGAGAGGGGGGGGGGGGGGGGACATGTGGCGGCCTCTGAGCTATCCATGTGTCATGACCTCATTGGCCTAGCCAACACCAACCGAATTTGATGCCGACACTTGTTAACATGTCATTGGCCCATTTGGGGAATATTTTGAGAATATTCCAAGGCATATTCCTTGAAATATACCTTTTGTTGAGTGGGTTGTATGGATGCCTATTCAACATCCCTATCACACAATTTACCTATTTATCCAAGTGAACATATTGTGTTTATGGGATTATACGACGACCATTGTTTGTGTAACAAAGTGCATCAGATTCATAACGACGAGCACTACACAGTCATTCAGGTTCCAATCCAATATAAGAACTTAGATTTGTTAGCCTAAAAGTTAACCCCTAATCAAAGAAATCCTCCCCTTCCTATCAATTACCCAAGATGCCTCAATGGCTCTGTTGAAGCCCCGAAAATCGGGTCTACAACAAGGGGGATACCCACCCGGTCTGGACCTTGGTTAGCAGTACCTTTTCCGTTTGGTGTAGTGGGTCCGATTGGGGATAATGGGACCAATTTCCCAATATGTGTGTGTGTGTTGAGAATTGATATTTCTTTTCTAAAAGTTCCTAATTGAAATGCTACTATTCTATTTCTAATCTAATAACATGCAAATTGTATTCTAATTTAAATAAAAATATCTAATTCTAAAGTAGCCCGGGATGTAATATTTCTATTTATGCGATCTAAAATGATTTCAAATAACAATTAATAATAAAGATCATTCAACTGTTATAAGAAAATAATTCAATAAAGATAAACCACTTCATATAAAAAATTAGATGAAACAGTTGTGAAAAACATATCGCATAATAATCTATTCATACATTGAGCATGAATAAATAGCTATCACCATACAAAAGTGCCAAATGATAACTAAAGCATTCAAACATCAATACATAAATGACTGAGCATGAATATCACTTTAACACATAGGCAAAAATAGTTAAGAGATAAAAGTACCATTTATAACTAGTTCTACTCATGAGCTAGAAGAAATAATGACTTATCTCTTCTTAATCCAACATCCACTAAGAGTACAAAAGTGCAACATCAGCAGCAGATATTAAACGCAGATATCAATAAATCTTGTTCCATTCATTTATCAAAACCTCCTCTGAGGGTGCAAAAGTGCATGTTCTGAGGACAAGTTTTTGACAAATTTCAGGACCCTTCTCTAAATGCATGAGAAGCGTTTAAATACTACTAACTAAATCTAAAAATAACTTATTACAAAAATGTAGGATACGGTTTAAATGACCGTCCCTTTTCTAGGAAAAAATAAAGTAAAACTAATACTAAATCTAAAATTTA
The DNA here is from genome assembly GCA_034641835.2 of Pinus albicaulis. NCBI lineage: Eukaryota > Viridiplantae > Streptophyta > Pinopsida > Pinales > Pinaceae > Pinus > Pinus albicaulis. The sequence continues at coordinate 796,290,702 of CM076569.1, forward strand.
AAACTATCAACTAACTACTTATGAATCTGATCTTTGAATTTGCAAGAATTCAGCATTGATTTGAGAAGAGGAGGCTGGCCGACGTCAGATTTTAATTTTCTTGAGAAAACGAAATCGGCAAGTGCTAGCGCCATATTCTTAGCAGAATTGATGATGCAATTGAGAGCACTGCATTGGCTGTGTGGTTTTACCAGACATGCCTAGTAATAATCCCAATTTAACTTTGTCAATCCTTTAATCGATTCTGCTTTTTCTAGAGCTTTCTGTTTCCATTCTGTCTGCAGTTGTTGTGCTTGTGGCAGGTATCCTGGAATAGTTTCTAAAATCAAATTAGCCTTGTGCAAATTTTCATTTACACAATCAGTGATATTGCTTGCTGCTGTAGCTGCTTCTTCTGCTGCTTGTTCTATAATTTTGATCTGTGCATCCCAATTATTGAAGATCATTTCTTTATGATTGTCATTGATGATTGGTGCTCCTGCCCTTTTTCCCTCCTCTGTCTTTTGCCAAGTTAAATAGTCAGTAACTCTTTCATTAGTTAAATCATAATCATGTCGTAATTCTACGACATGATTAATGATTTTATCACTTTCTTGACAAAAAGAGTTCCACTGTGAAATTTTTTGGCATAATATATCGTGTTACTGCAGTAGTTGATTATTTAAGGAAATAGAATCTGTAATAAATTCTGTGAGCTTGGGATCATCTTTGCGTATCTCTTGCATAGCCTATAGTTGTTTCTCTTTTTCAGCTAAACTTTTTTGATATCCAACTTGAATTTGTTGAAACTCCTGTTGTAATTTTTCAAGTTGTTTTTGTGCTTCACTGTTAGCATTGGCTTGTTGCAGTTGTTGTTGTAAAACTTGTATTTGATATTATTTTTCATTCAGTAATTGAAGTACTTTGGATGCTTTATCGATGGCTGCAGAGGCATATGCTCCTGTAATCTGAGATAATTTAGCAAGATTTTCAGTTGGATTAGTAGTAGGATCTTGCCATAAAACATCCAATTGTTCTGCATCATGAGAGATTACACTTTCTAATTTCCTTGTATTTCTTTGTTTTCTTACTACTGCTTGATGTTGTGGACTATAGAATATATCCAAAAGAGGAATTTCATCTATTTTAAGTACAAGCTCAGAGGAGGGGGAAATGGGAATATGTTCTATTTCTGTGACATTGCTAGTTTCTCCTGTGACCATATTTTTTATTGTCTGTACATTAGTTACAGGAGTCTGTGTGTTCTGTCCTTCAACATTAATCAAATTATTAAATGTTTCCCGTTATTTTTCTAACTCAATTTTGATAGATGGTTGCTGTTCATTGAGAGAGGGAAGATTTTTCTGTGGAGAGATTGAAATCTGTTGCTGTAAAAGTTCTTTTGATTGGGCAATATCCTTTACTGACCCTTCGCTTTTATCTTGGTCATTATCAGTTTCTTTCCCGAACTTTGACTTGGAATTGTCTGTATCTGAACTCCCACTAAGACTGATGTTGGGAGTTGGTTCCTCTGTGGGTTCCAAGCGCAAATTATCCAATGGGATAGTGGTCAACCTTCTTTCTATATACATTTTAAACTCTCGGAATTATTCTTGAGAAAAACGTGTTTGAGCTGAATGTAGAATCTCTTTAAATGTGCATTTTTCTTGAAACATATCATCAAAAAGATCCTCTTCTCCATAAAATATTCTTACCTTCACTGCAGTGGTGAAATTCTTAACAACATCATATGGGTCGAATAGCCTTCTTGGAAACTTGAACAATTGTAAACATGTAATATTGTTTACTTCTTTAAATGCATGACCAACATCAAATAATGAAAATGATCCGCAGGCCACAGGAAATTGTGGGCAGATGGCCTTCTTTTTATACTTTAAATCCTTGGTCAAACCTCTCTCTCCGCAGGTTTGATACGCGATTTCCCGGGCCAGGAGTTTATCCGGAACATACAAAGGTAAAACGTGAGGAGAAGAAAAAATTCTAAAAACCCTAACATAGGTAAACATTTCTTCTCCAAACCATCTTGCGACAGGGAGAATATCTACTTCTGCTTCAGGGGAAAACCTTGGAGCATCCTTATTATACAATGTTCTGTACAGGGGCAACATGACGCCATGGTAAATCTTGTAAAAATGAGGAATGAACTTTGAATCCCACAATTATTTATGATAAACATGAATTGGTAGGGGATCTTGAATTGTCCATTGCCAACCCATTAAAGGAAACTTAGAAAAATAGCAGATTGAATCCATCACATAGGCAGATAAGTAAAAAGGAGGATAAATCCTCTGAGAGACAGTTCTCTTAGATCGATAATTCAAAATAGCCATGGCCAAGTTATCAGACAATATCTTAGCCCAATCCATAATAGTAGCATTAAAAGCAACATTCAACAATGGTAGCCATTCAGGTGAAAACTTATTAATGTCAGGCTTTCCAAAAAGCCTACAGAGCATCACAAACGCAAAAAAATATGGAGAAGTGAGAGAACCAGTACTGTACATACCGTGTTTATCTTTCTTCAATGGTTCGTCTCTTCTGGACCATTCCTGGGTGCATTCTGCTAGGTTTCAATTTTCCTTGGCAAACTTTTCAATAAGCTGTTTGTTATACGTCGCCTGTGGCTTCGGCAAATGATACATAAGCCTTAAATCTTCTGGAGTAAATGAGCCAATGAGCTCTTTCCCCTGATCTTGAACTGTCTGTCCGTAATATCAGTGCTATCCAGAACCCATTTCACCATGTATGTATATGGAAGAATTTTAGGTCTTGCTGCTATCCGATGTAAAAATGAACAAGCTAACTCTGTAAGAGATGCTTCAGAAGAACCAACTGATCCTGCAGTAGCCAAAACCTCCATTACTCTGGGGTTTTCTTCTTCAAGAAGATTATGCATACCATCCCAAGTAGTGATACCAGCATCTTTGTTGCAGGTGGTGTCTGTGTACAAGGACGCCATCTCTTTACTCTCAGAACTCAGAGCTTTGTCCTTCTTTCCCATAATACTCTGAATATCGCTTTGTATAGTCTTTTGTTCTTTGTGCCTGCGGTTTACGAATTAAGTGAGAGTAATGACATGAAAAAGGTGACATCAAGTTTTAAATGCTGAAGAGCTATGAAATATATCACATTACATGAAATCACTTCTTTAATCAGAACAAAACCATTTTTCATTAATGAGCGACAATCAATTTATTGATTAAACTTTAAAGCGCATAACAGAGTCTTGATTTATGGAGAATTTTTTCGTACAACGATCCTTAAGGATCTGCAATTTGCTTCGCAATATCGTAATATCGCAATATCGTAGATTGCAATCTTTGGAAATCACAATATTATAATAGCGCAATATTGTAACATCGCGAAATCGCAATATCGCAAGATCGTAAAATCGCAAATCGCAATCTCGGAAAATCGCAACTTCATAATAGCGCAAATATTATATCATCACAAAATCGCAATATCGCAAGATCGCAATATCACAAGATCGCAATATCGCAAAATATAACATATGACAAACACCCGTTAATGTATTTTCTGCGAAATGCGATTTTCGACAAATGTTATCACACATCGGTGATTTGAGGTTTCTCAGTATATGATATTTGAAACTTTGCGATGCGATGAATTTTCTTTTTAGCACGTAGTTTTCGTATTACAATTTTTTAAAATTTCGCTTGTAAAGAGGCATTCATTACCCTTTTGCGATGCGATATTCCTCAAAGAATTATTTTATTCTATGCTATCATAAACTTAAGTTTATTTAAAGATTTTCCAAGGAATTTTCTTAAGTTAATGATAGTAAGTTTTATTGAAAAGAAAACAAACACTAATTAATTTTTTGGATTTTTAAACTAAGGGTCCTCACTCATTTTGTATTATTACTAATACTAAATAAGAAGGGGGGTTGTTGTTGGCCACAACAATTGGCGATTCACTTGGAAGAACCAGTTATCTCTACTTTTCTTTTGATTTTCTAAACTTTTCAAAACATAAAATTTTAAGAAAATCAAACTTTATTATAAAAGGACAAGGTACATTATGCTTTTATCTATCAATGATATTTCATTTCTTCTATATTCAATTCTGATTATTTACTTCCTTGAGCTAGTCCTTGTATCTATATCAGTCATTACTTGGTTTATAAAGATAAAAACAAAAGGCTTCTTTGTAAATCAGTTTTAAATATGCTTATTTGTCGTAGGTAGAGCCACTACTGCTAGCAGGTGTCTATAGCCTCGACAGGGTTACCTGTTACCCAACAATGATCCTGTGTCCTACTTAGAGAAATATAAAATTTTCAAAGAGAAATCCATATTCACACTTATTGATTTTATTTTTCTTTTTTATCCTTAAAGAACAATGTCTTGGTTTGGTAGCCAATTTATGATAATGCCATTCACTTGATTTATAACTTTGATGATGTAATGTCTCCTCTTAACCCCTTCAATTTTTATTTATTTTTATAATATAATATAATTCGGTGCTGCTAGTTGTCACCGTCATGTAGATACACTATTGAATTTTCCACCCTTCTGAAATTCTATTATACAGAGTTTACTATTTTTACATATGTATCTTGGATCATTATTTTAACTTTCATTTACTCCTCCAGTAAGGTTTTTGGTGACTTATATTGTACATATATACATGTATATCAATATCTCTATTGTACATGTATACTCGTATGGTTCCCTAGATTATATCCATGCATACCTTAATTTTGTCTACCCTTCTTTATAGAGCTCCACGCATATGTTTTGGGATTTCATTCTATTGTTCTTAGGATTTCATCGTAACTATATTATGCACTATGGGTAAGTTGTTATACCATGCCGCTAAGCGGGAAGCTATGGTTGAACATCGAATTGATCCAACGTTCTTCATGACTTAATTCGATTTATGGCATTTCTCTATTGTCGTTACTCTGCGTTCAATTTAGCCTTGCGGTCATGGATTGGATGGAATAATTTCTCGATCCTCTGTCACCATAGAGATTTCATATCCTTTTCATTATGACACAATTTTTTTGGGAGTAGATGACATTGAAGTCGTCGTACTTACTTGCTACGTTGGAAAGTTGGAATTTATATGGTAAGGATTGGACAGCTCGTTGTGCTCTCCACGTCGGTTGGTTTGCGTGGCTTTCTGAGGATTTAAAACCTGAGATGTGATCCCTCACCCCTGTTTGTTCATGGATAAATGCCAGCGTTGCACCTTTGGAATTTTATATTTGTAACCCCTATGAGTTCATTTACCACGCCAGTCCTGGAATTAGATTTGAAGTACCACGAAATCGATTCCAATAAATTTCTCATTTATAACTTGGACGACTGTGCAAGGGTTCTTGATTTTTCCCAATTCGATCCATGGCCTCCCATTGATTGAATGACAAGTGGACAGCATAGATAATCCATATCAGATAGGGTTTTGTTCATTGGGTTTAGCGAATCGTGTTAACTCTGAAGTTGCAATTTGACATGTTCTTTGGCTCTTCGTTTCTCTAGATCGACTTCTGTTTCTTATACTCTATTTAATTGGGGAAAATGCACTTCAAGCTCTCTCCAGCTTATGAGCATCCCCATAATTTCAGTCTCATCGCCATTCAGGTAATATGGATTTCGCCGTTTGTTTTGTTTTATTACCTCAACATTTACATTTAAAGGATAACATTCTTAGCCACTCATAATTCGATCTCTGGTGGATTTCGTTCTACTCTTTTGGCTTGATTTTTATTCTGTCGATCCTTGATAAGTTCTATTCTAATGTTTCACCCTTATTGGTTAGGAATTTCTTCTGCTCGTGGTTTCCGTGACCATGCTTGGTTCGTTTGCCGAGGTTTCCTTGACTCTCCGCAAGACGTCACTACACAGGTATGCCATCGGTTTGTTGGAAATCATTTAACCTGGTTTTGTTTGGATCTGGCGAGCGTTTTCACCATATCCACTTTTACTTTTTATATGTCGTATTGGGTGGCCGAGCTCCCAAATCTTATAGGTAACCCTTATTTTTGTTATGCTCAGTTCAAACATGCAATATTGTGAATTTTCCTCAGTTCGTCTAGTTAAATCGATCTCTCATATTTCCCTCAATTGATTTCAGGTAGGTTCGAATCTCGTCGAGGATTTTCCTCCTTGATAATTTACGGATTTATACATTACCCGGCTTGACGTCGTCATACCTTGGATTTCAGGTTGGTATCAATGCGTCCTCCATCCGAGCGTGACCTAACTTTCTTGTTGTTGTTATACGAAATTTATATGGACACTTCAAGTTTTTTTATTATTAACAAAAAGTTTCTACTGTAATAAGGATTTATGCCCGAAACTGGGACTGTTAACAATTTTATGAAATTCCCGAATTAATTAAATTCGGTAGTAATATCATGGACTCACTATAGCCTTAATTCGCAAGTGGTTTAAGAGTGGGGCGTATATATATTATATTGACTATCCGTCTCTATTAATAGTGATTTCAAATCGATTCCTGACTTCTATCTTTATGCTAATACTCATGTGAAATGTTTTTCCCTTCAGACTTTTTATGCTTAGAATTTTATAAGTCTGCCAGTCTTAATTTTTCCTTCTGTAGTTATCTATGGCTAGTGAGCCATTTCATATGTATATGGTTCAGTCTATATTCTCCTGTTCAGTGAATAATAATGACATCTCATAAACTATTTGATCAATTAGATTGATAATATCAACTGCCTTGTTAAGAATTAAATTCCTGAATCCTTCAAGCTTTTCATGGTTATGTGACACAGTTGAGTTTTCTTTTCTTTCAAGTAACTGTTCCATAATTGTAGCAGGGTTTCAATTATGTTCCCACTGGTTTCTTGTCTCCTAATAAGAGTAGAAAGTTTTTTTCATAATCACCATCTTATTTTTCTATGTCTCTTTATGCTTTTACTATTGCAACCTAGATGTTCCTCTTATACTCGTGCTTCCATAAAATTCTACAAATTCTTTATATGAAATTTAATTAACTACTAATCAACCCATGTGATGTAATAATGCTTATCATCCAGCTTTCTTTCATTTATTAGTCTTAGCTTCATATAAGATATTTTTTTCATTATACTGAATATTCGTTGGCAGCCTCATGCTAGTTATTGTGAGTGCCTGGGTTTTACCATTTTGCTTCGATTGTGTGAACTCCTAGACATATTTCTTTCATGGTTATTTTCCTTCACTAACTGATCTTTACTTCATTCTGTTATAGAAATAGATTGGTACATGCAGGAATTAATTTCTATTGTGTTTCTTTTTGTGTATAGATGGTGCATTTTCTCTAGAATATCATGGGTTCTCACCCATTTACTATACAACTCAGCTTACAGCTCATCTATTTCTATTTTAAATAATTGTACAAGAAGTCTCATACTGCTTTGTCATAGGTATACATATCAAATCATTCTATTAAATCAGAAACAGATTAAAGTTAAATCTCTAATTTATCTGTGGAGTAATATATATCCTCAGATTTAAACCAACCCTGGTTTAGAGATTCTGTTGGATTTTTCTCTATGGATTTCTATTTCTGCAACTATACAAAATGAAGAAGGTGAATTCCTTCTATTTAGTTCTGTTAAATGTAGGAACTAAAAAATCTAATATCTAAATCAAACAATTAGGTATAATCAGTTTATACAACAATAAGTAATAAAACCTATACAACTGAGAGACATACCACTATTGCAATTGTCCAACCTCCCAACCTTAGAGTTCTTCTGTCTCCCAGAACTCACCCCCGAGCTGAGATCATCTCCTAGAACAGACCAACCTCTTAATCTGTTCAAGACTAGTTTATTTAAGCTTTTGCTCCCCAAAGCCTGTTTCTAATTCTGCGTCCAGAATATCAGGATGCTTTTCTTCCTGTTTGCCTAGTCTTCCCATTTTAGGGACTGTTAAAGCTGCTTTCTGCTTTTCCCAGCTTTTTACCTCTTCCCAACTACTCTCCACCTCATTGGGGAAACTAGATTTTCCTCAAAATCTAATTTGGAAATAAATTCTTTCAAGGATTTTTGAAAGATTTTTTGGGGAATATTTGCCTCTATCCATCCTCATGGATTTAGCAAGTGATCTCATAATTCTCATTTTGGTCAATCTGCACAGAACTATTTTATTTATATTTCATAATAAAATATCTAATTACATCCACAACATTTTCTTATCCCTTTGGGGTCCACTCCCCTTAGGATTAGAGTTCAAATGTCTAGCTTTGAAAGAAAAACATAAACTAGGGGTGTTACATATCCCCCCTCTGAAATAAAACACCATCCTCGGTGTTAATATCTAACTATTAGATTTCATTTTTCCCAAACAAAAATGGATATTTTTCCAACATGTCAGCTTCTCTTTCCCAGGTAGCTTCTTCAGCAGTAAAGTGCTTCCACTACACCTTTACTCTTGCTACCATTTGATTTCTCAGTTCAATTTCTTCCCGCTCCAATATTTGAAGCGGCTATGGAAGGAACTCCCCTTCTGGTTGCACCTGTATCACATTCCAATCAATTATGTGAGAAGCATCATGTACATATCTTTTTAATAACGAAACATGAAACACATCATGAACTCTAACATGGGGTGGTAAGGCCAGCCTGTAAGCCACTGGTTCTACCCTTTCTAATACTTAAAAAGGACCACAATATCCAGGAGCCAGTTTAGCACAACTTCTAGCATAAAGTGTGCTCTTTTTGGGTTTAATACGCAAATACACATGTTCGCCCACTTTAAATTCTCGATGTACCCTCTTCTTATCAGCATAGTTTTTCTGGCGATCTTGTGCTGTCTTGATGTTTCTTTGTATTTGTTTAAAAATTCTTTCCATCTCTTGCAAGGCATCTGGTCCCAACATTATTTTATCCTCAGGTTGGCTCCAGCTCAAAGGAGTACGACATTTCCTTCCATAGAGTGCCTCAAACAGACTCATTTTTATAGAGGATTGGTAGCTGTTATTATAAGCAAATTCAACCAAATGCAATTAGTCTTCCCATTTTGATGGCCTATCCATCACGTACATTCTTAGCATATCCTACAAAATCTGGTTGGTTCTCTCTGTCTGCCCGTCTGTCTGCGGGTGATATGCAGTGCTAAAATTCAGCTTAGTGCCCATGCCCCCAAACAAACCTTTCCAAAAGGTTGATGTGAACTTGGCATCCCTGTCTGAAACAATCATCTTTGGGACCCCATGTACCCTTACTATCTCTTTAAGGAACACATCTGTTACTTGGGCTATCCCAAAAGTAGACTTTATAGGTATAAAGTGTGCAGCTTTGGTTAAAGTGTTTACTACTACCATAACTGAATCATGCTGGTACTTGGTTCGGGGTAACCTGGTTATGAAATCTATAGAAACAGTGTCCCATTTCCATTATGCAACTGGCAAGGGATTTAACAGACCAGCAGGATGCTGATGTTCAACTTTGACTAGTTGACACTCCATGCATCTAGCTAAATATTTTGCTACATCTCTTTTCATTCCTGGCCAAAACAACTTCTTTTTCAAAGCTGTTAACATTTTCTGATATCCTGGATGTCCTGCATATAGTTGTTTGTGATATTCATCTAGGATCTCTCTTTTCAAAGTTTCCACATTGGGGATATACAATCTGTTTTTTTAGCAGATCAGTCCTTTTTTATTTTGAGTGTACTCAGTCATCTCTTTCTTTAGTAGTTTCACCTGTAGGTTCTCATAATTTGGATCCTGGTCTGCTACCTGTTTCACTAGATCTTCTAAATTCAGATTTGCACTGCTTCCAATGTTGTCTATGTTTTGACAAGCATTTCTGCTCAGAGCATCATCAATTTTATTTTCTTTCCCCCTGATATGTTTTATGTCCATATCAAATTCAATTAGGAAAGACAACCATCTAGCTTGTCTAGCATTCAAATCATTTTGGGAAAAGAAATATTTAAGACTAATATGATCAGTCATCAATGTAAATTTTTTTCCAAGAAGATAGTGTCGCCACATCTTCAAGGCATGAATAACTTCAGCCAACTCCAAATCATATGCACTATAATTCTGTTCATGTGCCTTCAGTTTCCTAGACTCATATGCAATAACTGAATTTTCCTACAAAAGAACTCCTCCCAACCCCTCTCTACAAGCATCTGTACATACAAAAAATTCCTTGTCTGGATCTGCAATTTTCAGTATTGGAGCTGTAGTGAGTTTTAATTTTAATAGTTCAAAACTGTTTTGACATTTTTCAGTCCACTCAAATTTGACAACCTTCCTTTGTAGGGAGGTTATGGGATATTCTATGGCAGAAAATATTTCTACAAATATGTGATAATAACCTGCAATTCCCATGAAATATCTCACTGCTGAAACATCAGTCGGCATAGGCCATTCCTTAATAGCCTTTATATTTTCAGGGTCAACAACCAACCCTTGTTCAGAAATAATGTGGCCCAAATATTGGATCTTGTCCTTATGAAATTCACATTTTCTGAATTTGGCATACAGTTGATTTTCTTTCAAAGTTTGCAGCACTATTCTCAAGTGCTCTTTGTGCTCCTCATTTTTGGAATAAACTAAAATATCGTCTATGAACAATAGTACGAATTTATCCAAGTACTTGTTTAACACACTGTTCATTAAGCACATAAAGGTGGCAGGGGCATTTGTCAAATCGAAAGGTAGGACTACAAATTCGTAGTGCCCATACCTGGTTCTAAAGGTTGTTTTGCTAATGTCTTCCTCCTTAATTCGGAGCTGGTGATAACCAGTCCTTAAATCAATCATAGAAAATACTGAAGCTCCTCTCACCTGATCAAAAATATCATCAATTCGAGGCAAAGGGTATCTATTTTTTATTGTCAACTTATTCAGCTGACAATAATCAATGCACATTCTAAAGGTTCCATCCTTCTTTTTCACGAACAACACCGGTGCTCCCCAAGGAGACACACTCGGTCTGATATAACCCTTATCTAGCAATTCTTGCAGTTGCATTTTCAGTTCCATAAGTTCAGGGGGACTCATTCTATAAGGGGCTCGGGAAATAGGTGTTTCTCCCGGCACCAAATCGATTGAAAAGTCAATCCCTCTTTTGGGGGGAAGATGAGGGATCTCGTCTGGAAAAACTTCAGTAACTCCCTCACCACTGGTAGAGTATCCATCAGATTTGTTTCAAGTTGATGTTCTATTTCTTCAACATGTACTGCATAAACTTGATATCCTTTCCTAGCTGTTCTTTTTAATTGTAGTGCTGATATTTTTCTTACCGAGATGGGTTTTGGTTTTGCTTTGAGAATAAAAGGTTTTCCCTCTTCATCTACACAACGCAGGGTCTTATCCTAGCAATTCATCACGGCCTTTTTCTTTTCCATCTAGTCCATTCCTATCAGCAAGTCATATGAACCTAATGGCAGAATGTTTAAATTTACTTCTGTTTGAAAATCATTTAATTTGATTACTATTTTAGGTAACTTATGAGTTACTTTCCTCTTGGTGCTAGTGGCTAACTGGACCAACCAGGATTGCTGGAATTTTTCAGTTTTAAGATTACATTTCTCTACCACTTGTGGACTAATGTAACTCAAAGAAGCACCTGGATCAATTAAAACAGTAACATATTGGTCAGCAATCTTACCTTCCATCTCAACCATGGTAGCTTGATGTTCTGCTTATCAATTTTCCAAGGCTACACTGATAGTAGGTATATTTGTTGCTATGTCATTTACTGTGGTCGCTTCTCGGTCTCTCATAATCATCTGAATGTTTCGGCGGGGACAATCCCTCAAGAGATGAGGTTCTCCATAGCCCCAACATTTCAAAGGCTCCCTCATTTTAACTATGCCTTCCTTCTTGTTTTCTCCATCTAATTGTTTGGAACCAACTTGGGACTGAGCTGTTTGGCTTTCTTTTGGTTTATTAAATTTTTTTCTCTGATGATCCCTACCAAAATTCTTCAAATAAGCTGGTTTCTATTTCTTCCCTTTGAAATCACCCTTGTTTACCCAGCTTTTTCCATGCTCCCTTTTTCCCTTAAACTGTTGGTAGCACAATCTAGCTTTTCTAACAGCTTCGTCCATAGTTTTTGGATTATCACACTCAATCTTCTCTTTATACATAGCAGGAAAACAATTCAAAAACCTTTGCACCTTTGCCTTTTCTTCTCGAATGTATGGCACATATCTCAACAGATTTGTAAATTTGGTGACAAACTCATCGATAGTGAGCTGTCCCAGTCTGAGTTAATGAAATTCCTTTGCTTTATCATCATAATAGTGTTCATTTAAATAGCGGTTTTTAAACTTAACCTGGAAATTTTCCCACGTAACTATATTTTCATCAATGGCGTGCACTATTTTTGTCTCCTCCCACCACAAGGTAGCCTTACATTGTAGCTGGTAGACAGGTAATCTGGCTTTCAGATTGCTTTCATATTCATAAACTTGGAAATATTTAATCATGTTCAACAACTAGGCTTCAGCATCTTCCTCCTTCTCCCCATCATAGGAGGGAGGTTTGATCTTTCGGAATTCCCCGTGTAATTCCTTTTTCTGTTTATACTGATGCCTAACAGCATCATCTTCCTCAGACTCATCATTTTTTCTCTTTCTGGAACCTTCACCCTCTTGGTTGTTCCGCAAAGTTAATTCTCTGATGAGCCTTTCCTGCTCCTCACTGGCTAGTGACAATTTGTCATTCTGGCTTCTTAGCTCAGCCATTTCTCGTTGAAAACTGTGCAACATAGCCATCATTGGAGTGTTGGGATCTGGTGTATTATCGTCATCACGCAGATCCACATAAATTTCCTCACCTTCTACCATTCCACTTTTCTGTTTCAGCACCACTGTACACTAAACAACACAGATCAGTAATAACAAAAATTTTTTTTCCAACAATAAATAATTTCTACAGTAAGCACCTAACAACAGTGAGCACCACAAAACAACCCAGTTTATGTAACATGGGCTCTGATACCATTTGTAATGTCTCCTCTTAACCCCTTCAATTTTTTTTATTTTATTTTTTATAATATAATATAATTCGGTGCTACTAGTTGTCACCGTCATATAGATACACTATTGAATTTTCCACCCTTCTGAAATTCTATTATACAGAGTTTACTATTTTTACATATGTATCTTGGATCATTATTTTAAATTTGATTTACTCCTCCAGTAAGGTTTGTGGTGACTTATATTGTACATATATACATGTATATCAATATCTCTATTGTACATGTATACTCGTATGGTTCCCTAGATTATATCCATGCATACCTTAATTTTGTCTACCCTTCTTTATAGAGCTCCACATATATGTTTTTGGATTTCATTATATTGTTCTGAAGATTTCATCGTAACTATATTATGCACTATGGGTAAGTCGTTGTACAATGCCCCTATGTGGGAATCTATGGTTGAACATCGAATTGATCCAACGTTCTTCATGACTTAATTCAATTTATGGCATTTCTCTATCGTCGTTACTCTGTGTTCACCTTAGCCTTGTGGTCATGGTTTGTATGGAATAATTTCTCAATCCTCTGTCACCATAAAGATTTCGTATCCTTTTCATTATGACACAATTTTTTTGGGAGTAGACGACATTGAAGTCGTCGTACTTACTTGCTACGTTGAAAAGTTGGAATTTATGTGGTAAGGATTGGAAAGCTCGTTGTGCTCTCCACGTTGATTGGTTTGCATGGGCTTCTGAGGATTTAAAGCCTGAGATGTGATCCCTCACCCCTGTGTGTTCATGGACAAATTCCAGCGTAGCACCTTTGGAATTTTATATTTGTAACCCCTATGAATTCATTTACCATGCCAGTCCTGGAATTAGATTGAAAGTACCACGAAATCGATTCCAATAAATTTCTCATTTATAACTTGGACGACTGTGCAAGGGTTCTCGATTTTTCCCAATTCGATCCATGGCCTCCCATTGATTGAATGACAAGTGGACAATGTAGATAATTCATATTAGATAGGGTTTTGTTCATTGGGTTTAGTGAATCGTGTTAACTCTGAAGTTGCAATTTGACATGTTCTTTGGCTCTTCGTTTCTCTGGATCGGCTTCTGTTGCTTATAATCTGTTCAATTGGGGAAAACGCACGTCAATCTCTCTCCAGCTTCTGAGCATCCCCATAATTTCAGTCTCATCGCAATTCAGGTAATATGGATTCCATCATTTGTTTTGTTTTATTACCTCAACATTTGCATTTAAAGGATAACCGTCTTAGCCACTCATAATTCGATCTTTGGTTGATATCATTCTACTCTTTTGGCTTGATGTTTATTCTGTCGATCTTTGATAAGTTCTGTTCTAATGTTTCACCCTTATTGGTTAGGAATTTCTTCTTCTCATGGTTTCCGTGACCATGCTTGGTTCGTTTGTCGAGATTTCCTTGACTCTCCGCAAGAAGTCACTACACAGGTATGCCATCGGTTTGTTGGAAATCATTTAACCTGGTTTTGTTTGGATCTGGCGAGCATTTTCACCATATCCATTTTTACTTTTTACAGGTCGTATTGGGTGGCCGAGCCCCCAAATCTTATAGGTAACCCTTATTTTTGTTTTGCTCAGTTCAAACATGCAATATTGTGAATTTTCCTCAGTTCGTCTGGTTAAATTGATCTCTCATATTTCCCTCAATTGATTTCAGGTAGGTTCGAATCTCATCGAGGATTTTCCTAATTGATAATTTACGGATTTATACTTTACCCGACTTGACGTCGTCATACCTTGTATTTCAGGTCGGTATCAACGCGTCCTCCATCCGAGCGTGACCTAGCTTGCTCGTTGTTGTTATACAAAATTTATATGGAACCTTCATGTTTTTGTATTATTAACAAAAAGTTTCTACTGTAATAAGGATTTATGCCCGAAACTGGGACTGTTAACAATTTTATGAAATTCCTGAATTAATTAAATTCGGTAGTAATATCATGGACTCACGATAGCCTTAATTCGCAAGTGGTTTAAGAGGGGTGTATATATATTCTATCGACTGTCTGTCTCTATTAATAGTGATTTCAAATAATTTCCTGACTTCTATCTTTATGCTAATACTCATGTGAAATGTTTTTCCCTTCATACATTTTATGCTTAGAATTTTATAAGTCTGCCAGTCTTAATTTTTCCTTCTGTAGTTATCTATGGCTAGTGAGCCATTTCAGATGTATATGGTTCAGTCTATATTCTCTTGTTCAGTGAATAATAATGACATCTCATAAACTATTTGATCAATTAGATTGATAATAACAACTTCCTTGTTAAGAATTAAATCCATGAATCCTTCAGGTTTTTCATGGTTATGTGACATAGTTGAGTTTTCTTTTATTTCAAGTAACTGTTCCATAATTGTAGCAGGGTTTCAATTATGTTCCCACTGGTTTCTTTTCTCCTAATAAGAGTAGAAAGGTTCTGTCATAATCACCATCTTATTTTTCTATGTCTCTTTATGCTTTTACTATTGCAACCTAGATGTTCCTCTTATACTCGTGCTTCCATAAAATTATACAAATTCTTTATATGAAATTTAATTAACTACTAATCAAACCATGTGATGTAATAGTCCTTATCATCCAGCTTTCTTTCATTTATTAGTCTTAGCCTCATATAAGAGATTTTTTTCATTATACTGAATATTCGTTGGCAGCCTCATGTTAGCTATTGTGAGTGCCTGGGTTTTACCATTTTTGCTTCGACTGTGTGAAATCCTAGACAGATTTCTCTCATGGTTATTTTCCTTCACTAACTGATCTTTACTTCATTCTATTATATAAATAGATTGGTACATGCATGAATTAATTTCTATTGTGTTTCTGTTTGTGTATAGATGGTGCATTTTCTCTAGAACATCATGGGTTCTCACCCGTTTACTATACAACTCAGCTAACAGTTCATCTATTTCTATTTTAAATAATTGTACAGGAAGTCTCTTACTACTTTCTCATAGGTATACATATCAAATCATTCTATTAAATCAGAAGCAGATTAAAGTTAAATCTATAATTTATCTGTGGAGTAATATATATCCTCAGATTTAAACCAACCCTGGTTTAGAGATTCTGTTGGATTTTTCTCTACAGATTTCTATTTCTGCAACTATACAGAATGAAGAAGGTGAATTCCTTCTATTTAGTTCTGTTAAATGTAGGAACTATCAAATCTAATATCTAAATCAAACAATTAGGTATAATCAGTTTATACAACAATAAGTAATAAACCCTATACAACTTAGAGACATACCACTGTTGCAATTGACCAACCTCCCAACCTTAGAGTTCTTTTGTATCCCAGAACTCACCCCTGAGCTGAGATCATCTCCTAGAATAGACCAACCTTTTAATCTGTTCAGGACAAGTTTATTTAAGCTTTTTCTCCCCAAAGCCCGTTTCTAATTCAGCGTCCAGAATATCAGGATGCTTTTCTTCCTGTTTGCCTAGGCTTCCCATTTTAGGGACTGTTAAAGCTGCTTTCTGCTTTTCCCAGCTTTTTACCTCTTCCCAACTACTCTCCACCTCATTGGGGAAATTAGATTTTCCTCAAAATCTAATTTTGAAATAAATTCTTTCAAGGATTTTTGAAATATTTTTGGGGAATATTTTCCTCTATCCATCCTCATGGATTTAGCAAGTGATCTCATAATTCTCATTTTGGTCAATTTTCACAGAACTATTTTATTTATTTTTTATAATAAAATATCTAATTACATCCACAACATATGCTTATCCCTTTGTGGTCCACTCCCATTAGGATTAGAGTTCAAATGTCTAGCTTTGAAAGAAAAACATAAACTAGGGGTGTTACAGCTGAACAAGCTGGTTCGTGATGAGACCCCTTGCCTTTTGATTGCAATAATCTTGAGTCATTACCCTATTATGGTATGCAGTATTGACAAAGTCAGCAAGCTATAATATCTATGATCATGATAAGTCATCTCGTGATGAGACCTCTTACTCTTTATGTTAAAAGTGTATCATTGGATTAATCCCTCAACATTGTAATTTTCTAGGTGGGGAGGAAGTCATTGTTTCCTTAAGATAGCTCTGGACAACAATGGTAGAATTTTTTGGGAAATAACTTTTCTACAGAGAATCTTCATTTTGTTATAGATACCTTTCATTGAACTGATATAAAACATTTTCCTACTAGAGGTCATTTTTTTATCAAAATTTACAAAGTTGAAACTAGTATCATTTCTAGGCTAAAGCTTTTAACTGTATATTTGAATAATAATGATCAATTTTCTAAAAGAATTCTATTTATATAAGTGAAAAAACAAAATGAAAAAGAGAATTTGTATCTTTTTCGTGAATTCCAAATATAACCATTAACAATTTTTTTAATTATGAAAGTAAAGAAAACTAATATACAAAATAGAAGAATGATCTCCTATGGAAAATATTTTTTGAGGATCTGTCCATTAATAGGTAAAGACTCTCTTTTTCCTGTTAAATATTGTAACATAAAAGTAGATGGACCTATAATTTCTGCAATTTGGAAAGGACCAAGCCACATTTGTTGAAATTTTGTATTTTTCCCTTTTTCTTCATGAGCCTTGTCCCATTTTAAAACTAGATCTTCGACCTGAAAGTCCTTTCTGGTTATCATGTTTGAATCAAAAGAAGCTTTCAATAATGCTTGGTGATTAGCATGAGTTACTTTCGCCTTTTCTCGTTGTTCTTCTAGCTTAATTATTTCCATCTGCCTTAGTTGTAAGGAAGAAGTTGGTGCTTCATCAATATATTGAACCAAGGCTAAAGAAGGAATTGCTAGATGAGTTGGAAGAACCACTTCTCTCCCATAAACTAAATTAAAGGGATAAGTGCCAATGGAGGCTTTCTGTGTTATTCGATCTGCCCATAAAGCATATATTATAGAATTATGCCAATTTTTATGATTTTGATCAATGGTTCGCTTAATGATTCTGATCAAGGTTTTATTTGTGGATTCAGCTAACCCATTTCCCTGTGGATAATAATTGGCAGAGTATTTAAGTTTGAAACCTCTCTTGAGTGTAAATTTAGTAATAGCATTACCAGAAAAATACGATGCATTATCAAACATTAAAGCAGAAGGTAAACCAAACCTGGTGATTATGAAATGATCTATGAACTCGATGATGTGTTCGGAATTAGCGGTCTTAAGAGGAATTTCTTCTACCCATTTAGTAAAATAATCAGTTCATGTAATGATATACCTATGTTGCTTAGAAGAGTGAGGAACGATCTCACCTATTATGTCCAATCCCCATTGATCAAAAGGCTGCTCAATGTTGACTGGTTGTAATGGTAATGATGGTTTCTTTTGTCTCCCAGCAGTGGTTTGACAAACTTGACATTTCCTTGCGTAGCTATGTGAATCTTTGAATAATGTGGGCCAGTAATAGCCTGCACGAAGAATTTTATGTGCAATAGTATTTCCAACATAATGTCCACCTGCTGGCCCATCGTGAAGTTCCTGCGAGACTTTTTCAGCTTTATATTTCTCCAGACATCTAAGGAGAATAGAATCATAATTTATTCTAAAAATAACATCATTCACAAGCTGATATTGCTTGGCCTTCAACCTTAGAGCTCTTTTCTTGGTATAATCGAGATTTGGAGGAGCATATCCATTCTTTAGATAAAAAATGATATCAGCATATAATGATTCAACATCATTTAGGCTTACCTCATACGTTTGTATCTCTACAGATGGCTTTTCAGAAATAAGTGATGCTCTAGCTAATATTTTGAAAAAACTTTGCCCTCTTACAATACTTTCTGGTTTTATTTCTAAATCATATTCTTGTAAGGCAGTAACCCAATTAGCTATTTTCTCACCCACATCTTTTTGAACTAAAATATTTCTTACCGCTGGAAACAGTACTATGATTTTTGTATGGGTTTTAAGTAAAAAGGGTCTGAAATATTTAATTGCTTTGAAAACAACATAAGCTTGTTTCTCTACATCTGAATAATTCAACTCAGCTCCCTGTAAATTTGAACTGAAGAAAGAAATTGGGGCTTCTGCCTTATCTTGATTTTCTTGAGTAAGAATCGCAGCATAAGATTTATCAGAGGCGAACGTATAAAAAATAAAAGGATCAGAGAAATTTGGAGTTGCTAAAGATGGAGCATTAAAAATTGCTTGTTTAATCAGATTGAATGCCTCATATTCATTTTGGCCCCATTTGAAGTTTGAATTATTTTTAATCATTGTTTTTAAAGGGGATACAATTCTTGAAAAATCTGGGACAAATCTCTTTACAAAATTAATCTGACCAAGAAAATATTGCATAGCCTTCTTGTTGTGAGGTAGGGGTATTTCATAAATTTCCTTGATTCTATCAGGATCAATATGAATCCAAGATTTTGATACTATGAATCCAAGAAGTTTTCCTTCACTTAATGCAAAAAAGGATTTTTTCAGATTAAGTGAAATTCCATACCTTTGACAACATTGGAAGATCTGCTTCAAATCTCTAAGATGATTGCTTCGTTTCTTGGAATATACAGTTATATCATCCAAATAAATTACCACTGATTTGTTAAATAATCCCTTGAAAGCGATGTCCATGGCTCTCTGAAATGTGGCACCAGCATTGATCAGACCAAAAGGCATCTTTTGATATGCATAAGTGCCCCATTTGGTTCTAAATGTAGTTTTCAATTGATCATCAAGATGGACCAATACTTGGTTGTAGCCAGAGAAACCATCTAAGAAAGACATTAATTCTAATCCTGCAACTGCTTGTAATATTTGCTCCATAGGAGGAAAAGGAAAATTATCTTTTTGGCAGGCTTTGTTAAGATTTCGAAAGTCAATGCAAATTCTAATGTCTCCATTTTTCTTTCTAACGGGAACCATATTAGAAACCCATTTAGAATGTCAAACGGGAAAAATAATCTTGGCTTTCAATAACTTATTGAGTTCAGAATTGATCTGATTTTCTAGATTGGGATGGATCTTTCTCAGCTTTTGTTGAACAGGTTTTTCATCATTTATCATTGGAATAGTATGTTGGATGATAGAAGTGTCATAAGTTTTGAGTTCATCATAATTCCAAGAAAAGACACTTTTATATTGTTTCAAAAGACGAACATACGCTAATTTTTCTTCAGGAGCTAGACCAAGGCCTAGGTTGATATTCTGTGGTTTGGTATCAGTTCGTAGATTTACTAATTCATAATTCAAAGTTGAACTTTGTAATTTTGAATTAGTAGATCTTTTGAATCGATCTTTCAAATCATAAAGGTCTTCTAACTTGACTACTGACTTTGGCATAGCATTATTGGTGCTATCATGTTGCAATTGTCTGTCATGTTGGTCTTCATCAATTATCTGATTGGTGTAAGATCCTTCAAATGTGAGGAAGCTTACAATATCAGGATCATCATTGAAAATCCCCCAATTGGTAATGTTATCAGGAATTGAAGGTCTAAAGATTAAGTCGATTGAAAATCGATCAAGACTAAAGTCTTCTAAAGGAATGAGCTTGGAAGCTACGTTAGCTAGGAGATCTGCACTAGCATTCTGGATTCTGGGAATTGATGAAATATTAAATGCTATAAAATTTTCAGTCAGATTTTGAACTAAAGATTGATAATGCTTTAAATGACCTGATAAACAATGTATAGTATTGCGTACCTATCTCATTACAATTTTAGAATCTCCGAAAACTTCTAGATATTGCGAAATGTGCGAAAATTGTGAATCATTTCGTGGCAATTTATATTGACACGAAATGTGTGTTTTGTAGGGGGCTCCACAAAATTTTTCGGCCGACGGAGAGTTACACAATAGTTCGGCCGAACTTTTGATAATAAGTTCAGCCGAACTATTAAGACGTTAGTTTTAATGACTCATAAGCGGAAAACATAGTTCGGCCGAACTAACACATCACCAATTACGCAAAACCAGGCTCTGAAAATGGTTTTGCAACTTTGGACTGATTAAACTCCATGAAAGGTTGTTAATTAACTGTCGGAACCAAGACAAGCATTTTCAGAATTGAATCTACTTTCAGGAAATATAACTTTTATGGAATTTCGTAAACGTTTATTAATTTTAATTATTTTTCTAATAAAATGGGTGCAAACAATTTTTGAGGGTCATTGTGATTCAGTGAAATCAAAATTTTGTATCTCCCAAAATACATTGTAAAAAAAATTGAAAAAATTATGGGGCATTACATTGGTCCGTTGACTCTAATGGGTAGCTTTTAGATTTTTAGTTTATAACTTATATGTTAAGAAATTTGTTGCCACGTGAAACATATCAAAAATACGTAGTTTTTCGTATTGGACCAGTTCAAAAAATTCTAGTAATTATGATATGCATCCATTGGCTTTGTAAATATGATGAAAAAAAAGTAGAATCTGTCTAGATTGTTGTAACACATTTTGTTTTTTCAAAAACACAAATTTTCAATGAATATAGCAGTGCGACATAACATGACTTCTTATGAATCTTTTGATTGTTAAGAAACACACACTCAAAGAAACGCTAAGTTGACATATCAAATCTGCATAAACAAATTTCAAAAAATAAGTAATAGAAAGCTAACAAATTTTCTCACAACTTTTATTTTTATCGCAAAATGAAATTCTACACAGAAAAATTGTTATAGTTTGCAGAAATTCGAAGAACCGAAAAAAATGAAAATTTTTTCTCAAAAAAGGGCAAAAAGTGTAACCCAGCTTCACATTTTCACCCATGATGTCTAATCTGATTACTTTGTATAATCCTTGGACTAAAGCCTCGTATTCTGCGGTGTTATTAGTGCAATCGAACTCGAGTCTGCAAGTTAACATAATTTTGTTTCCCTCTGGACTAACCAACACGCACCCTGCTCCTGCTCCTTCATTAGACTTAGAACCATCAAAAAATAACTTCCAAAATAAAGATTTATTTACAGGAGTATCTACAAAATTAATGCATTTAGAACTATCTGTTTGAGAAAAAATTTCTATCTGAGATAAAACAGAATGTTCTAAGTAAGGTGAAGTATGAGCATTGAAATTTCCTAAGAAAGAATCAACTGAATAATTGCCAATGATATTATTGTTGTATGCAACTGCTTCATTTTCTTCTTCCAATTCTGTTACAATGTATTTCTGTTTCTTTTCTCGCTCAACCTTTATCTGATTTGGTTTACCATTGTAAGGAAGCCACATGTGGGACCAATCAGTTGCAAAGTATCCATGAAGTTTTTCTGACCAATCTCTGTTGAGAATTAAGCCATAAAATTCTGGAATATCTGCAACTAAAATATCAATAACTTGACATACCTTTGGATTCGATGACAGCCTTATGGTAACCTGATTTAATTCGCCAATCACTTCAACTTACGATCGATCTAGCTAGACTATGCACAACAGATTTTTGTGGTTGAATGTTCAATTTTGCACATATTGATTTTGGTAGAATATTAGATGAAGCTCCAGAATCCACTAAACAATTATGCAAATTTTTATTGAAAACTTCATAAGTAAGAAGAAATGGAGGAGTATGAGATCTCGACCTTCCTCCCATTAAAGTGATATTTTCAAGATCAACTTTACTAATCGCATTAGTTGGAGGTCCTCCCATTTCGTTGGAAGCTTGAGAAATTACAAGATCGGGCAAAGGTTTTTCTGGTACAGCATGTAATTCTTTCAAAAGTACTTTTTTCTAGTGTTTTAACTTGCTCAATTCATAAAAAGTGATGTTAGCCCTAGTATTCTTCATATCTTCTATGATATTATACTCCATTTCATCCGGGACAATCAATATTTTTGATGGAGTTGATGAATTTGTTTGGACTGGGCTGGTTTGAATTGCTTTAGATGTGGTTTTCTTGGGTGCAACTTTCTCTTTAGTCATTGAACTTGTGCTCTTTGGCTTAGGAGTAGGTTGAGGAGGATCAAGTTGATCTCTACTTCGAGTGCTAACCAAGGATGCTTCTTGATCTTCCTCATATGGGAGGATGAAATCCCACATACCTTGTACTTCTACAACTTCTTCTTCATCAGTAGTTCTTCAGTAGCAGTTTCCTCTTCTTCTTCTTCTGATTCAGCATTAGTAATAGCATTTGGTGGCTTTGGATCAGTTGAAGGATTTCTTCTAAAAGGCTTGAAAGAATTTTTTGAAGATGTTTCTGCCACTTGTTTCTTAATGTCAACCATTTCGTTAGACATGGTTTTCAAAACTTTCTGCAATCCTTCTAAATCAAATGGATCTTTCGATTGTTTTTTCTTGGGATCTTCCTTAAAAGTAACCTTCTTGGATTTTTGTTCTTATATCGCATTTTTCTTTTTTAAAGCAATGATACGTTTCTCTACCGCTATTGCTTCCTTCATATTTTCTTCTAAAGTTGTTTTGTTAGCCCTATCAACGAAGATTGCTATGTTTGATGGTAAAGCATAAATGTACCACTCACTTCACACTTATTCACTAGGCTTGGAAGCAGTAGGAAATTTATTTAACAGTTTGTTAAAATGTGAATTAAAATCCTTGATAGGTTCTCTTGATTCAGCCTTAAGATTAGACAGATCATTGATCAATGTCGTTGTAGACCTGTCATCACCAAATTTAGTCAAAAATTGATCTTGGAAGATATCCCAACTAGTGATGGATCTAGATGGTAATGAGAAATACCATGATCCAGCTGCTCCTTGTAGGGTATAGGGAAAAATTCAGACAAAAGCATCTTCATTAGTAACTCCATTGAGATTTATGGACAATATAAAGTTGTTTATATGTTCTTTGCTAGCATCCCTGCTTCAGGATTAAATTTATGCAGCCATTTTTCAGGATGGGCTGGTAATTGACTCAAAGGCGTAGGCATTAAGATTTCCCCTGGGTTATTCCATGGAAATTGGGCCATCATTGAACTGCTAACAGAGGAAAGTGCAAAAGATGATCTTTGTGATTGGGGAGATGAGGATATTACTATTCTAGATGTTTGAGAATGAGATGTGGAAGTTTGAGTGGACTGATGGAAAATGGTCTGTAGTGGAGGGGTGGATGGTTGACTTCGTGGTGAAGAGGTTGAGATGGATGATGATGATGAAAGAGTCTCACTGTCAGACCCTTTAGGTGATTTCCTTGCTATTTTTCTTGTAGGTAGAGGTAACTCAGTTGGCTGAATGCCAAGCTTCTCGCTCTGTAGTCTGGTAACAGGATGAGCAGGATTATATTGCGAAGTCACATTGCCTTGAGATTTATCAGATCGTTGAGGTGATATTAAAAATCGCTGAAGTTTATGAATCAAAGATTCAACTTCAGGAGGTTCAATAGCAGATTCTTCTGAAAATTCAGGGTTTGTGGCAGTGGCTGTTGTTCTTTCGACTTCTGGCTCTAGACTTAAAAACTCTATGTGCGATGGAGAAGTCAGGGAAGATGGTGAGGGCGATTTACTCTCAGAATGGTATTTGGATTTTGACTTACTTGCCATTCATAGTTCAGGGCTCTCCTTCTAGCGCCAAAGTATGTTGAAGCCCCAAAAATTGGGTCTACAACAAGGGGGATACCCACCCGGTCTGGACCTTGGTTAGAAGTTCCTTTTCCGTTTGGTGTAGTGGGTCCGACTGGGGATAATGGGACCAGTTTCCGAATATGTGTGTGCGTGTTGAGAATTGATATTTATTTTCTAAAAGTTCCTAATTGAAATGCTTTTATTCTATTTCTAATCTAATAACATGCAAATTGTATTCTAATTTAAACAAAAATATCTAATTCTAAACTAGCCCGGGATGTAATCTTTCTATTTATGCGATCTAAAATGATTTCAAATAACAATTAATAATAAAGATCATTCAAATATTATAAGAAAATAATTCAATAAAGATAAACCACTTCATATAAAAAATTAGATGAAACAGTTGTGAAAAACATATTGCATAATAAGCTATTCATACATTGAGAATGAATAAATAGCTATCACCGTACAAAAGTGCCAAATGATAACTCAATCATTCAAACATCAATATATAAATAACTGAGCATGAATATCATTTTAACATAGAGGCAGAAATAGTTAAGAGATAAAAGTACCATTTATAACGAGTTCTACTCATGAGCTAGAAGCAATAATGACTTATCTCTTCTTAATCCAACATCCACTAAGAGTACAGAAGTGCAACATGAGTAGCAGATATTAAACGTAGATATCAATAAATCCTGTTCCATTCATTTATCAAAACCTCCTCTGAGGGTGCAAAAGTGCATGTTCTGAGGACAAATTTTTGACAAATTTCAGGACCCTTCTCTAAATGCATGAGAAGGGTTTAAATACTTCTAACTAAATCTAAAAATAAATTATTAAAAAAATGTAGGATACGGTTTAAATGACCGTCCTTTTCCTAGGCAAAAATAAAGTAAAACTAATACTAAATCTAAAATTTAAAACTATCAACTAACTACTTATGAATCTGATCTTTGAATTCGCAAGCATTCAACATTGATTTGAGAAGAGGAGGCTGGCTGACTTCAAATTTTAACTGTCCTGAGAAAACGGAATCGGCAAGTGCTAGCGCCATCTTCTCGGCAGAATTGATGATGCAATTGAGAGCACTGCATTGGCTGTGTGGTTTTACCAGACATGCCCAGTAAGAATCCCAATTTAACTTTGTCAATCCTTTAAACGATTCTGCTTTTTCTTCAGCTTTCTGTTTCCATTCTGTCTGCAGTTGCTGTGCTTGTGGAAGGTATCCTGGAATAGTTTCTGAAATCAAATTATCCTTATGCAAATTTTCATTTACACAATCAGTGATATTGCTTGCTGCTGTAGCTGCTTCTTCCGCTGCATGTTCTGCAATTTTGATCTGTGCATCCCAATTATTGAAGAGCATTTCTTTATGACTGTCATTGATGATTGGTGCTCCTCCCCTTTTTCCCGCCTCTGTCTTTTGCCAAGTTAAATAGTTAGTAACTCTTTCATTAGTTAAATCATAATCATGTCGTAATTCTACGACATGATTAGTGATTTTATCACTTTCTTGACAAAAGGAGTTCCACTATGAAATTTTTTGGCATAATATATCTTGTCGCTGTAGTAGTTGATTATTTAAGGAAATAGACTCTGTAATAAATTCTGTGAGCTTGGGATCATCTTTGTGTATCTCTTGCATAGCCTGTAGTTGTTTCTCTTTTTCAGCTAAACTTTTTTGATATCCAACTTGCATTTGTTGAAACTCCCGTTGTAATTTTTCAAGTTGTTTTTGCGCTTCACTGTTAGCATTGGCTTGTTGCAGTTTTTGTTGCAGAACCTGTATTTGATCTTCTTTTTCATTCAGTAATTTCCATACTTTGGATGCTTTATCGATGGCTGCAGAGGCATATGCTCCTGTAATCTGAGATAATTTAGCAAGATTTTCAGTTGGATTAGTAGTAGGATCTTGCCATAAAAATTTTTCTGCATCATGAGAGATTACACTTTCTAATTTCATTTTCTTTCTTTGTTTTCTTACTACTACTTTATGTTGTGGACT
Organism: Pinus albicaulis; assembly: GCA_034641835.2. NCBI lineage: Eukaryota > Viridiplantae > Streptophyta > Pinopsida > Pinales > Pinaceae > Pinus > Pinus albicaulis. Next base: position 796,317,132 of record CM076569.1, read on the forward strand.
ATAGAATATATGCAGAGGAGGAATTTCCTCTATTTTAAGTACAAGCTCAGAGGAGGGGGAAATGGGAATATGTTTTGTTTCTGCGACATTGCTAGTTTCTCCTGTGACTATATTTTTTATTGTGTGTACATTAGTTACAGGAGTCTGTGTGTTTTTTCCTTCAACATTAATCAATTCATTAAATGTTTCCCATCCTTTTTCTCATTCAATTCTGACGGATGGTTTTTGTTCATTGAGAGGGGGAAGATTTTTCTGTGGAGAGATTGAAATCTGTTGCTGTAAAAGTTCTTTTGATTAGGTAGTATCCTTTACTGACCCTTCGCTTTTATCCTGGTCATTCTCAGTTTCTTTCCCTGACTTTGACTTGGACTTGTCTGTATCTGAACTCCCACTAAGACTGATGCTGGGAGTTGGTTCCCTTGCGGGTTCCAAGCGCAAATTGTCCAACGGGATAATGGTCAACCTTCTTTCTCTGTACATTTTAAACTCTCGGAATTATTCTGGAGAAAAATGTGTTTGAGCTGAATGTAGAATCTGTTTAAATGTGCATTTTTCTTGAAACATATCATCAAAAAGATCCTCTTCTCCAGAAAATATTCTTACCTTGACTGGAGTGGTGAAATTCTTAACAACATCATATGGGTCGAATATCCTTCTTGTAAACTTGAACAATTGTAAACATGTAATATTGTTTATTTATTTAAATGCATGACCAACATCAAATAATGAAAATGCTCCACATGCCACAGGAAATTGTGGCCAGATGGACTTCTTTTTATACTTTAAATCCTTGGTCAAACCTCCCTCTCCGCAGGTTTGATATGCGATTTCCCGGGCCAGGAGTTTATCCGGAACATACAAAGGTAAAAATTTAGGAGAAGAAAAACTTCCAAAAACCCTAACATAGGTAAACATTTCTTCTCCAAACCATCTTGCGACAGGGAGAATGTCTACTTCTGCTTCAGGGGAAAACCTTGGAGCATCTTTATTATACAATGTTCTATACAGGGGCAACATGACGCCATGGCAAATCTTGTAAAAATGAGGAATGAACTTTTAATCCCACAATTCTTTATGATAAACATGAATGGGTAGGGGATCTTGAATTGTCCATTGCCAACCCATTAAAGGAAACTTAGAAACATAGCAGATTGAATCCATCACATAGGCAGATAAGTAAAAAGGAGGATAAATCCTCTGAGAGACAGTTCTCTTAGATCGATAATTCAAAATAGTCGTGGCCAAGTTATCAGACAATATCTTAGCCCAATCCATAATAGTATCATTAACAACAACATTCAACAATGGTAGCCATTCAGGCGAAAACTTATTAATGTCAGGCTTTCCAAAAAGCCTACAGAGCATCGAAGCAGCAAAACAATATGGAGAAGTGAGAGAACCAGAACTGTACATACCGTGTTTATCTTTCTTCAGTGGTTCATATCTTCTGGACCATTCCTGGGTGCATTCTACTAGGTTTGCATTTTCCTTGGCAAACTTTTCAATAAAATGTTTGTTGTACGTCACATGTGGCTCCGGAAAATGATACATAAGCCTTAAATATTCTGGAGTAAATGAGCCAATGAGCTCTTGCCCCTGAGTCTTGAACTGTCTGTCCGTAATATCAGTGCTATCCAGTACCCATTTCACCATGTCTGTATATGGAATAATTTTAGGTCTTGCTCCTATATGGTGCAAAAATGAACAAGATAACTCTGTAAGAGATGCTTCGGAAGAACCGACTGATCCTACAATAGCCGAAACCTCCATTACTCTGGGGTTTTCTTCTTCAAGAAGATTATGCATACCATCCCAAGTAGTGATACCAGCGTCTTTGTTGCAGGAGGTGACTGTGTACAAGGACACCATCTCTTTACTCTCAGAAATCAGAGCTTTGTCCTTCTTTCCCATAATACTCTGAATATCGCTTTGTATAGCCTTATGTTCTTCGCGCCTGCAGTTTACGAATTAAGTGAGAGTAATGATATGAAAAAGGTGACAGCAAGTTTTAAATGCTGAAGAGCTATGAAATATATCACATTACGTGAAATCACTTCTTTAATCAGAACGAAACCATTTCTCATTAACGAGTGACAATAAATTTATTGATTAAACTTTAAAGTGCATAACGGAGTCTCGATTTATGGAGAGCTTTTTCGTACAACGATCCTTAAGGATCTACGATAATGTGATCTGCGATTTGCTTCGTAGTATCGCAATATCGCAATATTGCAGATCGCAATCTTCGAAAATTGCAATCTTATAATAGCGCAATATTGTAACATCGCAAAATCGCAATATTGCAAGATCGTAAAATCACAAATCGCAATCTCAGAAAATCGCAACATCATAATAGCGCAAATATTATATCATCGTGAAATCGCAAAATCGCAAAATTGCAAGATCTCAATATCGCAAAATATAACATATGACAAACATCCGTTAATGTATTTTCTGCGAAATGCGATTTGCGACAAATGTTATCACACATCGGCGATTTGAGGTTTCTCAGTATATGATATTTGAAACTTTGCGATGCGATGAATGTTCTTTTTAACGCGTAGTTTTTGTATTGCAATTTTTTAAAATTTCGCTTGTAAAGAGGCATTCATTACCCTTTTACGATGCGATATTCCTAAAAGAATGATTTTATTCTATGCTATCATAAACTTAAGTTTATTTAAATATTTTCCAAGGAATTTTCTTAAGTTAATGATAGGAAGTTTTATTGAAAAGAAAAAAAGCACTAATTAATTTTTTGGATTTTTAAACTAAGGGTCCTCACTCATTTAGTATTATTAATAATACTAAATAATAAGGGGGGTTGTTGCTAGCCACAATAGGCTCATAATTATTAATCATCAGAGTCATTAGCAAACATCCAACATATGTGCCAAAAGGTAATTATAATAATAAAATAATTATCTTTCTAACTGCATATTACTAACTTTCGACCAATAGTATCATTTACACCTTTTGTATATGTCTCCTTCCTCAAAAATCTAATTTGATTTTAATTTAAAATGTATTTCATGTTTCATGTTTCATGTTTCATTTTTTTTGTTTAAATTTTTACTTCCTTATGGTTACAAACCATAAATTTCCTTTCTACTCACTATCCCTAGGTCACGGGATGTGGGTTACTATTTACAACTTTCCACTCCACATGCATATGATAACATTGTACTCTCTCATCTACAGTTGAAATTCACATTGCAATGTTGTTACCTACACAATTGTTCATGTTGCCAATAAGCTATTCATGCTTAATCGGATCAACAATGTTAGTCATAAATCTGCATTGTTTAAACAACTATTCACTTTCACAATGCTCTTAGTTTCATTCAGACCACATTGTCATGCATAAAAGTATATAGAAATATTAATTCATATGTAAATTTCAATAATAGTTAGGGTAATACAAAAATTTTAAAATTCACACAACGTATTTCCACCATCAAACCAACACACGAAGTAACTACCATGATCACTTGTTTACAACTTGCAATAAGCTTTAATCAAAACCAATTCATGCATCCAAGTTTTTTTTTTTAAATAGATAGTCATGCAACACTAATCATTCACTACTACCAACCATCTATATATAGCAATGACAGGACTTTATCAACCACTAGTTATTACAGTCAATTCTCACTACCTCACTCATTGTTTATATTTATTTTTAACTTCTAAAGTGGTTCATTAAATTTCTTTTTAAAACACGTTGTTGTCTTCTTCATGAAAATTTCCCATATTTTACATCTCATCATTAATTTCACAGACCTTCATTATACACATTCATCATGAATTATGGTCATTAAGTGTATCAATAATATGTCATATATGCAAACGATGATGGTCAAGTGTCACTTTCACTAGTGAGTACTCAGGTTTTTCATAAGTGCATATCATGAACATATTTTTACAACATGGTTTATTACATACGAATCTTCAATGCTATTATAGGCATGAATCACATGTGTCATGTAGCCTGAAGTAGGCTACTACATATATCAATATGTAAATTTTTAGACTCATACCTTAGTTGATGTCCACTAGTAGCATACATCGATGTTATTTTCCACTTAACAATTCCCAAAGGTGCCAGTGCTGCAACCTTCAGCTCTGATTCAACTTGTAACATCTACCACAATACTCCTAAAATTACTACATCCTACATTCGACACACTATCCATTCACTTACTATATTAAAAATCATAACACAATTTTAATTTATGATTTGTAATGTGTTGTAATTATTACACACAGTATTTACATTTAACCCACATGGGGTGTTAAATCTTGGAGTCAACCTTAGATTGGTTTCATGCTTATTTATACAACTCACTATTCATCACTTAACTATTAACCTTACCACATATATTTTTTACCCCATCCCTTATATGTTTATGTGGGAAACACCACGTCTGCTCCAATTCATCTAAGATTTCTCGAAGAGCAAGTGGAAAGTTATTCTGTGGACATTTGTGTTGATCACTGCCATTGATATAGATCTAATCAAACGACCCATATCGTTGGCGGGATGGTTTGGGTTATACCCCACCCAAACCCTCCCTGCATCAATCATTTTGACTCTCATTTTCTTCCAGAGCTGCTCCATGTGACACCAAGGGTTATTGTTTGGGTTTTGTTGTTCCAATGCACTCAGAAGGTTTCTCATCTGGTTCTCTTACTTCAACATGCACCCGAGCTCATTGTATTCTCGTTCTTATCATGTAAGAAAACTACAGTTACCAACACGTCTATAATCATTTTGAATATTGTTCATTTCTTGTGTTGTACTCATGCCTTCATTAAATTCGATTTTTCTTTGGTGGGACAGGTGGATAAGAAGTATGATTTCTGCCCATTACTGCACTGGGGTTCATCACAACTCACTACAATAGCCCTGTTGAAGTACCTTGAAACCTTAAGGGTTTTTCTTTTTTACCTTCCTAGTTATCTACTCTATAGTCTCAACGACCATTAGGTAAGAGATTAAAATAATGTTTCCATTTTTTATTTAGTTATCATTGAGATTTCACATCCTCTCTCAGAAATAAATGGTATTATATCTTTCACTACATGGTACAACAGTCCGAGAGGCACCCAAACTCAGACTCTCGAGGACCCCAACTCTCTTTTTCCTAGACTCATTGTAGAATTTTCTTTCTAAGTACTTGCTCCATTTCTCGAGTCCCTTTTGAACCGACTCCTTTTGGCTTGTTTTAGTGGTCTTTGGCACCATCTGCATATGAATTAGGAATTTTCACTAGATAAGTGGGTTTGGCTTACCCTGACCCCCTCACCATTCGCTTACAAGCTATCTTTTTCTCTTGAAAGATGTATGAGTATTCTTCTCGGTTGTAATCTGGTAATAACTCACACTAGTTGTACTTAACCCCCGACTGAGGAACTTTCCTAGGGTTTAAATTTTTACATTCAATTTACCATATAAGTTTTTTGCGGTGTGCGAACGACTATTCATGAGTTAGATTCTATTATATTTTAAAATGCGTTAATTTTCCATGTATTGTAGATGACATTTTCCAGGGGGATAGTAATACAACGAGTCATACAAGAATTTTCCTATAATATTGTATCTTTTGGATTTTTGAAGAAACTTGGTACTGAATTTGAGTACCTGTTTGTAATTACCATTTTCCATTTTTTTTCTAAATGGTAGCATTTAATTCGCATGGTTGTATTTTGTATTATCTTATTTCACACTGGGTTTAGTACTTGTTATGTTTTTTGTTTATATGTTGACATTAGTACTTATCTATCTATTTGTTGGATTCCAGTTTTTAATTGCAATTTACAAATTCTTTCTGGGTTCAGATGTCCCTTCTTTTATTAAAATTTTGTACCCTTACTAGCTCTAGACTATTCGACTTGGTTTCCTCCCTCTAGGTAGAACTCACCAGGGTCAACAAACAAGCACACACTTCCATGTGCAGAGCTCAATTCCATTTAATTGAGCTTAATTTAACTAATTTAGGGATATTTCACTCTACCTTAATGTGTATTACTAGTTTTAGAGTTTAATAAGTTTTCCTATAACATTGCATCTTCTACTCCATATAATAACTTTAATTTCTTTGACTTGTGTTATATATTATCTTTTTCATACAACACATTCTTGCAATGATTAGTAGAAATTAATACGATTTCATATTAAGATAATATTGATGCGATCTTGTTCAGTCCAGCAAGGGTAATTCTTATTATTTCCTTGATTTAATCCAGAGAGTTTTCTTGAACCACAATGACTTTTATCGATTTTACTCATAAGAATCTGGGCTTTCTGGTGATTTGTATAATATAATTTTCAAGTTTTCTAGCGATTTTTACAATAGAATATCTAGATCTTGTATCAATACTTTCACGTACATACAGAATGATATCCTTACAAATCAATTCAATACACTAAGATGCATTATAGAGTAGTATCTACTCACAATAGCAAGTACTTGAAAACATAGAATAATATATAATAATCAATGTACATTATTTACTTGAATAACTCTATCAAGTGGATTTCTTGCATAAATTAAATACATATATGTTTTAACCTCTTTTGTTGAAGAATATTTGTCATGTCTCCCAATATCACACAATTTTTTTATTTTTTATTTTTTATTTTTTATTTATTTTTTTCAGATAAAATTGCTAAGCTCTATCTGCAGAAGATTTGTTTTATTAGAACACCTTTCTGCACGCATATATTGTTCATACATTAATATAATACTTGTGCAAATCGTATAGTATGCTAATTCAATATTAATCATAACCTTTGCACTTTTCCCAACTTCAAACTAAATGATAACACCTATACCTCAACAAGTGTGTCATTCAATCTATATAATATTAAGGTTATTCGAGTCAATCTTGTAGTACTACGATGAATGTATACACCCATGAATAAATTGTAACTCGGTTGCTCAGCTTTTCGTCCTGGTATTAGGATATAGCAATTATGATGATATTGCATATTGATAGGGTTTCATATTAATTTTTAATGCCACGTCGATGGACCTTCTCGTCATTGGTTTTAGGGTAAACAATTTATTTGGTTATAAAATTCGATGGCGTGGTTATGAACCGCCATGGCATGCGTCCTTGCTCGTTCTCCTGTCAATATCATTTGTAATGGTTCCGCTTTCCACAGAGATTTTCATTTATCACTATCACGGTGCTTTGACTGTGGATTTAACTTTACTCCAGAGTCATTAAAGGGACCGAGCCCTTGTGGTACGCTCGTATAAATTCTGGATACGAAATTTATGTTATGAAAATCGTTTAATATTTTTATCTTGGTACACCGTCATTTCTGTTGGCGCTCTGTGGAGGTACTTACCTCGGTGACTTTGTTTTATCAGGATGTCCATCGTGCTACACGTGGACGGCTGAGAACCTGAGCTAGTTAGAGTTTATCGTGATTATAAACTCGAGCTATTTTTTCTATGGCTTTCATTTGCTACAATGAGCAATTCTGCTCAGAGAAAGCCGAGATTGCTGGAGCGTAATGGCGTTCCCTCACACCAGTATGCAACCCCCGTTTCATGATCAGGAGGTTTAACCGGTAAGTGAATGAATCATACTCATTTTTCTTCATGTTCATGGTTAAATTCATCTCTGGTTTGGAAGAAATGGTTTATAATCTCATCCGAATTTTGAACAGTAGGTGGTTTATCCTCCTTATTTGAGTTCGTGTTTACCTGAAGGATTTCTATCCGACTTGCTTCAATGTTTAGGGTTAATGCGTTCCACCCAGACCAGCGCTTATCATTTTATTTCTCAGTCGTTCTTCACAACGATTTACTCCTGCGAGGTGGTGAGATTCCTCTCACTCCAAAATGGGGAATTTTTTTTGTCGTTTTTGGATTTTATATTCAGCCTGGTTTTATTATAGTTTCTCCCGTCAACGAGATTTAACTCGACGTGGGTATTATATGCAGAGGTTCTGGGTTTGTGCCCGTGTTATTCTCTGGCATCGAAATTACAGTCATTCCGGAGGTAATTTTCTGATGCAACTTTTATTTTCTTGAATGGTTATGCATTTACTCGACCTATACTCTCATTAATTTTCTTTCGTCTTCTTCAGGAGTTTCGTAGAAGAAATCGGTCATTCCTATGGGTGAGTAGATTCTTCGGTTGTTATCGAAATCTCATACCATGTCACTGGTTAACATTTTTTTTTCATAGAGATTAACTTGTTTCCGAATTGTTGTGGCAGGTACGCTCCTACCTCACGCAAAATTTCTTCGAGGGTCTCCTACCCATTCTTACGCTCCAAGTCTTATAACCCTTTTTATTTTCCCATGGCACAGGTCGGCGCCTACCTCTTGTCGGAATTCATGTTTGCCTTCGTTGTCTGTTCGGATAAATCCATAGATTTCTCATTAAAATTGTTACCGTCTATTTCTGGTTTAGGGCCGAACTCATTTCTTTATGGCGCTGAACAATTTCCTGGAAATCGATTTTGTAATAACCTATTATACTGTGCGAGCCTGTTTTTCTAATATCTGGCTTCAGTGTTTGATATGTCGGTAGATGTAAATTTTCTCTAAAGTTCTTAGTTCCATGGCTACGTTTCGCTTAACCACTGAGTTACTAACTGGTGATAGAGAAAGAAATACAATTTCTCACGCTATTTATGCTTCTCGTTCTTCCGCATGGAATTTATATCACCACACATGAATTTTACTTGTTATCGAAAATTTTTGTTTTTATAATAGGAATGTTTGAACAGTATAGGTGAATTTTCCCCAATTACACAGAAGTTATATTTCTAACAATGGCGTATATATATATATATATATATATATATATATATATATATATATATATATATATAGGTCCGAGATCTCTCGGTTCACAAGATTTACATTTATGTATCAGTGATCATATATAATGTCGTCTTCTCTTCCATATGTATATCGTTGGACTACACGGCAAAACCTTTAGTTCGTCTAACAAATAAGGTGTATATAAATATTCGTAGCTATGTTCTAGATTTGGTGCAGAGGTATGGGATTATAAAGTTGTACATGCTCGTTTTACATTGCAGTCGTAATATAGACTTCTATGCATACCTTTGCTATCTGGTTATATATTATTCCTCTGTCAGGTAATACAGATCTGGGATTTGCTTAATTCGTTATATCTCTACTTCAGCTGAGTTTGTATAAAACAAGGAATCTGTTTATAAAATTTTATTTCTCTTTTTGTCGACTATCGTAGCTGATGGTTAATAGATAGTCCTATTTTAGGGTCTTAGAGGTATATTAATTCTATCTTGTGTTCCGACATTGGAGGATGTTATTTACTGCTCATATGATTGCATTATGGTATACTATTGAACTCTCATGGTTAACAGAAGCTTATTAATTCACAAAAATTTAATTGTGAAGTATTTTAACCCTCAAATTTATTTCACATACTGACTAGATATTTGGGAAAATTCCTTCTCATTTTTTTTTCTTGAGTCCTTATCACTAGACAAGGTCAAGAGAGATAAATTTTCTGAGTCTGTACATGTATGTAATAACCTTCAAGTTTCAGAGAAAAATAGAATGAACTATAATTAGTTCCATCACACTCACATATTCAACTATTAAATTTTCCTTATAAACTCCATCAATTTATTTGGAGTAGTCTAGGGTTAACTGATCTGTAGAGGAATATGTATCCACAGATTTAAACCAGCCTTGGTTTAGAAATTCTGTTGGATTCTACTCTACAGATTCTGATTCTACAACTATTCAGAATTAAGAAGGTGAATTCCTGAGGATTAATTCTGTTAAATGTAGTATTTAAAATACTACTAATATCAAATCAACTTTTATATGTAGCCAATTCATCCTATTAAGAAGTAAACACATCAATAGTTTAAAAACATACCAATCATGCAGTCAACCAACCTCCCAACCTTAGAGTCCTTCTTCTCTCCCAGAACTCACCCCCGAGCTGAGATCATCTCCTAGAACAGATCAACCTCTAATCTGTTTAGGATTAGCTTATTTAAGCTATTTTTCCCCAAAGCCTGTTTCTAATTCTGTGTCCAGAATATCAGGATGCTTTTCTTCCTGTTTGCCTAGGCTTCCCATTTTAGGGACTCTTTAAAGCTGTTTTATGCTTTTCCTCGGCCTTTCCAGCTTTTTACCTCTTCCCAACTACTTTCCTCATCATTGGGGAATTTTCAGATTTTTCCTCAAAATCTACTTTAGAATTAATTTCTTTCAAGGATTTTTGAAAGATTGTGGGGAATATTTGCTTGTCCATCCTCATGGATTTAGCAAGTGATCTCAAAATCTCATTTTGGTCAATCTGCACAAAATCATTTTATTCATTTCCTCAACTTAAATATTAATTTACATTCACAATTTATTTATCCTTTGGGGTCCACTCCCCTTAGGATTAAATTTCGATGGTATAACTTTGAAATTCCAACACATAAATTGGGGGTGTTACAATATTTCACCGCCCAACCTCGAGACACTAGCTATGACATCCAGTCTCTCCCCCGAACTCTTCTTCTCCAAACTGGAGCAATAAACTAGTCTAAGCATAAACTGGAGTAATAAACTAGTCTGAGCATCAAGACCCCAATTCCATCTTAGACATTCACCCTTCCAGAGTTAGATTTTGAAATCTCCATTGGTTCATTGCCCCCGACTGAGGAGTTTCCCTCGCCAACCCAAGCTTCAATGGATTTTCTTGCTCTTCTTCTCTCGCTTCTTGATTCTTCAATAAAGGATTACATAGATTACATAACCTGTAGTAAGTCTCTAAAAGGTTTATTTAACTAACTTCTTTTGAAAGTCAAAAGTTTAGATTCCAAGTTAATTGTAAAAGTGAAAAGTAAAACAATAACTTGCTTAACATAGTAATTCTTCAAGACACTATAGAATGAGCCTCTAAGGTTAATAATGAAAACTAAAATACATGATTTGTTTAATTTTAATTTGTATTAAAATTTCATTATTTATATGTTTGGTTGTTAGTAAAATAAAATATAACCTTATCATGTAACATTATATACCTATAAAATGATGAAGATGATGACTAATTCTCATATGCACAATATTTTTTTGTCATCACCCTACATTGAAAGTGTTTCCAATGATGACTTCATGCATGAAAATAGGTTCTTGCAATTTCTAGCCTCACCGATACTTGCAGGTTCTATGCAACAATTGCAACGATTTGTATAGCTCCTCCACACACTACACATATCCCTACCCTGGCAACTTTTCTATCACTTTCATGCAGGGATTATAAAAATGGTGGTTGCACAAAGAAATTAATTTGGCTTACTAATATTTTTCTTTGGCATTGGCGGCGCAAATTACCCACATCAAAATAGTGAATACGCTCACCTTAAATTCAAGTGCTCGATAGACAACAAACTACACGGGGCTTTACAAACAATGAAAATGGGGTCATTGTAAATTCGAGAGCTCGATGATAAGCCTAAACAAAAAAAAAGGTTTTGCGTGGTCGAGGGATAGCATGAACAACTAGAAAAGGCAATAGCGTTTGAGCTCAAAAGCTTCTCTAACTCAAACCAAAGAAAATCAATTCTCGTACTTTTGCAAAGAGTGTTTAGAGTAATTTATAGAAAGTATACATCCAAGGCAAACTAATGAAGGTGTTGCAAATAATTTGACAAAGATTAAAATTGAAACCAAATAATTTGAAATTTCAATCTAACATTAAAAGAAAAAAACTCATAAAAAGAATTGTATATCAATCAACAATTTATCATTTTGATGGAGTTTTCTAAAAGTTTGCAGAGCTCTCCACATCACTTGTATCATTGAAGCTGCTCTTATACTCTGAAAATAATGAGAAATGTTCTCACTCAACTCTCTCTCTCTCAAGAGGAAGAGGAGAGAAAAAAGCTTTAAATAAGTTTGTGTCTTAAACTAATTTAGTTTAGGATCACTTATATCATTTTCAAGTGTCTATTTATATTTAATGCATTTCTAACAATACTTCTAACTAATTTCCTAATTTAATTTCTAAAGAAAGATGTTTCTTATTATAACTAATATATATCTATAACTCTAAATAATTAATTAAATATTAAAAAAAAGTCTAAATAATTAAATATTAATTTACACAACATATATCTAACAATACAATTTGAGTAGTTCTAATAGTTAAGAGCATATTTTTATAGTGACCTTAAAATTAAATAATAGTTATATATAACAATTTTTGAATTAAATTAAAAAATAAAAAATAAATATTTTATAAGCTAACTAATTATATTAAAATTATTTAATCTTAATTCCAAAATAAATAGCCATAATAAAATATAAAATTGTTTATATTCATGATTGTTTTAACCATTAAATGGCTACATTTCCCTAATATTGTTTTGGCATCACCCTACATTGAAAGTGTTTCCAATGACGGATAAAGATGTGAAGATATACTTACAATTAAATCTGAATTGCCATGTTCCAATTGAAAGTGTTTCCAATGACGGATAAAGATATATCTCTTCATTTTGTGTATACTTTATCTCTTCAGGTTCCATTTTGTGTATACTTATATCTCTTCATATTGCACCTTTGCCTTTTCAACCGTGGAAGTCAGTTTGACACGCGAGATGTAACAAATGGTCTCAAAGCATTAAGTCAAACATCCCAAGCCCGTCACACAATATCATTCCTCCCTGTGTGCACTCATTCAACCCACAAAATGCTCTCCCGTCTGCCCTACGAACAAAGGATCTGTCAATGGTCCACGTTACAATTAATTTGAATTCAATTCAATATGCAGATCGATTGACCATCTCACATCTAAAAAAAGCGCGTCTGCTTCCGCTGCTCGCCCTGTCCGTCTTGTATTTATATTTATAGAACAGATGATCTCTCAATGTGACGAAGAGTAATGTTTTGTATGCATCCACCAAATATTTGATCTGCATCCGCGAAATAACTTTTTCATAACTCTCACTACCGACCATCAATCATCTAACCGAACCGATCAATCAACCGAAGATTCATTTATTAAAACGATGATGCCATTCCCCTAGAAAATGCTAAATGATGCGTTTGTTATTCTGGTTGCCCTGCTTATGTGGACGTTGTCGTTTAAAGTAGGCCCCTTGTGTTTGCTGCTGGAACTCAACCCACCCAACACGTTCCAACTCCTCCAGCACCTCATCACAACCTTACTCGTGCTTGCTGACCTTCCAGCCCCGTACTCGTGCTTGCTGACCTTCCAATTCCTTCACACCATCGTAACGTCCATTATTCCGTTGAGGCGTCAGCAGCAGCAGAACTTTCTACGTGCCCTCCAGCAGCACCTCAGTGCCCAAAACATGCACTGCAAAATCAAAGGAGGAGGAGCAAGTGAAGGCTAACGGCAAGGCGCAGTTACTGGTGCTTGCTGATCCTAAACCCATTCCCCATCTTCCAAATCCTTCACACCAACGTAACGTTCATTCCTCCGTTGGGGTGTCAGCAGCAGGGGAACTTTCTATGTGCAGTCCTGCTGCACCTCAATGCCCACACAATGCTCCAACTCCTGGATGTTGCACTGCAAATTCAAAGGAGGCTAACGGCAAGGCTGACTTACTTAGGAGTTATGGGGGCTCCATTAATGCTGGAAAGCACGCGTCAGCACATCATATTTACATCGCAGTCGAAGGAGGCAGGTTTCAAGATTCACTAGCTGCTCACACTCAATCCTTTAAATGTACAAGGAAATTAATTGGCTCATGAACGAAACACAGTTTCTAACACCACAGAGATTCCCTCACTCTATGCATACATATAGATGTTGGCTCATCCCGTATTTCTTTCTTTCGATCAGGTAGAGTATTGTTATAATAAATATCATTGCTTGTATATCCATTGATCGTTTCATAGAATTAATAAAAATTGTATGAACTCTTTTAGCAACGCATAATTTATATTCCTGCTTTTGTTAATGGATCACTTTGAGGTGATTGTACCGGGGCACATAATCACAACTCTTGACTTGTCATTGCTAGTCATCTAGGCAGTCACCATCATATGGCTGTCATCACCTTAGTGAAAAGTGCTACGTATACATGTTTTAAAGGTCTATCGAGAAGAGAGTTGCGAGGGAAATTTAATGTATAGTGATACCCGAAGATAAAGTTGTGTTCAACTTTTTAGAAGAGTTCTTAGTGGCTTTGGTCGATGTGAATGGAGTCTAATAATACAGATAGTGTAAATGTCATTAATTATGTACTAGTAGAGATAGTTTAAAGTTTGTGATTGAATTATGTAATGTTATATAAACAAAGAATTCATATATTTGATTTACAAAATAAAATACACATGTTTTTTTATGAGTTGTAAAAAAACTAAGATTTCCACTAATATATATATCACAATTTTAATAACTCATGTGAATATGGAAAATTTTGTTAATCAATTATACTTTGTAATGTACCTCTATCAACACTAATTTTTTTTTTTTTTTTTTTTTTTCAGGGCATTAATATCTTATTGACAAGGATGTATTTCCAAAACTTATGTCTCAAATAGGGCCATAACCTTTATATTGAGGTATAATGGACTTACCCAATTATATACTTGGTTTTGGCATATGCTATACATGCATATAATATGATATATGATATAATGTCCCCATATGATAACGATCGATCGTTTCCATCTAATTAATATATAAGCAGATGATATATATATATATTTCTTATATATATATATATATATATATATATATATATATATATATATATATATATATATATATATGTCTATAACTGCTCCTCGTATATCATGTACTAACCATAAAAGTGTATATGCTAACCATAACAGTGACGAACATTTTGGTATGGCCCTCTGACCAAGTTATATAAACGTAAGGCCTAATGAAATTGAAACGTTTGTACATAATGATCACACAATCTCGGACAACATATTACACAAATATATTTTCATTTAAGACCCTAAGGGTTTGCATTTAATTCGGTCTGAACTCTGGTCTCATTTTCGAGGTTCATCATTTCGTTTAGCGTACGTTGGTATGGCCAGACCTTGGCGTTTAAAGTCTGGAGTACAACTTTAATAAAGGTGATGCCACATCGGCTTTGGTTCACATGTTTATACGTTTGAACGATACGCCATTCCCACCCAGCGTTTTCGAGACTGTGACCTATTAAATTGTTCAGCAGTACGCTACCTACTCGGGTTGACAGCTATGGAGAACGTATATTCAGAATTTAATTATTTCAGTTCAGCCGAGTTTGTCGATCCCCATGACCGTCGTTGTGATGACGACAAGTGTAGGGCTTGGCATTTTAGGGTTTGTGGATTATGGTTCCAGTGGTTCTTTAATACCTACCTTGCATAACTCTGTTCTTTTCTCTCTCTCCGAACGAACGATGCGGCCATCCCTCGGCTTGGCAAATTTGATGCAGGAGTGTAGTTTCTGAGAGAGATTCCTTCGTTCTATTCTCCCCACGCCGTCACTCGGCCTGTTGAGGTCGTTTTCTCCATAGTCTATGGAAACTCTGAAATTGTGGGTACTTCTGGCTTCAACGCAGGTAACTTGTTTGTTCGGGGTTCGTATTTAGTTCGATAGTCATTTTACAGAAATCATTTTACTATTACGAAATCTTTTCAATCTTTTCCTCAGGCGTTTGTTCCAGCGTTTATGAAATTTTAAGAGTATAACAATTTCGTTTATAGTGAACTAAGATTTCTCCGGTACGTGGTATAACCCTGGTTACTGAGAGCGTCTTGCGGAAGAGCTTTTTCTCCGAAATCTCTCGGCGTTCAGATAATACCCTTGAGGATTGATTTTTCATTCCTTCATCTCTGGTTACGTATCCTTTATTGTATGTTAATGGCTGTAGTCTTTAATTTGGGGAACGACTTTAACGTTTGTTGGTTTCTGATTAATGATGCCTGAACCTTGACATCTTTTCCCATTTTCTTGAATTGATATACGCACTTGCCTCTTACCGCCATCACATTTTCACGGATTTATAATACATCTTCTCCGGTATGTGCAGGTACGAATTCGTACTTACCGAGGTGAAGTATTTCATCTGTTCACTTCGCTCCCCGTGTATATCCTAGCCACAGCTACGCGGATTTCTCGCACAGGTTGCTTCATGTACTAATTTAAAACTTCTACTTATATTTACAGGTCGGTATTCGTGGCATTCTCCTAACTCAGATAGCCTCCAGATAAAATGCTTGATGGCAGGAATTCGGTTCCCGAATTTTTCGTGATGGAACGATGCCCTCATTACTTGCTATAGACTTCTGGTTTTGTCAATATCAGACATATAATGGATAAAATTTTGTTTCTAATCCTCATTGAGAACGGTGTTTATCACCGGCGACAGTCATCTCTGAGTTTTAAGTTCTGTTGTGGTTAATGATGATTTTATTCGGCATTTATGCCGAGACACGTTATGCTTTTGATGCTACTCTTTGGTCATGGAAACGTTGAGCATATATTCTGGATTGATATATATATATATATATATATATATATATATATATTGCATATTCTGATTAATTTGATTTGAATTAGTTCTCCGCTTAATATAGCTATTTTGTTGTGATACCAAAGGACAGTGATTGACTGTGTTAAAAGCCTTCGATTATTCATCATGTCCATTTTCGACTTCTTCTATACCCATAATGTTCACCTCTATTGGGATTATATATCGAAGGTTTCAATATTTCCAGCCTTACTATAGGAAAGCATGTGAATATCCTGTAGAGTTAGTACATCTAATTTCTTCTGTAGGCTTCTATTTGTTATCTCCCGCATTTAAAAATAGCTAATGTCTGTCAAGTCTCTTTTTATATCTACTTAGTTATTACACTGTCCACTTCTGTATGGTTAACATTAACTAATCACAGGCGGCAAGAATAATACATTAAAATTTATGGGCAGCTAGCTATGACTCTCCTATAATGAAACCCCATTTCTAAGTTTCTTATATGAGTATTGTTAATCCTCCATTCATATTTATAACCAGAATTTCAGGTGACAGTTGTCTACCTCATAGGGTTGTGATTGCTGTCCTATAACACATGTATGAAATATATTTCTGTTCTGGTTAAGTTTCCACTTGATGCAACTACTGATTTAATAAAAGAAGATTCAGAGTACTTTTTTATGTTGCCAATACTCTTTCATGTATTTACAGAAATATTTCCTTACTCATTACATGTTCTATTTTTAAATGCATCCATGATACAATTGACTGGATTTGTCTCCAATGGAGAATCTGTTTCAGGATATCTCAACATCCCTAAATTGTACAGGCGGGAATATTTTTATAATTTTTTTTTTTAAGACCTAAATTATTTCATTTCAGCAACTGCTTAAATTTTCACTTGAGTCCCTTTTGGGAATTTTCTTTGTACAGTATCTCTAGATTTAGACCCAGGTGGGGTTTAGACATTCTGGTGGATAATGTTTCTAGCTATTGTTCTTACTACCATACAGAGGGTAGAAGATTGTCTTGTGCTATCAACTTCTGTTAAAAGTAAGAACACCACAGACTTCAACCCTTGCCCTTTCTCTGTCCTTAGGGCTGAATGGTTCATTTCTTACTCTTCCTCTCTTCTTCTTTTTTGAATCAGATTAAAGTTACAGATAAAATTTTTCTTAATATAATTTCTCTTACTCATACTAGAGACTGATAGACCAGAATTTCCTACAGTTGAATTTCTTGTCTACAATTACACAGAACCTTGAAGGTGAATTCATGATAACCAATTCTGTGGAAGAAAACATTTAAACTTCTAATACATAAGTATTTAATTATATGTAGCCAATTCATACTGCAAGAAATAAAATCCCTGGGTGTTTTAAATACATACCACTCATGCAGTAGACCAACCTCCCAACTGTAGAGTTCCTTTTTCTCCCAGAACTCACCCCCGAGCTGAGACCACCTCCACAATAGATCAACCCCTGATCTGTTTAGGAGTAGCTTATTTAAGCTAATAGTTCCCCAAAGCCTGTTTTTAATTCTGTGTCTAGAATAGCAGGATTTTTTTCTTCTTGTTTGCCTAGGCTTCCCATTTTTGGGATTCTTTAAAGATGTTTTATGCTTTCCCTCAACTTTTCCAGCTTTTTTCCTCTTCCCAACTACTTTCCTCATAATTGGGGAAATTTAGATTCTTCCTCAAAATCTAAATTAGAAATAATTCCTTTCAAGGATTTTTGAAGAATTGTGGGGAATAGTTGCCTTATCCATCCTCATGGATTTAACAAGTGATCTCAAAATCTCATTTTTGGTCAATATGCACACCAGTATTTTATTCATTCCCTCAAATTAAATATTAAATTACATTCACAATTCATTTATCCTTTGGGGTCCACTCCCCTTAGGATTAAAGTTCAAATGTCTAACTTTGAAATTCCAACACATAAATTGGGGTGTTACATATTCCCCCTCTGAAAATAAACACTGTCCTCGGTGTTGTTATTTAACTACTAGAGTTCATTTTTCAAACAAAAACGGATATCTTTCCATCATTTCAGCTTCTCTTTCCGAGGTAGCTTCTTCAGCAGTAAAGTGCTTCCACTGCACCTTTACTCTTGCTATTGTTCTGCTTCTCAATTCAATTTCTTCCCCCTCCAATATTTGAAGCTGTCCTGGCAGAAACTCCCCTTCTGGTTCCACCTGTACAACATTCCAATCAACTATGTGAGAAGCATCATGCACATATCTTTTTAATAATGAAACATGAAATACATCATGAACTCTAACATGGGGTGGTAAGGCCAGCTTGTAAGCCACTGGTCCCACCCTTTCTAATACTTCAAAAGGACCACAATATCTAGGAGCCAATTTCGCACAACTTCCAGCATAAAGTGTGCTCTTTTTGGGTTTAATACGCAAATACACATGATCTCCCACTTTGAATTCTCGGTGCACTCGTTTCTTATCAGCATAGCTTTTCTGGCGATCTTGTGCTGTCTTGATGTTTCTTTGTATCTGTTTAACAATTCTTTCCATCTCTTGTAAGGCATCGGGTCCCAACATTAGTTTATCCTCTGGTTGACTCCAGCTCAAAGGAGTACGACACTTTATTCCATAAAGTGCCTCAAACGGACTCATTTTGATAGAAGATTGGTAGCTGTTATTATAGGAAAATTCAGCTAAATGCAAATAATCTTCCCACTTTGATGGTCTATCCATCACATACAGTCTCAGCATATCCTCCAAAATTTGATTAGTCCTCTCTGTTTGCCCATCGGTATGAGGGTGATAGGCAGTACTAAAATTCAACTTAGTACCCATCCCTCCAAACAATCCTTTCCAAAAGGCTGCGGTAAACTTAGCAGCCCGGTCTAAAACAATAACTTTTTGAACCCCATGTAACCTTACTATTCCTCTTAAAAACACTTCTGCTACCTGGGCTATCCCAAAAGTAGACTTAACAGGTATAAAGTGGGAAACTTTTGTTAGAGTGTCTACTACTACCATTACAAAATCATGCTAATATTTGGTTTTGGGTAACCCTATTATAAAGTCCATGGAAACTGTGTCCCATTTCCATTCTGCAATTGGCAAAGGGTTTAAAAGACCTGCGGGATGTTGGTGCTCAACTTTGACTAGTTGACATTCCATGCACCTACTTAAATATTCTGCCACATCTCTCTTCATTCCTGGCCAGAACAACTTCTTTTTCAGGGCTGTTATCATTTTCTGATATCTTGGATGTCCTGCATATGGCTGTTTGTGATATTCATCCAAAATTTCTCTTTTTAAGGACTCTACATTGGGAATATACAACCTGTTTTTATAATAGAGCAGCCCTTTTTGGTTTTGAGTGAAATCAGTTTTCTCCCTTTTCCGTAGTTTCACCAAGAGTGTTTCATAGTTTGGATCTTGATTTGCTTCTTTTCTCACCAACTCTTCTACTTCGATCTGGGCACTACTTCCAAGGCTGTTTATATTCTGACAAGCATTCTTGCTTAATGCATCAGCAACTTTATTTTATTTTCCCTTGATATGTTTTATGTCCATATCAAATTCACTTAAAAGGGACAGCCATCTGGCTTGCCTTACATTCAGATCAGTTTGGGAAAATAATTATTTGAGACTAATGTGATCAGTCATCAAGGTAAACTTTTTCCCAAGAAGATAGTGCTGCCACATTTTCAAAGCATGGATAACAGCTGCTAATTCCAAATCATAGGCACTATAATTCTGTTCATGTATTTTCAGTTTCCGAGATTCATAGGCAATAACTGAGTTTTCCTGCAACAGGACTCCTCCCAACCCCTCTCTGCAAGCATCTGTACATACAAAAAATTCTTTATCAGGATCTGCAATCTTTAGTATAGGGGTTGAGGTAAGTTTTTGTTTTAATTGCTCAAAACTGATTTGACATTTTTCAGTCCACACGAACTTGACACCCTTTCTTTGCAATGAAGTGATGGGATGTGCTATAGCAGAAAATCTCTCCACAAATCTGCGATAATAGCCTGCAATCCCCATGAATGACCTTACTGCTGAAACATCAGTTGGGACTGGCCATTCTTTAATGGATTTTATCTTTTCAGGGTCAACTGCAAGGCCTTTTTCAGAAATAATATGACCCAGATATTGAATTTTATCTTTATAAAATTCACATTTGCTGAACTTGGCATATAACTGGTTTTCTTTTAGAGTCTGCAACACTATTCTCAAGTGTTCTTTATGTTCATCCTCATTTTTGGAGTAGACTAAAATATCATCTATGAACACAAGAACAAATTTATCCAAATACTTATTTAACACATTGTTCATCAGACACATGAATGTGGCAGGGGCATTTGTCAATCCAAAAGGTAAGACTACAAATTCATAGTGTCCATACTGGGTTCAAAAAGCTGTTTTGCTGATGTCTTCTTCCTTGATTCTGAGCTGGTGATACCCAGTTCTTAAGTCAATCTTCGAAAAGACTGAGGCCCCTCTCACCTGATCAAAAAGATCATCGATTCTAGGGAGAGGATATCTATTCTTAATGGTCAACTTGTTTAGTTGGCGATGATCAATGCACATCCTAAAAGTTCCATCTTTCTTTTTCACAAATAAGACCGGTGCTCCCCAAGGAGACACACTTGGTCTAATGTAACCTTTATCTAGTAATTCTTGCAATTGCATTTTCAGTTCCATAAGTTCAGGAGGACTCATTCGATAGGGGGCTCGGGAAACAGGTGTTGCTCCTGGCACCAGATCTATGGTAAAGTCAATTTCTCTTTGGGGGGGGAGATGAGGAATCTCATCTGGAAAGACTTCTTTAAATTCCCTTACCACCGGTAATTCATTCAGCAGATCTTCTCTAGTTTTCTGTTCTACTTCCTCCACATGTACTGCATAAACTTGGTATCCCTTTCTAGCTGTTCGTTTTAATTGTAGGGCTGATATTTGTCTTACTGAAATGGATTTTGGTTTTCCTTTTAGAGTAAAAGGTTTCCCTTCTTCATCCACACAATGCAGGGTTTTATCCCAGCAGTTCATCAGGGCTTTCGTCTTTTCTAGCCAATCCATTCCTATCAGCAAGTTATAGGATCCTAACGGCAGTATGTTCAGATTTACTTCTGTTGGAAAACCATTTAATTGGATTGCTATTTTGGGAAATTTATGTGTTACTTTTCTCTTAGTCCCAGTGGCCAGCTGTACCAACCATGATTCCTGAAATTTTTCAGGTTTAATTTTACATTTTTCTACAATTCCAGGACTAATGTAACTCAAAGAAGCACCCGGATCAATCAAAACAGTAACAGGTAGGTCAGAAATCTTACCCTCCATTTCCACCATGGTTGCTTGATGTTCTGCTTGCCGATTTTCCAAGGCTGCACTGATAGTTGGTATATTTCTGGCTATGTCATTTACTGTTGTCGCTTCTCGCTCTCTGCTGATCATATGAATGTTTCGATGAGGACAGTCCCTCAAAAGATGGGTTTCTCCACAGCCCCAACATTTCAAGGGTTCCTTCATTCTGACTGTCCCTTCCTTTTTATTGTCCCCATCTACTTGTTTTGAAGCCACTTGGGATTGAACAGTTTGGCTTTCTTTGGGTTTATTAAACTTTTTCCGCTGATGATCTCTGCCAAAATTCTTTAAATATGCTGGTTTTTGTCTTTTCCCCTTGAACTCACCCTTGTTCAACCTTTCCTTTAAACTGCTGATAGCATAATCTTGCTTTTCTAACAGCTTCGTCCATTGTCTTTGGGTTGTCAAACTCAATTTTCTCTTTGTATACAGTAGGCAAACAATTCAGCAACCTTTGGACCTTTGCCTTCTCTTCCCTAATATAAGGGACATATCTCAATAAATTTGTAAACTTAGTGACAAACTCATCGATAGTGAGCTCTCCTAGTCTAAGTTCGTGGAATTCTTTTGCTTTATCATCATAATAACGCTCATTCAAATAACGATTTTTGAACTTAACCTGGAAATCTTCCCAAGTAACTGTCTTTTCATCAATGGCATGCACCATTTTTGTCTCCTCCCATCACAAGGTAGCTTTACCTTGTAGCTGGTAAAAAGCTAATCTGGCCTTCAGATTGCTCTCATATTCATAAACTTGGAAATACTTAATCATGTTCAGCAACCAGGCTTCAGCATCTTCCTCCTTCTCCCCATCATAGGAGGGAGGTTTGATCTTTCGGAATTCCCCTTGTAATTATCTTTTCTGTTTATATTGATGTCTAGCAGCATCATCATCATCAGACTCATCCATCTTCCTCTTTCCGGAACCTTCGCCTTCTTGGCTGTTCCGGGAAGTTAGTTCTCTGATGAACTTTTCCTGCTCCTTACTGGCTGATGACAACATGTCATTCTGGCTTCTTAGTTCAGCCAATTCTCGTTGCAACCTGTGAAACATAGCCATTACCAGGGCATTGGGATCTGGTGTACCAAACTCATCACGCAGATCCACATAAATTTCTCCACCTTCCGCCATTTCCGCACCACTGTACACACTCATAGCACAGATCAGCAAGAATATAAAAAGAAAATTTTCCAATTATTCATTTATACAACAACACTCAGCAACAGTGAGCACAATAAAAACAACCCAATTTTATAACTTGGGCTCCGATACCATTTGTAATATACCTCTATCAGCACTAAATTTTTTTTTTTCTTCAGGGCATTAATATCTTATTGACAAGGATGTATTTCCAAAACTTATGTCTCAAATAGGGCCATAACCTTTATATTGAGGTATAATGGACTTACCCAATTATATACTTGGTTTTGGCATATGCTATACATGCATATAATATGATATATGATATAATGTCCCCATATGATAACGATTGTTTCCATCTAATTAATATATAAGCAGATGATATATATATATTTCTTATATATATATGTCTATAACTACTCCTCGTATATCATGTACTAACCATAAAAGTGTATATGCTAACCATAACAGTGACGAACATTTTGGTATGGCCCTCTGACCAAGTTATATAAATGTAAGGCCTAATGAAATTGAAAAGTTTGTACACAATGATCACACAATCTCGAACAACATATTACACAGATATATTTTCATTTAAGACCCTAGGGGTTTGCATTTATTTCGGTCTGAACTCTGGTCTCATTTTCGAGGTTCATCATTTCGTTTAGCGTACGTTGGTATGGCCAGACCTTGGCGTTTAAAGTCTGGAGTACAACTTTAATAAAGGTGATGCCACATCGGCTTTGGTTCACATGTTTATACGTTTGAACGATACGCCATTACCACCCAGCGTTTTTGAGACTGTGACCTATTAAATTGTTCAGCAGTACGCTACCTACTCGGGTTGACAGCTATGGAGAACGTATATTCGGAATTTAATTATTTCAGTTCAGCCGAGTTTGTCGATCCCCATGACCGTCATTGTGATGACGACAAGTGTAGGGCTTGGAGTTTTAGGGTTTGTGGATTATGGTTCCAGTGGTTCTTTAATACCTACCTTGCATAACTTTGTTCTTTTCTCTCTCTCCGAACGAACGATGCGGCCATCCCTCGGCTTGGCAAATTTGATGCAGGAGTGTAGTTTCTCAAAGAGATTCCTTCGTTCTATTCTCCCCACGCCGTCTCTCGGCCTGTTGAGGTTGTTTTCTCCACAGTCTATGGAAAATCTGAAATTGTGGGTACTTCTGGCTTCAACGCAGGTAACTTGTTTGTTCAGGGTTCGTATTTAGTTCGATAGTCATTTTACAGAAATCGTTTTACTATTACGAAATCTTTTCAATATTTTCCTCAGGCGTTTGTTCCAGCGTTTATGAAATTTTAAGAGTATAACAATTTCGTTTACAGTGAACTAATATTTCTCCGGTACGTGGTATAACCCTTGTTACTGAGAGCGTCTTACGGAAGAGCTTTCGCTCCGAAATCTCTCGGCGTTCTGGTAATACCCTTGAGGATTGATTTTTCGTTCCTTCATCTCTGGTTACGCATCCTTTATTATATGTTAATGGCTGTAGTCTTTAAGTTTGGGAATGGCTTTAACGTTTGTTGGTTTCTGATTAATGATGCCTGAACCTTGACATATTTTCCCATTTTCTTGAATTGATATACGCACTTGCCTCTTACCGCCATCACATTTTCGCGGATTTATAATACATCTTCTCTGGTATGTGCAGGTGCGAATTTGTACTTACCGAGGTGAAGTCTTTCATCTATTCACTTCGCTCCCCATGTATATCCTAGCCACAACTACGCGGATTTCTCGCACAGGTTGCTTCATGTACTAATTTAAAACTTATACTTATACTTACAGGTCGGTATTCGTGGAATTCTCCTAACTCAGATAGCCTCCAGAAAAAATGGTTGATGGCAGGAATTCGGTTCCCGAATTTTTCGTGATGGAACGATGCCCTCATTCCTTGCTATAGACTTCTAGTTTTGTCAATCTCAGACATATAATGGATAAAATTTTGTTTCTAATTCTCATTGAGAACGGTGTTTATCACCGGTGACAGTCATCTCTGAGTTTCAAGTTCTGTTGTGGTTAATGATGATTTTATTCGGCATTTATGCTGAGACACGTTATGCTTCTGATGCTACTCTTTGGTCGTGGAAACGTTGAGCATATATTCCGGATTGATATATATATATATCTATATATATATATATATATATATATATATATATATATATATATATATATATATATATATATATATATATATATATATATATATATATATATATATTACATATACGATTAATTTGATTTGAATTATTTCTTCGCTTAATATAGCTATTTTGTTATGATACCGAAGGACAGTGATTGACTGTGCTAAAAGCCTTCAGTTATTCATCATGTCCATTTTCGCCTTGTTCTATACCCATAATGTTCACCTCTATTGGCATTATATATCGAAGGTTTCAGTATTTCCAGCCTTACTATAGGAAAGTATGTGAATATCCTGTAGAGTTAGTACATCTAATTTCTTCTGCAGGCTTCTATATATTATCTCCCGCATTTAAAAATAGTAAATGTCTGTCAAGTCTCTTTTTATATCTACTTAGTTATTACAGTGTCCACTTCTGTATTGTTAAAATTAACTAATCACAGGCGGCAAGAATAATACATTAAAATTTATGGGCAGCTAGCTATGACTCTCCTATAATGAATCCCCATTTCTAAGTTTGTTATATGAGTACTGTTCAAGTTAATCCTCCATTCTTATTTATAACCATAATTTCAGGTGACAGTTGTCTACCTCATAGGGTTGTGATTGTTGTCCTATACACATGTATGAAATATATTTATGTTCTGGTTAAGTTTTCACTTGATGCAACTACTAATTTAATAAAAGAAGATTCAGAGTACCTTTTTTTTTTATGTTGCTAATACTCTTTCATGTATTTACAGAAATATTTCCTTGCTCATTACATGTTCTATTTTTAAATGCATCCATGATACAGTTGACTGGATTTGTCTCCATTGGAGAATCTGTTTCAGGATATCTCAACATCCCTAAATTGTACAGGCAGGAATATTTTTATAATTTTTTTTTAAGACCTAAATTATTTCATTTCAGCAACTGCTTAAATTTTCACTTGAGTCCCTTTTGGGAATTTTCTTTGTACAGTATCTCCATATTTAGACCCAGGTGGGGTTTAGACATTCTGGTGGATAATGTTTCTAGCTACTGTTCTTACTACCATACAGAGGGTAGAAGATTGTCTTCTGCTATCAACTTCTGTTAAAAGTAAGAACACCACAGACTTCAACCCTTGCCCTTTCTCTGTCCTTAGGGCTGAATGGTTCATTTCTTACTATT
Source organism: Pinus albicaulis (assembly GCA_034641835.2). NCBI lineage: Eukaryota > Viridiplantae > Streptophyta > Pinopsida > Pinales > Pinaceae > Pinus > Pinus albicaulis. The sequence goes on from CM076569.1 coordinate 796,343,413, forward strand.
CCTCTCTTCTTTTTTTCTTCTTTTTTTTTGAAGCAGATTAAAGTTACAGATAATTTTTTTCTTAATATAATTTCTCTTACTCATACTAGAGACTGATAGACCAGAATTTCCTACAGTTGAATTTCTTGTCTACAATTACACAGAACCTTGAAGGTGAATTCATGATAACCAATTCTGTGGAAGAAAAAATTTAAACTACTAATACATAAGTAGTTAATTATATGTAGCCAATTCATACTGCAAGAAATAAAATCCCTGGGTGGTTTAAATACATACCACTCATGCAGTAGACCAACCTCCCAACCGTAGAGTTCCTTTTTTCTCCCGAAACTCACCCCCGAGCTGAGACCACCTCCACAATAGATCAACCCCTGATCTGTTTAGGAGCAGCTTATTTAAGCTAATAGTTCCCCAAAGCCTGTTTCTAATTCTGCGTCCAGAATAGCAGGATGCTTTTCTTCCTGTTTTCCTAGGCTTCCCATTTTTGGGATTCTTTAAAGCTGTTTTATGCTTTCCCTCAGCTTTTCTAGCTTTTTACCTCTTCCCAACTACTTTCCTCATCATTGGGGAAATTTAGATTCTTCCTCAAAATCTAAATTAGAAATAATTCCTTCCAAGGATTTTTTTGAAGGATTGTGGGGAATAGTTGCCTTATCCATCCTCATGGATTTAGCAAGTGATCTCAAAATCTCATTTTTGGTCAATATGCACACCAGTATTTTATTCATTCCCTCAAATTAAATATTAAATTACATTCACAATTCATTTATCCTTTGGGGTCCACTCCCCTTAGGATTAAAGTTCAAATGTCTAACTTTGAAATTCCAACACATAAATTGGGGGTGTTACATACTTAATATCAATATTTTCAACATCTTGCATAACCTCGCTATACTTTAAGAAATCTAGTAATGAAGATTCATTTTATTCTCAAATTTTTTCTAGGAATATTAACTTAATGACACAGAGTAAGGATGAGTAATACGTATTTCTATGTGGAGGTCAAGGTTCCCTTCACTATATGCATAAAAATAGCCATGTTTGTTTCTTTGATCTAACAACAAAAGCATGTTCCAAAAATGATAAAACATCCACTAATGAAATAGTACATAACAATCAAATCACAACTTGGGTAAGCTAGAATGGGCAAGAAAAATTAAGAAAATTGATTTGTTATGTGACAATGACTTAAGATTTATTATGACACCATTGAGTTCGATATATGCTTGGGTAAGCTAGAATGGGAAAGAGAAATTAAGAAAAATGATTTCTTATCTAAAAGTGACTTAAGTTATTCTTATGACACAATTGAGTTCGATGTATGCTTGACATTTATTTATTTTTAGTTAGGCAAGGCTTTTGTCACTTAAAATAAAATATTATGAATTGTTATGCTTGTTAATGTGATTCCTAGTGATTAAAAACAGAGGTCATCACAAACCAAGGAACAATCGTTCAAACACTGCTCAAGATTGAATGATGATTTTTATTATTTCATCCTCTATATTTAATTTTGGTTGTTAAATAAAACAACTGTCATCATTCGTGAAATAAGAGAAGATCCTATATTATATTAAATATAGAAAATTCATCTATCTGTGTAGCAATAATGAGAATAAATATATCCAGTGGGATTTTCTACCCATACAATCTTACATAGACCTCCAAGAACAAGCCCACATAGAAAATTATATTGATGGTCTCGAGTAATGGTCATAGATAAATGATTATAACTCGTAGAAAAACCACATACAAATCATAATAACATGTGGTAAACTGAACAATAAACAAACAGACATTATTCTTTTGGGTTTGTGGAAAAATCTGAAAACCCAAATAGAGAAACACATGGTGCTATCCCATGGCGAAAATAATGATGAAAACTTGTTTATACAACATTTGAAAAAACTAAAAAAATCCCATCTTCTTGACATTGTTCCTTCCTCAGCTTCAATGCGAATAACTGCCAAGCATCCATGCTCAGTTCTATTGCTACTACCAAATCCATAAAGACAACAATGCCTTGCATACAAGTAACCTGTCTCATGATTATTTGTACAATGACCTTGCTGCATTGATGTTCTCCTTGAATAATAGAACTCATAAAAAATCCTATATAAATATGATATGGAACTGGATGAAAGAAAAATCCCCACTGTTGCGAGGACTTGTAATAAGAGAATTGATGGATGAACACCTTGACCATCCATTACCCATGTCAATCAGAAACTTCCCTCCATTTTGGGCACCAATCATTAATTATGCAAGTAATTTCAATTAGCAAGAGGTGCAAAGAAATCTAGTGATGTCCTCTCCATAGTATCCAGTAAACCAAGGGTTCTGTTAGCACTGCATTTTTTTCAAAAAAATTCAAAGTCTGGTCATCATTTTAAGTTGTGTCTGTGATCCTCTCTTGTCTCCTAACCTATGGTTGAAGGTCTTGGAGGGTTAAAATGTATTATTTTCTTTATCATTTTTAAACCAAAATATTAAAGAATTTTTAGTCCAATAGTTTGTTTGTGCCATAGATTTATTAGTGTAAATATTCTTTAAATAAGTCTTTTAACTGCTTTGAGTAGTTAAGGTCATAGCTTTAGCTTGATAAGTCTTATTTATTCACCATGATATTTTCTATCCAAGGCTAAGGACAGAATTTCAGAGTCATCAGTTGTGTTAGGAATTTTCCGTAATACCTACCTTCTCCAGAAAATATGGTTTTACAAGAAAATCAAGTAGCTATTACATGCAAAATTGGTACAAGGAGACAAAATAAGAATTACTTAGGTGAAACAAGCACTGCTCTTTGAATATTGAAGGTATTTTGGAACAAGATATGTCATTCATCTGAAAGGTGGCTATTTCTCATTGGAGGATTGTAACACCCCTAGTTTTATGTTTTTCAAGTTAGACATTTGAACTAAAGTCCAAAGGGGAGTGGACACTAATGGATAGTTATTGTGTGGATGTAGTTAATTATTTATTTATGAAAAATAAATAAAATCTTTTGTGTTAACTATGACCAAATGAGATTTTTGAGATCACTTGCGTAATCCATGAGGTTATGGAAAAAGGTTAAGACTTTCCCCAAAATCTTTCAAAAGGCCTTGAAAGAATTTATTTCTAATTTAGATTTTTGAGGAAAAATCTAAATTTCCCCAATGATGAGGAAAGTAGTTGGGAAGAGGTATAAAGCTGGAAAAGCAGAAAGAAGCTTTAAAAATCCATAAATAAGGGAAGCCTAGGAAAACAGGAATAAAGCATCCTGAAATTTTGGACACAGAATTGGAAACAGGCTTTGGGGAGAGCATAGCTTAAATAAGCTGCTCCAGGACATATTGAGGTTGGTCTGTTCTTGGAGAGGATCTCAGCTCAGGGGTGAATTCTGGAGAGAAAGGAATTCTATGGTTGGGAGGGCTGGTCATAGATTAACCGTGGTATGCACACCTAATCTATAATTTTTTGAATAATGGTTTTATTGTGAAATATTAAAGGGATAGTGAAATTCAGTTATTAAGTTCTGCTGTAATTATTAAATTCCCTTACTTTTCACAGATTTATTAGAAGACATACTCATTTAAAGTCTTTATAGTTGTAGGAATAGTCCATTGGGAAATATCAATCAAAATCTCTAAACCAATACTGGTTTAAATCTGAAGATATTTTATTCCCAAGGACTGTGCATTTTCATAACTTTAATCTGCTTCTGTACTACAAATTTAATATTTAAATGAAAGAAATATATAGAATTTTAAATGCTATTCTATTTTTATTAATAAAGGAGAAAGTATTTGATTGTGATGATCAGATATAACTTCTATTATAAAATAAAGAGTATAAGCTAAGTAAGAATGTCAATTATATTGAACAAAGACAAAAATACTATTTATGCATTGTATGAAAAATTATAGATTTTAGCATTCTACCATTCTGGAATTTAATGGTAATTATAAAACAAATAATAATTTAAATTTCAGAAATGCATATAAATATCATGAAATGGAAATTGTATATTATACATTAATATACATAAATAGCTTATATGAAGTACAAAAATTCATAGGTAAATATATTCTATCAGTATGCATATTTACAACTACGGGGTATAACTATAAAGTTAATCAATGATAATTAAATTTGAACAATATGTATCTTCCTAATACTAGGATATAAATTCACTGTATAGTGATATAGAGAAATATTGTGGTATATTCTGGTTGCTTAACAGTGGCAAGAAATGATAGTAATAAAACCATAACAATCAACTTTTACACAAAATTATACTTCATATTTTAACACAAGAGGAGAAGAAATCAAAATGCTATACTAATTACATAAATCTTTAACCACATGTAGAAATAATTGTATTAAAAATAATATGAAATTATTATGTTAGAGAATAAGGAAATATAAAGATTTTGTACAGGTATAATAAAATTTTGGAGAGCAACTTATAATATTAGAAGTCTGAAATAAATAAGCATCAATATAATTACAGAAATAAATTAATAGTATGTTAGGAAGTCCTGTGCTTTCTAGAATATTTATATATGTATACAAAGGTATATGTATAGCATTTGAATCTGTGTAAAATAAAAGCCATTATACAGAGTAACAAGTTTCCGGATCTCAGTGGGATACAAAGTATATTATACACAAATCAATGTGGTTTAAATCTCAAAATATAAAATTCTGAGATCACATAGAGACTCAGTCCAGAGGAAAAATGTTTTGAGTCAAGCCAGATGAAATGAAATAACTGACCTGGAACAGGAGCGAAAGAGATGTTAAACCTTCTATGGTAAGGAACAATTCGTTGAGAGGAATATCGACGAAACCCAAACAACAATCGTTACTTGTAGATATAACAACATATGGAAATAGAATCAGTTAACCGTATAAACAATTAAATTCGTAAATCATTAGACATTGCACTATACATCATATTTTGAATAACGATAATAAAATCGAAATGGTGACCTGAGGATAAAAATATCTCTCTCAAGAAAAGCAAGGGAAATCTGTGGAGGATAAACTAACGTTACATTTATGAAGAAATACATAAACACATGAACAAAATCAATCAACAATGATTATAAAATATAAAAAGTTTAAAACCCTTATAGTAATTACCAATTTTGGGAGGGTTGAAACACCAGAATCGTGTTGTAATTTCCATGCAAACCGTGGACTATTAGATCCTAAATTTAACATTTATAAAACAAATTAAATTCCAAATTTTGTTTTGATGCGAAGACTGGGAACAAAAGGATTTCCTATCTGTACAAATATCAAAAGCCTCTCGGAAATCTAGGGCAAAGAAGATAATAACACAGTAAATAAAATCATCAGCAAGAAGAGCGAAGGCCTAAATAAATTTACAAACAAAATACTACGAGTGAGAACAATTTCTAGTTGAAGGGCCATGAATATCGCTAGTATGAACTCATATATTAATAACGAAAACAATCCAACTAATTTCGCAGAGCTGAGCTATCAAAATGAAAAACTGGACGGGTTTGGGATATAAATAAAAATCCCAATGAAAAGCTTCAATAATATATGACTGAATTGATATCAAATGATATGTATTCATACCTGATAACTTCTCCATAGAAGGTGCAGAGAAGGTCTCTGTAGAACAATCAAATTTCTCGGGCTCTGAAAGTATGGCCAAACACTGATGAAATAAAAACATAATGTAGAAATTGAATGGGTGAAGGGAAACACCAAACAGAAGAGACAACTTAAATAAGAGTGATAGGGAATAAAACCATAATTCCAATCGAAACATCGTAACCCTACACTTGTCTATAGATCCAGATTGATGGTGAAACTGATGTAAGTCCTCAGGATTAATACAATATAGCTGGCTTAAAAATCTGGACAATCCCCCATTAAATTCTATGGTGCCTCAATTACGTATAAGAGAATTAAAAACATATGAATAATTCGTACTTAATCTCTGTGGAAGAGATATATGAAATCTGTAGTACCATTGTATTGTTTCAACATATAGGTTTGCAATTAAAATGAATGGAAAAATGTGAAATAAGTTTACCAATACAAGCCACCTTCATAATTAACATGATACGAACAAGTCGCATCAAAATTTAATGCAAAACCTACCATATGTCAATGCGAGACATGAAATGGTAATGAAGTTATATGATAAGTTTAATGTAATTAACAATCATATGTAAGACATGAAATGGTAATGAAGTATATGATAAGGTTAACGTAAATAAAAATCGTGAATACCTTTACATCCTATAGGTGCAAGATTGTATGGTAAGTGCAGCCATTCAATGTTGCCAATAATATAGTTAAGGAATATGAAAAGGTATATATGTGAAGGTTGAATAATGGAAATAAAGCTAGATAGATAATAGGGGTATGCAATTCTTTATACATTAATAAAGGTATAAAAGGGTCTTAAGTCATAAGCATAAGATGTTAGGAGAGATAATTAAATGAAGAGTTTAGACAAGAATATAGTTTTCAAGCTATATATATATATATATATATATATATATATATATATGTATGTATATATAGATATAGATGAAAATTATCTCTCATGAATAGGGATAAACAATTTTAATAATGTGACTTCAAATTGTTGAGTGTACTGAGCTTATATTACATGGGTAGCATTGAACAAGTTAGAAATAACTTAGATACTGATATAGAAAAAAAATAAAAAAAGCTATGGTGTAAACAAGAGATGTTACAAGGATTAATTAAGAAAAAAAATGTTGGCTATTTATTTGCTAAGGCTACTGAAATCTATTGCTACTCATTAAAGGGTAAATGTATTAAAGTGAAGTATGAGTAGTAATTGTTAAAAAATGTGATGGAGTTCGATGAAATGAGTTGGCAACAGATTTAAATCATTTTTGTTTTAGTGACATTCCCTCTCACCAAGATTTAGGGCATACAAAGCTCTGTCTCTCTTTAGTCTTGAGATAGGTACAACAAACAACTTTTTTAACTGAGTTCCAGCAATCAAGGCTTTGTGGAAGGTTGTTTTTCCTTGTTTTACAGGTGTGCATTAATGGTTAATTTATTTTTTAACGGAATGGGGAAGCATGTAAAGGCTCACAAGGATGATTATCGTTTAGTTTTTGCAGAAATCAAATTAGTTTTCTGTGAATGGTGGGGTGAAAGAGAACACAAAGTTGCTACTTCAGAGTTTGATCGAATGCACAAGTCAAAGGGGGTTATTGTTAATTAAAATGAAAGAAATAAGGCATTTATTGTGAAGGGTAAAATTGAAAGTATGCTATAGAGAAGCTCCAAGGTTCAGCTGTCAGATGGAACAATTGTTCAATTAGATGTGGAATTTTGACAGTGCATACTGCAAAAACTCAAAGGGATGACTTCAGGAGAATTAAGATTTTTAGTTTTTGCATATAAAGAATAACTTAATGAATTCCTTACATATGATGGAGAGGAAAATCCTTCCCACAAGCTTTTGCTTGATCCTAATAATTACTAATCAATTAAAAGTGATTTGATCTTTGTTGGTTTTGTAGGAATAAGAGACACTCGACGTGCAGATGTCCATAGAGAAATTAGTTATTGTAGAGAAGCTATAATTTGTGTGTTAGTTATTACAGATGATGACAAGAATACAACAGAATCCATATGTCATGATATTGTGAAAATGAACCAAGGAAGAAGAAGGTTCAACAGAAAAAGCAAGTGCATAAAAGAAAGTCAAACAAAAGTGTAACCAAGGGTGAAGATATAAGGATTTTTGCTTCTATATTAGATCTTTGATGATTGAATATAAAGAACCTTGAAAATATGAAGAATCAAATCAATTTTGGCTTATACACATTATTTTCAGATATAGCTACCCTTTTTGGAAAAAGTAGCTATTATTTGTGGATTTTGTATAAGGAGCAGAAAGGGTTGCTTTTTGGTTCTTATTTCAAAATAATGACACTAAATGATGATAAAGTGAGTGCAACCTCAATGGTAATGGTATTTATCTGAGTGTCATCTAGTCAAGCTATCTTCCAGATGTTAGTTTCAGTTGGTTATTCCTACACTTTTGCAGATAAAGGTCTAGGTGTCTTTTTTACCTGGCAGTTGCACTTTTTGTGCAGGCATTTTTCCAGAAAACGAGGAGCACCCAATCACCTCAACTCAGCCATTTCAAGATCCATACTGTTATGTTTTGTCTTCATTTATATTTCAGTCTAATTTTTGTTATGTTTAAGATAAGCTCTACTATATGTAGAGGATTGTAATCAAGTCCCTGAAACAGAATTTCACTTTTTATGGAGGCTTTAACATAACTTATTTTTTGTATATATGCTATGCAAAGTAATGAAGAAAGAGGGGAGTTGGTTTATTTCAGAGTGGCCGAGTGCCCTATTATTTTTCTCATATATTCTGAGCAAGGTATTCTTTTGAGAATATAATATATCCAGATGCTCTCTTGAGGACTCACAAAATGTGTGATGTGTGTATTGTTTTCCCTTCTATTTTTATATACCTTATCTGTATTTCTAGATTCATCATAAAATGTTGTATCTTATGTTTTAATTAATTTTGTGAACCTCCAAGACATATGGATCTGTATTTGTAAGTCTTGTTCGAATCTTTCCTAATTCTTTATGAATTGAAGATGGTTCATAAGCATTACTTGGGGTAGAATTAAATCATGTATCATGATCTCGTAAGTCTTTTTATCTAGCATGCATGCTAATTTGTTTTTTTCAGTCTTGATCGATCAAGCCTTCCTAATTCACAAAGTCATGTTAGTTGGAAGCATTCCTTGTAATGGGATACTTAACTGTAGAGTGATATTCTTGTAAGTCCTTTAAAAGCATTCTTTCAGTATACATTTTAGATCTAGAATGTGTCACCCTTTTCTATTAGTAGTGGGCTTATATTTTACATATCAACTATTTATCTTTCATTCTTCTAACCATCAGGCTACAAACTCAACCTTCCTACCACATCATGTATCAGTGACCTCATATGTTTGACAGATTCTTATCTGCTCAAAACCCTTTTAGTGTGTATGAGTTTCAACCACTTTCCATAAAAACATTCAAATTATAAGAAAACCCCTTGAGCTTAAGATGTGTCTGGTTAGGCACTTGTCACAATCCAAGTGTTGGTTCCAGTGCTAACAGGTTCAACTATTTTTAAATAATTTTCCTGGTTTCAAGTGGTTTTATTTAATTTTAGTTACATCTCAATTTTTAACTACATGGAATTAATTTTAATGCTTATTTTATATTAGTTTTATTGTTTCATTCTCTATTTGTTTATTTTTTTCAATAATATTTCCTATTGCATACAATATAAATTATTTGTATTTGTATGAATTTCTTGAATTCCATGTTCCTTTTGTTTTGTAAATTTTTGTCAAATTTTTCTCATCCTTCCTCTAACTTTTTCTTGCATTTCCTCTATTTTTGTCAATTTCGTTCCTTTTCTAGATCTAAATCTCCAATTTCCAATGTTTGTTGTGAATTATTATGTAATTTTCACACTCTGATATTTCTCTATGAATGAATGCTTCCAGTTATTTTCTCTACATTCGAATTTAGTATATTTTATTTTTTTGGTTGAAATCATATTCTCGATTGAGATATAAGCTCTATTGAGTAGCTAAGCCATATAATTTTACATAAATGTCATTAATAAAGTAGGTATGCGATTGGTGGGCGGTTAATTTTCAAATGGCACGTTCGAGTTGTTGGTTAACCACCTACATAGCTTGATCGAGGGTTTTTTAAAGCTAGATTAAGTTAATTTAATTTAAAAATCAAGTGTTCAATCAAGTTTTTTGAGCACTCGATCAAAATTGTGAGGCCTTAAAATTCACATCTTTATAATCCCTCCAGCAGATTTCAATGCAACTCTATTTTGTACCCTAGTGGATTTACGAATAAAAAGGTTGTTAAGTGGGCTAGTTGATCATGTTGGATTGAAAAGATAATCCTCTATAGAATGGCATATGAGTTTGACACTTTTCAATTCATATGATATTTTTCATCTAGTTTCTTTTAAATGGAATGCTTGATATATTTTTGCACAATTTCAAAGGGGTTGAACAAAACATCAATATCATAAAATATACAAAATGATAAAATTTCAAAAAATACCACTATCCTCGTTTACGAGTCCTCTTCAAAATGATACACTTGTGTTTTCAAATTATTTAAAGAGTTGAAAAGTTATTACGTGAACACTTGTGTCTCCAAAATGCAATTGAAATATTACTTCACCAAATTCGAAGGATAATAAAAATATGTAATTTTGCATAAAAAAATAATTTTAATATGAAAAACTTATTTATCTTTGGGTACATCATTCTCATATATCTATTTTAAAATTTATTCGCTTAGGCTAAGTTATTGCACATGAAAACACACATACCTCTTAATATGTGAAAAAATTTTCAAGGACAGGTATTGCTTTTACTACAAAATTGAGAGATTATACAACACTATTTTTTTAAAAATAGTATCATTAGGACAACAACATAAGTCTCCCCATACTTTATTTTTACTTTGAATCAAAATTCGCAATGCTTGTATGAAATTTTTGTGGTTGAATTCAATAAAAGAGGAAAAACTTGAAATTTCACTAAATTCAATAAAAGAGGAAAAAATGTAACCCTTATTCATGCATTCACCCCTAAGCAACACCATATGCATTCATATAGGGGGATATTTATTGATGAAAAAATGACACAATATATTGAGCATATAATATGGAGTAAATGGTTTTTATATTGGCAGGTATATAAAATGAGCTCAAAATTAAAGAAAAAATATAAAGGGGTATAAAAAATGTTATTGAAAAAACAGATACCTACAATATCTATTCAATGTAGGGGTTTTCTAAATTGGGAAGATGTATTGGGTTCATATTTGTAAGGGGTTAAATAATCTTATTTCTAGAGGTATTTTCCAATATTTAGTAAAAGTAAGGGTATTTTTTAGTATGTCATGAACACGCATTATCTGTCATAGATTCATTGAGTGAAGCCATCGGTCCTCAACTTCAACAAGAGATGGGAAAAACACTTGCATCATATTCAACATGTCCTTCAAACCCTCTGGTGGCACAAACTACATTCCAACTTGGATACATTTTTATTTGCAATGAATTGGGTCCAATATATAGGCTTGATAATTAATGAGAAAGGTGTGCAAATTTATCTCACTACAATTGAATTCATTCAAGATTTGTCAGCCTTGACAACTCTAATAGATCTTCACAGATTTTTTGCATATCCAATTTTTATCAAAGGTTTGTGTTGGGATTCTCTCATATCATTTGGCCTTTGAGTCAAGTTAGAATGGGAAGAGTGAAAAAAAAGAAGAATTTATTTTTTTCCAAGGAAAAATCGAAGGAATTTGTTGAGCTAAAACATAACCTTTCCTTTGTGCCTCTACTCGCATGACCAGACCTTCAACAAATATTTTAAATTGAGAGAACTGCCGCCAATTATGATTTTTTTCATTTCTCACTGAGAAATGACATCCAATAGTGAACAAGAATGGATCATTATATATTTTTTCATCCATCTCGATGTATTCGGAGTGGAAAAATTGGAGGAATCAACCTAGAGCATTGTTTTTACCAGTGGGACCTAGTTTGGTAAATAGGATTTGAAAAATTTCAAGAGTGTTTATAGATATTGAACGATGTTTTTGGGTAATAAAATTTTCAAATTATTTTCCACACAATTTCATACTATTCTACACAAATTCCTTTCCAACAAGGCAAGAAGTGCCTCAATTAGAGTCTATACGCGACAGTTGTGCCACTCTCAATTTAACCTTCTTGTTTTCACAACCATGGTTGAAGAGGATGTCAATTAAAACCCTATTTTTAATGGAAAAGGGGCTATGAACATGATTATTATGTACAAGACTATAGAATATTTTATATTGTAATTATGGTTAATATTTGAGGTAGTCAAACCTAGCCACTAATAAGATATTGGGATGCGTTAGAATTAGGTGACTAGGAGGCTAAGGTATTTAATTATTTCAAGTGAATTTGTTCATTAGCTTATAAAAAGTAACCCAGAAGGGTAGGATATAGAGCACTCATAGATAATTTGTGCACTATAGAATCCCATGGGCCACAGGCGATACTTTGTTGTACTCACAACCATATTTCCAGATAGAGAAGGAGAGTAGAGCGAGCTAACCTTCATGTGGAGTTTTTATCATAAAATGGTTTCCTAGAGAAAATATTATGTCAAATGTGTGTCTCATATTTTATTTTTACTTTCTATTTTCTACTTAAATTTCATTTGCATGCATGCACTATTTACAATAAAATCTACAGATATAAATATAAGATAATTTTAGTAGTGTAGAATTTCATATTTTAAATATCATATTATAATATATGTTGTGATGAACGATCAAGTGTAATATCTAATCTACCTACATATTTGAAAAATAATGCATAGAATCACATCACATGATAGAGGCACGAAAAAGGAATAACAAGGTAGCTCTTGAAATAATACCACAGTCTTTATTATGAGGGAGAGATGAGAATTTTATAAACAATGCAATCATTCTCCTAATTTTTCATTTGTAATTACCAAAGATATTTTCATAAAATCAAATACATAATTATATAAAGAAAATACATTTGGATGTTTCCTTCTTCCCTAGATTTTTAGATGTTTCCCTCTTTTCTACTCTTAAATGTTTCCAAGGAAAGAGTGCACTTTTTCTTGGTTTCCCAGTCAGTGAGAAGTTGTTGATTTGCGTGTATTTATTTGTTACCCAATTCCTCTGTGTTTAGAGCAGTAAGCATCCTGACTTCCTCTACTAAATGAAGTAAAGTGTGTTGCAATGTTAGAATGTAGTCATTTAGAGAGCTACTGTTAGGTCCCTATATTACTAGTATAGTCCCTTATTGTTGTTAGTGTAACCCACTTATTGTTATTATTGAACCCCTGTAACCCCCATATTTTTATTATTGTGCCCTTAAATTATTATTATTAGGTCGGCTAGGATTACATTGTGGTCCCATGGACTCCTATATATAGAAAGGAGGTTTTGTAATTTGTATCATCTAAGAATTTTTCATTCATGTAATGTATTGGAGGTTTCCCCCTCGAACTGGCTTATTTCTAAGGCGTTGATATCTCTTTTCTTCTATTTTTGGAGCTGGTTTTACAAAATTTTGTATCAGAGGTTTGGATTCTAGGGTTTCACTGCCCCAAACAGGTCATCGTAGAATTTTTGCTAGAGATATAATCTATGGAAGTTAGGTCTTTTTTTAGGCTCCTGAATTTAACTTAAACAGGTCATCACGGAATTTTAGCTATAACCTTGTTTCTACAAAGGTGCAAAAGCTAAAATTTTTAGGGAGTGAAGAATAACTCCTGAGGAAGATCTTCACAAAATTTTAGAGCTTGGTTCACAACATTTTCAGAGATATGGTCTGTGGAAGTTAGGTCTTTTGTGGGCTACCAAATTTCATCTCAAAGAGGTGATCGTGGAAAAATCTTCATAACTCTCTCTGAGCATCGGATTGGAATTTTGTAAAAAGTGGCCGCAAGTGCACGGGATGAAGTTTTCTCTATATCAATTTCAGAGCCGAAGGAGGAAACAGTGAAACATGGCCAGTCGTACAAGTTTTCTCTATTGAACCAGTCCATAATTAGGTCATCATAGGAGATTGGGCATCACTTTGTCTTCAAGAATTCAAATCAGTTCAATCCTATGGCATTAGAAAGAAGATTCAGAGGGCTATTTTAGGGCCAAATTTCAAATATTTAGAATCCAAAATCAAAGAGATAAATCAGTTTCAATATCGAGCTCCTCAAAATCAAGAAAAAGGTGTGTATTGTTTTTCAAATTGCATAAGTATTTTTTGAAAAATAAGTTCTAGGTGATTCCAAAGGCCTATTGAGCATAGATATCAGTATTGGGTTCTTAAATTCCTCCTAAAAATAATTCAACACCCATTAAGCCTTCAAAAAGTTGTAATATCCCGTTTCGGGGATATCTCTAAAACACGGCAAACTCCAACCAGAGATGGACTGGGAGGGAATTTACCGGATATCCTGCCTCTGAAAGAGGATGACATATAGAGGATACTTGGCACTTTATAGACTCTATCTATATATATTCTTGAGGAATCCCACTCAAAAGCTCTGATACCATTGTAATATCCTGAAAATGGATTTCTCAGCAAATCATGCCTAAAAAACAAAATTTTCAGGAATGTGTGCTTCAACTATCATAAAAAGTGTTTAAAAACACTTATCAACCCACTCCAAATACCGCAGAAACCTTTACTCAGCTTTTATGGGCAAAAAGGTGGGGAAAAGTGAGGATCTCGGGCCTAAAATGAGTGTATGAGAAAATATGCATAAAATTAAGGGTCAAGCTTCTGCAATATGTTATATTAGGTAAAGAGGGATATTCATGTCAAAATTCAGCAAAATCCAATTATTTTTACTAAGTTAAACAGTTCCTCCTTCTCGACTAGTCAAGAAAAACCCTGATTTCCCATGACTTTGTGTATGCAGAAATTTATTGAAGAAAGGGCAGCATATTTTATAAAGGTATAATATTTAAAAAAGTATTAAAAATCATAGAATGAGTTTATGAACATGGAATAGGCATTAAGAAAGGTTAAACAAGAGTTTTACATAGAAAATCCCTCAAGATTGTGGTGCTGCAAGACAAGAGAATGACCCAGAAACCCTGCAGCATTATTTACAGGAGGTTGAAGCTTATTTTTATTATATTAAATATTTGAAACTGATAAATATAGGAAAACAAAGATCTATAATGGAACAAAATTCCCAAAGGGCTCTTTATTACATTCCCCTTGGGAATTTCAGCAATATATGAAAATGCCAGAGTAGCTGGGTAGATACGAAAACTATGGAACTAGAAATGTATAGAGAAGGCTGAATAAGATGAAAATATCTGAATTAAACCTCCTCCAATGGATCTCCAAAGTGGAAGGCTCATCCTTACACTTGAGATCCCACCCTCCAATCAATCTGCAAAACCCTGCAGCAAATGCACTATGAAAATAACGCAGCTATTGGAGAAAACTATGCAGTAGGGGAAAGAATATGTGTTGGCCTGATGCAAAGCTCTGAAAATAATCTCTCAAGCTTCCAAACTGATCCTACAAAGGCAGGAAAGACTCCCCCTCTGAAAAACAAGCAATGGAAGAGGTGTTGTGGAGTCTCCACGGCAACACCCTACAACACAGTATTATGATGCTGTAGCAATAACGTTGTCCTAGAGGATGATGCTTTGGTATGGAACCACAATAATTATGGGAAAACCTCACCCTAGCAGGCAGTCGAAGTCCCCCGGGGCTGAGGGTGAGATCTCTGAAGTGTCTCCAGTGCACTAAACAGTGCTGTAGACTAGTTAAACAACTAGTGTGCTCAAGAAGTTGAAATGACCAACTCAATATCATAAACATATGCATGAATGGAAATAGCTCTCCTCCCCTCCATTTATATAGCAATTGGAGACTCCTCATGTGCCCTTCCTCTAGAAGCTTCCCTCCTATGTAGTGCTTTCCAACTCATACCCTGCACTGGTTGACTTGGTAAAACCTCTTTGCAAATATCTCCTTTCACACATGAGGGTGTGAAATCTGGTTCCATGGTGGATCCCTTTTCATACTAGAGGGATTTTATTTATGTTTTTCATTATCTTTGGGCCTCCTTAGCCAATTATTCATCTCCTAAATGAGTTTAGCCAAAATTTAATGTTCCAATTTATTGAAGAAAAATTTGGAACATTACAATCCTCTGCTCCCAAATGTTGCTTGTCCCCAAGCAACTGCAAGGATAGAACTGAAGAATCTCCACTAAAGGCATGGAGTCTAGAATATAATGAGGAACATCTCCCTCATGTGGATCCTCCATCCCCAAGAAATCATCCAAACAAAATGAGCAACCTCCCAACAAGGCAACTCTTGAAAATCTCCTTCCACCTCAAGCTCTGGTAATGAAGGTGGGATGAAAATCTGAACTTGGTAAGCATCATAGCTTACCCCATGTTGTCCTTCTCTCCACTCATGACAAGTGTAGAGTGTATGCTAATCCTGGGCTGCAAAATTATTGCCCTCCAATGGAAAAGTGAAGAAAAATCCTCCAAAGAAGGCTCCTTCAACAATGAAGAACAAGCTGGCCCAAAACAATCCATCCATGAAGAATAGGACATGGTCATCATGGAACATCCTAACGAGAGGTTTTCTTTAGGTTTTACCTGATGATACATGATGCAAAAAATTTCTCACAAGGATACAACACAGTCTCATCCACTGCAACTTCAAAAAATTACATGGCAAGCAATGTCCATGATTCATCACATCTACTAAAGGATAGTAAATGGCTAAATGTAACAACAATAATACATGATCAAGCACTTGCCCATGGCTGTACAATGGATGAATATAAATCTTATGGCCCACCTCAAAAGAGAACAAACATTTGGCTGTGGTGGCCATATCTCTTCTCATGCTCCCATTAGAACATGTAGTGCAGAAATTGTGAGAATTTTTCCCACTCACGGACACATAAAGCTTATGTGTCTCCCTCATAATCAAGCCTCCCATACAAATCTGATCTATATCAGCAAATGAAGACATGATCAGTAGCAAAATAAAGAAAATTCTGAAGGTTACAAGTGATGCAAGAAGGTACCAACAGCTTTCCCTGTAGTGACAGCGCAGTTTTACAAGTTGCTACTTGATAAGAGTACATGGAAAAATGTTTCTTTTTACATGGTTAATCATGAATGTCTTTATATGATACATGCTATAGTGCAGCAAATGAACATACATGTAGTGATGAAATATTTTCCCAAGGCCACAAAATAGATGGTTGCCTCCATCATGTAGATTGGCCCAATACCATTCATGGAGAAATTTGACAAGCTTGCCCTCTTGTGAAGCAATGCACTACATAAGAATGGTAAGAGTGTGAAAATCAATGAATATATAGAAAAGATTCTCACCATAAGCTGGAAGTAATATGGTACATGGGTCTATACATGAGTCCTTCATAGTGTTTTGGCATGCTATGAAGAAGAATGAACCATGTGCTGCAAAAAGATAATCCTCCTTATGCTTGAAAACCCAAGTCAAGAAGAATATGCCATAGATGTATCTATCATCATTACCTCTTGTTTGTTCATAAAGTGAAAAAAATGTGAAGTGACCCTAGGACCTATGGGTTATGGATCCACCATATCTCCGCTGGGCACACTTCATCCATAAGTCTTTACTCCAAGGTGACAATGCTGCGAGCTTATGCAAACAAGCCCATGTCAATACACAACTTTGTTCTTTGACATGCTCCTTGTCAAAGATTCTTCCAATAATGCTGCAAAAAATATGGAATACCTCCCAAGATGGAAGTGCTTCCCAATCATCATCAAAGACCAAGGAGATAGTGCCATCCCCTCCTCCTGCAACATCATACAAAGTGTGAGAGCAAATCTGCCCTTGCTCTCCCAAGCAAAGCAACGAAGTACTTTGATGCCTCCTCATACTTCCATCATAAAACTCATGTGATGAAGGCATATCAACATCATGCATCCATTCTCCATGCTGCTCAATGATGCAAGTATCTTGCCATCTTTTCCCCATCCTCCCACTCTTAGGAAGAGTGTTTTCCAAGTGATGGCCAAAATCTTTCAAGAGTAACCAGCGCAACCAAGCCTCCTGTTGCCCAGTATCATAGATCTGTAAGTAGCCTCCTAGTTCCTTGCTCATCAAACACATCCACTCAATCAGCTGTGGATGCCTCCTTCTTCTCCTCATCCTGGTACTCCTCCCATGAGGGCTACCATCCTCCCAAATAAAATTCCTGTCTTTGCACTTCATGAGATTTTGAAATGCAAACTCCTCAAGGATCAATGAGACCCTATCAAGAATCAAATAGGTGATAGGCAAAAAACTCCCATCATGATGTGTATGGCTCAAGGGATGTCCACCACAAGCATGAGAGATGTTATCCATCCTAATATGTCCTCCATCTTCTATCTGCTCTTGTGAGGAGGGAAGAAAAGCATTGCATTCCATGGTGTGTCAAAGTGCATTTCCAATGAGATCTCTCCTTGAGACCTCCCTTTCATCCATAGTCTTCCAAACCAATGAGGTCTTTGATCTGAAAGTAGAAGTTCCTCTTTGAGCTGAGAGGAACTCATTGAGAAAGTGTCATCTTGAAGGGAGAAAAGGTTTCTTACTCCAAGATGTCTACCATCAATCTTCAAATATTCAAACCCCAACCTCCAATGTGATGTACAATCCAACAATGGCTCATGAGAATGATGGTTTGATTCCTTCTTGAGTGTTTCCATGTTGCATAGCATAGTGCAACCAAGATTCTCTATAGTAGCAATGAGATTTGACTCTTGGTCATCCAAAATTAAATCTCCACATTGATCAAAATAATTTACTGCAACAATGTAATGTGAAAATCTTTTCATACCTTAATGTGCATTTGGAACTTCTTGTAGGGCTACAAGAGTCCCTTCCTCAAAAGTTTTGGTTGCCCCAACTGTTGATGCATGTGGCTGCTCCTCCATGAGTGGGACAACGTTATCACAAGCGTCCTCAAGAGGTGATGTGATTTCTTCTTTCTTTGTTCTTTCTCCATCAAAGGTTTGGATCAAACTTTGAGTGAACTTTGAAAAAGTCTTCACCCTTGCATGGCTCAAGTGGCTGCACTACCAATCATAGGCTTCACCCTCCAAATGCAGTGCTGAGATTTCAGCAGCTTCTTTCCCTGCTACAGGATGTAGTAGGAAAAATTCCTCCAACTTTCTCCCCCAAGTTCTTGCATTAGATGACCCATCAAAGGTAGACAACAAAAATCTATTGCCTTTGATTTATTTTCTGCTGCATGGCCTCTTCTCTTCCTTCAGCTGAATGACATGAGGAAAATATAGAGTCTCCCTGAAGGCTCTAGGTTGAGATATATACTCAACAAGGTAATCACTGAGAATCTAATGATCCAAATATCTTCCATGCTCAATATCTTCTTCTTGATGAGAATAGGAAGCGCATGGTACTTCCTCTTCTTTTTCTTCAATATTATTGACCTCCTTAAAGGTGGATGCATTTCCTCTGGATCTGAAAATAGATGAAAATAAACTCATCTTTTTCAATGTTTTTATCTTCTTGGGCTTAGACTCACAGGGATCAATGGATCCGTCATACATGGGAAAAGTTAACCTCCCAGTAGTATGTTGCAACTTTGAACTCTGCGTGCTAAATCCCCCATTGTGCCATTCACTTTCATCCTTCCTAAGCTAACAGTAATATTTGAAAGGAAAAATTGCTCTAAAGTGCTCCCCCATGGACTGCCATTTACGGAAATAGTCTCCAAAGGGTATATGATCATGCTGCCTCCCTTTCTCACTTGGTACTGGAGGTAAGAATGTAGGCATTGTGATCCTGGTTGGCCTAATGAAGGCTGGTGAATTCTGGTCACCCTATTGTGAGATACCCATATTTTTCACCTCCACAAGCTGAGCCAGAACTATGCTTTGATGCCACTGTAATATCCTGTTTCGGGGATATCTCTAAAACACGACAAACTCCAACCATAGATGGACTGGGAGGGAATTTACTGAATATTATGCCTATTAAAGAGGATGAGATACGAAGGCTACCTAGCCCTTTCTAGACTCTGTCTATAGATCTTCTTGAATAATCCCACTCAAAAGCTCTGACACCACTGTAATATCCCGAAAATGGATTTCTCAACAAATCATGCCTGAAAAACGCATTTTTCAGGAATGTGTGCTTAATATATCACAAAAAGTGTTTAAAAACACTTAGAAACCCACTCCAAATACTTCATAAACCTTTACTCAGCTTTTATGGGAAAAAAGGTGGGGAAAAGTGAGGATTTCGGCCCTAAAATGAGTGTATAAGAAAATATGTGTAAAATTAAGGGTCAAGGTTTTTTAATATGTTATATTAGGTCAATTGGGATATTAATGTCCAATTTCAGAAAAAAAAAGGCGTTTTAATAAGTTAAACAGTTCCTCCTTCCTGACTAGTCAAGAAAAACCCTGATTTCCCATGACTTTGAGTATGTAGAAATTTACTGAAGCAAGGGCA
The DNA here is from genome assembly GCA_034641835.2 of Pinus albicaulis. Lineage (NCBI taxonomy): Eukaryota > Viridiplantae > Streptophyta > Pinopsida > Pinales > Pinaceae > Pinus > Pinus albicaulis. The sequence continues at coordinate 796,363,537 of CM076569.1, forward strand.
GCATATTTTATAAAGGTATAAGATGTAAAGCAGTACAAAAAATTAGATAATGGGTTTAGGAACATGGCATAGGCATTAGGCAAGGTTAAACAACAATTTTACATAGAAAATCCCTCACGATTGAGGTGCTACAAGACAAGAGAATGACCCAGAAACCCTTCAGCATTATTTCTAGGAGGCTGAAACTTGTTTTTATTATATTACAGATCTGAAACTGATAAATACATGAAAACATAGATCTATAATGGAATAAAATTCCCAAAGGGCTCATTATTACATTCCCCTTGGGAATTTCAGCAATATATGAAAATGCGGGAGTAGCTGGGTAGCTATGACAACTCTGGAACTAGAAATGTATAGAGAAGGCTTAATAAAATGAAAATATATGAGGTAAACCTCCTCCAATGGATCTACAAAGTGGAAGGTTGATCCTTACACTTGAGATCCCACCCTCCAATCAATGTGCAAAACCTCGCAGCAAATGCACTATGAAAATAACGCAGCTATTGGAGAAAAATGCACAGAAGGGGAAAGAATATGTGTTGGCCTGATGCCAAGATCTGAAAATAAGCTCTCAAGCTTCCAAAATAATCCTCCAAAGGCAAGAAAGACTCCCCCTCTGAAAAACAAGCAATGGAAGAGGTGTTGTGGAGTCTCCACGACAACACCCTACAACACAGTATTATGCTGCTGCAGCAATAACGCTGTCTTGGAGGATGATGATTCGGTTTAGAACCACAATAATGATGGGAAAACCCCACCCGAGCAGGCACTCGAAGTCCCCTGGGGCTGAGGGTGAGATCTCCGAACGGAGACACTCGGTGCACTAAACAGTGCTGCAGACTATTTAAACAACCAACATGCTCAAGAAGTCGAAATGACCAACTCAATATCATAAACATATGCATGAATGGAAATAGCTCTCCTCCCCTCCATTAGAATAGAAATTGGAGACTCCTCATGGGCCCTTCCTCTAGAAGCTTCCCTTCCTCTAGAAGCTTCCCTCCTATGTAGTGCTTTCCAACTCATACCCTGCGCTGGTTGAATTGGTCAAACCTCTTTGCAAATATCTCCTTTCACACATCAGGGTGTGAAATCTGGTTCCATAGATGATCCTTTTTCATACTAGAGGGATTTTATTTATGTTTTTTATTATCTTTGGGCCTCTGTACCCAATTATTCATCTCCTAAATCAGTTTAGCCAAAATTTAATGTTCCAAGTTATTGAAGAAAAATTTGGAACATTACAAAGGCTCTACTATGACTCATCAAGACGAAGAAATGCAACATGAGATATCAAAGGTCCATGAGCGAGTGCACCAAATTTCGCTATCCCAAAGAGCAACAAAAATGAAATGGATGGTTTGAAGAAAGATGTGGAAGCTAAGATGAATGGTTTGGAAGCTAATATGGATGGCATGGAAGTTGGCATGGAAACTAAGATGGATGACATAGAAGTTAAGATCGATGAAAAATTGGAAAACATGAAGAATGATCTAAAAGTAGACATTGAAGGTTTGACAAAGTTGATAAAACAAATGTTTCCTAATGGTGAAAATATAGTAGAGGAAACTCATGATGAGAACAAAATAAATTTTAATCGTCATTTCATAAACTCTAATGTTGGCTGGAAGAACCACCATATTCCAAAAATGGATATGAGGAAGTTTGATGGAAAGGATCCTGTAACATGGATACTATAGATGGAGCAATATTTTGATCTCAATAATGTGCAAAACACATAAAAGGTATGCATTGCAACTTTACATTTGGAACAAAATATATTTGTATGGTATCGATGGCTTTTCTCCCATAAAAGAATTGTCACTTGGTCAATTTTTACGGAGGAAATAATAGCACATTACGAGGATCCAAAGAGCAACACCTTCTTTAGCCAATTGATAAATCTCAAACAAAAGGGTTTAGTGGGGGAGCACATTGAGGACTTCCAAAATTGAATATAAGGGTAACTGATTTTCCAGAGGAACACAAGATTGATCACTTCATAGGGAATTTAAAGGATAACATCCAACATGAAGTTCGCGTTTCGGAAGCTGATTCATTGGAGAAGGCATCCAGGTTGGCAAGAAAAATTGAATGTAAAATTATGGCGACAAGGAAGCCTACCACTCACTTCTATAAAGAGGGAAGTGTTACTACTCCTAGATTTCCACAACCTACAAGGTTGACACCACAACAATTGGAAGAAAAAAGAGAAAAAGGGCTTTGCTACAGTTGTGATAGCAAATACACTGAAGGTCATAAGCTTTTTATTTTTATGAACCAAACCACTAAAAGCTTCAACCACTAATATACAATTTAATTGTCCCCTAAACAACTCCCTTTTTATTTTTGGCAACTATAGGTTAGTTCACCAATTCGTTTTATCTTTCATCGCATATAATGTGTTGAAGTATTTTGTTAATATTGTTGCATTTCTAAGATTATATATATATAAACCTCTCTCTATTCACATATGTATTATCGATCCAACTAATTGATATACCACTTATCTATAGAGAAAGGTGATTACCTTTGTAAACTCAAGTCGAATTCGATTTAAATATATGTATGTCGTTAAGTGCATAACCTTAGACTTTAATAGCCATTCATGAATTCTTAACGATCATGTCATGTAACTCGATACGAGTATAACTGAGAGCAATTTTTAATGTTTCCCTTCCCATGGCAAGTACACCTACCTTTGATGGTCCATGTCAATTTCGGTTTCATAGCTTTTGAGTCACCTTTCATTAATGGAATTGTTGTAGCATTTACGCTACACGTACTTGGTTATTAAAACTTCATTCAATTTATATATGTGAATCACCCTTTGATTTTTCTCCATTGCAATTATCTTTGGTTGGAATTTGAGTTCGATGTGATTTGTCTATAGTATGTAATAATGAAGGCAGCTCTTCATTAATATTTTCAACAAGAATTTTAAATTCGTTCTGCTTACATTTTACATGCGTTGAACTACGTTTTTGTACTATGGGATTTATATATATATTCTTTAGAGTTTTTGATACACATCACTTGAATATTTTAAATTGTGATACAAAACAGAGGTACCATTGTATTTAATGGAGGATTTCTCCAGATTGTTTTCGTTGTCTCCTTGATTTTAAATCCCGAGATACACCCATCGATCCCAACACTGATGGGGATCTGTGGACAAGTGTATGGTTCGGATGAGTTGATTTCAACTTAGGGTTTTGGTCTTTGAATTTTATTTAAGTCCCCTATTCTGCGTTTCATTTCTTTTTACCAGTTCATTTCCACCATATGCCTTGTGGTGTTCACAATGGAACCTATGTCCACTGTTCGAGACACCTAATGACTCTACGATGATTTTATCATCGTTCTCCTGAACACTTCCAGGTATGAACCATCGTTCTACATCCTTGATATGGAATTTTATTATTGCATCCCCCATTGAGATGTAGACATCCATCCTTTAGGTGTCTCAATTCTCTTGGGTAGCCCTCGTGGCCATAAGAATACTTCGGATGTTTTCGTTTGACTGATATCTACTCATAGTAGTAATGTTTGGTTATTTGCCACAAAATTTTGTTTAGTTAAATATTCATTTTGGTGTTTTTGATTTTCTTTTTTAATAATTTCGTTCTCCTCTTCTCATCCTCATATTTTTAAAGAGGATTCATTTTTTTTTTTTGATTTTTCTATTCACAGAAGAAATCGTTCTAATATCATTAGTTCTACAAATCTAATGGTAACGTCATTTATTTAATTTTTGTTCTTTTGAAACATATAATGAAACCTCCATCATGGGCATGGTGATTCCCACTTCGCTTCTTCGTGGGTTCGATTCCTCATGAGCCGAGTTCGACCATAAGGGTTTTGGTTGTTTTATTGGAATGTTCATGTCAGTTTATACAAGTTTATATTTCCTCACATATATGTATAGCTCGGGCTTTTATTCTCTAGAGTTCCCTTGTTGTCTTCGAGACATATACTTTTACCCTCAGGTAAGTCTATTTATCTTTCAGTGATTGTTAATGGAAGCTTTACAAACTTTCCCAATGTAAATAATTATTAACAATTTCTATCTTTGTGAAATGCATAGAGGTATCTACGTTTTTTGGATTTTGTCATCATTCCATTAAATTCTCGTTCTTTGTCAAGGGAAGTTAACGAGTACTTCGATTACCTTCCAGTTCTGGTGATTTATCTTCAACTGGCTTGCTTCAATGATTTATCCTCTAGATAAATTATCAAGTTTTAATTCTGACATTTATCATTTTTATATTGAACACACCTGGATTTATGTTAATAAGCAATATGGATCTAAGTGAGATTTGGACATTTGGATGCTCTGTATAATGCTTTTGGTTTACACAGATTTTTAATATTTCTACGTATACCTTTGTATATGTCTGGACATTAAATTTAGAGTTACAAGACTTACTCTCATACATCTCTAGCTCTATGTTAATTTTGAACTTGGTTATTTACTCTAGATTTTCCATATTATAACTGACTAGAATACTTTTCTTATCTCTATGTTCCTTCGTCGATTCTCATTATTCTTCATTAAGAATGATTTCATGGGATTTTCCAATTTTCTCATCGGTTGGAATAAAACGTATTCTGCAATTTATATAATTTTTGTTTCCTATTATTTTGAGTTATCATAGGAAAATATTTTATGTATTAGAATTTCTAGTGGAAGTGTGACTAATATAAAATAGCTAGATCATAATAAAATAACTCACTCTCTATGCAGAGAATTCCGGATTACTATGTCATTAACAGCCGTAATATATCCTAATACTTCTACAGGTTTCTTAAATAATGACACAGCTTAGTTACATATGTATCTGCATGTGGATAAAATTTGATTTATAATGATGTTAATATTATCTACGAACATTCAGGTATAATATTAAATTATTTCCTACTTTCATTTCCTTAAATAAACATGCAAAATGAAAATTTCATTCATTAGTTCTGTTATCATTGTCAAGTAACTCCAGAATAGAACATAATAAATTTAAAGTCTTCATATTTATTTACCTGTTGCACTCTATGGTCTGGTTAATAGAATTCTATACTGTCTTTAATATAACAGTAGAACAATATTTATTATTTTAGAATTTACTTCCACTTTCATATTACTTTTAAGGTACAATAATATGTTAAAGATTTTCCTCTGTATAGATCTTGGGAACATAATATCTTCAGATTTACACCAGTATTGGTGTAGAGACTCTACTTGATATTTCTCAATGAAATATTCCTACAACGATACAGAAATTTAGAGGATTTATTTCTTTTAATTAATTTTGTGAATGTAAGGAATAACATAACACAACAACTAAATTCAACATAACAGCTACATCATTTATAAATCTTAGCTAACAACATCTACCATTCATAAAAATTGTGTACATAACACTTCTGTGATGACCATTCCTTCCAACCTTAGAGTCCTTCTATCCACATACTCACCCCCGAGCTGAGATCCTCTCCCAGAACAGACCCACCCCAATCTATTCTAGAATAGATTTTTTAAGCTTATGCTCTCCCCAAAGCCTGTTTCTAATTCTGCATCCAAAATTACAGGATGCTTTTATTCCTGTTTGCCTAGGCTTCCCTTATTTATGGACTTTAAAGCTTCTTTCTGTTTTTCCAGCTTTTTACCTCTTCCCAACTACTCTCCACATCATTGGGGAATCTAGATTTTTTCCTCAAAAATCTAAATTAGAAATAAATTATTTCAAGGATTTTTGAAAGATTTTTGGGGAAAGTATTAGCCTCTTTCCATACCTCATGGATTAGGCAAGTGATCTCAAAAATCTCATTTGGTCAATATGCACAGAAATATATTTTTTTTTTTCATAATTAAAAATTAATTACATCCACCCAATAATTATCCATTGGGGTCCACTCCCCTTAAGACTGAAGTTCAAATGTCTAATTTGAAAACATAAAACTAGGGGTGTTACAACTAGGACTCATCAAGACGAAGAAATGCAACATGAGATATCAAAATTCCATGAGCGAGTACACCAAATTTCATTATCGCAAAGAGAAAAAAAAATGAAATGGATGGTTTGAAGAAAGCCATGGAAGCTAAGATGAATGGTTTGGAAGCTAAGATGGATGGCATGGAAGTTGGCATGGAAACTAAGATGGATGACATAGAAGTTGAGATCGATGAAAAAATGGAAAACATGAAGAATGATCTAAAAGTAGACATCGAAGGTTTGACAAATTTGATAAAAAAAATGTTTCCTAATGGTGAAAATATAGTAGAGGAAACTCATGATGAGAAAAAAATAAATGTTAATTGTCATTTCATAAAGTCTAATGTTGGCGGGAAGAACCACCTATTCCAAAAATGGAAATGAGGAAGTTTTATGGAAAGGATCATGTAACATGGATACTATAGATGGAGCAATATTTTGATCTCAATAATGTGCAAAACACACAAAAGGTACACATTGCAACTTGACGTTTAGAACAAAATATATTTGTATGGTATTGATGGCTTTGCTCCCATAAAAAAATTGTCACTTGGTCAATTTTTACGGAGGAAATAATAGCACATTATGAGGATACAAAGAGAAACACCTTCTTTAGCCAATTGATAAATCTAAAACAAGAGGGTTTAGTGGGGGAGCACATTGAGGACTTCCAAAATTGAACATAAGGGTAACTGATTTTCTAGAGGAACGCATGATTGATCACTTCATAGGGAATTTAAAGGATAACATCCAACATGAATTTCATGTTTTGGAACCTGATTCATTGGAGAAGGCATTCAGGTTGGCAAGAAAAATTGAATGTAAAATTATGGCGACAAGGAAGCCTACCACTCACGTCTATAAAGAGGGAAGTGTTGCTACTCCTAGATTTCCACAACCTACAAGGTTATTTTTAAAGAGTGGAAGAAAAAAGAAGCAAAAGGGCTTTGCTACGGTTGTGATAGAAAATACACTAAAGGTCATAGGCGTACTGAAAGGGTATTTTACATAGATTGTGAAGAGGAAGAAGAAAATGAACGAGAAGAGGATATGCACGACAACCCTAGAAGAGGAAGAAATGAGTAGTCGGACCATATCGTGTGTGCATTGGAAGGAATTACCACTCCTCAAACTCTCTGTGCAGAAGGACATATCAAGAAGAAAAAGGTAATAGTGTTGATTGATTCAGGTAGCACCCATAATTTTATTCATTGTAAGGTAAGGAATTAAATTGTTTCCTATACCCAACACCAGAAGTTCAAGTGATGGTTGCAAATGGAGGAACTATAAATTGCTCAGGAAAATGCCATAATATCAAGCTAACCATGGGGGAATATGTATTGACTATTATAATGCTTTCCATTCCTATGGGAGGTGTTGATGTTGTACTAGGAGTACAATGGTTACAATCTTTGGGGACGGTAGCTTTTAATTTTCAAGAACTTTTCTTGAAATTTTTTTTTAGAAGGAAGTTGAATTATGGGGTATCGCAGGGAAGCCAGGAAAGATAATAGGCTCTAATGTCATGAAAAATCTTGTGAAGAAATAACAATGAGGCATAATTTCACAATTATGCTCACTAGAAGTTACAACATCAAAATCATCTATTTCTCCAGATCTCCAAAAATTCTTGGACAATCACTCCAAGGTGTTTGAAACTCCCAAAGGAATCCAACCTATTCTTGATCACGATCATTCTATTCATTTGATTATAGAAAGTGTTCCTCCAAACATCAGGCCTTACAGATATCCTTATGTTCAAAAGAGCGAAATTGAACGTATGATTGCAGAAATGTTAGAGGCTGGTATAATTCAACCTAGTCAAAGTTCTTTCTCTACTCCAGTAGTATTGGTGTACAAGAAGGATGGATCATGGCGCATGTGTCTGGATTATAGGGAGCTCAATAAGCTCACTATTAAAGATAAATTTCCCATTCCCGTGATTGATGAATTATTGGATGAATTGCATGGAGAAATTTATTTTACCAAGTTGGATCTTCGTTTAGGATATCATCAAATTAGAATGAAGACAAAATATATTCCAAAAATAGCATTTTGAACTCATGAGGGTCATTATGAATTTTTGGTCATGCCTTTTGGCCTTACTAATGCACCTTCTACATTTCAAGGCTTGACGAATTCCATTTTCAAACCCTTCCTTAGAAAATTTATGCTAGTATTTTTTGATGATATGCTAATCTACATCAGGTCTTGGAAGGATCATGTTGAACATATTGACATGGTGCTAAAACTATTGCAGGAGAAACAATTATATGCAAAAACATCCAAATGTTTCTTTGGAGTACAAGAGGTGGAATATCTAGGTCATATTGTATCTCACGAGGGTGTTAAGGTATACCCTAACAAAATTAAAGCCATTAAAGAATGGAAAGTCCCCACAACCATAAAGAAGTTGCGAGGATTTCTTGGGTTAACAGGGTATTATCGCAAGTTTGTTAAGAATTATGGGAGAATAGAAGCACCTCTAACAACATTATTGAAGAAAGATGCATTTTCATGGACTCTTGAAGCAATTAAGGCCTTTGAACATCTTAAAGAGTCAATGTGCCTAACACTGGTCTTAGCTATGCCAGACTTCAAAAAAACCTTTATTGTGGAATGTGATGCCTCAGGAAATGGAATTGGTGCTGTTTTAATGCAAGAAGGAAGACCCATTGCTTTTGAAATTTGTCCAATCAAAGGAAAGTATTTACAGAAAAATATTTATGAGAAATAAATGTTAGTAATACTGCATGCACTAAACAAATGGCGAACTTACCTAATGGGAAGACACTTCAAGGTAAAAACTGAGCATGATAGCCTTAAACACTTTTTGAAACAAGGAATATCTTCAGAAGAGCAACAAAAATGGGTCACAAAGATGTTGGGTTATGACTTTGAAATAATCTATGAAAAAGGGAAACTAAATGTTGTTGTAGATGCACTCTCAAGAAATAATGATGAGGTGGAAGCATTGCTTTGTGCAATTTCTATTATCCAACCAGATTGGATAACCGAATCAAGGGATGAATGGAAGAAAGACAAAGAAATGTTGATACTCATTCAAAATTTGCAGCAAGATCCTAGTACATATCATACATTTAGTTGGGAAAATGATTCCTTATGGTACAAAGATCGCTTATATCTTTGTAATAATTCCCAACTAAAAATAAATATTCTTTTGGCATTGCACACTTCTCCTTTAGGAGGACACTCAGAATTTTTAAAAACTTACCACACAGTGAAGAAAGAATTTTTTTGGGATGGCCTTAATTCTGATATTCAAAAGTTTGTGACGGAATGTTTGATTTTCTAGCAGAATAAAGTTGAGACAATTAAGACCTTGGGTCTTCTACAACCTTTATCCATTCCAATTCAACGTTGGGAGGATATTTCAATGGATTTTATCACAGGTTTACCTAATTCCAAAGGAAAGAGTGTTATCATGGTGGTAGTTGATAGACTTACCAAGTATGGACAGTTTTGTGAATTATCTCATCCATTTAAAGCAAGTACAGTTGCTACTACATTTATGGAAAAAATTCAAAAGAAACATGGAAACCCAAGGGTTCTTGTGAGCGACAGAGATCCCAGTTTTATTGGAAATTTTTGGACGGAGTTATTTCTTGTTTGGGTACTCAATTAGCTCATAGCTCATCTTATCGTCCTCAATCCGATGGTCAAACTGAGATAGTAAATTAATGTTTGGAAGGATATCTTCGTTGTTTTGTATTTGATAAAAAAACACAATGGGTCAAGTGGTTACCTCTCACTAAATTGTGGTATAACACCTCCTTCCATACTACAACAAAAATGACCCCATTTATGGCACTTTATGGATATCTTCCACCATCCATCACATCATCTTTAAGAGAAAATTCGAAGGTTCAAGTAGTGGACGATCACATCGAGCATCAATAAGAAGTTCTCCAGCTCTTAAAGAATAACTTGAATTTGGCACAAAATCAAATGAAACAACATGCAGATCAACATCACAATGAGAGAAGTTTTGATGTAGGAGACTAGGTATTTTTACGGCTAGAACCACACAAACAAATGTCCCTCAAGCAAGCTAAGAAGGATAATAAATTATCGCCAAAGTACTATGGTCCTTACAAGGTGTTGCAAAATATTGGTACTATGGCATACAAATTGGAGCTTCCTGCTTCTTCACGAGTGCATCCAGTTTTCCATGTTTCATGCTTAAAGAAGGTTATAGGTGAAAATATTCCAGTTCAAACAATATTGCCAGAACTTGATGAGGAAGGAAAAAATCATATTGGAACCTGAAGCGGTCATGGAAACAAAAACATGACAGCTACGAAATCAATCAATTTCAGAGTATCTCATCAAGTGGAAGAACTTACCCATGAAAGATTCTACATGGGAGGATGAGAATTTTATATAGAAGTACCCAGAGCTACTCAAGCATCAAGGACAACAATTTTTTGAAGGAGAGGGGCATGTTAGGTCCCTATATTACTAGTATAGTCCCTTATTGTTGTTAGTGTAACCCCCTTAATGTTATTATTGTACCCCTGTAACCCCTATATTATTATTGTTTTGCCCTTAAATTATTATTCTTAGGTCGGCTAGGTTTATATTGTGGCCCCACTAAGATTACATTGTGGCCCCATGGACTCCTATATATAGAAGGGAGATTTGGAATTTGTATCATCCAAGAATTGTTCATTCATGTAATGTATTAGAGGTTTCCCCCTCAAAGTGGCTTATTTCTAAGGCGTTGATATCTCTTTTCTTCTATTTTTGGAGCTGGTTTCACAACAGCTACAACATGAAGTATTTTTATGAACCAAACCACTAAAAGCTTCAACCACTGCTGACATATCTTCAAACGTCAGCGGAAAGACATTGTTAACCTTGCAACTAGTCAAAATTTGAAATGCATTATTGGCCTCATAAAATTTAAGTTTATTTGTAAGACACACAAAGAATACCCCTTTGAAATCATCCACAATGAATTTTTCTATAGGTTATTCTAAGGAAAAGCTATTTGACAGTGAGCTCGAATCTTTGGATGCCAAATGAACAACAACTTAAACAATAACCGACTGATAAAATAGCCTGCAAAATTCCCTCAAAGGATCAACATTCGTGCATGCATCTCACAATTGTCTTTATTCACTCTTTGCTAAAAGTCCACTAGAGTGTTTATGGGACAGGAAGCCCTTGTAAGATTAGATTATTTTATTGATAAAAGGGTTGAGATTGAACCATTTGCACCACTGATGATGAAGACACTGGCGAGAACTTTAAAGAATTAATTTTTCCATGATTTTGTTTAGCACTAAAGAACCACTTGCTCAACTGTATTCTCCCTGAAAAATTTGAAGCATACCTATCAGACTACGGATAGTAGATGGCATTCCCCAATAATGTAGCAAGAGGTGCAGAGAAATATACTAATGTGTAGTATCTAAATTTTAATGTTATTTTTGTTGTGCTAATTTCATCCTCAAAATTATAAATAAGTTGTTGATCTTTTGCTTCATTTGCATAGGTTTCTTGAGGTGCTTGTGAGTGTTAAATAGGTAAATGTATTGAGTTTCATCTTAATTTATGAGGATAAAAAACATTAGAACATGATGTTGAACAAAACAAAAAAATGTACAACAATCCATCAAAATGAACCATTAACACAGTTTTTTGATTGAGCTCACCCTTCCTGGGCTACATATCCTTTGTCTAGATTCTTTGGCTTGGGCCTCTGTATTAGCTCAAAATGGAAAATTTGTTATTTATAATCATCTACTGATCCTAAAACCTGCTTCAACATGCTCCGAGCATCCAAAACATCTAGGATAGACTCTTTCTAAGCCAAAAACGGTCAAAATTTGCAAAATTTATGCTTCATTTAATTTTTACCTAGGAATATCCTCCAAAAGTGGAGAGAAATCGAGTTAGTGTAGCTAAATCTCGAGTCCCACCGCAAATTGTGGACTCCGCGAACTCTGGCGCTAAAACTAAGGCGAATCAATTAAGTGATAAGCTTGTATTAACATTGAGATAAGCCATAGTTAAATGTGCTAAGTGTGTTTTATCATAAACCAAATTAAAACAAGGTTTAGAGCTTTAATGATTTATTAGGATAATTAACCCCATTTTAACTGCTAATTCTACACATTTTACACAGCCTCCTCACCTGGTCATGGAGTAAGGGTCATATGGTGATGGGGTTGGCCTGCAGGGCTCGTCCCCTCCTCCCGCCATCAGATGATGATATAAAATTCATATATGTATTTTTCTCTATATATAATAAGTGTCATTGCACATTCCAATGGTGTTGTATTGTGTTGGTGCATGGGAGGTCGCGGGGTCGACCCCGACCTCCACCCTTCCGCTTGTGGTAATAATTTTGCAAAAAACCATATAACTTCAACCTTATAATTCGACTTTAGAAATAAAATTCAGAATTTGATCAAGTTTGAAAGTTGGACTTTGGAAGGGGCACATGGCAGCCTCTAGGCTAGCCACGTGTCCTCATGTCATTGATTCTTGAAACCTACAATAAAATTGAAACAAGTCACCCATTTAGAAACCATCCACACATTGACACTTGGCATGGTGTCATTGGGCGAAATGAAGGAATATTCCAAGAATATCATTTCTTGCTGACTAGGTTTCCATCTCACCAATTTGTCCTTTTCTGCAAAATTTTTAGTTGTTTAGGAAAATGAATAATAGGCAATAAGTTTCTCATATGGATTCGGTTTTTTATGAAACAAATTGTGTCAGTTTCCTTGCGGCGATCTCTTCACTTTCGTTCAAGTTTCAATCAATTTTGAGAGATTCAATTTTTTAGATTAACATTGAGCACTTGATGAGAAGAAAACAATTGACACCCTCTAATCCAAATGTCAAAGCCAACATAAGGTGGCGTGGAATCTTCATAAGGACAGTCCATCCACTTCCTCAAACAATAGGACTACATAGAAATTAGTCAAATCTAGGCTTTAAGAATATTAACAGTTTATAAACAAGGATATAATGTAAATAAAGAAGCAGAGCTCCCCTCATGAAAATGATGAATAGGATGAATTAAATATTCATTTAGACCTCAATGTTTATAGCCCGGGGCATGCATATATTCACTAAAAATATGATAGCTTAATTTCTATCCAATACATCCAATATTATTTTCATTGATAATGCTAAATAACATTCGTCAAAGAAGATTGTAACTTTCCTTTTGCAAGACAGTAAATTTTATAGGGTCAATTAAGTGCTGTTGCTTCCAGATGTCAGATGTTTAAAAAGCTAAAATTCAATTTTAAATGGAAAAAAAAAAGAGAAAAATGTTTGCAAAAGTGAATACATCCCATCATAAAGGATCAATAATACAAATTCGGTTGCAAACAAGTCATTGAATTTAATAAACGAACCATCAATCATATTTTTACCAAAATTATTCAGCAAATTTCTCAAAAGAAAACCACCACATGAAAATGTCTACAGCAATGTGGCAATTTATTGACCCTGACCTCGAGTAGAATAGTGTAAAAAAAAACTTGAATCACACCACATGAAAATTAGCGATGACTACCAATGAAATGATGCCTCGAAGAAAAACCAACCTAACCACTGCCCACCCAAATTTCAGTTGTTCATTAATCTTTGGAAACCATTTAATATCACATGACATATATTTTATGCTACGTTTGTGGGGTAGGCTTTACTTCTCTGTTGGCAGTTGTAGGAGAGTAGGAGACTAATATGCTCCACTCTTCTTGTCTTTTCACATCTATGAGTTCGAGAAAGAGATTATTGATTGAAATTTGAGGTGGTATCTATGAATTTTTCCTGGGAAGAGCTTTTATTAAAATTTGTACTTGCAATATCTCCTAGCAACAACAAATTTCCAATGATTCTGAGAAAAAAATTGCAAGATTAGGCTACAAGTATGAAATATATCAACTACTTGAATAATTGTCTTTCCTTCTCTATTTTCCATTCTCATCCCCTTCCTAGCTTTCGTGCTCCTCAATTTATGTTTCTAACACCCATGTTTGGTAAATTTTTTAGATTTTGAAGCCTTTCGCTCCTATGTATTTGTCAAAAATAACACTTCTTGTGCAAAAAATATGTAAATTGGGTATTGAATTTTTTTTCTTGGAGGATGAACATAGTACTTAGTATAACTATGTAAATTCGGTACTGCGTTTTTTTGGAGGATGGACAGAGTACTTAACGTATGTACTAGAGTGATTTATAACTTCATTATTTCACCATTTAGGAAATAAGCACATATTTTGTTGTCACTACTGTTGTATTTGTATTCTTTGAATTAATATATATATTTTTTCCATGTTGAATTTGTTTAGCAGATTACAATGGCGATGAAATTATTTTGGCTTTTTGTGTTATTTATGAATTTCTTTGAGAAAAATGTATGACTACTTTGGAGAGAAGAATTTAGAGGCACTTTAGATATGGATGAATGAAAAATAGTAATTCCTCTATTAAATGGTATAATGAGTGTTTTTGAATGAGAATCTATGAATATTTATTTTTTTACAGTGTTGGTATTGTGTCTGACCTCAAGCACAATAATAAATTTATATTGTTTTTTAATTTCATTTATTTTTTAATATATATATTTTTTCCATGTTGGATGTGTTTAGCAGATTACAATGGCGATGCCATTATTTTGGCTTTTTGTGTTATTTATGAATTTCTTTGAGAAAAATGTATGACTACTTTGGAGAGAAGAATTTAGAGGCACTTTAGATATGGATATATGAAAAATAGTGGGCAAAGTGTAATTCCTCTATTAAATGGTATAATGAGTGTTTTTAATGAGAATCTATGCATCTTTATTTTTTTACAGTGTTGGGATTGTGTCTGACCTCAACCACAATAATAAATTTATATTGTTTTTTAATTTCATTTATTTTTAAGTTCATAGTATTTAATATGGTTGGATGTGTAACTATAACATTTCAAACATGGAACTTTAACAAGCACATTATTACTCCTTTAGTATGTTCTCACTAAATAAATATCATATTTTTCATATTTATGATTTTTTTTGTTTGGACCATAAGGATTTGAACATTTAATATCATGATTTACTTAGTACTTCGTAACAAAGTCATTGGCTATTTTTCATACTTGCGTTAAAAACAAAAATATATCTGATTTTTTTTATAAATTAACATCTTCATCTATAAATTGTATGAATAGTAGTTGCACCACATGTTGCAAAGGAAACAACATAAAGCCGTAGCATAGGAAGGAGTAGTGTAGAAGAAATATTTTGATGAGCTTATCAATCCACTCAAGAGAGCCAGAATGACCATCATGAGGAAGGTGATGATGGAGTTGAATAGAAGACTAAAACCTATGTTGAGGTTTCTCAACATAGGGTGAAGGAGCAACTAATTCTTGCTACCATTGAAATGGGTGATGTTAATTATACCTTAATAAGATAAAAAAACAACATACTCATATGAAGGTTATAGGTAATATCATTTCAAACAACACAATGGTTGAGCTTGAGACCAAGCCTACTTCTAAGAATGATAAGAAACCCATAAAAGTTATGCTAGAGAGTGATGATAAGGAGGAAGAGAGTGATGTTGATGAGAAAAACATGAAGACAGTTAAAGGGCTACACATTCACACTAAGCTTCTGGCTGATTTTAATGATTTTATTCAAAGGGGAATGTCTCCTGATCATTTGGCAGAGTACATACATTACCTTAGTGGTGCTTCTCAAGAAGTGATGACTACATTGTTCGAGACCCTTTTTAAGGTTTTTGGAAATGGATTTTCCAAGAAGGTGGGAAAGATAAATATTTACTTGTCCAAAGCTCCTAATAATGAAGATTCCCAATTGTTGTTGTTCTATGCAATTAATAATTTTTGAAAGAATTCTAGTGCAGATGCAGTCAAGGAGGTTGATTTGGTTCTGAAAGTTTTATATGATGATGGAGTATTATAAGAAGATATTATTTTGCAGTGGTATGATAATAAAACTTTGGGTGCCAGAGGAAACAAATCTTCAATCTATAAAAATTTAAGCCATTTATTAATTGGTTCAGAAGTACTGGGTCTAAATTCGAAGAGGATCAGTTAGCAAACTAAATATGTTTGACCATTTTAAGTTGGTTCACCGAATATATTAACATAGTGTTTCCAAATTGTTGAGGCTTTTATATCCTGATGTTGTGTGTCTACGTTATGCATCGAAGTTGAATGGAGGTATTTTTTTGTGAAAAATCAATTTCCAACGGGATTTTCCATCTGATATCAATCACAAATGGATTTTTACCCCCAATCGCCTAATTCAATATCTAGAACAATTTTTTTCTATATGTGAATAGATTATGTTGGGTTACATATATATGTGTATTGATGAAAATATGGTGATATAGGAGGGTTCATCCCTTTGAACTATCTTTCCATGCATCTTCCCAACATTTTTCGAGTTTCTATATGTTGATCACTCTTATCATCAATATCTTTGAAACCTCCATAACCTGGTTCTAGAGAAGTAACATTCGCTTCTCATTTCTTCACAATGGATCCTATGTGACATCTTCTTTCTACCAAGCTACTATTTCCTTTTATGCTTCCTTACGACGTTTCCTTTGCAACATGTGGTGCAATTTCTAGTATTTTAATTACGAAAGCTATTCCATATTCTAATTATTACTACAACTCTAATTAATTAGTTGTTAATTAACTTTTCACTTATTTAATCCTAGTCGACATAACATTTTTTTAATATTATAGATTATATGATATTTATTTACACATTTGGTGACCTAAATTACCAAAGATTCTTCGGTGGATCTCTTGACGATGATTTTAGATAGTAGCCAGAAGCTTCGATAATAAAAATCTCTAAGAAGGATTACATACACTCTTCAATACAATGATTCATTAAATTCCTATGTCCATGGTGTAGATGTAATATCTGGCCTTGACAGATTTTGAAGACTCATCCAAAGCTGATTGAACCTTGATTTCCCTTTCAGGATCCATCAAAATTATGTTTGAAGAAACCATTTAGACGTGATGACTAGTGGTTTGGGCTGGAAGAACTAGGATAGGGCTTTTATATCATGGAAATCACATTTTTTGTTGTAATTTTAAAATATGAATGAAGCACTTCTTTGACATATACTAATACCAATTCTGATTATTTTGAAGGATTATCAGTTATATTTCTCTATTTTTTTTTATGTTAAAGAAGAAAATAGAGTTTGGGGAAGTTTTTTTTTTTTTTTTCTCCAAGTTTCCCACATGATGAAGCTAAGAAACAATTTGCATGCTCAATTTACTATTAGTTTGGAGTAAGGGTTGGGTATCCATTCATATAGGGTTGTTAGTAGAATATATCTATTTTGATCTAATTATAGGAAGATGATGGTCATGTGATACCATAGATTAGATGCAAATTGATGGTGTTTAATAGGTTCTAAACAATTTATATGTTAGTTGAGTAGAGATGGCATATATTGAGCCCTTGGAATGCTATTTTTTTAAGTTTATCCGAAGTTGAAATTTTATGACATAAGAAGCCATATGAAGAAGGTATATTTGGGCCATAATTTTAAATTATATAGATTTACACATTTACTTTGGGCATCCTACTTTACTATTCCTATGAGGATACTATATGATTCCTTAATATTGAAAGTCCATAGGGGACTTTCATCCCATCTTAAAATGTGTAAGCCTATCTAAATTTTGATCTTATTAGTTTGAACTGATATTTTAGTACTTTTTGAATATCCAGATTGATATTCATAGGCCATTGGGACCAATTTTACCATTTCTACCATTATCTCTAATAATGAGCTCAATCCACAATTGAGCTACTACAATTTTCCTTTGAAAAATTAGTTATTATTTTATCATATCTCTTTTCTCTTCCCTATCTCATTTGTGCCATTTTTTCAATGAGCCTTCCAAGAGGAGTTTTATTTCTCCTTTGTCAGTTTCGTAGAAGATATGTTTTGAATAAGTTTCCTATTTTATAATGCATTATTCCAAAGGCATGTGCTTGTTATGCTTCCTTCCATTCTTATTAGTTTAGATTGCTCTATATTCAAGAGCATGTTTCATTTTCCTTAATCATCTCCATAAGGATTTTATATTCTTTAGCCATATCCACCATGTTTTACCTCTGAGAACTTGATCAAGCATTTTAGGTTCTCTCAAGTCAACACCACTAAAGTATTTGGGTTTCCATAAATTTTCCTGAGTCATTAGGGTCCATTTCATATCTAGATGACCTCCCCTTCAAAGGAAGGATCTTTTCCAATTTATAGTTTTTTGAAGAGAATAGTTTTAGGTAACTAAGGTAGAGGGAATATAGAGAGGGAGAAATTGTAAGATTAATTTTAACAGAGTTATTTTTCATTAAATATTAAGAGATATAAAGCTTCAACAAGAGAGTTTTGTCTCAATTTGTTTCATCAAGTCTTCCAAAAAAATTCTACCTTAATGGGCTTTCCATAGTGGCTCCAACATATTTGGATGGAAGGTAAATGCTTTAAATCCATAATAGTCTTTAGATATACATAAATTTGGGGGAGTATTGGAAAATAATATTTTTGAATTGGAAATATTGATAAAGGTAACATAGGCTTCGAAAAGGATGCTGAGAATCAGATTGAAGGAAGTAAGTTCATCAAAACTAGGTCACCCCATCATCAGAGTATCCTCTAAAAATGGTTGATATGTAGATTGTGAGTCTAGGATACTATTATTAAGACCTTCCACGTTACCTTCATGACCCTAAATAATTATGAGTAATATGTAAGGGGATTGGGGATTTTTTTTCCTTACACCTCACATTGGAAGGAGGGAAGGGGACGAGGATCCATTAAAAAGGATATAAAATAAAGTTTTTGAAATCAGTTCCATAGCCAAATGTATCAAATGATAACAAAATTCAGGTGCATTAAGCATGTAAAAATTTGATTTCAGTTGAGCCTCTCGGAGGCTTTGGACATGTCTAGTATCACGAGCATATTATGGGATTGGGAATATTTAAGTTTAAAAAAATGTTGATGTGCCAAGAGAATATTTTTGAATATTTTCAACAAACTAGCATGCTTAGGAGATATTAAAGAGGGTAGGAGTAGGTTGATTTTGTTAGAAACAAATTAGAAATTATATATATATATATATATATATATATATATATATATATATATATATTTCCAAAGCGGTATGGGAAAAAAATCCAAGCGATATTCTTTTGATATTTTGGGGATTAGAGAAATGAGAGTTGCGTCTAAAGTAGATATGACTAAGGAGGATATCATGGAGTCCTATACTATCCACCAAGCTTACTCACCTATTACTTTCCAGCTTGGTATGGTTATTATTTTAAGCCATAATTTTGATACATGCTTAAAAATTTCGATACATGTTTTTTTAATGGATATATGTCCAGAACCTCGAGTTAAAGAAATAAGGGCCTCTTTTAAATATTTGATTTTTTTGTTCCACGATACTAAGGACTATGGTGAAGAACCCTTTAGAACCAAGCTTGAGTTCCATGTCTCCTTTCAGTTCCTGATTTTTTCTATACCTAGCTCGTAAGATTTGTTTGCTTTCAATGAATTCTCACAAATTTTCATATCATGACATAATATTTCATGAATTGAATTTTTCCCCTATTTTATCCTATGTTATTTCCTCCCTAAGTTATTTCCTCCTTTTGGGGTTGCTTCAATTTCTATTGCAATAGATATTCTTTCCTTTCTAGTTGATGACATAAGTTAAGTTGATTATGAGGATTTCCTTCCTCGTGGTTTATTGGATCTACACATTGTATGACAATAAGCTCCTTTAGCAACCACATTGTACTAGAGTTTAGTATGGCCCTTCTCTAGAGCTATCCCCCATTTTTATAGTTACCAATCCACGCTCGTAAATAATATCAAAATTATGCTTATCAACTAAAATATTAGTATATAGTATATCATTCCATTTGATTTTGCATTAATGTATATACAAAACCACAAGAATAATGAATATATAGTTTTGTTTATTTTGGACCAATAGGCACTTTTTAGGACGATCTGGAAGAGATGATGTAATGCAAACAAAATAATTTTTACTTAGTCAAATAATAATAATACTAATAATAATAATAAAATAAAATAACTAATTTAGGATTGGTGATTTTTAGTTTCTAGGTTTTGACAACTCATAGTTTTTCTATTATATATTTAATGATAAACTATAATCCATTTTAGCTCCAAAATTATCCCTCTCCTCACTATATAAATCTAAATTCAAAATAGATCTAGATTAATATTGAAATTATTTATAAACAAAATTTAACATTTCATTAAAAACAATATATAAAAAATAATTAAAAATAGCATATCAATATATATATATATGTATATGTATATAATCCGATTAAAAACTAAATTTTACAAAATGAAAATATTTAATATAATTATAATATTTAATTGCTATATTTAAAAATAATGGTTCTATAATAATATAATTTTTATTTATATGTTTTTATTTATTATTTTTAATTTAATTATATTTAATACAAAATTTTAATAAAAAGATTATTTTTGATTTATATTAAAATTATTATATTGAGAAGTAAAATCTAAATTTTTATTTATATGTTTTTATTTATTATTTTTAATTTAATTATATTTAATATAAAATTTTAATAAAAAAATTATTTTTGATTTATATTAAAATTATTATTATTTTTATATTGAGAAGTAAAATCCAAATTATAAAAATAAATTATTAGAATAAATAGAATCACAATAAAATATTAACTTATTACTTTACGAACTATGCTGAACGTCAATTTTGATTACTTTTAATTTTAATTTTACCTATTTAAACATCAACAATCTCTCCGAAATTACTTAAAACGTGTTCCGGATCAGAATGGAAAATCACCCATTAAAGCTGAAAGAAGAGTAAAATAGCATGGTCTCTTATAATGTTTTCAAGGTTTTTAACCAATTATATATATATATATATATATATGAAATGGAAGTTTTAAAATTAATTGTGTAATTTATAAATTTTAAATATTTTATATTTAAAAAAAAAACATAATTTATTGAAGTATTTAAAATCACATTTTTAATAATAAGAAATTATAATTTTATTTAAATTAATATTTAATATAAATTAAATGATTTTATTAATTTATAAAAAAACCAAATTGTTGATTTCTTAAATTACTAAAATTTAAAAACAAAATTATAAAAATAAAATAAATTATAATTGTATTTAATATATATATATATATATATATATATATATATATATATATATATATATATATATATATATATATATATTTTGTTTGACATAATGCCTCATTTAATATTCATACTATAGATTAGGGATTGGTTTGGTGTGTTGGAGGATGTTGAGATATTCTCTCAACTTCTCCCTCCAAGAGTGGAATTAGTTCGATCTCAGCAGCACTATAAAAATTGTAATATATTCATTTGATTATGACAATAGAAAATTATTATTGTGTGTTATTCCTGTGAGTTTCTGCTCTCTCATAATTTCTATTATGGTATCAGAGCCAGTTTTGGCTTGATTCCCTCACGGGAAAGCCAGGAAAATGTGAGTTTCTAGAACATCAATTCTCTGTACATAAGCATTTGAGTGAAATGTGTTATGTGTTTTATATAGCTGTTATTTGATTTCGATTTCCCAAACAACGGATTTGGTTTATCTTTTTCCGTCTTCTCCTCTTAGCATTGGAGTTTTGACGAGGGTGGAACTGTGTGGTTTTATTGTAGTTGTGACTGAGGCAGAAAGACAAAGGGATAAGAGGCTAGTTCTCTTGGGAGATTTATGTCAATGATGTGTTAAATACTGAGCATCAAATCGAAGAGAGAACGTTGTGCACAAACTAGGTTCTCTAACGTGCCCATTATGTTGTATTCTCATAATTTCTAATATCCTCAATTTCCAATCTGCATTCAATTATAGCCATTAGCAATCAATCTGGACAGTTATCTTTTTTTCAATCTGCAGTTGATGCCAAACTGCAAGCAATCTATGAACGTTTATCTGCATCCATTAAGCCATCCCATAAAGATCAGCACAGTGGCACCTTGCAAGGAAAAATCATTCCTTGAGGTGAAATTAGAATGTCCTGAATTCAGTGGGGGCGATAACAGTTCAATGTTAACAACATAGAATAATGATTCTCTGCCACTTTGTAAATCTATGACAGATGCAGTCTGCAATATGCCATCGATCTCGGCTTCGGCTTCGGCTTCGGCTCAGGCTACAATGTGGGCTGCTATGGATGACGTGAATCCTCTAAACAGAATGCCTTATTTGGACATGGATATGAATTGGGATGTGCTAGAATATGAATAGAATTTTCAGACCATTAATGGTCCTGAATATATATTTCTTAATAATTCAGGAGGCCTGAAGAATTTCGCAGAAATTCTGTCAAAACTGTTGAACAAAATCAAGGGATCTCTACGTTCCCCTCCAAACCTAGGAGCATAGCTTGTTTGTATGCTGCTGGAATGGCTAATGACTTCGACGTTGCTATTTCTGCATATAAAAAGAGGACCTTCTTGAAATTCAAGAGTTTTTTATTTTATTTTATTTGTATACATAGTCCTTGTTTTTGTGTCTATCTGCCACTTATTGAGCTGAGGCATTGAGGATCAAATTTCTTCCTAAATCGAAATCGCTGAAATTGCTGGTTATGTATGCTATTGGTTTGATTTACATTGGATTTGTGGGTTTATTGGTGAGAGCTGTATAGTGCAGAACCAACTATGAACAATTTAGCATAATTTAAATTAGTTGTTCTCGACGTTCTTCGGTGCCGAGAGAACAATTGGCTAATTTGATTGTGTGAAGTTGTTACATGCTGACAATTGGCTAATTTGATTGTGTGAAGTTGTTACATGCTGATGGATCTTGTCATTTCTCGGGGCTTCAAGAGCATCGGTTATAGGTTATACAATGAGATCCTTGTGTGTAAAGGTCACTTTGTAGGATTAATCACTGATCATATTCTGTATCTAGAATAGTTTCCTATAGACTATTGAAATTTATTCTTCGGGGTTATTTCACAGATGGAAATATTTCCGTAGGATAGTTCAGTGTCGAGACTCTTCTTCGGGGGTGTCCAGAATCTTTGATCTTACAAATTCAGTATTGTTGGTAAAAAACAAATGTATTTTAAATGGGTTGAATGGTAGCTCGAAAATGGTGGAGAAAAGAGCGTTGTCTATGAGATCTCAGAGTGGGTACAAATGTTAATGAAGACCAGTGCAGACAAATGTTTGTATTAAATTAGTGTGTTCTCCATTTCTGTAATGTAGGCATTAAGGGGGGGTGTTTGACATAATGCCTCATTTAATATTAATACTATAGATTAGGGATTGGTTTGGTGTGTTGGAGGATGTTGAGATATTCTCTCAACTTCTCCCTCCAAGAGTGGAATTAGTTGGATCTCAGCAGCACTATAAAAATTGTAATATATTCATTTGATTATGACAATAGAAAATTATTATTGTGTGTTATTCCTGTGAGTTTCTGCTCTCTCATAATTTCTATTATATATATGAAAAAAAATAACAACATCTAACACGATTTTTAATTATAGAACTTCATTCTACTATATCATGGATATTTTTAAATCACAAATTTTATTACAATACCATGGGGCAATATCACGGCTTATCATTACAACAAGAAAAAATGATCTCTCTTTACATATGACACTTGTTCATATTACATTTTCTTCAACGAATAAATTTAATTAAAAGAGAAAAAATATATAATTACTTTTGAAATAAATCTGTCTTCTATTTGTGTATACAATTATGAATATATTCTATGGAGATTAAATCATTACCATCCAACTTATAATCATTGTTAGCTGAATTACAATTTTTCTAGTAATATTCAAATAGATCAATTTGTTCTTATCAAACTTAAACCTCTATTCTTTATATTTTAGATTTTAAGTTGTTCTTTTACCCACATTTAAAAAACCGTTGACATACTTTCATTACTAGTTAACATCTTCCCCATAATCGAGTAAAGACCTACAAAAAATTAGTAATTCTTTCACTACTTAAAATGGATGCCACAAATTACATGTAAAAATAAGTTTGCATACTTTCCCACACTAGAGTAAAGACCTAGAAAAACTTTCACTACTTAAAATGGATGGCACAAATTACATGTAAAAATGATATTATTGATAATACATGATGTATAATTAATCTATGTAACACCCCTAGTTTTATGTTTTCAAAGTTAGACATTCGAACTTCAGTCCAAAGGGGAGTAGACCCCAATGGATAATTATTGTGTGGATGTAATTAATTATTTCTTTATGAAAAATAAATAAAATGTTTCTGTGCATGATGACAAAATGAGACTTTTGAGATCACTTGTCTAATCCATGAGGTATGGAAAGAGGCTAAGAATTTCCCAAAAAATCTTTCAAAAAGCCTTGAAAGAATTTATTTATAATTTAGATTTTGAGGAAAAATCTAAATTTCCCCAATGATGTGGAGAGTAGTTGGGAAGAGGTAAAAAGATGGAAAAGAAGAAAGCAGCTTTAAAGTCCCTAAATAAGGGAAGCCTAGGCAAACAAGAATAAAATCATCCTCGAATTCTGGATGCAGAATTAGAAAGAGGCTTTGGGGAGAGCATAAGCTTAAATAAGCTACTTCAGAATAGATTGGGGTTGGTCTATTTTGGGGAGAGGATCTCAGCTCGGGGGTGAGTTCTGGAGACAGAAGGAATTTAAGTTTTGGAGGATTGGTCATCTGCAGAAGTGGTATGCTCACAAATTTTATGAATGATTAAAATACATGCTGTTGTACAATATTGATAATTACTGTAGATTTTATCTTAAATTAATTTTCTGAGGTTGAAATTCCTTACCTTTAATAGAATTAAACAGAAGAAATAACTCTTCTAAATTTCTGTATTGTAGTAGGAATAAATTCTAGGGAACACTGTCATCCATAATCTCTAAACCATAGTATGGTTTAAATATGGAGATATAAAAAAAAAAAATTCCCTAGAATAAGTAAAGTATAACCTTAATCTGCCTCTGGAAATGTACAGATATGCCTATGCCTGGACTAAAAAAAATTGGATTTATAAACATGTTAAATCAACTAGTAATTTAGAAAGACAGCTAAATATTCAGTTCTGTACAATTACTGCAACGAAAAATGGTTGGAGTGCATGCATATAAATTAAACCCTTCTACCTAAAGGTGAACCTGAGAGGAGAATAAATATTTTTATGTACATAAAACAAAATTTATAAGATAGAAAATTTATATCGCATAGAAGAATTTAACCTATTAGCAATGACAATTTGATTTGTTCATATGGCTGGTAAGAACATGCATTGTAAGCAAATAAAAAGTTTGGGAAGCTAAACTCCATCCATAGTCTTTCATTTATTCAACTCAAACCATGGGATATAAAATAGAAAATTTAAAATGAAATGGTAAACAGTGCAATATATAGGTGGATAGTTGATAGAGAGATAGATGTAATACATCAGAGACATACTCTATTATAGTCTACTCGGAATAGTAAACTATGAATAATCTTACTAAGAAATACATGAGAAACTTCAAGTACACCTACGTAATTAAGTAATAATAATACTTTCCAGAATTACAAAAATATATGTATACAATGGAACAGATTTGATTTTCATCAATATGAGACCATAGGAGTATATCTCTTTGGATATAGTATTAATAATTTTTTTATCAGTGTAAGAATAGTATCTAGACTTACGATGAAAGAATATATGTGGATACAAGTAAACAAGTAATAGCTTCTGACATATATACAGATGAAAGATCCATGTATTTAATTGGGGGAACTAAACTTTTTATAAGATGTCAAAATATTGACTACAGTCTTGAGACATATACAAAAAAGGAGAGAATTAACTCCTATCACTTTAATAAAATTAAATATTCATTAACTGGAAATACTACTGATAACTATATGGAAAGAATTTGTCTGTCCAATTATGTAAAGTAGATAATTAGTATATAGAGAAGCTTACCATTGAAAAAATTTGGGTAAAATATTGTACATAATCATTGTTTAAGTACTGATAAAAGTAATAATTAGCAATGAAGGAACTTCTGGTGTAGAAACCAGGGAACTAATCCTCCAATAATTATAATTAACCCAAGTTGGATTATATAAAAATATATTTAACACTGTAACAAAGTCCATAAGTTCTCAGTGGAATGATTACAAAAGTCATAACAACACAATGACAAAATTTGTGAAATTTAATTGAAGCATGAGCCAGGTCCGAGAGGTATAGGAGGGCTAAATGTCAAAACCCTCTCTAAAAAAAAATTCCAAGGGAATCCAAGCGAAGCTAGGTCCTGATGAATCAAAGAAAATCATGCATCAGATCACCTACCTGAAGCTTCGATCAGTCTTGTAAACAAATTCCCAAATAGAAGCAAAAACAAATATCACGTTACTTGTAGATTGCCAAAATGAGGAAACTATTAAATATTATAAAATTTCAAAGGGAAACGACTAGAAAGACTTACGAAATTATTGAATTTATTCAAGCTGAGAGCTACCTGGATCGTACTGATAAAACATCGGATAAGTGATGGTCCTGAACAAAGCAAAAATTCAATTGAGTATATATAAGAGTCTCTATGGATTTTAGCTTAAGAAAAATGTATTATCTCTGTGTAACCCGAGAAGAGTTACCTATGTGAAGGCCATGAGTTGCATTCAATCATAAGGCCGGTTTGCAACTTTCCACCTATCGACCACGATAAGAGGGCTGATTTAGCAGAAATCAAAGTGCTCTCTTTAACAACGTCGAAGAGGGATAAGTCAAAAATAATACACATGGACTAATGGAATACTTATTATGATGCAGAACTTAAATGTCCTACGCCACCAATACAAAGGAGATTAATGAAACACCCATAATAAAATCAATGCAAAGCCCATAATAACGCCTATGCATTTGACTGTGTCCGAAACTAATGCCATTAATATCTCTAGAGATTCGCACCAAACTACTAAGTGAAATAGCTTATATTCATAATGATGAAAGCCTAAGTAAATAGCAACTGAAATGAAACTTGGCAAGAAATGAATACACATTACGATGGAGAAAAACTTCGTGGAGCAAATCCAAACCATAGAAGCCAATCTACGAACATTATCAGTACATAAAACCCAACCAGAAAGTTAGGAAACAAATACCAGAGTTAAATCTTACCAAGAACAACGCACTGAACCTCTGCATGATAGACGAACTGTGAAAAATCCCCTCCGACGAGAAATTATTTACTCAGAGAAATACGATGGAGCCAAGCAGGTAAGCTTAAGTGAGCAAAATGAATAATCCACAAGGAGAAAGTAAACCTTAAGTACAAAGAAGCAGAATGAAACCCTAAAACATCTTGACCTTACAAGTGGCAAGCATCGGTAGGTTCAAGCATGGATCGATGATTCATGTCCGAGAAGTTCAATAAACGTCAAGTGGAAACAGACATTAACCAAGTGCAAAGATTTATGACCATAAATGTGAAGTACGTACCTTGGATTTCAAAGGAATAAAATAGCACAAAAACTTAAGAGTTGTGAGCTGGAACAATTGGAATGTCACAATCAGATCATATGGAGATCCTACGAAATTAATATTATCATCTTCCGCATATCAAAGCAATCCATAAGTGATCCTCTTGAACCTCGAAAAAAATTAAATGAATGGTTTATGAGTATGGTTACCATTGCACTAAAAGGGTAATTTACTAGTGCAAAGTATGATGGTATATGTGTGGTAAAAGGAAATGAGAAGTTAGGTTATGTACAATAATTGAAAAATATATAATTTTATATATGTATGTATAAAGAAATAGTTTTCACTCTTGATAAAAATAATAAAGTTGAAGTTATATTGAAAACAACAAGAGAAGCATCATATGCTTTACTAAAGATTATTAAAAGAGGTAAATGTTTTAATTATGAGTAGAGATGTATTAAACTTTTTCTAGGGTGGAAAGATACATCAAAGGTCCACTAGGATAAATGAAGTTATATTCAAAAAAATAAAAAATAAATGATTTATATGGGCGAATTGGGAGACATTTCAAATGGTAACAGAGCTCATGTTAGAAAAACTGGGCTGTTGTTGTGCTCACTGTATAAATGAAATTATTATTTTTTGAAAAAAAAATTTTGTTACTGATGTTGTTTTGTTTTAGTGTGCAAAGGTACTAAAACTGAAAAGTCAATGGCTGAAGGAGATGAAATTTATGTTGATCTAGGTGATGGAGATAACACACCAGATCCCAATGCTCCTCTGATGGCTATGTTGCACAGGTTGCAATGGGATATGGCTGAGCTAAGAAGCCAGAATGACAGGCTCTCCTTAGCAAGTGAGGAGTAGGAAAATCTGATAAGAGAATTGACCTCGCGGAACAGCCAAGAAGGTGAAGGTTCCAGAAAGAGGAGAAAAGGCAAGTTCTCAGATGATTCTAAGGAAGATGACACTATTAGACACCAGTCTAAACAGAAGAGGGAGTTACAGGTGAATTTCGAAAAATTAAACCTCCCTCGTATGATGGAGAGAAGGAGGAAGAAGTTGAGGAATGGTTGTTGAATATGATTAATTATTTTCAGGTCTACGAATATTAAAGCAATCTGAAAGCTAGATTATCTATCTACCAGTTGCAAGGTAAAGCTACCTTGTGGTGGGAGGAGACAAAAATGGTTCATGCCATTGATGAAAAGACAGTGACTTGGGAATATTTCCAAGTCAAGTTTAAAAACCTCTATTTGAACGAATGCTATTATGATGATAAAGCAAAGGAGTTCCACGAAATCAGATTGGGACAACTCACCATATATGAGTTTGTCACCAAGTTTACAAATCTATTAAGGTATGTTCCTTATATTTGTGAAGAGAAAGAAAAGGTACAAAGGTTTTTGAACTGTTTGCCTACTATGTAAAAGGAGAAAATAGAGTTTGATAATCCAAAAAATATGGACGAAGTGGTGAGGAAAGCTATATTATGCTACCAGCAGTTTAAAGGAAAGAGTGGACATGGGTAAAGCTGGATAAATAAGGGTGAGTTCAAAGGAAAGAAACATAAACCAGCTTACTTGAAAAACTTTGGTAGGGATCATCAGCGAAATAAATTTAACAAACCAAAGGAAAGTCAAACCGTTTAGTCCCAAGTTGGTTAAAAAAAAATAGATGGGGATCATAAGAAATAAGGAACAGTTAAAATGCAAGAACCTTTGAAATGTTGGGGTTGTGTAGAACCTCATCTATTGAGGGACTTTCCACACAGAAATATTCAGATGATTATGAGAGATAGAGAAGCTACCACAGTGAATGATATGGCAAGGAACATATCCACTATCAGTGCAGCCTTGGAGAATCGACAAGAAAAACACCAGGCGACTATGGTTGAGATGGAAGGTAAGATTGCTGACCAATCTGTTACAGTTTTAATTGGTCTGGGTGCTTCTTTGAGTTATATTAGTCCACAAGTTGTAGAGAAATGCAATCTCAAAACTGAAAAATTCCAATAGCCTTGGTTGGTCCAGTTAGCCACTGGCACCAAACGAAAAGTAACTCATAAGTTACCTCAAACAACAATTAAATTAAATGACTTTCAGACAGAAGTAAATTTAAACATTCTGCCCTTAGGCTCATATGATTTGCTGATAGGAATGGACTGGTTAGAAAAAATAAGGGCTATGATGAACTGTTGGGATAAAACTCTACATTGCATAGATGAGGAAGGGAGACCATTTATACTCAAAGGAAAACCAAAACCAATCTCTATAAGACAAATATCAGCTCTGCAATTAAAAAGCACAGCTAGAAAAGGATATCAAGTATATGTTGTACATGTTGAAGAATTTGGACAGCAACCCGAAGGAAACCTGCTAGACACTTTACTAGTGGTAAGAGAATTTAAGGAAGTTTTTCCAGATGAGATTCCTCATCTTCCCCCCCAAAAGAGAGATTGATTTTTCAATCGATTTGGTGCTAGGAGCAACACCTGTTTCTAGAGCCCCTTACTGGATGAGCCCCCCTGAACTCATGGAGTTAAAAATGCAATTACAAGAATTGCTGGATAAAGGTTACATCAGACTGAGTGTATCTCCTTGGGGAGCACCAGTGCTATTTGTGAAAAAAAAGGATGGAACCTTCAGAATGTGCATTGAATATCGTCAACTGAATAAGTTGACAATAAAAAACATGAACCCATTGCGCAGAATAGATGACCTTTTTTATCAGGTGAGAGGGGCTTCAATATTTTCTAAGATTTATTTGATGACTGGTTATCACCAACTCAGAATTAAGGAGGAAGATATTAGTAAAACAACTTTTCAAACCAGGTATGGTCACTACGAATTTGTAGTCCTACCATTTGGTTTGACAAATGCCCCTGCCACTTTTATGTGCTTAATGAACAACGTTTTGAATAAGTACTTAGATAAATTTGTACTAGTGTTCATAGATGATATCCTAGTCTATTCAAGAAGTGAGGAATAGAACAAAGAACACTTAAGGATAGTTTTACAGACTTTGAAAGAAAACTAGTTATATGAAAAATTCAGTAAATGTGAATTTTATAAAGACAAGATTCAATATTTGGGGCATATCATTTCTGAACAAGGACTAGCTATTGACCCTCAGAAAATAAAAGTTATTAGAGAATGGCCAGTGCCGACTGATGTTTTAGTAGTAAGGTCATTTATGGGGATTGCAGGGTATTATCGAAGGTTTGTAGAAATATTTTATGCAATTTCATACCCCATAAATTCACTACAAAGGAAAGGTACGAAATTTGAATGCACTGAAAAATGCCAACACAGCTTTGAACAACAAAAATTAAAACTTAGTACAGCCCCTATACTAAAAATTGCAGATCCTGATAAAGAGTTTGTGGTGTGTACGGATGCATGTAGAGAGGGATTGGGAGGAGTTCTCTTGCAAGAAAATTCTGGTATTGCATATGAGTCTAGAAAACTTAAGAAACATGAATAGAATTACAGTGTATATGATCTGGAATTGGATGCTGTAATTCATGCCTTGAAGATGTGGTGACACAATCTTATTGGAAAAAAAATTAAATTGATGACAAATCATATTAGTCTCAAGTATTTCTTTTCTCAAACCGATTTGAATGCTTGACAAGCCAGATGGATGTATTTTCTGAGTGAATTTGATATGGACATAAAACATATCAAAGGAAAAGAAAAAAAAATTGCTGATGCGATAAGCATAAATGCTTGCCAAAAGATAAGCAGCATTGGGAGTAGTGATAGTTTTGACTTAGAAGAACTAGTTAAAAAGGTAGTAGATCAAGATCCAGACTATGAGAATCTACAAGTGAAAATGCTGAAAAAAGAAATGGTTGAATACACCCAAAACTAGAATGGGCTGATTTTCTATAGAAACAAATTGTACATCCCCAATGTGGATTCATTGAAAAAATAAATCCTAAATGAATATCATAAACAACCATATTCAGGACATCCTGGATACCAGAAAATGCTTACAGCCTTGAAAAAGAAATTTTTTTGGCCCGGAATGAAAAAGGATGTAGCAAACCATTTAGCTAGATGCATGGAATGTCAATTAGTCAAAGTTGAACATGAGCATCTAGCTGATCTTTTAAATCCTTTGTCCATTGTAGAATCGAAATGGGACACCGTTTCTATAGATTTTATAACCGGGTTTCCCAGAATAAAGTATGAGCATGACTTAGTGATGGTAGTGGTAGATACTTTAACAAAGGCTTCACACTTCATACCTGTAAAATCTACTTTTGGGACAGCCCAAGTAGCAAATGTGTTCCTAAAATAAATAGTAAGGCTACACAGAGTCCCAAAGATGGTCATTTCAGATAGAGACGCTAAGTTGACATCCACCTTTTGGAAAGGTCCGTTTGGGGGCATGGGCACTAAATTGAATTTTAGTACTGCTTATCACCCTGAAACGGATGGTCAAACAGAGAGAACAAATAAGATTTTGGAGGATATTTTGAGAATGTATGTGATGGATAGGCCATCAAAATGGGAAGACTACTTGCATTTAGTCGAATTTTCTTACAACAACAACTATCAATCCTCCATCAAAATGATTCCATTTGAAGCACTCTAGGGAATAAAGTGTCGTACTCCTTTAAGTTGGAGCCAACCTGAAGATAAGATAGTACTGGGGCCAAATAATCTATAAGAAATGGAAAGGATTGTCACACAAATATAGAGAAACATCAAGACAACACGAGATCGACAGAAAAGCTATGCCGATAACAAGAGAGTGCACTAAGAGTTCAAAGTGGGTGATCATGTGTATCTGCGTATTAAATCCAAAAAGAGCATACTTTATGCTGGAAGTTGGGAAAAATTGGCTCCTAGATATTGTGGGCCTTTTGAGGTGTTAGAGAGGGTGGGACCAGTGGCTTATAAGCTGGCCTTACTACCCCATGTTAAAGTTCATGATGTGTTTCATGTTTCGTTATTAAAAATATATGTACATGATGCTTCTCACATTGTTGATTGGAATGTGATATAGGTGGAACTAGAAGGGGGGTTCCTTGCAGAGTTGCTTCAAATATTGGAGCGGGAAGAAATTAAATTGAGAATCGAACAGTAGCTAGAGTAAAGGTGCAGTGGAAGCACTTTACTGTTGAAGAAGCTACATGGGAAAGAGAAGCCGAGATGATGGAGAAATATCCATACCTATTTTCAAAATGAACTCTAGTAGTTAGCTGTTAATACCGAGGATGGCGTTTGTTTTTAGAGGGGGAATATGTAACACCCCTAGTTTTATGTTTTCAAAGTTAGACATTTGAACTTCAGTCCAAAGGGGAGTGGACCCCAATGGATAATTATTGTGTGGATGTAATTAATTATTTCTTTATGAAAAATAAATAAAATTTTTCTGTGCATGATGACCAAATGAGATTTTTGAGATCACTTGCCTAATCCATGAGGTATGGAAAGATGCTAAGACTTTCCCCAAAAATATTTCAAAAAGCCTTGAAAGAATTTATTTCTAATTTAGATTTTAAGGAAAAATATAAATTTCCCCAATGATGTGGAGAGTATTTTGGAAGAGGTAAAAAGCTGGAAAAGTAGAAAGCAACTTTAAAGTCCATAAATAAGGGAATCCTAGGAAAATAGGAATAAAAGCATCCTGGAATTCTGGACGCAGAATTAGAAATGGGCTTTGGGAAGAGCATAAGCTTAAATAAGCTACTTCAAAATAGATTGGGGTTGGTCTGTTCTGGGGAGAGGATCTTAGCTTGGGGGTGAGTTCTGGAGACAGAAGGAATCTAGGGTTGGGAGGATTGGTCATCTGTAGAAGTGGTATGCTCACAAATTTTATGAATGATTGAAATACATGTTGTTGTACAATATTGATAATTACTGTAGATGTTATCTTAAATTAATTTTCTATGGTTGAAAATCCTTACCTTTAACAGAATTAAATAGAAGAAATAACTCTTCTAAATTTCTGTCTTGTAGTGGGAATAAATTCTAGGGAATACTATCAGCCAGAATCTCTAAACCATAGTCTGGTTTAAATCTGGAGATAAAAAAAAAAAAATTCCCTAGAATAAGTAAAGTATAACCTTAATCTGCTTTTGGAAATGTACAGATATGCCTATGCATGGACTAAGAAAAACTGGATTTATAAACATGTTAAATTAACTAGAAATTTAGAAAGACAACTAAATATTCAGTTTTGTATAATTACTGCAAGGAAAAACGGTTGGAGTGCATGCATATAAATTAAAGCCTTCTACCTAAAGGTGAACCTGAGAGGAGAATAAATATTTTTATGTACATAAAACAAAATTTATAAGACAAAAAAGTTATATAGCATAGAAAAGTTTAGCCTATTAGCAATGACAATTTGATTTGTTCATATGGCTAGTAAGAACATGCATTGTAAGCAAATACAAAGTTTGGGAAGTTAAACTCCATCCATAGTCTTTCATTTATTCGACTCAAACCATGGGATATAAAATACAAAATTTAAAATAAAATGGTAACCAGTGCAATCTATAGGTTGATAGTTGATAGAGAGATAGATGTATTACATCAGAGACATACTCTGTTATAGTCTACTCGGAACAATAAAATATGAAAGATATTCCTAAGAAACACATGAGAAACTTCAAGTACACCAATGTAATTAAGTAATAATAATACTTTCCAGAATTACAACAATATCTATATACAACTGAACAGGTTTGATTTTCATCAATATGAGCCCATAGGAGTATATCTCTTTGGATATAGTATTAATAAATTTTTTATCAGTGTAAGAATAGTATCTAGACTTACTAGGAAAGAATATATGTGGATACAAGTAAACGAGTAATAGATTCTGACATATATAAAGATGAAAGATCCATGTATTTAATTGGGGGAACTAAACTTTTTATAAGATGTCAAAATATGAACTATAGTCTTGAGACATATACAAAAAAGGAGAGAATTAACTCCTATCATTTTAATAAAATTAAATATTCATTAACTGGAAATAATACTGATAACTAAATGGAAACAATCTATTTGTCCAATTATGTAGAGTAGAGAATTAGTATATAGAGAAGCTTACTATTGAAAATTTTTGGGTAAAATATTATACATAATCATTGTTTAAGTACTGATAAAAGTAAAAATTAGAAACAAAGGAACTTCTGGTGTAGAAACCAGGGAGCTAATACTCCAATAATTATAATTAACCCAAATTGGATTATATAAAAATATATTTAACACTGTAACAAAGTCCATAAGTTCTCAGTGAAACGACTACAAAAGTCCGAAAAACAGAATAAAAAAACTTCTGAAATTTAATTGAAGCATTAGCCAAGTCCGAGAGGTATAAGAGGGCTAAATGTCGAAATCCTCTATAAAAAAAAATTCCAAGGGAATCCAAGCGAAGCTAGGTTCAGATGAATCAACAAAAATCGTGCATTAGATCACCTACATGAAGCTTCGAACATTCTTGTAAACAAATTCCCAAATAGAAGCAAAAACCAATATCACGTTACCTGTACATTGCCAAAATGAGGAAACTATTAAATATTATAAAATTTCAAAGGGAAACGAATAGATAGACTTACAAAATTATTGAATTTCTTCAAGCTGAGAGCTACCTGAATCGTATTGATAAAAATGCCAGATAAGTGATGGTGTTGAATAAAGCAAAAATTCAACTGAGTATATATAAGAGTCTCTATGGATCTTAGCTTAAGAAAAATGTATTATCTCCGTGTAACCCGAGAGGAGTTACCTCTGTGAAGGGCATGAGTCACATTCAGTCATAAGGCCGGTTTGCAATGCTTAAGCTATCGACCATGATAAGAGGGTCGATTTAGGAGAAATCGAAGTGCTCTCTTTAACAACGTCGAAGAGGGATAAGTAAAAAATAATACACATGGACTGATGGAATACTTATTATGATGTAGAACTTAAATGTCCTATGCCACCAATACAAAGGAGATTAATGAAACACCCATAAGAAAATCAATGCAAAGCCCATAATAACACCTATGTGTTTGACTGAGTCCGAAACTAATATCATTACTATATCTAGGGATTCACACCAAACTACTAAGTGAAATAGCTTATATTCATAATGATGAAAGCTTGAGTAAATATCAACTGAAATGAAACTTGGCAAGAAACGAATACACATTACGATGGAGAAAAACATCGTGGATCAAAGCCAAACCATAGAAGCCAATATACGAACATTATCAGTACATACAACCCAACAGAAAGTTAGGAAACAAATACCAGAGTTAAATCTTACCAAGAACAACACACTAAACCTCTGCTTGATAAACGAACTGTTAAAAATCCCCTCCGGCGACAAATGAGTTACTCAGAGAAATACAACGGAGCCAAGCATGTAAGCTTAAGTGAGAAAAATGAATAATCCACAAGGAGAAAGTAAACCTTAAGTACAAAGAAGCGGAATGAAACCCTAAAACATCTTGACCTTACAAG
The DNA here is from genome assembly GCA_034641835.2 of Pinus albicaulis. Taxonomy (NCBI): domain Eukaryota; kingdom Viridiplantae; phylum Streptophyta; class Pinopsida; order Pinales; family Pinaceae; genus Pinus; species Pinus albicaulis. The sequence continues at coordinate 796,399,592 of CM076569.1, forward strand.
TGGCAAGCATCAGTAGGTTCAACCATGGATAGTTGATTCATGTTCAAGAAGTTCAATAAACGTCAAGTGGAGATAGACGTTAACCAAGTGCAGATATTTATGACCATAAATGTGAAGAACGTACCTTGGATTTAGAAGGAATATAATAGCACAAAAATGTAAGAGTTGTGAGCTAGAACAATTGGAACATCACAATCAAATCATACGGAGATCCTACGAAATTAATATGATCAGCTTCCGCATATCAAAGCAATCCATAAGTGATCCTCTCGAACCTCGAAAGAAATTAAATGAATGGTTTATGAGTATGGTTACCATTGCACTAAAAGGGTAATTTACCAATGCAAAGTACGATGGTATATGTGTGGTAAAAGGAAATGAGAAGTTATCCTGCATCAAGTTAGGTTATGTACAATAATTGAAAAATATATAATTTTATATATGTATGTATAAAGAAATAGTTTTCACTCTTGATAGAAATAATGAAGTTGAATTTATATTGAAAACGACAAGAGAAGCATCATATGCTTTACTAAAGATTATTAAAAGAGGTAAATGTTTTGATTATGAGTAGAGATGTATTAAACTTTTTCTAGGGTGGAAAGATACATCATAGGTCCATTAGGAGAAATGAAGTTATATTCAAAAATAAATAAATAAATAAAAATTATATGGGCGAATTGGGAGACATTACAGTCTATGATTAATTTGCATGTAAATTTTAAAATAAAAATATATTAATAACAAAAAATATTTTACTATCAATTATAATTAAAAAGTTATATGAAATTTATATAGAAAAAAAAAATCAAATTACTTGAATTAAAATTTTCTTATCTTTTCACTTTTAATTTTAACAAACATGGTCACTTTTAATCGTAACAAACATGCGTAAATTATTTGATTCATAATATCGAGTGTACATATAATATTTAATGTATTAATAAAAATTGTTCCATTATTATCATAATATGGAGTGAAAATATATCTTTAATATATTAATAAAAAATAAGCTTAATGTAAATTATAAATAAAATATATATTTCAAAAGAACAAGTCTACTTAGGTAGAAGAATTGTCCGGAGAAGAAAGCAGATTAGTTAGAATACTGGATTTCCAAATGCACATTTAAGCAATTTTTTTAGTACAGAGAAAAATCCATTAATAAGTTTCTTATGTATTTTAAGATATGATCAATGTTTAATGTGGAATTGAAATCCAGCATTTTAAAAAGTATTATTAAAAATAATAATTCAGTGTGTGTATGTATAGATATATATATATGTATGCAAAATTCTAAAGATATTAATAGCAAAAAAATCTCTATATATTAAAAAAAAAAATTAAAAGTTTAATTTTTTTTATTATTAAAATATTTGATAAGTGTGTTGTTAAAAAACGATATAAATTGATTCTAAAAAGGTTCAATATTGAGAGTTTTAATCTCTACAAGTGCTTATTAGATTTGAAATTAAAATAAATCTCTATTGGTAAGTCAAAAAAATGTAAAGAAAAAAAAATTATTAAAATATATAAATTTTACTATTCCATAATCTAATAATGTTAATAAATTAGATATTTTATAATGTAAGAATATTAATAAATTCATTATAATTATAGTTAATTATTTTTTTATTAATAGAAGAGAAACATCACGAAACATAATTATTAATATCTTTATTAAAGTGGTTGTAAGGTTCAAATTTTCATCTCAGTTAAAACAATGAGATAAAGTATATTTATTTATTATAAATTATTAATCAATGAATTTGATCTAGTAAAGATATTATAGTTCAAAACCTTATAATAATTTTGATTTTTTTTCTTTTCTTAATATTACGTTTTAATATTTTTTCTAAATTTTCTTATACATATTGTATTTGGACATATTATAAATGAAAATATATAAATATTTTGGGTATTAATTTAGATTTCAATTGTAGTAAAATTTATTTATAAAATATAAATAATCACAAATTTTTTCTATGACATTATATTACCAGCATATATCCATATTAAATACAAATCTAACATGAGCCGAGAGGTATCAAATTTTTTCACATGCAAACTTCTTTAGAGTACAAAATACAATGTGCTATTTTTCATTGTTTAAATTATAATTTTGAATGCTAAATATAGTATATATTGCCAAATAAACATTTTAACCATAAAGATTTAATTTTTTCATTATATATACATAATTGTTTTTAGATAATATATAATATATATATATATAATTGACATTAAAATATTTTACATAGCATGTAGATTGAGACCTTTTATAAGGCAAATTAATTTTTTTCCTATATATAAATATATATATGTAGTTTTTATCGACATCAATTAGTTAACATATATTTCAAATAGTTTATTTATCGAAATAATTTTGAAAAGTATAAGATTTAAACAACTTACTCACACATTTTTTTTTTTAATTCTAATTACTTTACAACATGGTTTTTAAATTTATCCTTATTTTGTTACACTCATAAAAAAATATTTATCTACCTTTGAAATATATCAATATAAATCATTTATAATGTTACAAGCCCAATTAAACACGATGTATAATATTCTTATCAAGGTAATATAACTACAGATATGCATTGATGTATTGACTTAGGTTACAAACAGGGCATATAACATGTTATGGTTTATTTGAACTTTACGCATGATTAAAAATCTGTCGATATTGGAAAGTAAACGAGGATCTGTGGATTATTATAACTATTGTAAATCATGCTATGATTAAAGTCTGCATGCTCTCATGCATGTCCACTTCTGATATGGTAATTTATAATGTTTATACAGAATATCATTAGATCCCCACTTAGCAACAATTGTTGAACCTCCATGGTGATATATCTACTCCATTTAATATAGTAGAGTACCAGAAGTTAATATGTGAGTTATAGCTGTAGATTTACCTCGGATTCTATATAGTTCTCGAGGATTGCTCCATTTTATACTACAGTTCACAGTGAGTTATGCTCTGGCTTATTGATTTTTGGTGGGGACTCGAAGCTCGGCTTCTCCCTTGGGCTCTCTGCCTTCGATGCCTTTTAGGTCTGCCCTTACCTTACTCTGCTCCTCCGTCGCTCTGCTCTTAAGCTTCATTTACTTGTCCTCCTGTAGATTGAGCTATTCTGTCAGCTTAATAACTAAGTTCTGTGACTTGCTCAAAAAGAAAACCGGCAGAATAGATGGATTTTCTTCACAGTCGAGGCGTTGGCTGTTGCTAGGGGAAGAGGAACATCAACCATCGCATGAATGGTATGTCATATTTGTTCGGCTTTCATGGCTCTCAATTCTACCGCAGAGTTTAATATTCTATTTCACTCCAACGTTATAATCTTTGGGTTCTATGTTTTGCAGGGCAACTAAGTGTAAACTCTCCTTTCCCAGGTAATTATCCGCATCCTTCAGAGTTATTCCAGCTTTTCAACTTATTGAGGGTTTCATTGTTTTATAATTAAATTCTTCTTACCAGATGGTGGGTTTGTTTTGCAGGTTAGTCTCACCCCTGCTAAACCCTCTAACAGCAATCTCCCTTCAGGATTTGTTACGGCCGGCTTCTCGTCCTCCGCTAACCGTTTGATTCATGGTTACACAGGTACCTTGAGTTCTTAAAGGAGACCGTAACTTCGGTTCTCAGCCTTCGGCTCAGATTCTTGTTTACTATATTTCAAGTTTCCTTGTTGTGTTGATGAAATATGCAATGGAGAGGGTTTTAAACTCGACATATGGTTTCAAAGTTTGTAATAGTCATTTTATAAAGTTTATAGAATGTAACGTACCTCAACTTCCACATACGCCAAACTTCTTTTTTTTTTCTGAAGGTTCTCTTTCTAAGACTAAACTATGCTTCCATTTTAAAGTTATCATTTTCTTGGGATTGACGAAACTCAATCCTGTTCGTCTAACTAATACATAGGTGTTCAGAACTACCTTTTCAGTTTACACTTTAATATACTTTTGTTAAACATAATATATATGTTTAATCTATTCCCTATTGTATATACGTTTCGCTAGAGTACTTCTTTATAAATCTCTTTGTTATATTAACCGTTATATTTCATATCATTAACTCTTTAATTATATTTCATATACATATCTATCCCCCATAGATATTTATATATATATATATATATATATATATATATATATATATATATAGATATATATATATATATATATATATATATATATATAATCCACAATATATAAATAATATAAACTTCATCATATATATATATATATATATATATATATATATATATATATATATAATCCACAATATATATATATATAATCCACCACATATATATACGATGATGATTTTTATTCAACTGGGGATTTCATTTAATATAATTTAGTTATAAAAGTTCCACTTCTATGAGTTGTATTCTTGGCCATCCCGTACTTATCCAAAGAATTATATATTGCTCTTTACATCGGCTTTGGCATACCTTACGACAGTGTTATATATATGACTTTATCGTTCCCTTACTTGGTTGATATGGAGTACCCCTCAAGTAATTTATCGTATATTGGTGTGATGGTTTCGTATTACCTACGCTGAGGTGTTTATGTCAATTTCATCGCATTTATCACACCCTGCTCATCGTACGTTTGAATTTGATTTATGGATTTGCTCGTATCCTCTAACTTTGAAGTAAAATATATTTTATAGCACTATTTGGTTACGGTTCTGAATGCATATTAAATTTCTTGGAGTACTTGTTCGTTTGGCTTTTATTGAACTCCTACTGAAATCAAATCGTCAAGATCATTGTCGATCCTTATGAGAGTCTACCGATTTGTGCCATTTGTATGGCTAGATTTTATTAGGGTTCTCGTCTATGATTTCTACAAGAGTTGAACAATAAACCCTTGTTCGCTTCTCCATTCAGACTTCTGTTCCTAAACTCATCTCTTGTTTGTTATCGCTTTGGTGTCTCTGCTTGCTCTCTGAGATGTAATGGTGCAATAGGCCTGCTTCATAGCACTCCCTTGGCAACACACAGAGGTAACTTACGTTCTCCAACGTTTTGGTCTTAATATTACGGAAATGTAGCATGTATTTGGTCGCTACGATTTTATTTTTATACTATCAGGTTTAGACATTTACCATGACCTTTCTCTTCGTTATAAAATTCAGAGCGAAATTTTGAATGGGTTTTATATCCATGAGATTCGTTCTGTGAGGGTTTTTATCTATCGCTTGCAACCAAATTTATTGACATATTACCGAAATTATTGTATCGTTATATAGTTTTATAATTATTTTTGGTGCCTATTCTGTATACGATAATCAGTCCATTTCATAATTTTAATTTCTCGTTTCTCAGAACCAATTGACGGATACTGATTATTGCCTCATCTGATTTATAGAAATTTATGGGTATTCAACTTCCTACGAATATGAGGTGAGGGTTTTCGTCCTCAGTAGTCTTCGCTTCCCCACTGGTTTCTGCGATGACTAAGAATGTTAATAATGAACTCTTATCATAGATTAGGAATTTATCTAGGTACGATTTCTCTTCTGTGTATAGAGAATTCGGCTTTCCTAAATTCCTTCTATAAGTAAATACATTTCAGTTATATTGCAAAATCTTCTAATCTATTTCGGTTTTTCTTCTATATGTTTTTAACTCACATTGATACCTTTGAAGTCATTCATTGACCAGGTAATAATTTTGTTAAAACTCAGAATCATTCAGTCCCTTAGATAAGATTTCCCTTTTGTTCTCTTTCGTTTATTTTATTACTTATTTACTTAACTGACACAATTTCGATATTTTCATTTACAGTCACTGACATCTTTCAGTTCACCTAATGTCGTTGATTTACAGGTAATTATGTGTTACCTACTTCGTCTGAGTACTTCCCGAGAGCTCGTTGCATTTTTCGTTGAAGAATTTGTAATAACTTTCTCTCTGAAACAGGTCGGTACTCACGAGAAACTTCAGCTATGTGTTGACTCGTTGCCTTTGCAATGACTTGTTTAACATTTGACTTATATCAGTCCATGGATAATATCGTTGAATCCAAGGAGATTCGTGCCATTCTCTCTATACTTTTGCTTATTATTTACACCCGACTTTATATACCTTGACTTGGGATTAATTTGCCCATATTGGGACGATATAAGTTCCCTCCATACTGTTATAATTTTTTTTTCTATGTACTATCAACTATACCAGTTTATTTTTCCTCTTTTACTCTACTTTTGTAAATTCCACATAGTATTCTAGTCAAGCAAAACTCTTTTCGTTTTCTACAGGTTTTCGAAATATTCAGAAATTATATATAATTCTATATAATAAGTGAGAACTCTCACGTTTAGTAATTGTAATCCATAGTACAGAATTAATTTTCCAGTAACATGTTGTCTTTTCAAATATAAGATTTTAAATATTACATAACCATTTTCTGCACTACTTCCTTCATTCCTTTTTGGTACTGGTATACTCCAGATCTTTAGAATACTATGATGGCAATGAGTTTATAGTACTCATCTCGTTAGACTTTTTATTTAAATTTTGCTGGATAGAATTTGTGTAACTATAATTGGTTCTCATGTCTAACATGCCATGTTAATCAATACTGTAAACACCTATGTATCACAGGCCATTGATTTCAGTATAAATAACTGTGCAATGTATTAAATATACATTTGTGTTTAAATTTGGAATGAGTTTAATTTTGTGGCTAAACATATAGGTATACCTGTAACATACTCAGGTTTTGACAATTTATTGAATTCAGTATACTGTAACTAATGATCCATGGCATTTTTACCAATTATATACTCTGTGTTTTCTACTTATTTATTTCACTGCTTATTTCAAGTAAATATACTTTGCATCTAGTTTCCTTCCTCTATGATGCATGTAAGGGTACTAGGCTTCCTTTTTCTATAATTAGGATTTAGTTCATAATACAGAAGTAGATTAAAGTTAAACTGTAATTCATCTTTGGGAAATATGTATTCTCAGATTTAGACCAGCTATGGTTTAGATATTCTGATGAATTACTTCCCATAGATGTGATTCCTACAAATGTACAAAAATTTGAAGACTAATTCTTCCGATATTTCTTTTAAATGTATGGAATATAATCACCCACAACATGGAACAGATAATAATTTCACATTCAATACAACATAAATTTTTTACCTACACCTTATAACAGAAAAATGTAAGTGAACTGTGCATACCACTTAATTATATGACCAATCCACCCAACCTTACAATTCGTCTATCTCCAGAATTCACCCCCGATCTGAGATGCCTCCAAGAATAGATCAACCTCTAATCTATTCAGGAATAGCTTAATTAAGCTGCTGCTCCCCAAAGCCTGTTTCTAATTCTCCATCCAGAATATCAGGATGCTTTTCTTCCTGTTTGCCTAGGCTTCCCTATTTAGGGACTTTTAAAGCTGCTTTCTGCTTTTCCCAGCTTTTTTTACCTCTTCCCAACTACTCTCCACATCATTATGGAAACTAGATTTTCCTCAAATCTAATTTGGAAATAAATTCTTTCAAGGATTTTTGAAAGATTTTTGGGGAAAATATTTTCCTTTATCCATCCTCGTGGATTTAGCAAGTGATCTCATAATTCCCATTTTGGTCAATCTGCACAGAATTATTTTATTCATTTTCTCAATTTAAATATTTAATTACATCCACATAATACTTGTCTTTTGGGGTCCACTCCGCTTAGAATTAAAGTTCAAATGTCTAGTTTTTTTTTTTTTTTTGAAAATCAAACACATAAACTAGGGGTGTTACATAGAAGAATCTTAGGTTTTTTTATTGCCTAGGTTAATATGTAATAGTTCACGAATTTTATTAAGCTCTATGGAGCTCTCTGAAACATTTCATATTTCTTACAGTTCAATTTTAAAACCTCGTTGTAATGTTATATTCGGAGGGTTACTAATTCATTCTGAAACCAAACTATGGTTTTTGTTATAGATGTTATTAATTTTAGTCAATACTGTTCTAGGTTCCAAGAAAATATTCTTGTTTAGTTTCTCGGCATTCCTCTTGTTTGCATGTTGTTATTTTCTTTATGCTACTATCAGTAAATCTGATCTGTTTCGATATTTCATCGTTGGATACGAATTAAAAGAAAATAAAATCTACAGTTTAATGTTTACTTTCACTTTCCTGTAATTCTCGTTTTGATGTAGTAAATTTATGTGAAGTTTTATGGTTTAATGATTTCCATACCCTCGCTCTTTACAAATATTCCATTTACAGAAGTTTGTTTTATAGTTTTCTCCTCTACAATACTTTGTATGATTTTAGTCCATGGTGATTGGACCACCACATGTTATTTTCCGTGTATAGTCTGGTATAACGGCTACGAACGATGTATATCGGTTTGGTGTTCCTACCCTGAACTGAAATCAACAGTTTCGATGAGCACATTAATGCCTTACTTGGGTCTATACTAACAAATATTTCTGTAGTGTTCCTCTTTAACATCACTTTGTTTTCTGATAAGAAATGTAAATAAATTTGTTTGTTCAAACATTACAGTAACAATCATAGAAGACTATACTTAAAAATTTCACATCTTTACCCTACATTTCTGTTAATTTCATTTACTATTCATACTCAATTTCCTCTATTATTTCTCTCATGACACAAAGAAATATCAACTACAGGGAAAGATACAAAAATATTTATTAGATTGTTCAATCTTAATATAATAACTAGAAAAAGAAGTGCTACACATGGATTTTCACTTTTGTGCTTCTAGTATATACCTTACAAATATATTTATAAAAAAAATAAAAATAAAAATAAAAAAACAGTATTCCTCTCATTTGCAATACTGTGGACAACCTTTTCAATTCAGTATTAGCTTATCTAAAATTTCACAGTAATACTTATTTGGATTAAGTAGATTCAAGTTGTGGTCCTCCCAACAATTCAAGGGAGGCTATTACATCCTTTGCTTGCCCCCTAGCTCCAGAATCGGGACGGTTTCCCGGGCTAACAGTGGAATAGATCATTTTTCTGCTATGACCTCTGGATGGCCAATCTAGTGAAACTCAGAAAATATGGTTTCACAAGGGTTGCTGTGAGGTTTTTTGAACTGATCCCAACCAACTCTAGAAAATACTCCCATTTACCATCTTGCACAGAACCCCTACTCCTCCTCTGGGTTTCAGCTTTATCCTCAGAGGAGTAGGTAACTATTTTTCCAACTGTCCCTAACCACCTCCTATTCTTGGAAACATTTTTAACATCAGCTTAAAAATATTTTCTTTTCATTAATTGTTTTCTCCTAATTAATAAGTCAGCAAATTCAATAATTTGTTTTATCAACAGTCATGATTTAGGTTTTTTTCTTGCCACATAAAAGAAATTAAACAAATTGTTTTTAACTAGTTAACACTAGTTAACTCTAATGAAGCTGTCACAATGTTCATTTTTATTATAACATATTTTTTATTTTTATTTTAAAGAGACAAATAAAATAAAAAATTTACACACCCCTCATACTATATAACATCTATGAAGGTACTCCTAAAATTACTACATTAAAAAAACTTCCTCCTACTCTATAACAAACATCTACAAAGATACTCCTAGAATTACTACCTAAAAAAAACTTTTACTTAATGAAACTTTGCATTCACTTACTAGAATAAAAAAACTTTTACTCAAGACACAATTTCCATTCACTTGCTAGATTAGAACTCGTAAATAAAATTCATTAAGATTTGTAATGTAATTTAATTATCACACATAGTATTTACATTGAACCCGCATGCGGTGTTCAATCTTGTAGTCCACCTTAGCTTGGGTTGATGCTTATTTACACAAATCACTATTCGTTCACGTAACAACTGACCATACCATATATTTGTTTTTACCCCACCCAATTTCTATGTGGGAAACACCACGTGTGCTCTAATTCTTCCGAACATTCTGGAAGAGCAAGTGGCAATTTGTTCTGTGGATATTTATGCGGATCACCGTCGTTGATCTAGATCTAATCAGACGACCATATTGTCACGGAACGGTTAAGGTTATACCCCACCCAAACACTCCTTATGGCAGTCATTCTGGCTCTTGTTTGCTTCCGGATCTGCTCCATGTGGCGTCGAGGGTTATTGTTCGGGTTTGGCTTTTGCAATGCAGTCACGGGGTTGCTCATTTGGTTTTGGCTTCGGCACACACCTAAGATCATTGTCTTCTTGTTCTAATCAGGTAAGCACACTATATTTATCAACACATTTTTATAATCATTTTGAATATTGTTCATTTCTAGTGTTGTACTCAGGCCTCTCTTAAATTGGTTGGACAAGTGGATACAGAGTATGATTTCTGCCCATTCCTGCACCAGGGTCCATCAAAACTCACTACAGTATTTGTGTTTCGGTGCCTTGAAACCCTAAGGGGTTTTCTTGCTTGCCTTCCTCAGTTATTTACTCTACATTCTCGATGACCCTAAGGTAAGAGCTTAAAATAATGTTTTCATATTTTATTTGGTTATCATTGTGGTTTCGCATCCTCTCTGAGTAATAAATTGTATCAATTCTTTCACCATAGGGTACAAGAGTCCAAAAAGCCCAGAATCAGACTCTGGAGAACCCCGACTATCTTTTTCCTTCGCTTATTGCAGACTTTTCTTTCTAAGTACTTGGTCGATTTCTTGAGTCTATTTCGAACTTTCTCCTTTTACTTCTTTTAGTGCTCTTTGGCATAGTCTGTATCTGAATTATGAATTTTCACCATTAGATAAGTGGGTTTGGCTTATCCAGGCCAAGTGAGTTGGGGCTTACCACGACCCCCTCACCATTCGCCTACAAGCTACCTTTTCCTCCTGAATTATGTACGCATATTCTTCTCGGTTGTAATATGGTATATACTCACACAAGTTAGAATTAACCTCCGACTGAGGAAACAGTCCCAGGGTTTAAATTTTTGCATTTGATTTACTGTACAATTTTTGTTCGGTGTGCGAATGGCTATTCATGAGTTATATTCTATTATGTTTTAAAATTCATCCCTTTTCCATGTATTGTCGATGAAATTTCTGTGGTGATAATAATACACTTATCCATACATGAATTTTCCTATAATGTTGTATCTTTCGAAATTTTAAATAAACTTGGTATTGAATTTGAGAACCTGTTTGTAATTCCAGTTTTCCATTTTTTTTCCCAAATGGTAGCATTTAATTCACATGGTTGTATTTCGTATTAGCTTATTTTTATATTCTCTGTTTATTTTTTGATATTAGTACTTATCTGTGTACTTGTTCGTACTTGTTTGATTGTAGTTTTTAATTGGAATTTACACATTCTTTTTGGTTCAGTTTTTCCTTATTTTGTATTCAAAGCTTATACGCTTACTAGCTTTGGACTATTTGACCTGGTTTCCTCCCTTCAGGTATAACTAACTAGGGTTAAGGAGTATGCACAAAATTTTAGGTGCCGAGCTCAATTCCCTTTGAATGAGCTTCGTTTAACCAATTTAGGGATATTCCAATATACCCTAATATGTATTTCTAGTTGTAGATTTTAATAAGTTTTCTTGTAACATTGCATCTTCTACTCCATATAACAACTATAATTTCTTTGATTGATGTAATATACTATATTTGTCATACAACACATTCTTGCAATGACTAACAAAAATTAATACTCTTTTACATAAAGATACTATTGTTGCGATCTTGTTATGTCTAGCAAGGGTAACTGTTATTGTTTCCTTGATTTAATCGTGTGAGTTTTCTTGAACTACGATGACAGTTTTAGAGTTTACTTATAAGAATATGGGTTTACTACTGATTTGTATGATATAATTATCTTGATCTTGTATACTTTCACCTACATAGAGAATGGAATCCTTAAAAATCATTTCGATCCACTCACATGCATCATAGAGTAGTATATACTCACAACATCAATTATTTGAAAACATAGAATAATATATAATAATCAATCTACAACATTTACTTGAATAAATGTATCAAATGGAGTGCATGCAGAAATTAAATACATATATTTTTTAACCTCTTTTTTTTTAAAAGATCTTACCTCCCAACCTTGAGACTAGCTATGACATCCTCTCTCTCCCCTGAGCTCTTATTCTCCAAAATGGAGTAATAAAATTATTTGAGCATCAAGACCCCAAGTCCAGCTTAGACATTCACCATTCTAGGGCTATATTTCGAAATATCCACTGGTTTATTGAACCCAACTCAAGAATTTCCCTTGGCAATGTCATGCCCAACCTCCAATGGATTTTCTTGCTCTTCTTCTCTCTCTTCTTGATTCTTCCTTTAGCCTCCCTTGTTCTTCCTTGGAATCCCTTTTTCAATCAAGGATTACATAACCACTAGTAACTGTCTAGGAGGTTTACTTAACTAGCTTCTTTTTAAAGTATAATATATTTTCCATGTCATTAAAATCATATCAAAAAATCACTTGGTTACTCAAGACGAAAGTTTAGATTCCAAGTTAATGGTAAAAGTGAAAATTAAAATGGTAACTTTAATAACACGATAGTTTGTGAGGGTGTTACATCTTCCCTCCCTAAAGAGAAGCATCATCCTCAGTGTTTCTTAACCCTTAAAATAGGTTGGAACATTCCTTTGTGTATATAGAATTTTTATGCTTCGCTCTCCATGTGAAGTGTTGTTATGAAACTTAACCCGGTTATCACTTTCTTTTGCAGCAAAAATTCTCTTTTGATTGAATGTGCACAGAGGTTAGACTAGATTTATTCCATCTGGATTCGACTTACCTCAATAAACATTATTGTCATTAGTTTTCAACACACGTATATATAATCAATGTTTATTAAAAAATCCATTGATCATTGTTTATATCAACCCATAAAGAGTCATTATTATGCATCACGACCTAAAAAGGGCCAGTAACCTATGTTGAATAAGAGTTAGAGACAATTTTTTTTGAAACTCATTATTGTAAATACTCTGACTTTTCCAACAATTATGCTAATAGATGAAGGCCACTATAAGTTTCAAATCACGAAATAGTTCTTGTATTTGATAATAGATTTCAACTAATACACTACTGCATACATATACACTTTTCATTATTACACCTTTTTATTAATTCAATCGTTACATACATATACTTTATGTGAAAATAAAGTTTCCAAATAACTCTTTTTTTCCTGTCATCTCTAGATTGCCATATTATTGTCTATTTTTCTCAGTAAACTTACTAATTCCTTCCATGGGTTGCTTTGAAATTTTATTTATTAGCAACAAAGGATCCATTTTCCATCCTATATTATATGTTTTCTATGTAAATAATATGCAATTTTTCTTCCCTGTATAACCACGGAGTTCCTCCTTTTAGTCATTGACTGTTCATACTCACCATGTCACCCATTTTTTATAATTTGAAATGCGATCTATTATCCACTTCATTTAACCACAAATTATCTAATACATTTGACATATCATATATGATGATGTCTTAATGGATAATAGCTTTATTCCAATTTAGAAATAATTGGTTGCCTTATTATACACAATTTTTCTTCCCTCTATAATCATGGAGTTCCTCCTTTTAGTCATTGACTATTCATACTCACCATGTCACCCATTTTTTATAATTCGGAATGCGATCTATTATCCATTTCATTTAACCAAAAATTATCTAATACATTTGACATATCATATATGATGATGTATTAATAGATAATAGCTTTATTCCAATTTAGAAATAATTGGTTTCCTTATTATAAACTGGAGTCATACTTGTTATTGTCTCAAGGAAGGGTTCCATCATAGAATAGTCAGCATATGAATCACGTGCCCTAATGTGCTACCCATATTCTCTTGTCACATCTTAATTTTCCTCATGATTATATGTCATATAAATTTTGTTTGTTACCTCACTCAGTTTCCTACCAATTATTTCCTACACTCTGTATGTACGTACTTTAAGGCAGCAAACTCATAGTAGTATGTGATATCCTTGTTTGTTAAAGCATCAAACCAACAATGATATGGTTAATAATCTCCTTATTATAGTGTGTGGAGGTATCATTTGGTTTTATTATATATATATATATATATATATATATATATATATATATATATATATATATATATTCTGTGGTTATACTAAATTGTCCATGTAATTTAACACTCATCTATTCTTGTTAATCATGTTGTAACCACTTATCTCAAATATTCTGATATTGTATTTACAACTAATAGTAATTTCAATCAACCACAATACCTTGTCATCTTGTTTAATCCTATTTAACATTTCATTTGTGAGCTGATTATAGAAATAGGCATTTTGCGAACCATTCTGTGATTTACCATTGGGATTTTTTGACTCACAAACTCTTGAGCCCTCTACATCCGCAAAGTGTGGGAATTTCAAAGTCTACCTGGATTTATATTTTAAGGTCATGATACTCGTCTAGACGATTCCCTATTCCTCTTTGAAAATATCATAACTGGCATATACCATAATATCTTATTTACAAAAGAAACATTAAAACATTAACAATGGGATACATTTATGTATAATCCACTATGTTGATGGTGTACTCTCATCATTCTACTATTGTAACCAGTATTTCAATAGCCCCCATACTTAAAATAATTTTCGTTTGAAATCTCATCAATTCCCTTATCAACATGGACTTTATGTTCTGTACCAGTTTTTAATTATTGCATCGGATTTAAACATTAAAACATTAACAATGGGATACATTTATGTATAATCCACTATGTTGATGGTGTACTCTCATCATTCTACTATTGTAACCAGTCTTTCAATATCTCCGATACTTAAAATACTTTTCGATTGAAATCTCATCAATTCCCTTATCAACTAGGACTTTATTTTCTGTACCAGATTTTTATTACTGCATAGGATTTATTTAGACTAGAATTTATATTGTTGGCATATAGATTTGCGTTTTTGCTATAATTTCTATATCTATTTACCATTTCACCTTCTAGAGATTAATTTGGTAATATGAATGATGTGAATGGAGGATGTTAGTAATTCTCAGCTAATTCCTCATTCGTAATTTGAAAAAAATGGCTTATGTGTGCCTAAGGATTAAGGTTTTGTTGCAAATTATCAAGTCCCATGAGTGTTTATGATGTCAATTTAGAGAGAATTTAACACAAAAACAATAGTTGAACAACAACAATAAAAGTACAAAACATAACCATACATAATATTAACACATGTATTTGATGAAGGAGTTCACACCTCCTGGGCTACATCTCCTTGGTCCAGCTTCCATGGCTTGGGCCTCTATATTATGCTCAAATTCTCAAATTTACCTATTTACAATGATCATTTTCTCTTGTAACCTACTCCAATGAGTGAAAAATCGTTCAAAATGGTCAGCTAGCCTATTTCTGAGCCGGATTTGGTCAAAAATTCAAAATTCATTGCTTCTTCAATTTCTCCCACTAAATTCAGTCGTAAACTAGTTAATTGCCACTAAAACTAGTAGTCTCCAACAATTTCGGAGGAAGGCTATATTAATCCACATTATTTTTAAGTGGTAGTTAGTGTGCTAGTTAAGCGCACTTAACGTGCTAATCCAATGCTGAATTTAATCCTTATTTACATTTGGATTAGAACTAACAAAACATGCATAAGGTTAAAAAAATTGCAAGATAACCGTGCAAACCACCAATATACTTTAACAAAGCTTCTTGAGAATATAAATTAACACCCAAAATAAGATCTCTTCTCCTAAATTCATGAATATAATCTTGCACACTTTTTCCTTTCAATTGTCTAAATTTTTTCCAACCCATAATATCTTTTTGAATGTAAGCTAGAGGATAGAATTTCTTTTGATGGAAGCAATAAAATTTGACCAATACATTGAGATCATACAATGATTTTTAATCTCATATTCAGTGCTTGGTTCCCACCATACAAGTGTTGACCCCTTCATCCTCAAGGAAACCAATTTAATCTTTATGTAGTATTCTTGAAGGTTTTGAATTCTGTAATAAACCTCTAATTAACGAATCCAGTTATATAGCTTCTCTACATTCACTTCACCATTAGAAATTGGAAGCTCAAAATTAACATCAAGTTTAAGAAAAGGTTATTTACCAGCTCCTTTGGAAGTACGCGTATGAACATATGGAAGAGTTGTGGTAGTGGGGCGGCATGTGGCAGCCTCCGATCTATCCACCTGTCATGACCTCATTAGCCCAACCAACGCCAACCGAATTCGATGCTGACACTTGTTAACCGGTCATTTACCCATCTAGGGAATATTATGAGAATATTCCAAGGCATATTCCTTCGAATATAGATTTTTCTGAGTAGGTTGTATGAATGCTTAGTCAACATCCCTGTCACAAAATTTACCTTTTTATCCAAACAAACAGATCGCGTTTATGGGAGCATACGAAGACCATTTTTTGTGTCACAAAGTGCACCAGATTTAGAAAGACAAGCACTACGCAGTCGTTTATGTTCTGAGAAATTCTAAGCACTTTTGTTTTTTAGCATAAAACTAAGCCGTTGATCAAAGAAATCCTCCCCTTCCTATCAATCACTGAAGATGCCTCAATGGTTCATAACTATTAATCATAAGAGTCATTGGTCAACATCCAACATATGTGCCAAAAGGTAATTATAATAATAAAATAATTACTAACTTTGGACCAATAGTATCCTTTACACCTTTTGTACCTGTCTCCTTCCTCAACAATCTAAATTGGATTTTAATATAAAATATATTTAGTATCGATGTTATGATAGAAACAAGAAATTATTAAACCAATAACCCTGAACCTTTCAAGGTGAAACACTCTACCTTTCTTCTTAACATCACCATTTAACATTTTATTTTAACAACATGAATTGATACTTTATGTTTCATGCTTTTTGTTTACATTTATACTTCTTTCTAGTTACAAACCATAGATTTCCTTTCTACTCACTATCCCTAAGTCACAGGATGTGATTTACTATTTATAACTTTCCGCTCCACATGTATATCATAACATTGTACTTTCTCGTCTACAGTTGCAATTCACTTTGCAATGTTGTTACCTTCACAATTTTTCATGTTGCCAATAAGCTATTCATGCTTAATCCCATCAACAATATTAGTCATAAATCTGCATTGTTTAGACAACTATTCACTTTCACAATCCTTTTAGTTTCATGCACACCACAATTTCATCCGTAAAAGCATATAAAAATATTAATTCATATGTAAATGTCAATAACAGTTAGGGTAACAATACAAACATTTTGAAATTCAGACAACGTATTTCCACCATCAAACCAACACACGAAGTGACTACCATGATCACTTGTTTAGAACTTGCAATAAGCTTTAATCAAAACCAATTCATGCATCTATTTTTTTTTTTAAATAACTAGTCATGCAACACTAATCATTCACTACTACCAACCATCTATATGCAGCAATGACAGGAATTAATCAACGACTAGTTATTACAGTCAATTCTCACTACCTCACTCATTGCTTATATATTTTTTAACTTCTAAAGTGGTTCATTAAATTTATTTTTAAAACACTTTGTTGTCCTCTTCATGAAAATTTCCCATCTTTTACATGTCTGCATTAATTTCACACACCTTCATTATACACATTCATCATGAATTATGGTCATTAAATGTATCAATAATATGTCATATATGCAAATGGTGATGGTCAACTATCACTTTCACTAGTGAGTACTCAGGTTTTTCATAAGAGTAACAAAGGTTTTATTGTCCTTTATCCTCAACATATCATGAACATAGTTTTACAACATGGTTTATTACATACTACTCTTCAATGCTAGTATAAGCATGAATCACATGTGTCATGTAGGAAGTAGGGTACTACATATATCAATATGTAAATTCTTAGACTCATACCTTATTTGATGTCCACTAATAGCATACCTTGATTTTATTTTATTCTTAAAAATTCCTAAAAGTGTCAGTGTTACGACCTTCAGCTCTGATACAACATGCACTACAGGGAAAAGACCCTCTAGCAGATGTTTTTTAGGAACCCCTTATAAAAATATCCCATACATCCATTTCTAGCAAAGGTTACTAGAGGAGGTTGGCGGGCGGAGGGTTTTGCACATCTTTTCCGCTCGGTGCTCTTATCATCCAAAATCGCACCGGTGCGCTCGACAAGAGAAAGCACTGATGTGCAAAAAACATTGGCACACTGGACACGGTGCACTCCGTACACACCCTCCTGGTGCATCGTATTACTATAGAGCATCGATGCTTCACAAATCTTCTGCGCAGGTGCATCATAAAACACTGCGCTAAAACATAAACCACTTGGTGTGGTATTAAGAAACCGCACCAATGCATCATAAAACACTGTGCAAAAACAGAAACTGACTGGTGCATTCGTAAGAAACAACACCAGTGCACCTATAAATCCCCGCGCACCATAACAGGGTTAAATAAAAAAAATATTACAGCTAAAAAACCACATTTTTCACATTTCTCAGTGTTCGAGAGCTCTCAAGAACCAATGCAATTTATCCTTGTCCGAGCCACCCTGACATTGGTGCTCCCATTGCACCCATTGCAACATTGATGCTGTGCATTACCCACCAATCTCGAGCTTGCATTTTGCAAAATGGTGGGAAAATTTTCTTTTGCAAATTCTATAGCCAATATCCCTCCTCAATGGTGAAATGTACAATTATTTTTCTTTCTTTTCCATAATTAATATTTTTAGCGGATTAGAATTTCAAATAACCTTAAAAATAACCATTTAAAAGGAAGAAACAAAAATTATCACGCGGTGCCCACGAGAAATTTGACTCGCACAGGTATGCAGTGCCGCTTGCAAAATTTATAGGCCACACCGAAACCAGTGCTAACGGCATCCACACCATTTCTGGGGCAGTACCGAAAGGCACACCGCATTGTTTTAAAATTTTAAAAAAAAGTGCGGTGCGGTCATTTAGCCGGCCGCACCATTGACCATGTGGAATAGTGGCAATGCAATGCGTTGAAGAAAATATCTGCCCCAGTGTCTGTCAGTGCACCACATTCGACATTACGACAGGGTCAACTGTGTGGCCTGGTAAAACACTGCACTATTGACTATGTAATTAGGCGAGAAGTCAGTGCGCTGGCACAACTATACACGCCAGGGCATATATTTTAGTCAATGCACCGCTCTTCTGACATCGTATATAGAGATGAGGCCTACCTTTGTTTGGAAGCCTCATAGGAAAATGTTCAAGGCACAGATGCACATGTGGGGGCAGATGAGGCCCAAAAGGGGTGAGACTTTATTTCCATCTAGGATATCGAATGATGCACTGGAGTTTCTAGCCAGTGTTGACGAGCTACATCCCTTCATTATGGTCCCCTCTCCTTATGCTGGATTGGACTGGCGAGGGTGTGCCAACATCCTCTTTACAGACAATGAGCTGCCAAATGATAGAGGTAATATTACTGTTTTATTTAAATTTATTCTAACATGTTCTTTAACTTGTTTTTATTAAATTATCTAATGAAATTTTCTAATTATTGCAGTGTACTTGTATATATTTTGCAGATGTTGGCTCTTTTTATGGGGAGGACATGCAGGCACCACCACATGATCCAGGTGTCGATCCTGATGATGATCAAGGCATGCCAAATGCCGAGGATCATCCGGAGGCCAGTGCAGAGAGACATGCTCCTGCTGGTGCGCTAGTACTACCTTTTGCTAGGTGCAGTCGACTTGATACTAGATAGTTTATGGAGTTGGGAGACCAACTCAGTGCATTTATTATTGAGGTAGGCATCAGGCCCGCTCATTACAAAGACATACAGGCCGATGATATGCTATTACAGATGTGGAGAGGCATGTCGCATGACATGTACAGCCTGATGCGGCATGTTGTAGGAGCTACGACCTTATTTATACGGTTGAGGAGGATTGTTGCACGTTATAAGCATGGTTGAGACGCAACACGTGATGGATAGTCCACGAGTAGCGACTGATCATCTCATTATTGTTCACCTCGTGCCACACCAGATGAGCATGAGCCTCCAATAGCATCTAGTAGCAGACATCATGGAGATGAGGCTGGCCCATCGGCCGCATCCAGTCATCAGCTTGCAACATCCATCGGTACTCATGATCTTGAGTAGGTTGGACCATCGACCGTTGAGGCTGCACCATTGATTGAGAAGGCCTTGACTAGTACTGCTATTGATGTTGTACCACCAGCTGATCCATGACATTTATATTAAAGTTGTATATTTCTAACATTATTCAGTTATATATATATATAGTCCATGTATTTTATGTTCATGTTGCAGTTGTACTTAATTTACATGTTGGTGATCATCATGATGTGTATATTGTTAGGTCATGTTAGATATGTTCATTTAATGTGCAACTTGCAGATAGATGTGTATGTGATAGCATGAGTTATTTGAGATGACATGTATATTTTATGTTTGTGTTGTGATGATGTTATACAATGCTACTTTTGTTTTGTTAGATGATGATGATCAAGATGATCTTAGCGAATTTGATTGTGTTTTTTAGTCGAATATGATGTTTGTATGATGGTTATCATGATTGTGATGTTTATTAATTAATTTAATATTAAATGACCATGATATTTATTAAATATTATGTAGTGATTATAATTTAAATTAAATTTTAATTGTATGTAAATTGTAAAATTGTATTTGTATTTGTAATTGTAATTTTAACTATAATTGTATGTAAAATATTTAATGTAAAAATTTAATTGTAATTGTAATATTTAATTTATTGTGAAATGATTGTTATTGTATATATGACAAATTGTAAAATTGTAATTGTAATTGTAATTGTATGTAAAATTATAAAATTGCAATTGTATTTGTATTTGTAATTGTATGTAAAATATTTGTAAAATTGTAATTGTAAACCTTGATCTTATGAAACCGCACCTGTGTGCTTATAAAACCCCACGCACCAGAACAAGATTATTCTGTAAAGTGTAGTATTGGAGCAGTGGATGGTTCAAATAGCGGGGAAGGATTTTTGTTAGGATATGAGAGTTTGAAAATATGAGAGTTCAAATTTCAGCTGAGAAGTTTATAGTATAGGAAATGAGTGATTCAAATAGAAAGAAGGATAAATACGCTTACAGGGATGCAGACGCCCATAGAGATCGACAGAGTACAAAAGAAGAAAAGGAGTACATGTTGAGACCACCAGAGAGCATTCGGTTGAGGCTGGCGATAGGGTTAAGAGGTCCCGTGATGGAGAAAGGGAGAGCAGAGTTTATGGCAGAGAAGTACCAGTCGACGTCTAACAATCAGAAAGGTGAAACGGTCCTTCAAAAGCAAGGAGTCATATTCACTAAGGGATGTAAGAGAGATATCAATTAAGTCTCTTGAACGGGCTAAGAGATCAAATTAAGGTAATGATTCTCATTCTTACAAGGATGGTAGGGAAATATTCGGAAGTAGAGAAAGATCAATTGAGGTAGTTGATAAAGCCCAGAGGCACCATGAAGGGAAGGATTCTCATTCCCTTAAGGACATCAAATAAAAATTAATTTATGTTGTTGATTGGGATGGTACGTCCTATGAAGGGAAATATTCTCCAGAATGCTTTTAAAATTAGCTAGGAGTATTGTCCAAGCTTCGGTTGGCTTACATAAAATTTTACTGGCAAAGCTAACGTCACATAAAATCACATCTTCAGCTTTCAATTGAACCTCAATGGAATCTCTAACTATCTGAGCTGCAGTCCTGTGGATGAAACCGTTAAAAAGTCCACTTGTATTATAAATGGAAATTCAGTGACCATTTCTGTGGGAAGAAAAGCATAAATACCTGCAGCTACCATATTTCCACCTAAAAATCAGTTTCCCATTGGAAAATCTAATGTAATAGCCCATTTTGGAATGTCTTTCCTCTGCTCAACCCTATACTCATTTTCTACAGGAAACCATTGCCTCCACATGTAATAATTGCATCGTCTAGTTGAAAATTGGTCTTCTTCTGCTAACAAATGTAAAATGAAGGACTCGTTGTCATTTCTCCCAGAACATTCAAGGTTAGTTTCTCATAATACATAGATTGATTAAATTTTTTTAGGATTAAGATAGTAAGCACAAAGGATAAAAGAGGAAATTGGATGCCCAGATGGAGGAGGAAGTTACAAATGAGCAAGCAGATCATGGTTCAACAAGCATATCATGGGGCACCTTTTCTTGTTGTAGGTTATGGAAAGGTTCAAGTTTCTTTTTCTGAAAGAAGAAGAGGTGTAGTTTTGAAAAGAAATGACCCAAATATTTTCACAGCAAAATGTACACTTCCAATATGTCTAAAAACTAAAATATTTCCAACTTCAATAAACTGCTCAAAAACAAAAATTTCACAACCATTTGTGAAAACTACCCAGTCTTAGTATATCACAGGTTCACATGCAACAATTTCCCACTTGGGCCCTGTAGTATTGCATATTCACATGCCCCACCTTACATTCTCTTCACATAATCAGTGGGGACCTCCTACAATAAACAAAATGCATTGGAAGAAAGTTATTTCCATCAAGAATGTATCCAATTCTAATTCTAATTCTAATTCTCAAGAATAAACAAAATTCTAATTCTCAATTTCTATGGTTGGAGTTCACTAAATTTTGGTGTACACAGCTAAAAGTAATTTCGGTGCCTTAACTACAAATCGGTGCATTTTAGTTACTGCGCACTGGTGCCATGTTACAAATGGACAAACTGGTGTGGTGCTATTAAGTGAAAAACAGAAAAATGGGCAGCAAAATATTTTTGAAAATCTAATTTCATAAAATAATTCTTTAAATACTAAACACTTTTCATTATTTCACTATTTTTGCTAAAATTTTCAGCCACAGATTTGCAAGAGACATACATTGAGCAAGAGAGCATGAGAGCACTGTGGAGCAGCGAAATATGTTCGAACAAAAGTATTCAGACAACCAGAAACTAAACCTCTGGTGATTCAAACCCTGTATCATGGAATTTCAAACAATCTCGTGATTAAATTTGATTATTTCTTTTAATTTTTTTGCAGTTTTTTTACTTTTTCTGTAGCTTTATCCATTTTTACCCTAAACCCTTCATTTTTTTATTTCTGCCCTTTCTTCTCCCTCTTTTTGTGATTTCATAATTAGGGCTTTTCATTTTAGATTGACATCCAACCCACAGGACTACTTGCATAGTCAGATCCCAATCCATTCAGCCCTTACATGAATTTTTGAAAAAAATGGATTTTTTTTTCGGTGGGCCCAGTGTAACCTAGCACACCGGTGCACTATATTATACAACACAGCTCGCAAGTACTGTGTAATAAAAATTTTAAAAACATTTTTTTGATACACCCACACACCATCGTCGGTGCGTACATCATGAACGACGCACCGATTTCTTGAGATTTATTTTTTACCTGAAAAGTTGATAATTTTTTTATAAATATATTAATGAATGATATGGTACATGTTTCAGATTGATAAAGAAATGACTGACAAGAGATCAAGTAACAAAAATATTGATAACACATCAAGAAAAACAAAAAAGGTAAGTTCTTTGTAAATTCTTTACAAAAAATATTATTTTTGAACTATATGTAAGTTTAAGTAATATTTATTGTTTATTGTGTATCATGCAGAGCCATAAAATGATGAAGCTCGATAAGATTATTTCTAATCTAGGACCAGAAGAGCGTAAAATCTTGATGGAAAAATTGTAAAAGGATGAATCAGGTGAGTGAAAAAATACTATCGATCCAATATGAGTTCCTTTTTTTTAATTTTCATTCATAATATAATTAAAATTATTAGATAACATGTATCAAACAATCTATTAATTCACATATGTTTAGTGTTCTGCAGGGACCAACAACTCAGAAAAGGAATTTTGTTCTAAGAAAAGAAAAAAATAGAACATGCAACTGAAAATGAATTGCTCCTTAGCTCATCTAGAGTGGTGCCGAAGGTTAACGAAAGGGGGAAAATTTTTTACAAAATCTTGAGGGATCTAGTAGAATGAATGTATAGACATTATTTCCACTTACAATACAAAAACCAATCCAATGATTCCAAGAACCAAATTTTATCTAAACTATAGGAAGATTTTCCAGAGAAAAAATGTACAACAACAAAAAAGAAGGTATGAAAAAGTAATATTACTTTAAATGTTTGTCTAAAATTATTAATAAATATCACTTTTGTTATATTTACTTTTCATATATCAATATTAAAATTAAATATTTTTTTGTCATGTTACATTTTCAGGAAGATTATGAAAATCTCAAAAGATGAACGAGTAGATATCATAAATATTCCAGTATGAATGTCCAAAAAGGTGTACAAGGAGATGGTCAAAGAAATGGACAAAATTACATTGGAGGAGGAGCCATCTCAACAACAACGTGCTTCAAATGTAATACGTAATCATTGAATTTTTCGATCATTTGGTATAATAAATAAACAATTTATCATTAAATATAAATTTTCAAGAATTTTCTTGCAGAAAAGAAAAGAAAATGGAATCAATTCAGCACATAAAATAGGACGACAAGGAAGAAAAGGGTTGATATCTAAGTTTGTGAGTAATTGTTACTTCCTTATAACAACTTAACTAGATTTCATTTTTGTATTTTTTAAGTTTTTTTAGAAAAATCATCATTGAATGTCCTCAAACAGGTGCTAACATACAAAGAAGAACCATCAGACGAATTGATTGAAATTGGGTTAAACATGAGTTGTGAGTATATGTTGGCATATCAGAAATTAATTGTGGAATTTATAAGCATCTATCGATATTTTTTACTTATCTTTGGCTATAATTAATAGAACAAAAAAATATTTTATTTTAAATATATGATGTGTTATGGGGTATAAAACTTGCAAGAAACAAAGTATGGAACTGTGCCAACAAATGAATTTTTGAAAGATGGCATGGTACATGTTTGTGAAAGAATGTGTATAGTTTATGAGTCAATTATTGCTATGGCACGTCATTTTTATTTTCAATTTACATTTATGTATATTGTTTAATATTGCAATTTTCATTATTCTCACCAATGTATATACACTCATTTTAGTTTATTTTTATGTTTGTAGATGGAAGGTGAAGAAGAAGAAAACAATCAATGCTGTGAACAAAACATTCCTGAAAATAACCCAAGTCATGGAAGTAGCTCTAGCAGTGACAATAGTTCAAGAGAAGAATAATGATCACTGTGTTTTGGATATCAAAGCAAGGCATTGTATTTTTTGAAATATTTTTCTATGAAATCAGAAAGTTTGTTTAATGTAATGGACATAGTGTCCCAATTGAAGGACAAAGGGATACCAATAACTGTCCCATTTTGTATGACAAAGACTATCTTATTCACATATATATAATAAAATATGTTTTAATTTACTCTATTGCATTCTCCATTGTCTCTATTGCGTTCTCCATTGTCGTTCTCAAATGCACTAATAAAAATTTAATTCATATGAATATTTTTATAAGATATATATGTCTCGACTTTTGATGAATAATGAATTTTAAAAACCACAATAATTATGATATGATATAACAAATTAATCTAGAAATCACATTCAAATGCATTAATAAAAATTGAATTGATATGTATATTGTTATAAGATGTGTCAACTTTTGATAATGAATTTAGAGAAATCACAACAATTGCACTGTCACAGGTCGATGTTTCTAAAAAATACAAAATAAACACCGGTGCATGTCAGTTACTGTACATCGATGCTTTTGTATGCTGCACCACACCAGTGCGTTTCTACGACCTATGGACACTGCACAAATACCAAAACCAATTAAAAATCTCGGTGCATTTGTGCGATACTGCGCGCTGGTGCTTTTATGTGAAACTGTACATTGGTGAATTTGTTATCGGTGAATTTGTTCGACGTATGGGCACCACACAAATACCAATACCAATTATAGATATCAATGTGTTTGTTTGATACAGTGCATCGGTGCGTTTCTTGCGTCTACGTATTAGTGTGTTATGACGACCTATGGGCACCACATAAATCCCAAGACCAATTGGTACGGCCCCGTGCGTTGTATCACCAACACTGCGCCTAGTGTGGTTTTATACCTTGAGGGCCCGGTGCAGGAACCTTCAACTATCTTGGGGCCACCATCTAGATGACACACACCGGTGCATTGAAACTTTTGTAGTGCATCGATGAAAAAAACATCCATAATAACCTCCGGTCGCCTAGTTTTTTTTAGTTGTGTTGAATTTCTGTTAAAAGCTCTACCAAAACCTTCGTAACCATAAAAGGATTTTGTAGCAAATGTTTTTTTGGCAATTTTGACCAATTTTATAACACTAAAAACCTCCTTTATAACCTCTACTAGAGGGTCTTTTCCTTGTAGTGTTGTAACATCTGCCACAATACTCCTAGAATTACTACATAAAAAATATCTTTTACTCAATGACATCTGACACACTATCCATTCACTTACTAGATTAAAACTCATAACACAATTTTCATCTATGATTTGTAATGTGTTATCATTATTACACACAGTATTTACATTTAACTCACATGGGGTGTTAAATCTTGGAGTCAACCTTAGATTGCTTTCATGCTTATTTATACAACTCACTATTCATCACGAAACTGTTAACCTTACCATATATATGTTTTTACCCCATCCCTTAGATGTTTATGTGGGCAGCACCACGTCTGCTCCAATTCATCTAAGCTTTCTTGAAGAGCAAGTGGAAAGTTGTTTTGTGGAAATTTCTGTTGATCACTATCACTGCTTGGGTTTGGGTTATACCCCACCCGTATCAGATGGCCCATATCGTCGGTGGGACGGTTTGGGTTATACCCCACCCAAACCCTCCCTGCGTGAATCATTTTGACTGTCATTTGCTTCCAGAGTTGTTCCATACGACAACAAGGTTTATTTTTTGGGTTTTGTTGTTCCAATGCACTCACAAGGTTTCTCATCTGGTTCTCTTACTTCAACATGCACCCAAGCTCACTGTTTTCTCATTATTATCATGTAAGAAAACTTCAGTTATCAACAAACTTCTATAATATTGTTCATTTCTAGTGTTGTACTCATGCCTTCATTAAATTCAGGTTTTCTTTGGTTCAACAGGTGGATGCGAAGAATGATTTCTGCCCACTCCTGCACTGGGGTTCATCACAACTCACTACAATAGCCATGTTTATGTCCCTTGAAACCCTAAGGGGTTTTCTTCCTTACCTTCCTGGTTATCTACTCTATAGTCTCAGTGACCATTAGGTAAGAGATTAAATGAATGTTTCCTTTTGTTATTTGGTTGTCATTGATATTTCACATCCTCTCTCCAATATAAATGGTATTGCTTCTTTCACCACATGGTACAAGAGTCGGAGAGGCACCCAAACTCAGACTCTAGAGAACCCCAAATCTCTTTTTCCTAGACTCGTTGTAGACTTTTCTTTCTAAGTACTTACTCCATTTCTGAAGTCCCTTTCGAACTGACTCCTTCTGGCTATTTTTAGTGATCTTTGGCACCATCTGCATATTAAGTAGGAATTTTTCACCATTATATAAGTGGGTTTGGATTATCCAGGGCTTACCCCAACCCCCTCACCATTCACCAGCAAGCTACCTTTTTTACTTGAATGATGTATGAGTATTCTTCTCTGTTGAAATTTGCTATATACTCACGCTAGTTATACTTAACCCCCGACTAAGGAACTTTCCTAGGGTTTAAATTTTTACATTCAATTTACTGTATAACTTTCATGCAGTGTGCAAACCTCTATTCATGAGTTAGATTCTATTATATTTTAGAATTACTTCATTTTCCATGTATTGTTGATGACATTTTCTAGGGGGATAATAATACAATGGGCCATACAAGAATTGTCTTATATTGTTGTGTCTTTTGGATTTTTAAAGAAACTTAGTACTAAATTTGAGTACCTGTTTGTAATTCAAGTTTTCCATTTTTTTTCCAAATGGTAGCATTTAATTTGCATGGTTGTATTTCGTATTATATTATTTCACACTCGGTTTAGTACTTGTTAAATTTTGTGTTTATATTGTTGACATTAGTACTTATCTATGTACTTGTTGGATTCCAATTTTTAATTGGAATTTAGAAATTCTTTTTGGGTTCAGATTTCCCTTCTTTTTTTCAAATTGTATACCCTTACTAGCTCTAGAATATTTGACCTGGTATCCTCCGTCTGGGTAGAACTAACGAGTGTTAAGCAATAAGCACACACTTCCATGTATGGAGCTCAATTCCCTTTAAGTGAGCTTCATTTAACTGATTTAGGGATATTTCACTCTACCCTAATGTGTATTACTAGTTGTAGAGTTTAAAAATTTTTCCTGTAACATTGCATCTTCTACTCCATATAGCAACTTTAATTTCTTTGACTCATGTAATATACTATCTTTTCCATGCAATACATTCTTGCAATGATTAGCAGAAATTAATACTCTTTCACATAAAGATAATATTGATGCGATCTTGTTCTCTCCATCAAGGGTAACTCTTATTATTTCCTTGATTTAATCCAAAGAGTTTTCTTGAACTGCAATGACTGTTGTCGAGTTTACTCTAGGTTTTCTAGTTATTTTTATAATATAATTATCTAGTTTTCAAGTGATTTTTACAATATAAATATCTAGATATTGTATCAGTACTTTCACGTACATACTGAATGGTATCCTTACAAATCCATTCAATACACTATCATGCATCATAGAGTAGTATCTACTCACAATAGCAATTACTTGAAAACATAAAATAATATATAATAATCACTGTACATTATTTACTTGAATAACTCTATCAAGTGGATTTATTGCAGAAATTAAATACATATATGTTTCAACCTCTTGTGTTTAAGAAGAATAATTCTATGCCCAACATCGAGACGCTGGCTATGACTAGAGTAATAAACTAGTCTGAGCATAAAGTGGAGTAATAAACTAGTTTGAGCATCAAGACCCGAATTCCAGCTTAGACATTCACCTTTCGAGAGTTAGATTTAGAAATCTCCACTGGTTTATTTCCCCTGGCTCAAGAGTTTCTCTTGCCAACCCAAGCTTCAATGAATTTTCTTGCTCTTCTTCTCTCTTCTTGATTCTTCCTCCAACCTCCCTTGGCCTTCTGAGAATCTCTTTTTCAATCAAGGATTACATAGATTGCATAACCTCTAGTAACTCTCTAAGAGGTTTATTTAACTAACTTCGTTGAAAGTAGAAAGTTTAGAATCCAAATTAATTGTAAAAATGAAAAGTAAAACAATAACTTACTTAACATAGTAATTTTTCAAAGCGCTATAAAATTAGCCTCTAAGCTTAATAATGAAAACTAAAATACATGATTTGTTTAATTTTAATTTGTATTACAATTTCATTACTTATATGTTTGGTTGCTAGTAAAATAAAATATAACCTTATCATGTAACATTATATACCTATAAAATGATAAATATGACTACTCATTCTGGTATTCACAACTTTGTTTCTCTAAAAAAAATCGTTTGGCTTTAGTAATATTCATATTTTCCCAAAAAAAAATGCACTTTTAATCCGACGGAGAATCAAAACACAATCCTCAAGGTGAAACGAATCAAAACACTATCTTCGAGGTTCGTAGTGCAAGTAGGTATTTAATGCATGTCCAGCATATGTCTCTTTAATGTTTGTCCTCGAACGCTTCACGGATTCACGCATGAAAATAGGTTCCACACGACCGAACAGGTTCCAAGCTTAACGTTTCTGTATAGGTTCCACACGACCGAAGAGGTTTCCAAGCTCACCGATACTTGCAGGTTCTATGCAACAATTGCAACGATCTGTATAGCTTCTCCACACGCTACACAGATCCCTTCCCTGGCAACTTTTCCATCAGTTTCATACAGAGATTATAAAAATGGCGGTTGCACAAAGACATTAATTTGGCTTACTAATATTTTTCTTTGGCATTGGCGATGCAAATTACCCACATCAAAATAGTGAATACGCTCACCTTAAATTCAAGCACTCGATAGACAGCAAACTACACGGGGCTTTACAAACAATGAACACGGGGTCATCGTAAATTCGAGAGCTCGATGATAGCATGAACAACTGGAAAAGGCAATAGCGTGACAACCGGAAAAGGCAATAGCGTGTGAGCTCAAAAGCTTCTCAATAACTCAAAGAGCCTTTACAGTAACCTATATAAGGTATACATCTAAGGCAAATTAACCAAGGGGTTGCAAATAATTTGACAAAGATTAAAATTGAAATCAAATAATCTGAAATTTTTAATTTTACCTTAGAAGGATTTTTTTTTTTTTTTTTTTTTAATAATTAACAATTTATCATTTTGATGGAGTTTTTTAAAAGTTTGCAGAGCTTTTGATAGAGTTTTTTAAAAGTTTGCAGAGCTTTTCATACCACTTGTATTATTGAAGCTACTCTTATAGTCTAAAAATAATGAGAAATGTCCTCACTCAACTATCTCTCAAGAGGAAAAAGAGAAAAATCAGCTTTAAATAAATTTGTGCAACTAATTTAGTTACTCATCACTTATATCATTTTCATTTTCAAGTGTCAATTTATATTTAATACATTTCTAACAATATTTCTAACTAATTTCCTAATTTAATTTCTAAAGAATGACATTTTCTATTATAATAGATATCTATAACTCTAAATAATTAATTAAAAGCCCGTCTGCTTCGGCGGCTCGCCCTGTCCGTCTTGTATTTATAGAACAGATGATATCTCTATGTGAGGAAGAGTAATGTATTGTATGCATCCACCAAATATTTGATCTGCATCCGCGAAATCACTTTTTCATAACTCTCATTGCCGACCATCAATCATCGAACCGAAGATCAATCAAGCAAATCCTTCACACCAACGATCAATCAACCAACCAATCCTTCACACCAACGTAACGTTCATTCCTCCGTTGGGGCTTCAGCAGGAGAACTTTCTACGTGCAGTCCAGCTGCACCTCAATGCCCACCCAATATTCCAACTCATGCGTTGCACTGCAAATTCAAAGGAGGCTAACGGCAAGGCTGAGTTACTTAGGAATTATGGCGGCTCCATTAATGCTCGAAAGCACACGTCAGCACATCATATTTACATCGCAGTCGAAGGAGGCAAGTTTCAAGATTCAGTAGCTGCTGTCACATTCATTGACCACAAGAATCTACACTCATAAAAAAATATTTTTTTTGGTTATAATTACCATACACATGTCACATATTACTCTCGTTGCGTAAGTCCAATTAAATTACGATATTTATATATATACATATTTCAACGCAGACTGAAGTACAACTAACCGTATCTCGGCATTGATAATATCATTATGCTTTTCAACTTGTGGATATTGGATAACCATTATTTGTTAATGGGTGCATTTCGGTCTTGTCATATAATGCACCACAACATGAAATATCTGCTAGACATATTATGGTACTTATGCTTCGGTGTTTAATTCAACATATGAGTTTATGGATTCGACCTTGGATCTGTACTTAATGTCGAGATCTTTACTTATGGTTAGTCTTAAATGTCAACTGCACTTTTGGAATGGGTATAACACTTGGCATGAGGATACTGTTTGCCGAGGCGAGGTCTACCACTCCTCGATGTGCGTTTGTACTCAATGGATTTACTATCGGAACAGCTGTGGCCTAGTCTCGGTTCCCACAGAAAAGTTAGGGGGAAAGAAGATTGTAGTCTTGTGCCAGTTTTCGGTAATCTTGCAGTTGTTTCTCCTCTTGTTGGCGCGCCAGTTGAATGCAGTTTGTTGTTGTTTCCTCCGTCCTGCTCCAGCTTAAAGGTTGAGCTCCATTTGCTGGTAAACCCTGCTTTGCTTCTGTTAGTCTTCCAGTGTTATGGGCTGACTAATCATTTTCTTTTCTCTGGTTTAACAGCGAGCTTGGGTGGCACTTTGCTTATGGGGTATAAACCTTTCGACAGCGAGGGCGAAATCATGCTGAAGAAAAAGGTATCCGCCTCTTTTATTTCTTCAGATCTCGATTTATTTCTTTGTTTACTGATTGAATGGTGTAAAGTCTTCGTGCTCAGTTTCTTACTCCCCCTTGCTCCAATTTCTTTAACAGTTCCAGAACGGCGGCTGCAACCCTATAGGTAAACACATCTTGCGCTATCTCAATAGTTTAAAACATGACCTCCTTTCTTTTTTTTATGGACGACTACTCCATTGTTAAGATCCAGATTTAAGGTTCGCCTTCATATCGTTAACAGGGTTTTTTTTCTTGGGCAGGTTAGTGGGTGCTCCCCAAAAACCCTTCCTCCAGCTTGGTTTGGCACGCCCCTTGACACGGCTGCTCTGGTTTCTCCTGTTTCCAGGTACACAGCCGTGAGACGAGAATGTCTGTAGCCATATTAACCAGCTTTCCTTGAGGGTTTTGGAATTTTCCTTGCCACCCAGCATAAGGTTTTCTAATCTTTGCATCGTGAAATAATGTATTAGGGTTTTTTACAGTTATTAAGCCGTTTCATTGTTTAACAGTGGCAGCGCTACATGCTTTATGGGATGACTGTATTATTTATTAAGGCTGAGGCCTTGGAATATTGCTTGACCCATAAACTTATGATACCTTTGAACTATGATGCCATTATGAATCATCCTATTTTTATATTGCTTCTGTAACGTAGTATTTAATGTTTGTCTTGTCTGGTATAAAATTTTTGCCACTATTATAGCCTGTATTTTGCAGTTTATCTTTTTCTTTCGTGATAGAATGCATGCTGGTCGCAAATCTCATCTTTGCCACCAGTGAAATAATGGAATATGAATGAAATACGCTTTGTGTATACTGCGATAGGCTCTTCTGTGTTTACTTCAGAAAGTTCATGATTTTTCGTTAATTCTTACAGTTAT
Organism: Pinus albicaulis; assembly: GCA_034641835.2. Taxonomy (NCBI): domain Eukaryota; kingdom Viridiplantae; phylum Streptophyta; class Pinopsida; order Pinales; family Pinaceae; genus Pinus; species Pinus albicaulis. The sequence goes on from CM076569.1 coordinate 796,432,496, forward strand.
GGTTTTCTTTGTTCGTGCAATGGCTCTCTATAAAATCTAGAAGTCTGTTTCTCACGGCGCATGCATCTGCCTAGTTTATTTTTGTTCTGGGTGTCTTGTTATGATTCGGTTTTAACTCCTGTTTTAGCAATTATATCACAATGTAACACACATTACCTTCTCTTCTGCATGTCCAAAACATCGACTTAGGCTCCCTTCTTGGTGACCGGTCCACCATTTTTAAAGAAGGCCGTGTATAGTTCCCTGTGTGATAATTCCTAAAGAGCGAGGACGGGGTAGGGTTTTAACCCAAACCCTGTACCTCAAGCTCTTTCCTTTCTCGTTAATATTTATTTTGGAGAAATGAAAAGCAGAGAGATCAATTCTAATGATTTGTTACTATAGAGCATGCTCACTACATTGTACCGTCAGTGAGTTCTTAATTTCTACCCTGTAGAAACTTAAAAGACTTTCAAATTATTACATGTAGATTTTGTTTTGTTTTATAACTATCAGACCCTTGCAGATTCATAACCAGAATCCACAGTTCTCGATTAATAAATAAAAAAGAAAATATACGGCATGACAATCCTTTCTCTAAGTAACAGTATTAAATCCATTTTCTCCATGAGTGCATGTGAGACCCTTAACAAGATTTCGATGCCAATCACTTCAGAGGAAATATCCATGTTAGCTAGTCCAGCAATAAATAGTCAGATACTTAGAACCTGTGTTTTTTTTTGAGTAAATTAAATTAACAAAACAAACAAATTCTGCATACTTATCTGGAAAAAAATTATTTTCTTCAAATTGCGGTCCTCCCAACCATTCAAGTGAGGCAATTACGTCCTCCACTTGCTCCCTAGCTCCAGAATCCAGGTCGATGCCACGGGTTAACAGTGGAATGCACTCTACCGTGACCTCTGGAAGGCCTATCCAGTCACAAACAGATATTCTGGTCTATTCAAGGGTTTCAGAAAGTTATTTTCAACTGGTGCCTCCAGCTCTAGAAAATAATTTCCCCTCTTACCAAAATTCATAGAACCCCCTTCTCCTTTCCTGGGATCCAACTTTATCCCTGGAGGAGAGGTAACTATTTTTCCAACTGTTCCCCGACCACCCTCTATTCTGAGAAACTCTTTTCACCAACAATTTTTGAAGAATTTTTCTTTTTATTCATTGGTTCCTTCTATTAATCTAATAATAAAAAATAAAATAGTAATTCTCTTCATAAGTCATAACAATAGAGTTTTTCTTGTCAGGAACTAAAGAAAAAAATAAACAAATTGTCTTTAACTAGTTAAGGCTAGTTAATTCTTAATGAGGCTGTCACAACTGCTCACACTCAATCCTTTCAATGTACAAGGAAATTAATTGGCTCATGAACGAAACACAGTTTCTAACACCACAAAGATCCCCTCACTCTATGCATACATATAGATGTTGGCTCATCCCGTATTTCTTTCTTTCGATCAGGTACAACATTGTTATAATAAATATCATTGTATGTATATCCATTGATCGTTCAATAGCATTAATAAAAATTGTATGAACTCTTTTAGTAACACATAAAATAATTTATATTCCTGCTTTTGTTAATGGATCACTTTGAGGTGATTGTACCGGGGCACATAATCACAACTCTTAACTTGTCATTGCCAGTCATCAAGGAAGTCACCACCATATTTCTTTCATCACCTTAATGAAAAATACAAATCCTACATAGGGATGTTATAATTGTCTATTTTAATATAATGTATAGTGATATTTGAAGGTAAAGTTGTATTCATTTTTTGAGAATTATCCTTGCTGGCTTTCGTCCATTTGAATGTATGTTATTAATAGAGATGGTTTAAAGGTCATGAATTATGTATTAATAGAGATGGTTTAAAGGTCATGACTGAATTATGCAATGTTATAATATTAAATATAATGTTATATAAACAAAGAATGCATACATTTGACTCACAATATTTACATACATTATAGTTTAAACATTGTACAAACAAAATATAAATTTTCTTCTTATGCGTTGTAAAAGAATAAGATTTCCACTAATATATATAATAATTTTAATAACTCATGTGAACGTGGAAAATTTTGTTAATCAATTATACTTAATATCAATATTTTCAACATCTTGCATAACCTAAATATACTTTAAGATATCTAGGAATGAAGATTCATTTTATTCTCAATTGTTTTCTAGTAATAGTAACTTAATGAAATATATTAAAGATGAGTAATAAGTATTTCTATGTGGAGGTCAAGGTTCCCTTCACTATATGCATAAAAATAGCCATGTTTATTTCTTTGATCTAACAACAAAAGCATGTTCCAACAATTATAAAACATTCACTAATAGAATAGTACATAATGATCAAATCACAACTTGGGTAAGCTAGAATGGGCAAGAAAAATTAAGAAAATTGATTTGTTATGTGACAATGACTTAAGATTTCGTATGACACCATTGAGTTTGATATATTCTAATTGGGTAATATAGAATGGGAAAGATAAATTAAGAAAAATGATTTTTTATCTAAAAGTGACGTAAGTTATTCTTATGACAAAATTGACCTCGATGTATGCTTGACGGTTTTTTTGTTAGTCATGCAAGACTTTTGTCACTTAAAATAAAATATTCTGAATTGTTATGCTTGTTAATGTGATTGCTAGTTATTAAAAAAAGAGGTCACTACAAACCCAGGAACAATCGTTCAAACACTAGTCAAGATTGAATAACGATTTTTATTATTTCATCCCCTGTATTTAATTTTGGTTGTTAAATAAAACAATTGTCATCATCTGTGAAATAAGAGAAGATCATATATTATATTAAATATAGAAAATTCATCCATCTGTGTAACAATAATGAGATTAAATATATCCAGAGTGGGATTTTCAAATCCCTTAGAATCTTCCATAGACCTCCAAGAACAAGCACACATAGAAAAGTATATCAATGGTCTCGAGTAATGATCAAAGATAAATGGTTATAGCTGGCAACAAAACCACATAAAAATAATATTAACATGCGGTAAACTTAACAATAAAAAAACAAACATTATGCTTTTGGGTTTGTGGAAAAATTTGAAAACCCAAACAAAGAAACACATGGTGCTATCCCATGACAAAAATAAGGATCAAAAATTTGTTTATACAACATCTAAAAAAACTAAAATATCTCATCTGCTTGACATTGTTCCTTCCTCAGCTTCAATGCGAATAGCTGGCAAGCATCCATGCTATTGCTGCTACCAAATTGACAAACACAAAAACACCTAGCATATAAGTAACTTGTCTCATGGCTATTTGTACAATGACCTTGTTGCACTGACATTCTCCTTGAACAATATAACTCATCAAAAAGCCTCCATAAATAGGATATGGAATTGGTTGAAAGACAAATTCCCATTTTTGTGGGGAATTGCAATAAGATAATTGACGTATGAACACATTGAGCATCCATTACCCATTTCAATCAGAAACATCCCTCCCTTTTGGGCACTAATCATTGATTATCAAAGTAATGTCAATTAGCAAGAGGTGCAAAGAAATCTATTGATGTCCTCTCCACAGTATCCAATAAACCAAGGGTTCTGTTAGCACTGCATTTTTTTCAAAAAAATTCAAAGTCTGGTCATCATTGAAAGTTGTGTCTATGATCCTCTCTTGTCTCCTAACCTATGGTTGAAGGTCCTGGAGGGTTAAAATGTATTATTCTTTTATCATTTTTAAACCAAAATCCAAAAGAATTCTGAGTCCAATAGTTTGTTTGTGTCATAGAGTTATTAGGGTAAATATTCTTTAAATGTCTTTTAACTATTTTGAGTAGTTAAGGTCATAGTTTTAGCTTGAGAAGTATTATCTATTCACCATGATATTTTCTATCCAAGGCTAAGGAAGAAATGTCAGAGTCATCAGTTGTGTTTGGAATTTTCCGTAATAGCCACCTTATTTAGAAAATCTCGTTTTACAAGAAAATCAAGTAAGTAGCTATTACCTGCAAAATTGGTACAAGGACACAAAAGAAGCATTACTTGGGTAAAACAAACACTGATCTTTGAATATTGAAGGTTTGTTGAAACAAGATATGTCATTCATCTGAAAGGTGGATATTTATCATTGGAGGATTCATTAAGAAAAAAAAGGTTGGTTATTTATTCGCTAAGGCTACTCAAATCTATTGCTACTCATTAAAGGTTAAATGTATTAAAGTGAAGTACGAGTACCAATTATTAGAAAATGTGATGGATTTCGATGAAATGAGTTGGCAGAAGATTTAAATCATTTTTGTTTTCATGTCATTCCCTCTCACCGAGATTTAGGGCATGCAGAGCTCTATCTCCGTTTGGTCTTGTGACAGCTATAAGAAATTTTTTTTTTAACCAAGTGCCAATAGTCAAGGCTTTGTGGAAGGTTGTTGTTCCTTGTTTTACAAGTGTGCATTAGTTGTTAAGCTATTTGCTAATAGAATAGGGAATCATGTAAAGGCTCACAAGGATGATTATCGTTGAGTTTCATCACAAATCGGATTAGTTTGTTGTGAATGGTGGGGTGAAAGAGAACAAAGAGTTGCTACTTTAGAGTTTGATTGAATGCACAAGTCAAAGGTGGTTATTGTTAATTAAAATGCAAGAAATAACACATTTCTTGTGAAGGGTTCAATTGAGAGTCTTCTAGAGAGAAGCTCCAAGATTTATCTATCAAATGGAACAATTGTTCAATTAGATGTGGACTTTCGAAAATGCATACTGCAAAAAATCAAAGGGATGACTTCAGGAGATTTATAATGTTCAGTTTTTACGTATAAATAAGAACTTAATGAATTCCCTACATATCATGGAGTTGAAAATCCCACCCACAAGCTTTTTCTTGATCCTTATAATTACTCATTTGTAACATACCTCAATAACCTCGTAGGAAAATGCCTGGAGTTAGGAAATTTTTTCAACATTTACGAATGTGAAACCTTATAAATTAATTTCTATATTTCTGCATTAACCATTTAAATACCCATCATCATCACTTAGATAAATATTTAGTAAAAATCATAGTGAGTTACACAACAATTAATTGTCCTTGTTGTAGCATATTAACTTAAATTCCCCACTATAAATATGCATCGATCCCATGATCATTTTAACTCAATTAATAAATCCCATAATTGAGAATATAAACATCACATCAGGAAATATATTAACATCATGAAAATTAAACAATGAACAATCACATCATTAGACACTAATATACCTTGGAAACCCCATAGGGTGAAAACCAACAAATGTTTCATTTTATTATTAAATGCTAGTGAGGGTTTTCACCCCTCACTCCATGGTTTAAGGGAGTCCATCCCTTGACCATTTTCATAAAAATTACATAGAAAACTAATCTTAAGTGAAACATAACTAGCTATACTAACCTATTACAATCATCATGATACCATTTACCCATGAATCCTCAATATTTGTCTTTGTAGTGAGACTGTTTCCTTTAGTGGGTCATTGTGCAGTTGGTACTACTAAACCTGCATGGACAAACAACTCTTTATGTTCCACAATTTCAAACTTGAAAATCCTTTTCTCAAGCCATCCTTCTTTCCTGCCATTGTTGTCGTCAGCACACTTGATATCATCATTAGATAAAATATTAATAAACCAATAATCAATCTCTATTTGTGACACTTCAACACTATTTGTCTGCATGTATAAAACATAACCACATTTCCATTAATTTCGTTCTTTAAAATCATTTCACATGCATTAGTAACAAATAAATCACTATCAAGCATCATCTTTCCAACAAACACTAACAAAATCTTGCATGCACTTTCATATTATTCCCAAAGGAAAGCTAACATACTATATAATACTATTGTGCATGCAAGTGCATAACAATATTTCAAGATAGCTATCCCAACAAGAAATTTCTCTTTTTGCCAACTCTTATGTTTTCTTTTCAAAAGGGATTAATGCAATAGATTTTATACGTATGCATGTGAATGCATGTTATTTTAAAAAAACATATTTTCCACCCAAGAGCTATTCATAACAGCTATTATTTATAACCATGCCAGCTCGATTTCAAACAAAGTTAACATATTAGTTATAATTTTGTACATGCAATAACATACCTTGTTCTTCTTGCATGTAAAATATATATTTCTTTCCAAAGGAAACTAAATAAATATTTCATGTAAAAATAGACACATTTCTTTTCCAATGGGTCAAACACATACTGCTTATTCTTTCATGCATGCAAATATGCATTTCTATTTCATCCAAAAAAATATAACCCGATAAATATGCATAATATTCTCAAAATAAAGCTAATACCATAGCTAATCCCTTTAGGTTAGCAAAATACATATTATTTTTCCCAAAAGAAGACTAACACAATAAAAACTATGTGATTGCATCTTTCTTTTCTCTAGAAATCTAATACCCAAAACTATACATTTCCCATGCATACAAGAATATATGTTTCTCTAAATAGTATTACATAATAAAGCATGTGATTACTCTTTTTCCTCTCCAAGAATCTAATCCAATAATGCATGCAAGGATATATTTTTTTCTTCAATTATTTTTGAAGAGTTCTAACAGAATAATTGCTTCCTTGCATACAAATATATATATTTATTTTCCAAGGATTTTTACACCCTAATTCTTCTTTTTCCAAAATATAACTAACTCACTAGCCATTATGCATGAAATATTTTCTTATCATTTCGCACACTAGAGAGATTTGTAACATTTCCTCAAGAAATAGCATGAATAACAAATCATTCTCAAAGAACACAACCAATTGGATTTTACGCAAAGGGTTTTATGTGAGCTACCCCTCACATAAGTTATTTATATCTTTTTACATGACTCAAGCTCTTCATACATGTAAAATCACATAATAATTTTTAGTAGATCAAATATACTAGATATTATTCATGTGCACCTAAGAACATACTCTCTTCAAGAGTCCAATAATTCTCTTAACTTTTAATGCAAATGCATCATGAGAACATACTTAGTGATCTCTTAAAAGAAATAAATTAATTCCATTTAAATAATTATCAACATAATTATTATGTCTCTATGTACATAAACAATTATTCTTATCTCATTGAAAAATGAAATGGAAGCACAATGTTTTACTCTGTTTTTCTTGTTTTAGCCATCCACTTTGGACATGTATTATGAACATATGGAAACGAATTTTAGAAAACCAAAAGAGGTTTCTATTTGGAATAGAACTATTTAAAAAAAACTCAGTTTTTTCACATCTGTCACAGTGTTTAAGATTCGAATGAATCTTTGCTGCCCATTTTTCCAGATTTAAATATTAAATAATTTCCTGTTTTCGTCATAAAATTTGGACACGGTTTCCAACCAAATGGAAATGAATTTTTGAAAACCCAAAGATTTTTCTGTTGCCAACGGGTTCATTAAAAATAACCTATCTCATTTTTAATACAGGCTTTATGTTTTGGAAGATTCGAACAAATATTTGGAGTTCATTTTTCCAGAATTAAATATTAAATAATCCCCAGTTTTTGTCATCAATTATGGACACCGTTTTCGAGACATGGAAAACTAATTTTTAAAATCTAAAAGAGGCTTTTTGTAATAACATCCTCTTCTACAAATACCTCTTTCACTTTTTTCATATCTATCTCGGTTTGGGAGATACAAAGTCATATTTGGACCCTATTTTTCAATAAGTCATGCAATTAACAGAATTATCTAGCCATGAAATTTTTTTATGAATTCACAACACATGAAATTTTCTCATAATTCAATAAATAAAGCACTTATTCTTCTATGCGCAAAATTATATAAAGGTTTTTTCATGAATTAATCTTGATTTTTTATAATATAAATTTTTCCTAGCAATAAATTCAATTATTATATCACCATGCCCCATATGCAAAGAAAATAATTTTCAAAGAACATAGTTACTTATCTATTGATGCATGCTTAGAATTACTTCTTCCTCTTCCTTGGCTCCATTCTCCATGCATTCTCTCATTCCCTTCCTCTATTTTTCTCACAGGATTACAATAAATACAATTAAGAAAATGGAATATCTTTTATTAAATCATAAAAGAATTCCAACTTTTCTAAATCATAAAAACATTCCATAAATCTGATTTTTCCTAAATTACAAAAGCACTCCATAAATCTCCCATGCTTTTCTTCTAAATGTAGATTTTCTTTTTCCCTATGAGAAAAATATCACTTATCCATAGTTTCCAAAACTATTACTCATTATTTATAGAACTCATAAAAGATACCAACTTGGAAATATAATTTATTTCTATAGAATAATATAAATTATTCTAAATAAAATAATTAAGAAATAATTCTTCCAATATTCTTATAATTAAGAATCAAAAGAATATTCTTCATGTAATATAAAAATAATAATTAATAATATTTAATTATTTAACAACCCTCATTTTACAAGAGTTTTTACGATGGCTTAAGTGAGGGATATTACAAACTTCGCCCCTTAAAGAGAATATCGTCCTCGATGTTCTTCTCTTGTTGGAACATTAACTTTTAATTTTCATTACCGATTATTTAGGAAATGTAAAATAATACTTAAATCATAACACTTCCACAAAAACTCAAGGAGAACTTAGCCCTTTAATCATCAAAATTATAAGAAAATCTCTATCAAGTGCATGTTGCATTTTATTTAGGAGTTACACTAGTCTTTCTCTCCCACTAATGTTGTTTGAAAATTACTTTTGTTCTCTCCCACAATAATTTCAATCAAATTCAAACTCATGGCATTAATCTCCAGCCATTTTCATATAGTCTGTCACGAATTTAAAGTTAAATAAATCATTGTTTTAGGTCAGATGAGTTTTTTCAGACGACTATATATTTAAATTAATTTCCTCTATGCATGCATATATATATATATATATATATATATATAATTCATTTATGACATGTTCATTTCTCATAAAAACCTACAAACACAACCTATTTCATTGAAATTGTTGCTAAGATAATTTTATATATCATGCATGCAAATTATAACACATCCAACAAATTTTAGACATGAAATTTACAATCTATGGTAACATCCAACACCTTTAGATAATTTTGAGCATAGACATAATTTCATCTAACTGTTGTTAATTTCTGGGAATTATTGAGGAACCAAGCATATTCCACCCAACCATGAAATATCTCCAATAGTTACCCACCGAGCTAAGATCTACTTGCCACTAGAATCAACAACTTTATTGATTCCTTGGTGCTTTCTTCCCAATAGATTTTTAGTAGCGTCTTGCTTTAAGGTCTGCCAACCTTTTTGCCTAGGCCTTTTTGTTTTATATTTTTAGAAAAATATACTCTTTTTTTTATTTAAAGCATGCCTTTCTCTCCTAATATGCTTTATTTTACCCCACTTAGTATTTATCTCCAACTAAGTCATTAACATAATCTTTCTCTCCCATTATGTTAATATTTTCCTCTCTATCATTTTCTCCTAGGGATTTTTAGGAGACTTTTAGGGAAGGTCCATCTTGAACTTAACCACCAATAGCTTTTCATAAGCTGGAAAGAAGTCTTCTAAAACTCTAGAGTTATTTCCTGAATACCCCAACCAATGTATTCATTAGCTCAATAATAAAATATTATATCATCACATGAGCCCCATTATGGCTTCCATAGTCATTGAATCCAATAAAAATTCAATGTCTAGAAATAGTGAATGTCTAAAAATCCGTTGTAATTTACATAATTTTTCATTTACATATTATCATTAAGGCAAAGGAACATTTATGTACACCATGCATCTATACTTGACCCTCAACATGTGTCCAACAATTTGTCTAAGTACATTGACAAAAATTCATCACATGTAATATAGGTGGCATACATTCCAAATTTCCACATAACAATAATCATGTAACTTAGAAAAAGAGACATTAACATATCTTGCAAACCATAGAATCATACATTATTTAAGGTCTCACCTTAGAAACCATCAATATTATAGAGAAATAATAGTCCCATTGAACACTAGGACACAAAATGTGATTTTTTTTCTTTCCTTACCATTAGCTTGCAGCCATGTAAGTGACAACCATTGAGGAATTTTGTGAAAATAATTTGCAGTCATGCAATCTACAACCACTGTAGACTTTTATCAAATAGTCTGCAAGAATGCAATGTACAACCAATTCAACATTCCAAAAAACAGTTTTCAAGCACGCAATCTACATCCATTGAGGAATTTTAACAACAATTTGCAAGCATGCAATCTATGGTCAATGGGGCATTCTACCAAATAGTTGGAAATCATACAATCTATTGCCATTAAGGGAATAGTTAGCAGACATGAAATAAATTTCCATAAATATACTTCAACTATCATAGAGATAGTAAAACAATAATTTATATAATAGCATGACTCATATTTGTATCATCAATGGTAAAATTTCTTCCAATAACACAACCAACAATCCCTACAGGAGCGTCTAATCAGGAATTTCGACCAAATTATGAATCCAAGTCTAAAAATAACTTTTTCTTGGAATCAACATGGGGGTTACATGATCTCAAGGGATGATTAACCCATAATGTTCAGATTAATCACATCTAAAACTTCCACCGATGCAATTATTTAAAACAACAAAACTTTGGATCTCATTTATTTTGAACACATGGAATCAAAAATTTCTTCTACAGCTCTAAATGAAGAAAGAGAACCCACAATTATGCTACTATGATTTTTTCATTTACTTTAAGTTCACTATGTGAGTTCCACTTCCCTCATTGCTTATTTTTAACAACTAAAGAGGTTCGTTCAATTTTTTTGTTTTGTTTTTACAATATTTCGTTGTCCTCTTTAGGGTCAACCCCAACTTCTAAATTATTTAGTTATCACACCAACCATACATGCATTAATTCTTTATAAGAAGTGAATGGCAAATTTATTCATGCTTCCCCACCCCTTTTTTTATGCAACATAATCATTGTTCTAATATTGTGCATGCAAAGGTTGGTAATTAATTCGCACTATAAATAGTGAGTGCTCAGATGGTTCAGAGGTACAATATAAGTTTTATTTTATTTTATTCACATCCATATTCAAATTTCATGAGCACAACTTTTAAAGAAACATTATAACTTTCTACTCTTGCATGCGGTCATTAATCATGCATCATGCATCTGATCTTAATTGTAGTAGTCTACAAGTTTAATTAAAATCATATCTGAGATGATGCCCACTAACATCATATCTGTACTTCTTATTTTCATAATGATTCCCAAAAGGTGTCAGTGTTTCAAACTTTTTCTCTGAAACCATTTATAACATACCTCGATAACCTCGCATGAAAATGCATGGAGTTAGGAATTTTTTTCAACATTTACGAATGTGAAACCTTATAAATTACTTTCTATATTTATGCATTAACCATTTAAATACCCATCATCATCACTTAGAGAAATATTTAGTAAAAATCATGGTGAGTTACTCAACCATTAATTGTCATTGTTGTAGCATATTAACTTAAATTTCCTGCTATAAATATGCATCGATCCCATGATCATTTTAACTCAATTAGTAAATCCCATAATTGAGAATCTAAAAATCACATAAAGAAATAGATTAACATCATGAAAATTAAACAATGAATAATCACATCATTAGACACCGAAATACCCTGGAAACCCCGTAGCATGAAAACTAACAAACATTTAATTTTATTATTAAACGCTCGTGAGGGTTGTCACCCCTCACTCAAAGGTTATAGGAGAGTCCATCCCTTGACCATTTTCATAAAAAAATACATATAAAAATAATCTTAAGTGAAACATAACTAGCTATAAGCTATTACAATCATCATGACACCATTTGCCCATGAATCCTCAATCTTTGTCTTTGTAGTCAGACTGCTTCCTTCAGTGGGTCATTGTGCAGTCAAAACTACTAAACCTGCATGGACAAACAACTCTTTATATTGGACAATGTTAAACTTGAAAATCCTTTTCTCAAGCCATCCTTATTTTCTACCATTGCTGTCGTCAGCACACTTGATATCATGATTAGATAAAATATTAATAAGCCAATAATCAATCTCTATTTGTGACACTTCAACACTATCTGTCTGCATGTATAAAACATAACCACATTGACATTAATTTCCTTCTTTAGCATCATTTCACATGCATTAGTAACAAATATATCACTATCAAGCATCATCTTTCCAAAAAACACTAACAAATCTTGCATTCACTTTCATCTTATTTCCAAAGGAAAGCTAACATACTATATAATACTACTGTGCATGTAAATGCATAACAATATTTCAAGATAACTATCCCAACAAGAAATTTCTCTTTTTGCCTACTATTATGTTTTCTTTTCAAAAATGATTAATGCAATAGATGTTATACTTATGCATGTGAATGCATGTTCCTTTCCAAAAACATATTTTCCACCCAAGAGCTATTCAGAACGACTATTATGTATAACTATGCCAGCTCGATTTCGAACAAAGTTAACATACTAGTTATAATTGTGTACATGCAATAACATAGTTTGTTCTTCTTGCATGTAAAACATATATTTCTTTCCAAAAGAAAATAAATAAATATTTCATGGAAAAATAGACAAATTTCTTTTCCAATGGGTCAAACACATACCGCTTATTCTTTCATGCATGCAAAGAGACATTTCTATCTCATCCAAAAAAATATAACCCCATAACTATGCATAATACTCTCAAAATAAAGCTAATACCATATCTAATCCCTTTAGGTTAGCAAAATACATATTATTTTTATCAAAAGAAGACTAACACAATAAATATTATGTGATTTCATCTTCCTTTTCTCTAGAAATAGAACACCCAAAACTATACTTTTCCCATGCATGCAAGAATATATGTTTCTCTAAATAATATTACATATTAAAGCATGTGATTACTCTTTTTCCTCTCTAAGAATCTAATCCAATAATGCATGCAAGGATATATTTTTGTCTTGAATTATTTTTGAAGAGTTCTAACATAATAATTGCTTCCTTGCATACAAATATATATATTTATTTTCCAATGATTTTTACACCCTAATTATTCTTTTTTCAAAATATAGCTAACTCACTAGCTATTATGCATGAAATATTTTCTTATCATTTCGCACACTAGAGAGATTTGTAATATTTCCTCAAGAAATAGCATGAATAACAAATCATTCTCAAATAACACAGCCAATTTGCTTTTACGTAAAGGGTTTTGTGTGAGCTACCCCTCACATAAGTTATTTATATCTTTTTACATGATTGAAGCTCTTCATGCATGTAAAATCACATAATAATTTCTAGTAGATCAAATATACTAGATATGATTCATGTGCACCTAAGCACATACTCTCTTCAAGAGTCCAATATTTCTATTAACTTTTAATGCATATACATCATGAGAACATACTTGGTAATATCTTAAAAGAAATAACTTAATTCATTTTAAATAATTATCAACACAATTATTATGTCTATATGTAGATAAACAATTATTCTTATCTCATTGAAAAATGAAATGGAAGCACAATGTTTTACTCAGTTTTTCCTATTTTACCCATCCATTTTTGACGCGTACTACGAACATATGAAAACGAATTCTAGAAAAAAAAAAGAGGCTTTTGTTTGGCATAGACATATTAAAAATAACCTCTCCCATATTTTTCACAAAAGTCACAGTTTTTAAGATTCGAATGAATCTTTGCTTCCCATTTTTCCAGATTTAAATATTAAATAATTTCCTGTTTTTGTCATCAAATTTGGACTCGGTTTCCATCCAAATGGAAAATATGTTTTGAAAACACAAAGAGGTTTTTGTTGCTAATGGGTGCATTAAAAATAACCTATCTTAGTTTTTACACGAATGTTACTTTTTGGAATATTCGAACAATTATTTGGAGCTCATTTTTCCAAAATTAAATATTAAATAATCTCCTATTTTTGTCATCAATTACGGACACGGGTTTTGAGACATGGGAAACTAATTTTTAAAATATGAAAGATGATTTTGGTCATAACATCCAGTTTTACAAAAAACTCTTTCACTTTTTCATATCTATTTCGGTTTGGGAGATGCAAAGTGATATTTAGACCTTATTTTCCAATAACTCATGCAATTCACAGAATTATTTAGCCATGAAAATTTTTTATGAATTCACAACACATGAGATCTTCTCATATTTCAATAAATAAAACACTTATTCTTCTAGGCACAAAATTATATAGAGGGTTTCTCAAGAATTAATCTTCATTGTTTATCATATGAATTTTTCCTAGCAATAAATTCAATTATTATATCATCATGCCCCATATGCAAAGAAAAGAATTTTCAAAGAACATAGTTACTTATCTTTTAATGCATGCTTGGAATTCCTTCTTCCTCTTCCTTGGCTCCATTCTCCATGCATTCTCTCATTCCCTTCCTCTATTTTTTTCATAGCCTTACAATAAATACCATTAAGAAAATGGAATAGCTTTTCCTAAATCATAAAAGCATTTCAACTTTTCTAAATCATAAAATCATTCCATAAAGCATCCATAAATATTGTTTTCCCTAAATTACAAAAGCACTCCATAAATCTCTCATGATTTTCTTCGGAAGGTAAATTTTATTTTTCCTTATGAGCAAAATGTCATTTATCCATAGTTTCCAAAACTATTACTCATTATTTCTAGAACTCATAAAAGATACCAACTTGGAAATATAATTTATTTCTATATAATAATATAAATTATTCTAAATGAAATAATTAATATATAATTCTTCCAATATTCTTATAATTAGGAATTACAAGAATATTCTTAATGTAATATCAATATAATAATTAATAATATTTAATTATTTAACAACTCTCATTTACGAGAGTTTTTACGGTGGCTTAAGTGAAGGATATTACATCATCAATTAAAAGTGATTTGATATTTGTTGGTTTTGTAGGAGTAAGAAACCTTCCACGTGTAGATGTCCATAGATAAATTAGTGATTACAGAGAAGCTAGAATTCATGTGTTAGTTATTACAGATAATGACAAGAATACAACAGAAGCCATATGTCATGAGATTGTGAAAATCAACCAAGGAAGAAGAAGATTCAGTAGAAAAAGCAAGCTCAGAAAAGAAAGTCAAACAAAAGGGTAACCAAGGCTGAAGCTATAAGAACTTTTGCTTATATATTAGGTCTATGATGATTGAATTTACAGAAACTTGAAAATCTGAAGAATCAAGTCAATTTTGGCTTATACATACATTATTTTCATATATAGCTACCCTTTTTGGAAAAAGTAACTATTATTTGTGGATTTTGTATAAGGAGGAGAAAAGGTTTCTTTTGACACTAAATCATGATAAAGTGAATGTAGCCTCAATGGTAATGGTATTTTTCCAAGTGTCATCTAGTTGAAAAATGTCAGATGTCAGTTTCAGGTGGTTATTCCTACCACTATCTTTGTTTACGAGTCCTCTTCAAAATGGTACACTTGTTTTTTCAATTTATTTAAAGAGTTGAAAAATTATTACGTGAACACATGTGTCTCCAAAATGAAATTGAAATATCACTTTGCCAAATTTGAAGGATAAAAAAATTATCTAATTTTGCATAAAATAAGTAATTTTAATATGAAAAACTTATTTCTCTATTGGTACATCATTCTCATATATCTATTTTAAGAATTATACATTTTAGACTAAGTTATTATATGTGAAAACACACATACCTCTTAATATATGCAAAAATTTGCAAGGACAAGTATTGCTTTTACTACAAAATTTAGAGATGATACGACACTATTTTTTTTTAAATAGTATCATTAGGACAACAACATAACTCTCCCCATACTTTATTTTTATATTTAATCAAAATTCACAATTCTTATATGAACTTTTTGTGGTTGAATTCAATAAAAGAGGAAAAAATTGAAATTTCACAGAATTCAATAAAAGAGGAAAAACTTGAAATTTCACTAAATTCAATAAAAGATGAAACATTTTAACCCATATTCATGCATTGACCCCTAAGCAACACCATACCACATGCATTCATATAGAGGGATATTTATTGAAGAAAAAATGACATAATATATTGAGCATATAATATGGAGTAAATGGTTTTTATATTGGCAGGTATATAAAATGAGCTCCAAATTAATGAAAAAACATAAAGGGGAATAAAAAATGTTACTGAAAAAACAAATACCTACAATATCTATTCAATGTAGGGGTTTTTTAAATTGGGAAGATGTACTATGTTCATATTTCTAAAGGCTTAACAAATTTTATTTCTAAAGGTATTTTCCAATATCTAGTAAAAGTAAGGGTAGTTTTTAGTAGGTCATGAACACACATAATCTGTCATAGGTTCATTGAGTGAAGCCATTGGTCCTCAAATTCAACAAGAGATGGGAAAAATGCCTGCATCATATTAAACATGCCCTTCAAACCCTCTGGTGGCACAAAGTAAATTCCAAATTGGATAAATTTTTCTTTGGAATGAATTGGATCCAATATCTAGGCTTGATAATTAATGATAAATGTGTGCAAATTTAGCTCACTACGATTTAAGTCATTCAAGATCGGTCAGCGTTGACAATTCTAATAGAGCTTCACAATTTTTTTTCATTTCCAATTTCTATCACAGGTTTGTGTTGGGATTATCTTATATCACTTGGCATTTGAGTCAAGTTACCATGGGAAGAGAGAAAAACAAAGTTATTTTGGTCCAAGGAAAAATGGAAGGAATTTGTTGAGCTAACCCATAACCTTTCCTCTGTGCCTCTACTAACATTGCCAGATCTGCAACAACTATTTGAAATTGAGAGAAATACCTTGAATTATGATTTTGTTGTAGTTCTCACTGAGAAAAGGCATCCAGTAGTGATCAAGAATGGATCATTATATTATTTTTCATCCATCTCAATGTATTCAGAGTGGAAAAATTGCAGGAATCAACTCAGAGCAATGTTTTTACCGATGGGACCTAGTTTGGTAAATGGGGATTGAAAAATTTTCAGAGTGTTTATAGGTATTAAATGACGCTTTTTGGGGATAAAAGTTTCAAATTATTTTTCACAAAATTTCATGCTATTCTACACAAATTCCTTTCCAATGAGGCAAGAAGCACCGCAATAAGAGTCTATATGCGAAAATTGCACCACTTTGAATTTAACCTTCTTGTTTTCACCACCATGGTTCAAAAGAATGCCAGGTAAAATCCTATTATTAATGGAAAAGGGGCTATGCACATGATTATTATGTACAATACTCTAGAATATTTTGTATTTTAATTATGGTTAATATTTGAGGTAGTCAAACCTAACCACTAATAAGATATCGGGGCGCGTTAGAATCAGGCGACTAGGAGGCTAAGGTATTTAATTGTTTCAAGTTTATTTGTTCCTTAGCTTATAAAAAGTAGCCTTGAAGGGTAGGAGATAGTACAATCATAGATGATTTGTGAACTATATAATCCCATGTGCCACAAGCTATACTTTTTTGTACTCACAACCATATTTCCAGATAGAGAAGGAGAGTAGAGCAACCTAACCTTCATGTGGAGTTTTTATACTAAAATAGTTTCCTAGAGAAAATATTATGTCAAATGTGTGTCTCATATTTTGTTGTCATTGAGCTGCTTTTCTGATCTTTTCTTATGGCCAACTTTTTCCCACTTACCCTTTTTCCTTGGACTGTTGATAGCACATTCGTGCCTTATGGATGGCTTCGTCCATGGTTCTAGGATTTACAAACTCAATTCGTTCACTCATATGAGTTAGCAGACTGCTTAGAAATCTTTGAACCTTAGCCTTTTCATCTCTGAGGTATGGAACATATCTTAACAGGGAGATGAACTTCGTAATAAACTCATCCATAGTCATCTACCCCAACTTCAAGTCATGAAATTCTTTATATTTCTCGTCATAAAAATATTATGTCAGATATTTATCTTTAAAATATTACTGGTATGATTCCCATGTAACATCTTGATCTTCAATGCTGCAAACATTCTTTACTTCCTCCCACCACAGGGTGGCTTTTTCTCTCAACTGATATATGGACAATCTGGCTTTTAGTTTGCTACTGTAATTGTACGCTTGAATATGTTTATTCATATTTATCAGCCAGATCTCTGCCACTTCCTCAGCTTGTCCATCGAATATAGGTGGTTTTATTTTTCTAAACTCACCTTGAAGCTCCACGTTTTTCTTCTTAACTTCTTCCTGATCTAACACATTACCAGACTCTACTTCATTATAGTTTTTGTTTTTGTTTCTTCGCTATGAAGGGCTTATTTCCACTCTATCAGTGGTGTGGTCCCTTTTTTGTCGCTCGTTACCATCTTGCATGTCTCTATCAGCATTGGGTTGTTCCATTCCTTGATTCTACTTGTCTAAAAGTCTCTTGAGTATATTTTATTTCTCTTGCATTAGGTGCTCGTTATCACTCCGAACCTAGACCATTCCTTCCTGTAGATTCAGCAGTCTACTTTTTTGCTAGTGCTGATCCACACTCTGTTGAATCCATATCATAGGATTCATTTCTGGTCATGGTTGGGATACCAGCTCAGCAAAAGCAGGCGATCATCATACCACAACTGAACCAAGCTCACTACTGTAAACGAGACCCCTGTACTAACAAGTCTCTCAGAGCCCCCTCTCGGATCTATCCGAAAACAGACATGGCCGCCCGCATCGATGCCTCCTCCTGCCTCGGTCTTCACTCGACTGGCTTCACATTAATCCTATGCATAAGAATTAATTCTATACCTGACATAAACTTATTAGATTGTTTAATGGAATTATGGTTCACCCAATGCAAATCCCATCTCGAGATTCGCTTTGGTACCATTCGGCATATTAAGGTGGCTCTCGCCACTTGTTATGTTTTTGTTTATGGTCAGAGTTATTACTTAGGGTCTAGCTGTCCTTGCACCCCATTCGATACCAATCAGTGCTTTAGTGTTAATGCCGACGAGAATTTTTTTTCCGGAAATAATCTCGAAGTTAGTGTGCAATGTCCCATTTCTCCATACCTGTGCAATGGTCAGGTATGTAATTAGAGAGGTTAGTGCTGCAATCTCGGCTTCTTCCCAGCTAGAGGTATGCATGCTAGACTTGGCTTGGAAGGGATTTTATGCTCTACGGAACAATGGAAGAAGATTTATCGTTCTCCTCCTTTGTCATGGAAGAGTCCATCTCCATTCTATTAATTTTCACAGGTAAAGCTTTTAGTTTTTTTTTTCTCAAATTATGTAAATTTTCTTATGGTTTTACATTAACCTTCTGCTAATTTTAGAACTGATATCCCATTAAGCTTACCCACTGGCTTGCTTATTCTATCTCAACATCTTCCATTAATCTCGGAGCCTTCTCTTCACAAGTAAATACTCGTTATTTACTTCCTCAGTCAAACCCTACATGTTCTTCTTTAACTATTTTATCATTACGGGCTCTAATTTTATTTGGTTGTTGTATTTACAGGTACCCTCATTCTGTATGTCAGTTTTAATATACATGATGTGTATTCTGGTTGCTTACCCGCTAACTGCAGCATTATTCTATCAGGTATCATTATTTTCATGTTTCTCAAGAAGGGGTTTCACCTCTTCTGCAAGTTTTATGTTGCGTCCAGCTAACGTAGTGTATTGAATGAGTTTACAAGAGTCCCCGAGGTATTTTCCGAGTGTTTCTTTTATTTATTTATAATGGAAAACAACAAAGTGTTTAATTCTCTTTCAATCTAATGTCCGCCTAAGGAGGTGATTCCTTCGGTGCCGCTCCTTCAGCCACTGCGGAATTAACATTATTATTCTTGTTCTTTTATATATTTATACTCGGAACCTCTATGAGGTCTTATGAATATTTCTTCTTCTTCTGTCTGACAGATTACCCTACAGGGTCCTCTCTTTTGATTTCTGTATTTTAACTCTAGAGATTCTCTTACTACGCTTACTGTTTAATTTAAAAAACAAGACGAGCTGCGACGCAGCAAGTCCCTGCTAATATACTTGAAATGATTGAGTTGACTGAAACCAACTAACTTCCTTACCTGTTCTTACCTTAATTTTTTTACCTTCATTAGTTATGTGCATCACTTCGTGAATTTTTATAATATAATTTGTATGTGGAAATATGTTATGAATCTAGTAACAATTGGAACTTTGAAACAATTATTATGAGCCAAAACTTGAAATCTGTTTTCTGCTTTGAAATTCTAAAAACTAATAGGCACTAATGACAGCAATTCTGGGCCAAATAGTCTCTTCAATACCACACTTCATTCGGAGCTTACTTTCATGCCTAAGAGATTTAAAAGACTTTTTAATGGCCAATTTACATAGTGGAGGAATTAAATAAAAGAGGAGTTTAAATCTTTGATGATTGGCAAAGTATGCATAACAACCATTAACACAAAAAAATTGGGTGCTCAAAATTAATGTCTTTATTGATAAGCATGATAGCAGCACTGCTTCTACGCTGAAATTGGAAATACTAAGGAACCGGAACCATATATATACGCTAGAATTAGCACTGCTTCTACGCTGAAATTGGAAGCACTAAGGAACCAGAACCATATATATACACTAGAATTGGATATGTGCCAGTCATTCAACCTTTTTCAACCATCATTTTTGCCATGTGGAAGCTGCAGTGTAATCCCGTCTCCCAACTTTTAACTAATGATCATCATATAACGTATGTTGCCTCATTATCCTAACATGTTAAATGTCAAAGTTAACTTCATTACATTTAATTTGATTACATTTAATTAAATATGTTAAAAGTCCACATCTCATGTTCAAACAAACATTTATAAATAAAAGTTAAGAATCTTTGATGTATGCACTTCTCTATGTTCGAAATAGAGAAGTACTATGCCAGCCAGAGTTAATATGTTCGAAATAGAAAGCCGGAGCTGGATTTTATGTATAATTATTTTCATGTGTCCTTGCACAATGCAATATGTTCAAAATAGAAAGCCGGAGAAGACTTTGAGGTTCGAAATAGAATACCGGATTATATTGGTGATTTAGTAGGACCAGTCCTGGCACGATGAAATCCCAGAACTTAATTTTTTTCATTGACCATCAAACAAAGCTAAAGTACTGAACCGACAATTCGCTGGGAATCAGACCCTGCTAAGTCCCCACTGCGATGTTCAATCTATGACAGTTCACATCTTTTTATACACGTATTTTAACCGGATTGTCATGTTCGATGTCTTACAACTGTGATATTTTTATACAAGTAAACTGTAGTTTATTGTAACATGAATACTGTGGTGATTTATTAAAAAGAACGCAACAAACTCATGTATTGGTGATTTATTAAAAAGAATGCAACAAACTCATGTATTGACGCATGTTAAAACTATACTTCCGATAAAATTACATGGGCATCTGCGTTATTGGGATGTGATTTTATAAAGTAATTTTTAAACACTTGAATGACATACAACACCTGTAAACACTTGAATGACATGTGGATTTGGATTCAAGAAACGTTCTCGAGTGAGGGCCACGTTTCAAACGAACATCAACAAGAGTAAGTAATACAACAGGATTTTGAGAGGAATTGTCTTTCGATTTGCTTCAGCGCATTTGAAGAGCAGGAGGTCCGGTGATCGATTCCCAATCAGGCTCTCTTTCAACTCGGATCCTATGCATTCCTGCAAAATCTCCTGCCAAAGATGATGACGCTTATAAAATTTTCAGGAACTTGGCCACATTGCTATTAGAATGAGGCTACTTTGTGCAGGTAACTATTCAAGATCTCGGTAAGGAAAGCTGGGTCACCACCATAATCTGAGCCCCTCTCATATTGCAACACTTTAATATTTCTGCGTATGGTTCTTATGTTGCTTCGATTCTTCAATGCTATTCTTCTGTATTTTGTTTTGGACTTTAATTTCTGTAAACGATTGCCGGTGTAGATCATTTCATTTGGCCAATGATAGGAATAAATTAAGACAAGCATATGTCTGACTTAATTATGAGAAACTTTTGAGATCTGAGGCCTATGGATTCAAATGGAATTCTAGAGCTTGTTGATTATTCTTATTATATTTGTCTGTGACGAGTACTTGCCGATGTCAAATCATCTAATTCATGATAATTGAACTGTATACTGCCTTCCTTCCGAGACAATACCGTATGTTCATTCATGCTACTAAAATAATATAACAGTTATAGATTGAAAATAATGGTAATCAGAATGAAATATCAAATGTCCAATAGACTCTGAGTTTGAATCGATGAGGGGGCTATGCATTCGAGACCTTTACATGAGGATAGGTATAAATTGCTAAATATGAGTAGGCCAACAATAAATTGATTGCGAGAACCCAAAATACATACCTCTAGGAAAACAATTCTACTGTATAGGAAAGAACTAAATTCTGGTGCAAGAAAATTTCCCAATTTAAGCTAGTGGTGAAATACAAAGTTATTAAAAAAGGCAGTGTCCAAATTGGTCGAAAAGATTTTTAGTGTTAGATATCTAGAAGGGTATGGCAATAATCGAGATCCATAAACGAAATGTAGCAAAATTATCTATTCGAAATAATCAGTACGTGTAATTTTCTGAAAATATACAAGTGTTATTACCTATGCCTTATTACCGAATGATTCTGAGTTTGCGCCCTCCTTAGCTATGTATTATTCAAGATTTTTTTAACATTAAAAGTGCAAGAGCTAAATTGCATTTGATTAATGTAAGTTTTGCATTGTTGTTGTCATACATTGCAAAAGACAGTGGGGAAATCCAAAATCTCATCATAAGACGAACACTCTATTTCACTATAAATGCTACATTTATTTCGTAAATTATCAATTAGAAAATGTAAGCAGAGTTAATAAAACAATTTAAAAAAGGTAAGAGATCAAGTTGAGCATTTGCAGAATACCAGTAATTTTTGGGGATAATTTCTTCCTCACTCCGATAAGCATCGACCAAGAACAAAGCCTGTAGTTGCCAGCCTATTTCAGGTTCTTCCGGTTCCTCCGGAACATAAGCGCTGACGGAAAACAAAGCCCAAAGCCTACAGTTTCCAAAGCCTGCAGTTGGAAAGCACGTAATGGCTAATCCGGTGGGGCGCACATCCTAGTGCTTCTTGAATCGACGGCAGAAAATAGCTAAGGAAATGGAAGAATTATGTCTTCTGGGCCAAGATAGTACGTAAAATTTAGGAAAGCGTAGACCAGAGCAGAACGATGGCCTCGCCTATTATTCAAGTTGAAGAAGCGCTGAATGAAAAGGCCAAGGAAGAAAGCACAATGACAGCGTGATGGCAAGCATAAGGACAACTGTTTAGTGTAACAGAACCCGTGGCAGCATAAGCGGTGGACAATGATTTATTAACGCTGGAACTTTGGTTATAGATGTATGCCTCAGGATACCGATCTCATACTAATGTTTATGGAAACTTATGAAACATACAAAGCATTCATTCAAACTAATGCTAGCATTAGTTTCCGAGAGTGAAATCTCAATCAAAAATATGCAAAAAAGAAGATTTTACCCTAAGTTTCTAGAGATCTGGCCTCGATATGAGGCCAAATAAGACCTCCAAAATTTCTAGTGGTTGAAATAGCGGCCAGAGGTTTCTTATTGGTTTAAAAAAAGTTGTTTATTAAATATAAAATCAAAACTTTGGATTATAAGTTTCATTTTTAACTCGGTTGTTGTGCAACACTAATGAAAATCTAAAAATCGATTACAAGAGTCCCTGCCACAACCCAAAATACATACCTCTAGGAAAACAATTCTACTGTATAGGAAAGAACTAAATTCTGGTGCAAGAAAATTTCCCAATTTAAGCTAGTGGTGAAATACAAAGTTATTAAAAAAGACAGTGTCCAAATTGGTCGAAAAGATTTTAGTGTTAGATATCTAGAAGGGTATGGCAATAATCGAGATCCATAAACGAAATGTAGCAAAATTATCTATTCGAAATAATCAGTACGTGTAATTTTCTAAAAATATACAAGTATTATTACCTATGCCTTATTACCGAATGATTCTGAGTTTGCGCCCTCCTTAGCTATGTATTATTCCATATTTTTTTAACATTAAAAGTGCAGGAGCTAAATTGCATTTGATTAATGTAAGTTTTGCATTGTTGTTGTCATACATTGCAAAAGACAGTGGAAATCTCTTTCACACTACAAGACGAGTACCGCATTTCACTATAAATGCCGCATTTATTTCTGTAAATTATCAATTAGAAATGTAAGAGTTACTGAAAACAATTTAAAAATGGTAAGAGACTGTTTGTGCCTTGCAGGACTACCATAATTTTTTTGGGGATAATTGCTTCCTCACCCGATAAGCATAAATAAAGAACAAAGCTCGTAGTTGGGACCTTATTTCAGCCGGTTCTAATAGCTGACGAAAAAAAGCCCATAGCCTTAAGGCCTAGAAGTCATGTTGTAAAGCAATGTACCTAAGAATCTCGGTGGGGCGCAACATTATCCTTGAAGGCTTTCAACTGATTTGCGTAAAATAGCTAAGAAATGAAGAATAATGTCTTCAAGACATAGCATTATGCAAGTAGGAAAGTGTAGACCCAGATGCAGAACGAAGAATTCTGGCCTATTCTTCAAGTTGAAGCTGAATGAAAAGGCCAAGGAAGAAAGCACAATGACAGCGTGATGGCAAGCATAAGGAAAACTGTTCAGTGTAACAGAACCCGTGGCAGCATAAGCGGTGGACAATGATTTTTTATTTTCGGTGGAAAATGTTTGAGATTAACGCTGGAACTTTGGTTATAAATGTATGCCTCAGGATACCGATCTCATACTAATGTTTATGGAAACTTATGAAAAATACAAAGCATTCATTCAAACTAATGCTAGCATTAGTTTCCGAGAGTGAAATCTCAATCAAAAATATGCAAAAAAGAAGATTTTACCCTAAGTTTCTAGAGATCTGGCCTCGATATGAGGCCAAATAAGACCTCCAAAATTTCTAGTGGTTGAAATAGCGGCCAGAGGTTTCTTATTGGTTTAAAAAAATTTGTTTATGAAATATAAAATCAAAACTTTGGATTATAAGTTTCATTTTTAACTCGGTTGTTGTGCAACACTAATGAAAATCTAAAAATCGATTACAAGAGTCCCTGCCATGCCGCAGGCGGCAGGGACTAAAAATAACTATGCTGCAGTTTATATTTAAATCATGATAGTCTCTTTATTGAAGGACTGAAATGAATATGTATGCGTTTTCTAGTCTTCGGCCGGAACTTATCATTGTACAGTGTTGTATATATATATTTTCCAAAAGATTGGCATTCTAATCTCCATATGCTTAGATGATTATGGTTGTTGTTTTAATCCTTCTTTCAAAAAGAATATTATGCATAATTATTTTTGTTTCAACATGTGGTTTTACTATAGGAATTATGGGTATACAGTTATGGTTTTTGGACCACGCTAAGTTAATGTTCGTGTATAGTTATCCATAGAGAGACAATGTGTTCTGGGCTAAGTTTTCAGCTCATGCTTAGAATTGACAGTTCACTCTGCAGGAAGTTAGAGTAATAGAGTTATGGGTTTAATGAGTTCAACTCTCTTATGCTATTTTTTTTATTCCATCCAGAGAATAATTCTTTTACTGGTTATGATTCCATCACATGCCTCCAACTGACTGCTTCACTATGCTATGTCTCTTCCACTGACTTTCAAGAATGGAGTTTTGACATATATTAATGTACAATAATCATGCACAACTATCTTTTATCCAGTATTTGTTCTGACTTCATTTCAATTTTACTCAAAAGAAATTTTAAGTGTTTATAATCAATTTTACAGAAGTCATGAATGATTTCTAAATTCAAGAAAACATTCAAGAACTAAGTATTCCCATACATTAATAACACATGGGACTATTAATAACACAGATAACTGCTATCTGGTATTAGCTTGCCTAAACTATGTAATAGTTCTTTAATACCTTTCTGTTTAAAAATACTTGAATGCACAGATACTTATCTTATTATGAAAATCATAGTTGAGGTCCTCCTAACCTTAAAGAGAGGTGATTACTTCCTCCTCTTTGCCCCATGCTCGAGAAAGGCTGTGACTTGAGGACTCCTAGTCCGGTCAGTACCAAAATTTTCTCAGGAACGCTTAGTCATTTCCACTGATCTCTACCAGCTTAGGAAAACCTCCACTCTCTTCATTCGTCCATGAATAGGACCCATATTCTTCATTGGGATAAGTCTGTTATCCACAAAGGAAAAGGTGACCATTGAAACTGTCTCAACAACCTCTGAGTCTTGGAATACTTTTACCATCAGCTTTTTACTTTTTTTTTTAATGGAACCACTTCCATAACAAATTTTATTTCCAAATAAGAAAATAAATAACTTTTCAGTTGTTACATTTACTATTCCATAATCTAATAATGTTAATAAATTAGATATCTTATAATATAATAATATTACTAATTTCATTATAATCACATATAATTGTTTATTTTATTAATAGAAGAGAAACAATGTAAAACATAACTATTAATATCTTTATTAAAGTGGTTGTAAGGTTGAAATTTTCATCTTCTTTAAAAAAATAAGATAAAGCATATTTATTTATTATAAATTGTTAATCAATAAATTTGATCTTGTAGAGATATTATAGTTCAAAACCTTATAAGAATTTTGATTTTTTTCTTTTCTTCATATTTATTTTAATATTTTTTTCTAAATTTTCTTATACATATTGAATTTGGACATATTATAAATGAAAATATATAATTTTTTTTTTTGTATTAATTTAGATTTCAATTGTAGTAAAATGTATTTGTAAAGTATAAATAATCACAAATTTCTTTTATGATGCGTATTAAATACAGATCTAACATGAGTGGAGAGGTATCAAATTTTTTCACATGCAAACTTCTTTAGAGTACAATATACAATGTGCTATTTTTCATTGTTTAAATTATAATTTTGAATGTTAAATATAGTATATATTACCAAATAAACATTTTAACCATAAAAATTTAAATTTTTCATTATATATACATAATGATATATAATATATACATAATTGACATTAAAATATTTTACATAGCATGTACATTGAGACGTTTTATGAGGCAAATTAATTTTTTTCATATATATATATATATATATATATATATATATATATAGTTTTTATCGACATCAATTAGTTAACATAGATTTCAAATAATTTATTTAAATTTCTTATCGAAATATTTTTGAATAGTATAAGATTTAAACAACTTACTCACACTTGTTTTTTTACTTCTAATTAATTTACAACATATTCATTTTTTTATTATAACACTTTTTTTTTCTTTAAATTTTAAAGAGACAAATAAAAGAACAAATTTACACACCCCTCATACTATGTAACATCTATAAAGATACTACTAAAATTACTACATTAAAAAAACTTCCTCGTACTATGTAACAAACATCTATGAAGAAACTACTAGAATTACTACATAAAAAACTTTTACTCAATGAAACACTTCCATTCACTTACTAGATTAAAACTCATAAAAAAAAATCATCTAAGATTTGTAATTTGATTTCATTATTAGACACAGTATTTACACTTAACCCACAGTCTCGATGACCCTTAGGTAAGAGCTTAAAATAATGTTTGAATATTTTTTTTTGGTTATCATTGTGGTTTCACATCCTCTGTGAGTAATAAATGGTATCGTTTCTTTCATCATAGGGTACAAGAGTCCAACAGGTGCCCAGACTTAGACTCTGCAGAACTCCGACTATCTTTTTCCCTGGCTCGTTGTAGACTTTTCTTTCCAGGTACTTGGTGGATTTCTTGAGTCTATTTCAAAATTTATCCTTCTTACTTCTTTCAGTGCTCTTTGGCACGGTCTACATTTGAATTATGAATTTTCACCATTAGATAAGTAGGTTTGGCTTACCGAGGCCAAGTGAGTTGGGGCTTACCATGACCCCCTCACCATTCGCCTGCAAGATGCCTTTTCCTCTTGAATGATGTCCGCATATTCTTCTCAGTTGTAATATGGTAGATACTCACACCAGTTAGAATTAACCGCCGACTGAGGAACAGTCCTAGGGTTTAAAGTTTTTCATTCAATATAAAATATATTTTTTGTTTACTGTGAAAATGGCTATTCATGAGTTAGATTCTATTATTTTTTAAAATTCATCCCTTTTCCATGTATTGTCGATGAAATTTTTCATGGTGATAATAATATACTAATCCATACATGAATTTTCCTATAATGTTGTATCTTTCAGAATTTTAAATAAACTTGGTTTTGAATTTCAGAACCTGTTTTTAATTCCAGTTTTCCATTTTTTTATCCAAATGGTATCATTTAATTCACATGGTTGTATTTCCTATTAGCTTATTTTTATATTCTGTGTTTATTTGTTGATAGTAGTACTTATTTGTGTACTTGTTTGATTGCAGTTTTTAATTGGAATTTACAAATTCTTTCTAGGTTCAGTTTTTCCTTCTTTTTTATTCAAAGCTTATACCCTTACTAGCTTTCGACTATTAGACTTGGTTTCCTCCCTTGTGGTATAACCAACCAGGGTTAAGGAGTATGAACAAACTTCAAACTTCCAATTGTTGAGCTCAATTCCCTTTGAATAAGCTTCGTTTAACCGATTTAGGGATATTCCAATCTACCCCAATATGTATTTCTAGTTGTAGATTTTAATAAGTTTTCTTGTAACATTGCATCTTCTACTACATATAACAACTATAATTTCTTTGACTGATGTAATATACTATATTTGTCATACAACAAATTCTTGCAATGATTAACAAAAATTAATACTCTTTCACATAAAGATAGTATTGTTACGATCTTGCTATGTCTAGCAAGGGTAACTATTATTGTTAGGGTAATCTGGGTTTCCTAGTGATTTGTATAACATAATTATCTTGATCTTGTATCAATAATTTCACCTACATAGAGAATGGAATCCTTAAGAATTATTTCGATACACTCACATGCATCATAGAGTAGTATATGCTCACAACATCAATTACTTGAAAACATATAATAATATATAATAATCAGTGTACAACATTTACTTGAATAAATGTATCAAATGGAGTGCTAGCCGAAATTAAATACATATATTTTTTAACATATTTTGTTTTAGAAGATCTTACCTCCCAACCTCGAGACTATCTCTCCCTTGAGGTCTTCTTGTCCAAAATGGAGTAATAAAATAGTCTGCGCATCAAGACCGCAAGTCTAGCTTAGACATTCACCATTCTTGGGCTTTATTTAGAAATATCCACTAGTTTATTGAACCCAACTCAAAATTTTCCGCGCAACCTCCAATGGATTTTCTTTCTATTCTTCTCTCTCTTCTTGATTCTTCCTTTAGCCTCCCTTGGCCTTCCTTGGAATCCCTTTTTAAATCAAGGATTACATAACCACCAGTAACTGTCTAGGAGGTTTACTTAACTAACTTCTTTTTAAAGTAAAACATATTTTCCATGTCATTAAAATCATATCACAAAATCACTTGGCTACTCAAGACGAAAGTTTAGATTCCAAGTTAATGATAAAAGTAAAAATTAAAATGGCAACTTACTTAACGCAGTAATTTCTGAGGGTGTTACATCTTCCCTCCCTAAAGTGAAACATCATCCTCATTATTTCTAAACCCTTAAAATAGGTTGGGAACATTCCTCCGTCCATATAGATTTTTTACACTTCACTCTCTAGGTGAAGTGTTGTTATGACACTTAACTCGGTTATCACTTGCTTTTCTAGCAACAAATTTCTTTTGATTGAATGTGCACAGATGTTCAACTAGATTTATTCCATCTGGATTTGACCTACCTCCATAACCGTTATGGTCATTAGTTTTTATTAATTAATAATACACACACACACACATAATAAATATTTATTACAAAATCCATTAATTATTGCTTATATCTACCCATCAAGAGTCATTAGTATGCATCATGACCTGAAAAGGGTCAGTAACCTAGGTTGAATAAGAGTTGGCAACATTTTTTTTTTAACTCATTATTTTAAATTCTTTGACATTCCCAATAGTTATGCCAATAGATGAAGGCCACTATAAGTTTCAAATCACGAAATAGTTCTTGTCATTTATAATATATTTCAACTAATACACTAGTGCATACATATACACTTTTCTTTATTACACCTTTATATTAATTCAATCGTTACATACATAATATTTATGCGTAAATAATGTTTTCAAATAACTCTTTTTTTTCCTGTCATCTCTAGATTGCCATATTATTGTCTTTTTTGTTGAGTAAACTTACTGATTCCTTCCATGGTTGCTTTGAAATTTTATTTATTAGCCACCAAGGATCCATTTTCCATCCTATATTATAATTTTTTTATGTAAATAATATGCTATTTGGCTTCCATGTATAATCATGGAGTTCCTCCTTTTAGTATTTGTATGCACATTGACTGTTCATCCTCACCATGTCACCCATTTTTTATAATTCAAAGCGTGATATATTATGCAGTTCATTTAACCACAAATTATCTAATACAATTGAGATATCATATATGATGTTGTATTAATAGATAATAGTTTTATTCCAATTTAGAAATAATTGGTTGTGTTATTTACACTGGAGTCATACTTGTTATTGTCTCAAGGAAAGGTTCCATAATAGAATAGTCAGCATAGGAATCACGTGCCCCAATGTGCTACCCATATTCTCTTGTCACATCTTAATTTTTCTCATGATTATATGTCACATCACCTTCTTTTGTTACCTCACTCGGTTTCCTAACAATTATTTCCTACACTTTGTATGTACGTACTTTAAGGAAACAAAATCATAGTAGTATGTGATATCCTTGTTTGTTAAAGCATCAGACTAGCAAGGATCTGGTTAATAATAACCTTATTATAGTTTGTGGAAGTATCATTTGCTTTTATTATATATATATCCATGTAATTTAACACTCATCTATTGTTGTTAATAATGTTGTAACCACTTATCTCAAATATTCATATATTCGATTTACAACTAATAGTAATTACAATCAACCACAATCTCTTTTCATATTGTTTAATCCTATTTAACATTTCATTTGTGAGGTGATTATAGAAATAAGCATTTTGTGAACCCTTCTTTGATTTAGCATTGGGATTTTTTGACTCACAAACTCTTGAGCCCTCTACATCTGCAAAGTGCGGGAATTTCAAAGTCTACCTGGATTCGTATTTTAAGGTCATGATACTCTTCTAGACGATTCCCTATTCATCTTTGAAAATATCATAACTGTAATATACCATAATATATTACTTACAAAAGAAATATTAAAACATTAATGATGGGATACATTTATGTATAATCCACTATGTTGATGGTGTACTCCCATCATTCTACTATTGTAACCGGTCTTTCAATGGATCCCTTAAAAGACTTTTCAAGTGAAATCTCATTAATTCCTTTATTAACTTGGACTTTATCTTCTGTACTAGTTTGTTATTACTGCATAGGATTTATTTATACTAGAATTTATATTTTTGGCATATAGATTTTTGTTTTTGCTATAATGTCTATATCTATTTACCATTTCACTTTCGAGAGATTAACTCGGTAATAAGAATGATGTGAATGGAGGATTTTAGTAATTCTCAGCTAATTCCTCATTCATAATTTCAATAAAAATGGCTTATGTGTGCTTAAGGATTCATGTTTTCTTGCAAGTTATCAAGTCCCATGAGTGTTTTTCATGTCAATTTAGGGAGAAATTTAACATAAAAAAAGAGTTGAACAACAACAATAAAAGTACAGAACATAACCATACATAATATTAACACATGTATTTGATAAAGGAGTTCACTCCTCCTGGGCTACATCTCCTTGGTCCAGCTTCCATGGTTTCGGCCTCTATATTATGCTCAAATTGTCAAATTTACCTATTTACAATTATCTTTTTCTCTTGTAACATGCTCCAATGAGTACAAAATGGTTCGAAATGGTCAAAAAGCCTATTTTTTAGCTTGATTTGGTCGAAAATTGCAAAATTTATGGCTTCTTCAATTTCTCTGTTGTAAACTAGTTAACTGCCACTAAAAATTATAGTTTCCAAAAATTTCAAAGGTACGCTAAGTTAATCCAAATTTAATTTGAAGTCGTAGTTACTGCACTAATTAAGCGCACTTAACGCGCTAATCCAATGCTTAAGTTAATCCTCATTTACATTTTGATTAGCAAAAACAAAATGTGCAGAAGGTTAAAACAATTGCAATTAAGTTTTAAACTGTGTTTAGCCTCAAGCTCCCTCCGGTGGTCCTATGGACTAATGCTGGCCCTCCGGGGCTGGCCCCTCTTTTCCCCTGCCATAACAATAGTTTTAAAACAAATATAATCTGGCTTGCATGTAGCAAAGCTGGTATGTGTTGCGCATGTTGTGGGGGAGGTCGCAGGGTCGAACCTCGACCTCCGCCTAGTCATTTAAAAACAAATTACCACTCATTTCAACTTGGGGTGGGCGGGCAGGGGGAAGACAAACATGGAGGCATCTGGGCTAGCCACATGTCATGTCCTCATTGGCCCAACCAACACGAACCGAATTCGATGTTGACATTTCTCAACTTGTTTTTGAACCATGTGGGGAATATTCCTAGAATATTATAAGGATTATTACTTGGAATATACCTTTTTGCTAAATTGGCTTTATGGATGCCTAGTCAGCATCCCTGTCACAAAATTTACCTATTTAGCCAACCGAACAGATGGTGTTTCTCGGAGGATACAATGACCATTTTTTTTTAAACAAAGCGCACCAGATTCAAAATGACGAGAACTACACGGTCATTCAAGTTCCAAGCCAACCTTAGAACTTTTAATTTTGAGCATGAAATTGAGCCCCTGATCATTCCTCCACACTGGAATCTTCTTAGACCCAAAAATATATTTCATTACTGAGCATGTGGATGAGGGTACAGTTCCCTAACCCGTCCCCTATCAATCCATTGGAATTTTACCAATTTCATCAATTTGAGATTTTAACAAAAACTATTCTTTTGCCTTGACTTTGTAGACCTTGTCTTGTTGTTATAGATACCATCATGTTGCAGTTTCCCTGAATTTGAAAAAAAACAATCTGTACTTGCAGGAAAAAAAAATTTCCACCTTGGTCCTCAATCAAAGGAAACTTGAAAATTTTCACATCTCAAACATTATCGACAGGGTGATTTTTAGCTTGTCTTTCCTTGTACTTGCGTTGACTTTTGACCAAGTGTTTTCGTCATTGCCATGTACAATTTTGAAACAAACAAAAACTACTTGTCGTACCTATGCCATCTTTGTCAAGTCGCTTTGACACTTTATCTTTGACATTTTCACTCTCTTGCACCGGTATATTGTATGTATATCCATTGATCGTTTCATAGCATTAATAAAAATTGTATGAACTCTTTTGCAACGCATAATTTATATTCCTGCTTTTGTTAATGGATCACTTTGAGGTGATTGTACTGGGGCACATAATCACAACTCTTGACTTGTCATTGCTAGTCATGAAGGTAGTCACCATCATATGGCTTTCATCACCTTAATGAAAAGTGCTACGTATACATGTTTTAAAGGTCTATCAAGAAGAGAGTTGAGAGGGAAATTTAATGTATAGTGATAGCCGAAGATAAAATTGTGTTCAACCTTTTAGAAGACTTCTTAGTGGCTTTGGTCGATGTGAATGGAGTCTAATAATACAGATAGTGTAAATGTCATCAATTATGTACTAATAGAGATAGTTTAAAGTTTGTGATTGAATTATGTAATGTTATATAAACAAAGAATGCATATATTTGACTTACAAAACAAAATGCACATGCTTTTTTTATGCGTTGTAAAAAAATAAGATTTCCACTAATATATCACAATTTTAATAACTCATGTGAACATGGAAAATTTTGTTAATCAATTATACTTAATATCAATGTTTTCAACATCTTGCATAATCTCGCTATACTTTAAGATATCTAGTAATGAAGATTCATTTTATTCTCAATTGTTTTCTAGAAATATTAACTTAATGACATAGAGTAAGGATGAGTAATATGTATTTCTATGTGGAGGTCAAGGTTCCCTTCACTATATGCATAAAAATAGCCATGTTTATTTCTTTGATCTAACAACAAAATCATGTTCCAAAAATTATAAAACATCCACTAATGAAATAGTACATATCAATCAAATCACAACTTGGGTAAGCTAGATTGGGCAAGAAAAATTAAGAAAATTGATTTGTTATGTGACAATGACTTAAGATTTATTATGACACCATTGAGTTCGATATATGCTTGGGTAAGCTAGAATGGGAAAGAGAAATTAAGAAAAATGATTTCTTATCTAAAAGTGACTTAAGTTATTCTTATGACACAATTGAGTTCGACGTATGCTTGACATTTTTTTTTTAGTCACGCAAGGCTTTTGTCACATAAAATAAAATATTATGAATTGTTACGCTCGTTAATGTATTCTTAGTGACTAAAAAAATAGGTCATCACAAACCAAGGAACAATCTTTCAAACACTGGTCAAGATTGAATGGTGATTTTTATTATTTCATCCCCTATATTTAATTTTGGTTGTTAAATAAAACAACTATCATCATTCATGAAATAAGAGAAGATCCTATATTATATTAAATATAGAAAATTCATCTATCTGTGTAGCAATAATGAGAATAAATATATCCAGTGGGATTTTCTACCCATACAATCTTCCATAGACCTCCAAGAACAAGCCCACATAGAAAATTATATCGATGGTCTCGAGTAATGGTCATAGATAAATGCTTATAACTTGTAGAAAAACCACATACAAATCATAATAACATGTGGTAAACTTAACAATAAACAAACAAACATTATTCTTTTGGGTTTGTGGAAAAATTTGAAAACCCAAACAGAGAAACACATGGTGCTATCCCATGACAAAAATAATGATGAAAAATTGTTTATACAACATCTGAAAAAACTAAAAAATCCCATCTTCTTGACATTGTTCCTTCCTCAGCTTCAATGCTAATAGCTGGCAAGCATCCATGCTCAGTTGTATTGCTGCTACAAAATCCACAAAGACAACAACGCCTTGCATACAAGTAACCTGTCTCATGGATATTTGTACAATGACCTTGCTGCATTGACGTTCTCCTTGAATGATAGAACTCATAAAAAAGCCTATATAAATATGATATGGAGTTGGCTGAAAGAAAAATCCCCACTGTTGCGAGGACTTGTAATAAGAGAATTGACGGATGAACACCTTGACCATCCATTACCCATGTCAATCAGAAACTTCCCTCCATTTTGGGCACTAATCATTAATTATGCAAGCAATGTCAATTACCATTATGTGCAAAGAAATCTAGTGATGTCCTCTCCACAGTATCCAATAAACCAAGGGTTCTGTTAGCACTGCATTTTTTTCAAAAATTTCAAAGTCTGGTCATCATTTTAAGTTGTGTCTGTGATCCTCTCTTGTCTTCTAACCTATGGTTGAAGGTCCTGGAGGTTTTAAATGTATTATTTTTTTATCATTTTTAAACCAAAATATTAAATTTTTTTTAATCCAATAGTTTGTTTGTGTCATAGAGTTATTGGGGTAAATATTCTTTAAATAAGTCTTTTAACTACTTTGAGTAGTTAAGGTCATAGCTTTAGCTTGATGAGTATTATTTATTCACCATCATATTTTCTATCCAAGGATAAGGACGAAATTTTAGGGCCATTAATTGTGTTAGGACTTTTCCGTAATAGCTACCTTCTCCAGAAAATATGGTTTTACAAGAAAATCAAGTAAGTAGCTATTACATGCAAAATTGGTACAAGGAGACAAAATAAGCATTACTTAGGTGAAACAAGCACTGCTCTTTGAATATTGAAGGTCTTTTGGAACAAGATATGTCATTCATCATAAAGGTGGCTATTTCTCATTGGAGGATTAATTAATAAAAAAAAGGTTGGTTATTTATTTGCTAAGGCTACTGAAATCGATTGCTACTCATTAAAGGGTAAATGTATTAAAGTGAAGTATGAGTAGAAATTGTTAAAAAATGTGATAGAATTCGATGAAATGAGTTGGCAACAGATTTAAATCATTTTTGTTTTCGTGACATTCCCTCTCACCAAGATTTAGGGCATGCAAAGCTCTGTCTCTGTTTAGTCTTGGGACAGCTACAACAAAACAATTTTTTTAACCGAGTTCGAGCAGTTAAGGCTTTGTGGAAGGTTGTTTTACCTTGTTTTACAGGTGTGCAATAATGGTAAATTTATTTTTTAACAGAATGGGGAAGCATGTGAAGGCTCACAAGGATGATTATCATTTAGTTTCTGCAAGAATCAGAATAGTTTTCTGTGAATGGTGGGGTGAAAGAGAACACAGAGTTGCTACTTTAGAGTTTGATCGAATGCACAAGTAAAAGGGGGTTATTGTTAAGTCAAGTGCAAGAAATAAGGCATTTCTTGTGAAGGGTACAATTGAAAGGATGCTAGAGAGAAGCTCCAAGGTTCAGCTGTCAGATGGAACAATTGTTAAATTAGATGTGGACTTTTGAGAGTGCATACTGCAAAAACTCAAAGGGATGACTTCAAGAGAATTAAGATGTTTATTTTTTTCATATAAAGAATAACTTAATGAATTCCCTACATATTATGGAGAGGAAAATCCTTCCCACAAGCTTTTGCTTGATCCTAATAATTACTAATCAGTTAAAAGTGATTTGATCTTTGTTGGTTTTGTAGGAATAAGAGACCCTCCACGTGCAGATGTCCATAGAGAAATTAGTGATTGTAGAGAAGCTAGAATTTGTGTGTTAGTTATTACAGATGATGACAAGAATAAAATAGAATCCATATGTCATGATATTGTGAAAATGAACAAAGGAAGAAGAAGTTTCAGCAGAAAAAGCAAGTGCACAAAAGAAAGTCAAATAAAAGAGTAACCAAGGGTGAAGCTATAAAGATTTTTGGTTCTATATTATATATCTGATGATTGAATATAAAGAACCTTGAAAATTTGAGGAATGAAATCAATTTTGGCTTATACACATTATTTTCAGATATAGCTACCCTTTTTGGAAAAAGTGGCCATTATTTGAGGATTTTGTATAAGGAGGAGAAAAAGTTGCTTTTTGGTTCTTATTTCAAAATAATGACACTAAATGATGATAAAGTGAGTGAAACCTCAATGGTAATGGTATTTATCTAAGTTTCATCTAGTCAAGCTATCTTCCAGATGTCAGTTTCAGTTGGTTATTCCTAAACTTTTGCAGATAAAGGTCTAGGTGTTTTTTTACGTAGCAGTTGCGCTTTTTGTGGAGGCATTTTTACAGAAAACAAGGAGCGCCCAACCACCTCAACTCAGCCATTTCGAGATCCATACTGTTATGTTATGTCTTCATTTATATTTCAGTCTACTTTTTGTTATGTTTAAGATAAGCTCTACTATATATAGAGGATTGTAATCAAGTCCCTGAAACATAATTTCACTTTTTATGGAGGATTTAACATAAATTCTTTTTTGTATATATGCTATGCAAAGTAATGAAGAAAGAGGGGAGTTGGTTGATTTCATAGTGGCCATGTGCCCTATTGTTGTTCTCATATATTTTGAGCAAGGTATTCTTTTGAGAATATAATATATCCAGATGCACTCTTGAGGACTCACAAAATGTGTGATGTGTGTATTGTTTTCCCTTCTATTTTTACATACCTTATCTGTATTTCTAGATTCATCATAAAACGATGTATCTTATGTTTTTATTAATTTTGTGAACCTCCAAGACATATGCATCTGTATTTGTAAGTCTTGTTTGAATCTTTCCTGATTCTTTA
Source organism: Pinus albicaulis (assembly GCA_034641835.2). Lineage (NCBI taxonomy): Eukaryota > Viridiplantae > Streptophyta > Pinopsida > Pinales > Pinaceae > Pinus > Pinus albicaulis. The sequence goes on from CM076569.1 coordinate 796,470,352, forward strand.
TGAATTGAAGATGGTTCATAGGCATTACTTGGGGTAGAATTAAATCATGTATCATGATCTTGTAAGTCTTTTTTATCTAGCATGCATGCTAAAATGTTTTTTCAATCTTGATCGATCAAGCCTTCCTAATTCACGAATTCATGTTAGTTGGAAGCATTCCTTGTAATGGGATTCTTAAATGTAGAGTGATATTCTTGTAAGTCCTTTAAAAGCGTTCTTTCAGTACACATTTTAGATCTAGAATTTGTGTCACCCTTTTATCTTAGCAGTGGGCTTCTATTTTACATATCCACTGTTTATCTTCCATTCTTCTAACCATCAGGCTACAAACTCAACCTTCCTACCACACCATGTATCAGTGACCTCATATGTTTGAAAGATTCTTATCTGCTCAAAACCCTTTTAGTGTGTGTGAGTTTCAACCACTTTCCAAAAAATCATTCAAATTATAAGAAAACCCCTTGAGCTTAAGATGTGTCTAGTCAGGCACTTGTCACAATCCAAGTGCTAGTTCCAGTGCTAACAGGTTCAACTGTTTTTCAATAATTTTCCTTGTTTCAAGTGGTTTTATTTAATTTTAGTTACATCTCAATTTTTAACTACATGGAATTAATTTTAATGCTTATTTTATATTAGTTTTATTGTTTCATTCTCTATTTGTTTATTTTTTTCAATAATATTTCCTATTGCATACAATATAAATTATTTGTATTTGTATGAATTTATTGAATTCCATGTTCCTTTTGTTTTGTAAATTTTTGTCAAAATTTTCTCATCCTTCCTCTAACTTTTTCTTGCATTTCCTCTATTATTGTCAATTTCCTTCCTTTTCTAGATCTAAATCTCCAATTTCCAATGTTTGTTGTGAATTATTATGTAATTTTCACACTTTGATATTTCTCTATGAATGAATGCTTCCGGTTATTCTCTCTACATTCGAATTTAGTATATTTTATTTTTTTGGTTGAAATCATATCCTCGATTGAGCTATAAGCTCTATTGAGCAGCTAAGCCATATAATTCTACATAAATTTCATTAATAAAGTAGGTATGCGATTGATGGGCGGTTAATTTTCAAATTGCCCATTCGAGTTGTTGATTAACCACCTACATAGCTTGATCGAGGGTTTTTTAAAGCTAGATATAGTTAATTTAATTTCAAAATCAAGTGCTCAATCAAGTTTTTTGAGCACTCGATCAAACTTCTGAGGCCTTAAAAATCACATCTTTATAATCCCCCCCCAAGAGATTTCAATGCAACTCTATTTTGTACCCTAGTGGATTTACGAAAAAAAAGGTCATTAAGTGGGGCAGTTGATCATGTTGGATTGAAAAGATAATCCTATATAGAATGGCATATGAGTTTGACACTTTTGAATTCATATGATATTTTTCATCTAATTTCTTTTAAATGGAATGCTTGATATATTTTAGCCAAATTTCAAAGGGGTTGAACAAAACATCAATATCATAAAATATACAAAATGATAAAATTTAAAAAAATACCACTATCCTCGTTTACGAGTCCTCTTCAAAATGGTACACTTGGTTTTTCAAATTATTTAAAGAGTTGAAAAATTATTACGTGAACACTTGTGTCTCCAAAATGCAATTGAAATATTACTTCACCAAATTCGAAGGATAATAAAAATATGTAATTTTGCATAAAATAAATAATTTCAATATGAAAAACTTATTTATTTTTGGGTACATCATTCTCATATATCTATTTTAAAAGCTATTCATTTAGGCTAATTTATTATACATGAAAACACACATACCTCTTAATATGTGAAATTTGTTTCAAGGACAGGTATTGCTTTTACTACAAAATTGAGAGATTATACAACACTATTTTTTTTAAAATAGTATCATTAGGACAACAAAATAAGTCTCCCCATACTTTATTTTTACTTTGAATCAAAATTCACAATGCTTGTATGAAATTATTGTGGTTGAATTCAATAAAAGAGGAAAAACTTGAAATTTCACTAAATTCAATAAAAGTGGAAAAAATGTAACCCATATTCATGCATTCATATAGGGGGATATTTATTGATGAAAAAATGACATAATATATTGAGAATATAATATGGAGTAAATGGTTTTTATATTGGCAGGTATATAAAATGAGCTCAAAATTAATGAAAAAACATAAAGGGCTATAAAAAATGTTATTGAAAAAGAAGACACCTACAATATCTATTCAATGTAGGGGTTTTCTAAATTGGGAAGATGTATTGGGTTCATATTTGTAAGGGGTTAAATAATCTTATTTATAGAGGTATTTTTTAATATTTAGTAAAAGTAAGGGTTGTTTTTAGTATGTCATGAACATGCATTATCTGTCATAGGTTCATTGAGTGAAGCCATCAGTCCTCAACTTCAAGAAGAGATGGGAAAAACACTTGCATCATATTCAACATGTCCTTCAAACCCTCTAGTGGCACAAACTACTTTCCAACTTGGATAAATTTTTATTTGCAATGAATTGGGTCCAATATATAGGCTTGATAATTAATGAGAAAGGTGTGCAAATTTATCTCACTACAATTGAAGTCATTCAAGATTGGCCAGCCTTGACAACTCTAATAGAGTTTCATAACTTTTTTGGATATCCAATTTTTATCAAAGGTTTGTGTTGGGATTCTCTCATATCACTTGGCCTTTGAGTCAAGTTAGCATGGGAAGAGCGAAAAAAAAGAAGAATTTATTTTTTTCCAAGGAAAAATCGAAGGAATTTGTTGAGCTAAAACATAACCTTTCCTTTGTGCCTCTACTCACATGACCAGACCTGCAAAAAATATTTGAAATTAGAGAACTATCACCAATTATGATTTTTTTGCATTTATCACTGAGAAATGGCATCCAATAGTGAACAAGAATGGATCATTATATATTTTTTCATCCATCTCGATATATTCAGAGTGGAAAAATTGGAGGAATCAACCTAGAGCATTTTTTTTACCAGTGGGACCTAGTTTGGTAAATAGGGTTTGAAAAATTTCAAGAGTGTTTATAGGTATTGAACGATGTTTTTGGGCAATAAAATTTTCAAATTATTTTCCACACAATTTCATACTATTCTACACAAATTCCTTTCCAACAAGGTAAGAAGCGCCTCAATCAGAGTCTATATGCGAAAGTTGTGCCACTCTGAATTTAACCTTCTTGTTTTCACCACCATGGTTAATTATGGTTAATATTTGAGGTAGTCAAACCTAGCCACTAATCATATATCAAGATGCATTAGAATCAGGAGACTAGGAGGCTAAGGTATTTAATTATTTCAAGTGAATATTTTCCTTAGCTTATAGAAAGTAGCCGAGAAGTGTAGGATATAGAGCACTCATAGATGATTTGTGCACTATAGAATCCCATGGGCCACAGTCGATACTTTGTTGTACTCACAACCATATTTCTAGATAGAGAAGGAGAGTAGAGCGACCTAACCTTCATGTAGAGTTTTTATCATAAAATGGTTTCCTAGAGAAAATATTATGTCAAATGCGTGTCTCATATTTTGTTTTTATTTTCTATTTTCTACTTAAATTTCATTTGCATGCATGCACTATTTACAATAAAATCTACAGATAGAAATATAAGAAAATTTTAGTAATGTAGAATTTCATATTTTAAATATCATATTATAATATATGTTGTGATGAATGATCAAGTGTAATATCTAATCTACCTATAGATTTGAAAACTAATGCATAGAATCACATAACATGATGGAGGCACGAAAAAGGAATAACAAGGTAGCTCTTGAAATAATACCACAGTCTTTATTATGAGGGAGAGATGAGAATTTTATAAAAAATGCAATCATTCTCCTAATTTTTCATTTGTAGTTACCAAAGATATTTTCATAAAATCAAATAAATAATTATATAAAGAAAATACATTGGGATGTTTCCTTCTTTCCTATATTTTTGGATGTTTCCCTCTTTTCTACTCTTAAATGTTTCCAAGGAAAGAGTGCACTTTTTCTTGGTTTCCTAGTCAGTGAGAAGTTGTTGATTTGCATGTATTTCTTTGTTACCCAATTCCTCTGTGTTTAGAGCAGGAAGCATCCCGACTTCCTCTACCAAATGAAGTAAAGTGTGTTGCAATGTTAGAATGTAGTCATTCAGAGAGCTACTGTTAGGTCCCTATATTACTATTATAGTCCCTTATTTTTGTTAGTGTAATCCCCTTATTGTTATTATTGTACCCCTGTAACCCCCATATTGTTATTATTGTGCCCTTAAATTATTATTTTTAGGTCAGCTAGGATTACATTGTGGCCCCATGGACTCCTATATATAGAAAGGAGGTTTTGTAATTTGTATCATCTAAGAATTTTTCATTCATGTAATTTATTAGAGGTTGCCCCCTTGAACTGGCTTATTTATAAGGTGTTGATATCTCTTTTCTTCTATTTTTGGAGCTAGTTTCACAACATTTGGTATCAGAGGTTTGGATTCTAGGGTTTCGTTGCCCCAAACGGATCATTGTAGAATTTTTGCTGGAGATATAATCTGTGGAAGTTAGATCTTTTTGCAGGCTCCTGAATTTACCTTAAACAGGTCATCATGGAATTTTAGCTATAAATTTCTTTCTACAAAGGTGCAGAAGCTGAAATTTTTAGGGAGCGAAGAATAAATCCTGAGGAAGATCTCACAAAATTTCAGAGCTTGGTTCGAAATATTTTCGGAGATATGGTCTATGGAAGTTAGGTCTTTTGCGGGCTCCCAAATTTCATTTCAAAGAATTGATCATGGAAAAATCTTCATAACTCTCTCTGAGCATCAGATTGGAATTCTATAAAAAGTGGCTGCAAGTACATGGGATGTAGTTTTCTCTATATCAATTTCAGGGCCGAAGGAGGAAACAGTGACACATGGCTGGTCGTACAAGTTTTCTCTACCGAACCAGTCCATAATTAGGTCATCATAGGATATTGGACATAAATTTATCTTCAAGAATTCAAATAAGGTCAATCCTATGGTATTTGAAAGAATATTTAGAGGGCTAATTCAGGGCCAAATTTCAGATATTGAAGATCCAAAATCACATAGATAAATCAGTTTCAATATCGAGCTCCTCAAAATCAAGAAAAAGGTGTGTATTGTTTTTCAAATTTATTATGTCTTTTCTGAAAAATCAGTTCTAGGTGATTCCAAAGGCCTATTAAGCATAGATATCGGGTTCTAAAATGCCTCATAAAAATAATTCAACACCCATTAAACCTTCAAAAGGCTCTACTATGACTCATCAAGATGAAGAAATGCAACATGATATATCAAAAGTCCATGAGCGAGTGCACTAAATTTTTCTATCGCAAAGAGCAACAAAAATGAAATGGATGGTTTGAAGAAAGTCACGGAAGCTAAGACAAATGGTTTGGAAGAAAAGATGTATGGCATGGAAGTTGGCATGGAAACTAAGATGGATGACGTAGAATTTAACATCGATGAAAAATGGAAAACATGAAGAATGATCTAAAAGTAGACATCGAAGGTTTGAAAAATTTGATAAAACAAATGTTTCCTAATGGTGAAAAGATAGTAGAGGAAACTCATGATGAGAACAAAATAAATGTTAATCGTCATTTCATAAACTCTAATGTTGGCAGGAAGAACCACCATATTCCAAAAATGGATATGAGGAAGTTTTATGGAAAGGATCTTGTAACATGGATACTATAGATGGAGCAATATTTTGATCTCAATAATGTGCAAAACACACAAAAGGTACGCATTGCAACTTTACATTTAGAGAAAAATATATTTGTATGGTATCGATGGCTTTTCTCCCGTAAAAAAATTGTCACTTGGTCAATTTTTACAGAGGAAATAATAGCACATTATGAGGATACAAAGAGCAACACCTTCTTTATCCAATTGATAAATCTCAAACAAAAGGGTTTAGTGGGGGAGCACATTGAGGACTTCCAAAATTGAATATAAGGGTAACTAATTTTCCAGAGGAACATAGGATTGATCTCTTCATAGGGAATTTAAAGGATAACACCGAACATGAAGTTCATATTTTGGAACTTGATTCATTGGAGAAGGCATTCAGGTTGGCAAGAAAAATTGAATGTAAAATTATGGCAACAAGGAAGCCTACCACTCACTTCTATAAAGAGGGAAGTGTTGCTACTGCTAGATTTCCAAAACCTACAAGGTTGACACCACAAAAATTGGAAGAAAAAAGAGCAAAAGGGCTTTGCTATAGTTGTGATAGAAAATACACTAAAGGTCATAAGTGTGCTAAGAAGAAATTATTTTACATAGATTGTGAAGAGGAAGAAGAAAATGAGCAAGAAGAGGATATACACCAGGAACCAACCCTAGAAGAGGAAGAAATGAGTCTGACCATATTGTGTAATGCATTGGCAGGAATTATCACTCCTCAAACTCTCAATATAGAAGTACATATCGAGAAGAGAAAGGTAATAGTGTTGATTGATCTAGGTAGTACCCATAATTTTATTCATTGTAAGGTAGCCAAGGAATTGAATTGTTTCCTATACCCGACACCAGAATGTCAAGTGATGGTTGCAAATGGAGGAACTATAAATTTCTATGGAAAATGCCATAATATCAAGCTAACCATGGAGGAATATGTATTGAATAGTACAATGCTTTCCATTCCTATGAGAGGTGCTAATGTTGTACTAGGAGTACAATGGTTACAATCTTTGGGGATGGTAGCTTTTAATTTTCAAGAACTTTTCTTGAAATTTTTTTCAGATGGAAAGGAAGTTGAATTATGGGGTATTGCAGGGAAGCTAGGAAAGATAATAAGCTCGAATGTCATGAAAAAGCTTCTAAGGAAAGAAAAACGAGGCATAATTGCACAATTATGCTCACTAGAAGTTCCAACATCAAAATCATCTATTTTTGCAGATCTACAAAAATTCTTGGACAATCATTCCAAGATTTTTGAAACTCCCAAAGGACTCCCACCTATTCGTCATCATGATCATGCTATTCATTTGATTCCATGAAGTGTTCCTACAAACATGAGGCCTTATAGATATCCTTATGTCCAAAAGAGCGAAATTGAACGTATGATTGCAGAAATGTTAGAGGTTGGTATAATTCAACCTAGTCAAAGTCATGGAAAATTTTAGGTGCTAATATTTGTAGGTGGGCTAATTTTCCATGCTTTTTCAAAAAAAAAAGATTCACCAATTCCCATTTTTTTTAAAAAATGATTCGCCCAAATTTTATAGTATAAAAATATTTTACCCTAAAAACCGCCAAAAAATTATAGATACTAATATAAAATGATTACAAAACTAAATATTTTTACAAAAACAACATCAAAATTCTTAAAATTCACATATTGGGGACTACTAAGATTCACCAAGTTTTTAAACTTTAAGGTAAACATCCATCCTTAAAATTTTCCCTGGTCAAAGTTCTTTCTCTTCTCCTGTAGTATTGGTACACAAGAAGGATGGATCATGGCGCATGTTTCCAGATTATAGGGAGCTCAATAAGCTCACCAATAAAGATAAATTTCCCATTCTTGTGATTGATGAATTATTGGATGAATTACATGTAGCAATTTATTTCACCAAGTTGGATCTTCGTTCAGGATATCATCAAATTAGAATGAAGATTGAAGATATTCTGGAAAGAGCATTTTGAACTCATGAGGGTCATTATGAATTTTTGGTCATGCCTTTTGGCCTTACTAATGCACCTTCTACATTTCAAGGCTTAATGAATTCCATTTTCAAACCCTTCCTTAGAAAATTTGTGCTAGTATTTTTTGATGATATACTAATCTATAGCAGGTCTTGGAAGGATGATGTTGAACATGTTGACAGGGTGCTCAAAATATTTCAAAAGAAACAATTATATGAAAAAAAATCCAAATGTTTCTTTGGAGCACAAGAGGTGGAATATCTGGGTCATATTGTATCTCACGAGGGTGTTAAGGTAGACCCTAACAAAATTAAAGCCATTAAAGAATGGAAAGTCCCCACAACCATAAAGAAGTTGCAAGGATTTCTTGGGTTTACAGGGTATTATCGCGTGTTTGTTAAGAATTATGGGAGAATAAGATCACCTCTAACAACATTATTGAAGAAAGATGCATTTTCATGGACTCCTGAAGCAACTAAGGCCTTTGAACATCTTAAAGAGACAATGTGCATAGCACTGGTCTTAGCTACGCCAGACTTCACAAAAACCTTTATTGTGGAATGTGATGCCTCGGGAAATGGAATTGGTGTTTTTTTTAATGCAAGAAGGAAGACCCATTGCTTTTGAAAGCCGTCCAATCAAAGGAAAGTATTTATAGAAAGCTATTTATGAGAAATAAATGTTAGTAATACTGCATGCACTAAGAAAATGGTGAACTTACCTAATGGGAAGACACTTAAAGGTAAAAACTGATCATGATAGCCTTAAACACTTTTTGGAACAAAGAATATCTTCAGAAGAGAAACAAAAATGGGTCACAAAGATGTTGAGTTATGAATTTGAAATAATTTACAAAAAAGGGAAGCTAAATGTTGTTACAGATGCACTCTCAAGAAAGAATGAAGAGGTGGAAGCATTGCTTTGTGCCATTTATATTATCCAACCATATTGGATAACCGAATCAAGGGATGAATGGAAGAAGGACGAAGAAGTGTGGATACTCATTCAAAATTTGCAGCAAGATCCTAGTACATCCGATACATTTAGTTGGAAAAATGATTCCTTATGGTACAAATATCGCTTATATATTTGTAAGAATTCCCAACTAAAACTAAATATTCTTTTGGAATTGCACAATTCTCCTTTAGGAGGACACTCTGGATTTTTAAAAACTTACCACAGGGTGAAGAAATAATTTTTTGGGATGGCCTTAATTCTGATATTCAAAAGTTTGTGGCGAAATGTTTGATTTTCCAGCAGAATAAAGTTGAGACAATTAAGATCCCGGGTTTTCTACAACCTTTATCCATTCCAATTCAACATTGGGAGGAGATTTCAACGGATTTTATCACAGGCTTACCTAAGCCCGAAGGAAAGAGTGTCATCATGGTGGTATTTAATAGACTTACCAAGTGTGCAAAGTTTTGTGCATTATCTCATCCATTTAAAGCAAGTACAGTTGCTACTACATTTATGGACACAATTCAAAAGCTACATGGAAACCCAAGGGTTATTGTGAGCGACAGAGATCCCATTTTTATTGGAAATTTTTGGACGGAGTTATTTCTTGTTTGGGTACACAATTATCTCATAGCTCATCTTATCATCCTCAATCCGATGTTCAAACTGAGATAGTAAATAAATGTTTGGAAGGATATATTCGTTGTTTTTTATTTGATAAAAAAACACAATGGGTCAAGTGGTTACCTCTTGCTGAATGGTGGTATAACACCTCCTTCCATACTACAACAAAAATGACCCCATTTATGGCACTTTATGGATATCATCCACCATCCATCACATCATATTTAAGAAAAAATTTGAAGGTTCAAGTAGTGGAAGATCACATTGAGCATCAACAAGAAGTTCTCCAGCTCTTAAAGGATAACTTGAATTTGGCACTAAATCAAATGAAACAACAGGCAGATCAACATCGCAGCGAGAGAAGTTTTGATGTAGGAGACTAGGTATTTTTACAGCTAGAACCATACAAAAAAATGTCCCTCAAGCAAGCTAAGAAGGATAATAAATTATCGCCAAAGTACTCTGGTCCTTACAAGGTGTTGCAAAAGATTGGTACTATGGCATACAAATTGGAGCTTCTTGCTTCTTCACAAGTGCATCAAGTTTTCCATGTTTCATGCTTAAAGAAGGTTATAGGTGAAAATATTCCAGTTCAAACAATATTTCCAGAACTTTATGAGGAAGGAAAAATCATATTGGAACCTGAAGCAGTCACGGAAACAAGAACACGACAGCTACAAAATCGATCAATTTTAGAGTATCTCATAAAGTGGAAGAACTTACCCATGGAAGATTCTACATGCGAGGATGAGAATTTTATACAGAAGTACCCAAAGCTACTCAAGCGTTGAGGACAACACTTTTTTGGAGGAGAGGGGCATGTTAGGTCCATATATTACTAGTATAGTCCATTATTGTTGTTAGTGTAACCCCCTTATTGTTATTATTGTACCCATGTAACCACCATATTATTATTATTGTGCACTTAAATTATTATTCTTAGGTTGGCTAGGTTTATATTGTGGCCCCACTAAGATTACATTGTGGCCCCATGGACTCCTATATATAGAAGGGAGGTTTTGTAATTTGTATCATCCAAGAATTGTTCATTCATGTAATGTATTGGAGGTTCCCCCCTCAAAGTGGCTTATTTATAAGGAATTGATATCTTTTTACTTCTATTTTTGGAGTTGGTTTCACAACAGCTACAACATGAAGTATTTTTATGAACCAAACCACTAAAAGCTTCAACCACTGCTGACATATCTTGAAATGACAGCGGGCAGACATTTTTAACCTTGCAACTGGTCAAAATTTGAAATGCATTATTGGCCTCATAAAAGTTAAGTTTCTTTGTAAGACATGCAAATACTACCCCTTTGAAATAATCCACAATGAATTTTTCTGTAGGTGATTTTAAGGAAAAATTATTTGATAGTGAGCTCGAATCTGTGGATGCCAAATGAACAACAAGTTAAACAATAACAGGCTGACAAAATAGCCTGCAAAATTCCCTCAAAGGACCAACATCCATGCATGCATCTCACAATTTTCTTGTATTCACTCTTTGCTCAAAGTCCACCAGAGTCTTTATGGGACAGGAAGCCCATGTAATATTAGATGATTTTATCGATAAAAGGGCTGAGATTGAACCATTTGCATCACTGATTATGAAGACACTAGCGTGATCTTCAAAGAATTCTTTTTCCATGACTTTTTTTAGCATTAAAGAACCACTTGCTCAACTGTATTCTCCCTGAAAAATTTGAAGCATACCTATCATACTGCGGACAGTAGATGGCATTCCCCAATAATGTAGCAAGAGGTGCAGAGAAATATACTAATGTGCAATATCTGAATTTTAATGTTAGTTTTGTTGTGCTAATTTCATCTTCAAAATTATAAATAATTTGTTGATCTTTTGCTTCATTTGCATAGGTTTCTTGAGGTGCTTGTGAGTGTTAAATAGGTAAATGTACTTATTTTCATCTTAATTCATGATCATAAAAAACATTAAAACATAATTTTGAACAAAAACAAAAAAATGTACAACAATCCATCAAAATGAACCATTAACACAATTTTTTGATTGAGCTCACCCCTCCTGGGCTACAATTTGCAAAATTTATGCTTCATAATGAGGATATAACATTCATATATGTATTTTTCTCTATATATAATAAGTCTCATTCCAATGGTGTTGTGTTGTGTTGGTGCAGGGGAGGTCGCGGGGTCGACCCCGACCTCCGCCCTTCCGCTTGTGGTAATAATTTTGCAAAAAAGCATATAACTTCAACCTTATAATTCGACTTTAGAAATAAAATTAGGAATTTGATCAAGTTTGAAAGTTGGACTTCAGAAGGGGCATGTGGCAGCCTCTAGGCTAGCCACGTGTCCTCATGTCATTGATTCTTGAAACCTCCAATAAAATTGAAACAAGTCGCCCGCTTAGAAACCATCCACAGACTGACAATTGGCATGGTGTCACTGGGCGAAATGAAGGAATATTCCAAGAATATCATTTTTTGTTGACTAGGCTTCCATGTCATTGGTTTGTCCTTTTCTGCGAAATTTTTAGTTGTTTAGGAAAATGAACAACAGGCAATAAATTTCTCATATGAGGTCATTTTTTTATGAAACAAATTGTGTCAAATTCCTTGCAGCGATCTCTTCACTTTCGTTAAGGTTTCAATGAATTTTGAGAGATTCAATTTTTTATATTAACACTTAGCACCTGATGAGAAGAAAACAATTGACATCCTCTAATCCAAATGTCAAAGCCAACATAAGGTGTTCTGGAATCTTCATAAGGATAGTCCATCCACTTCCTCAAACAATAGGACTACGTAGAACTTAGTCAAATCTAGGCTTTAAGAATATTAATAGTTTATAAACAAGGATATAATGTAAATAAAGAAGCAGAGCTCCCCTCATGAAAATGATGAATAGGATGAATTAAATATTCATTTAGACCTCAATTTTTATAACCCGGGCATGCATATATTCACTAAAAATATGATAGCTTAATTTGTATCCAATACATCCAATATTATTTTCATTGATAATGCTAAATAACCTTCGTCAAATAAGATTGTAAATTTCCTTTTGCAAGATAGTAAATTTTATAGGGTTAATTAAGTGCTGCTACTTTCAAATTTCAGATGTTTAAAAAGCTAAAATTCAATTTTAAATGGAAAAAAAGAAAAAGAAAAATGTTTGCAAAAGTGAATACATCCCATCATAAAGGATCAATAATACAAAGTTGGTTGCAAACAAGTCATTGAATTTAATAAACAAACTATCAATCATATTTTTACCGAAATTGTTCACCAAATTTCTGAAAAGAAAACCACCACATTAAAATGTCTACAACAATGTGGCAATTTATTGACCCTGACCTCGGGTAGAATAGTGTTAAAAAAATTGGAATCACACCACATACAAATTAGCGATGACTACCAATGAAATGATGCCTCGAAGAAAAACCAACCTAGCTAGTGCCCACCCAAATTTTAGTTGTTCATTAATCTCTGGAAACCATTTAATATCACATGACATATATTTTATACTATGTTTGTGGGGTAGGCTTTACTTCTCCGTGTCATGTCCCTCAAACTCACTAACAAATTTTTTTTTTTTAAACTGTGTATGTTATTAGGAACTGCACTTGTACTACTATTGTATATTGGTTTTCTCATGGTGTGACACTTCTCTCTTTTATTGAACACACCCTTTTTTTTCAATTTATGGTTTTATTAACCTTTATATTTAAACGCATGGGTTGCCATTATAACACCAAGCACTTACCATGATAAATTTTTTCAATATCCCAATACCACTACGCATGATATGAGATGATGTGTATTCACTTATCACTTACTTGACCTTAGCTCATGTTTGAAGTACATATCACATGTGCATATAAAAATATTGGTTGTATTATGGTTTCATTTATTCTTCACATGGAAATTTATATATCAACCAGATTCAATTGTCGGTCGTCTTATTGTAACTACTATGTCTCATCTTGGTTTCGTTGATAACTATGAGGTTTTGAGTGTATAAATGTGCATCACCACGGAACCAGTACTTGTCTGCTCTTATTTATTCTCTGTTTTAATGTTACATCTTGTTAAATGGTACTTCATTCACTCCTCAGAGGGTTGCATTGTATCTCTGGCATGTCTCATTTATGAGGATTAAATTATGCGTTGTTTTTCATGGACTTTCGTATGGCGGTTGATGTGAATGGGTACTATGGAATCGGTTTGTAAATCTTATCGCTTGTCCTGCAACGATCTTGTTCTTTTCGAGGTCCTTTCTCACTGATATTCACTCTGCAACTTTCATTTGTCACTTTGTATATTTTTTTCTCAGAGAACGCCGAGGTCTCTCGGCTCCTCTTCTGCATTTTACTTTGCTATCTAACATGCTCTTACACGAATTTGCGTAAGCATCCTAGTGCTGAGAGTTTAATCATTTTAGGTAACTTCGTGTTAGATCCTTTTGATCTTCATTTAACGTTAAGTCCTCCTCGGGACTTGTATAGCGATAGAGTATACTCTTCCTTTTTAATTTGTGTTTACGCCGATATATTGGTGTTCACATTTCTCTCCATATCGGCTATTGATGAAATATTTAGTAGATTGATAATCTCTTGTATTATATCTCAGCGTGCTTCCTACTTTGGTTGAGGACTTGTGTTTACAAGCGTCGTATTAACACCGAATTGAAATTTCTATGATGGTTCATGGTTTGTAAGTCAACGTATATTTGACATTCGTTTTTCTACCTGTGTCTGTAGAGCGACTACATATAGTTTCCGACTACTATTCGTATAGGGTTTTAAATGAAATTTCCCAGCGTCACCGCTTTGGAATTTTCTAGGAATTTGTTTTTAATCATTCTGGCGTCATTACCATACCTAAGTCGACGTGTGCTCAGTAATCGTTTCAGTTTGGCCTTGCTGACCCTATCACGAGGTTATGTGGTTCTTCTTAACACTTACCTCCTATCTCGATTTTTTTTTTGTTTCTTGTAATGCATCCAAGCGTATCCTTGACATTGTCTTAATATATGCAGATGGTTTGTTTTCAATATGCATAGCTCTCTTGTGTATTGTATAGTCCCGCTTCTAAGGTAATAATTTGGAAAATTGTTGAATCCTAGTATGGTTTGATTTCTACGCGGTTTATATATCTAATTCTTCTTAGTTACTCGCAGAAGAATTTTAGGAGGGATTTTATTCTTCCTACTGTCTTTGGGTAAGTCGAAACCTGCTTGGTTCTCATAACTTCTTATATACGTCTATGTAAAATTTTATTCATACATATTTACTTATTTCCCTCAATGCTTTTCCAGGTACGTTATTTACCCCGTGAATAAATTTTTGAGGACGACGTATGTATCTTTGCTATGGAACCATTATAATGTTTTTCTTCTCGTTTGGCATAGGTCGGCGTCTATTTCCTGTTGGAAATGATTTTTTCCTCAGTTCTTATTTAGCTTGGTTCAAATATTCCCACAGGGATGGACTATCCTTTTTTTCTCAGTCGACTTCTCTAAGATAATAACACGGAATATTAGGGGTTTAGACACCGAGTTATAGGGATTTTTCCCTAACAGAATTTTCGGACTCAGATTCATTTATAAGTATTGTCCAACAATGTATAATTACTCTGGAATTTTATTTATTTTTATTTTTTCTACACAGATACATATAAGGATTAATAGAATATCAAATGAATATTGTTTGTGCTTATGCTATGGAAAGTATACGGTGATATTCATGGATTTTATTTTTATGAATACCTCAGCTCACTAGTTCAATTGGGGGTTAATTCAGATGATTCCTATTCTACAATACTTTACTTCGGACTCTCTGTACTATTCATGTTTTCTTTATCGAATTAAGTTAGTAAGTTTCGCTATATATATATATATATATATATATATATATATATATATATATATATATATATATATAATCGACTGTGGCTTCCTGACATGATAATAAATAACTCACTCTAGAATTATTTTTCAGCCTTCACCGGTGCTTCTGCATGTACATGATTGCCTAAAATGTTATCTCCACTGAGCAGAGATTGTAGCTTTCCTAATTTTTTTATTTAAATCCCACAGGGACATACTTGTTTTCTCTCGTTTACAAAATTTACAGTGGCTTCTATCCTTGTATAAGAGGGTTAATAAAATTTTATTAATGATTTCTTTGGCTATGTTCTTATTCACCTCATAGTTCTAGAGTTTGACTAGTAGTCCTATTTTCTGCAATTCCTCTAACACTAACTGCTAAATTGACAGTGCAACCTTTCAGCTAGTTAGTCTTACAAAAAGCAGACATAGATTTATAATAGACTTTTTCTATCCTAATTATCATTAATTTATCATCTCTATTTCTGGTTAATTCTATTTTTCTGCAACTGAGTAATAAAATTGGCTACATGCAATGTAGTGCCCATAGCTAACCAGAGACTAATATTTCCTACTCCCTCTATTCTACTCGTAAGTCTAAACAATATTTCTGTGTACATACAGACACATATCTACATATAACTTATCACAGTTATCCAAAGATTACTACAGTATCTAATACATGTTTAACTCTTCTTTTTTTCGTTTGTTTGCTGAATGACCATTTATTACAGAAGCAAATTAAAGTTACTTTAACTATGCTAGGGAAGAATTTACACTTTCTCCAGATTTAACCCATCAAATGGTTTAGAGGTTCTTGTTGACAGTATTCCCTAGTATTCTTTCCTACTACCATACAGAAGTTAGGAGAATTATTTCTTCTATTTAACTCTATTAAAAGTAGGAAAATTCATTGCACATCACATTAACTCAACATAATTACCATAGTATTTTTCACTACTCTTCCACAATATCAAAAATTAATTACTCATCAAAACAATATGCATATCTCTTCTTGCAATTGACCAACCTCCCAACCTGAGAGTTCTTCTGTCCTCAAGAACTCACTCCCGAGCTAAGATCATCTCCTAGAACAGATCAACCCCGAATCTGTTCTGGAGTAGCTTATTTAAGCTTATGCTCCCCAAAGCCTGTTTCCAATTCTGCATCTAGAATTACAGGATGCTTTTCTTCCTGTTTTCCTAGGCTTCCCTTATTTAGGAACTTTTAAAGTTGCTTTCTCTTTTTTTCTCAGCTTTTTACCACTTCCCAACTACTCTCCACCTCATTGGGGAAAAAACTAGATTTTTCCTCAAAAATCTAATTTGGAAATAACTTCTTTCAAGGATTTTTGAAAGATTTTTGGGGAAAGTATTTTCCTCCTTCCATCCTCATGGATTTAGCAAGTGATCTCATAATTCTCATTCGGTCAGTCTGCATAGAATTATTTTATTTAATTTCCACAATTAAACACTTAATTTCATCCACAAAATACTTATCCATTGGGGTACATTCCCCTTTAGATTAAAATCCAAATGTCTAGCTTGCAATAAACATAAAATAGGGGTGTTACATATTCCCCCTCTGAAAACAAACTCGGTCCTTGGTGTTGATAATTAACTACTAGAGTTCATTTTGCAAACAAAGATGGATATTTTTCCATCATTTCAGCTTCTCTTTCCCAGGTAGCTTCTTCAGCAGTCAAGTGCTTCCATTTCACCTTTACTCTTGCTACTATTCGATTCCCCAATTCAATTTCTTCCCACTCCAATATTTGAAGCGGCTCTAGAAGGAACTCCCCTTCTGGTTCCACCTGTATCACATTCCAATCAACAATGTGAGAATCATCATGTATATATATATTTAATAACGAAACATGAAATACATCATGAAATTTAACATGGGGCGGTAGGGCCAGTTTGTAAGCCATCGTTCCCACCCTCTCTAACACCTCAAAAGGCCCACAATATCTAGGAGCCAATTTTGCACAACTTCCAGCACAAAGTGTGCTCTTTTTGGGTTTAATACACAAATACACTTGATCACCCACTTTAAAATCTCGATGTACCCTCTTCTTATTAGCATAATTTTTCTGGCGATTCTGAGCTGTCTTGATGTTTCTCTGTATTTGTTTGACAATCCTTTCCATTTCTAATAAAGTATCTAGCCCCAAAACTAGTTTATCTTCAGGTTGGCGCCAACTTAAAGGAGTACGACACTTCCTTCCGTAAAGTGCCTCAAACGGGCTCATTTTGATGGAGGATTGATAGCTGTTGTTATAAGAAAATTCAGCCAAGTGCAAATAGTCTTCCCATTTTGATGGTCTATCCATCACATACATTCTCATCATATCCTCCAGGATCTGATTTGTTCTTTCTGTTTGACCATCCGTCTGAGGGTGATATGCGGTACTAAAATTCAGTTTAGTGCCCATGCCCCCAAACAGACCTTTCCAAAAGGCAGCTATGAACTTAGCATCTCTATCTAAAATAATTAGTCTTGGAACCCCATGTAGCCTTACTATCTCTTTTAAGAACACATCTGCTACTTGAGCTGTCCCAAAAGTAGATTTTACGGGTATAAAATGTGCAGCCTTTGTTAAAGTGTCTACCACTACCATCACTGAGTCATGTTGGTATTTTTTCCTGGGCAACCTATTGATAAAATCTATCGAAACAGTGTTCCATTTCCATTCTGCAACTGGCAAGGGATTTAGTAGACCAACTGGATGTTGGTGTTCAACCTTGACTAGTTGACATTCCATGCACCTAGCTAAATATTCTGCTACATCCCTTTTCATTCCTGGCCAAAACAATTTCTTTTTTAAGGCTGTAAGAATTTTCTGATATCCCGAATGTACTGCATAGGGTTGTTTATGGTACTCATCTAGGACCTCTCTTTTCAAAGATTCTACATTGGGGATATATAATTTGTTTTTATAGCAGATCAACCCTCGCTGGTTTTGGGTGTATTCAACCATTTCTTTCTTTATTATTTTCATTTGTAGATTCTCATAATTTGGATCCTGGTCTGCTACTTTTTTCACTAGTTCTTATAAATCAAAATTAGCACTGCTTCCAATGCTATTGATGTTTTGGCAAGAATTTCTGCTCAATGCATCAGCAATTTTGTTTTCTTTCCCTCTGATATGTTTTATTTCCATATCAAATTCACTCAAAAAGGACAACCACATGGCTTGTCGAGCATTCAAATCAGTTTGGGAAAAGAAGTATTTAAGACTAATATGATCAGTCATCAATGTAAATCTCTTTCCAAGAAGATAGTGTCGCCACATCTTCAATGCATGAATTACAACAACCAATTCCAAATCATATGCACTATAGTTCTATTCATGTGTCTTAAGTTTCCTAGATTCACATGCAATTACAGAATTTTCTTGCAACAAAACTCCTCCCAACCCATCTCTACAGGCATTGGTACATACCACAAATTCTTTATCAGGATCTGCAATCTTTAGTATAGGGGCTGTAGTGAGTTTTAATTTTAACTTTTCAAAATTGTTCTGGCATTTTTCAGTCCACTCAAATTTGACACCTTTTCGTTGTAATGAAGTTATGGGATACGCTATTGCAGAAAATCTTTCCACAAATCTGTGATAATAACCTGCAATCCCCATAAATGATCTCACTGCTAAAACATCAGTTGGAATTGGCCATTCTCTAATAGCCTTTATCTTTTTAGGGTCAACATCCAACCCTTGTTTAGAAATAATATGTCCCAAGTATTGGATCTTGTCTTTATAGAATTCACATTTACTGAACTTGGCATATAACTGGTTTTCCTTCAAAGTTTGCAACACTATCCTTAAGTGCTCTTTGTGCTCCTCTTCACTTTTGGAATAAACTAAAATATCGTCTATGAACACTAGTACGAATTTATCCAAGTACTTGTTTAAAACATTGTTCATTAAGCACATAAAGGTAGCAGGGGCATTTTTCAAACCAAAAGGTAGGACTACAAATTTGTAGTGACCATACCTGGTTCGAAAGGTTGTTTTACTAATGTCTTCTTCCTTAATTCCGAGCTGGTGATAACCAGTCCTTAAATCAATCTTAGAAAATACGGAAGCTCCTCTTACCTGATCAAAAATATCATCAATTCGGGGTAAAGGGTATCTGTTTTTAATTGTCAACTTATTCAGCTGACGATAGTCAATGCAAATTCTAAAGGTTCCATCTTTCTTTTTCACAAACAGCATCGGTGCTCCCCAAGGAGATACACTCGGTCTGATATAACCTTTATCCAGCAATTCTTGCAATTGCATTTTTAGTTCCATGAGTTCAGGGGGACTCATTCGATAAGGGGCTCTGGAGACAGGTGTTGCTCCAGGAACCAAATCGATTGAAAAGTCAATCTCTCTTTTGGGGGGAAGATGAGGAATCTCATCTGGAAAAACTTCCTTAAATTCTTCTACCACTGGCAAAGTGTCCAGCAGATTTTCTTCCGGTTGTTGTCCTAATTCCTCGACATGTACAACATATACTTGATAACCCTTCCTAGCTGTTCTCTTTAATTTCAGACCTGATATTTGTCTTACAGAAATTTCTTTTGGTTTTTCTTTGAGGATACAGGGTCTCCCTTCTTCATCTATGCAATGTAAAGTTTTATCCCAACAATTCATCATAGCCTTTATCTTTTCTAACCAATCCATTCCTATCAGCAAGTCATATGAGCCTAAGGGCAGAATGTTTCAATTTACTTCTATCTGAACATCATTCAATTTAAGTGCTGTTTGAGGTAGCTTATGAGTAACTTTTCGCTTGGTGCCAGTGGCTAGCTGGACCAACCAAGATTGCTGAAATTTTCCAGTTTTGAGATTGCATTTCTCTACAATCTGTGGACTAATGTAACTCAAATAAGCACCTGGATCAATTAAAACTATGACAGATTGGTCAGCAATGTTACCTTCCATTTCGACCATAGTAGCTTGATATTTTGCTTGTCGATTTTCCAATGCTGCACTAATAGTGGGTATATTCTTTGCTATGTCATTCACTGTGGTAGCTTCTTGATCCCTCACAATCATTTGAAAATTTCAGTGGGGACAATCCCTCAACAAATGAGGTTCTCCACAACCCCAACATTTCAATGGTTTCCGCATTTTAACTGCTCCCTCCTTCTTATTGTCTCCATCTATTTGTTTTGAACCCACTTGGGACTGAGCAGTTTGACTTTCCTTGGGTTTGTTAAATTTATTCCGCTGATGATCCCTGCCAAATTTCTTCAAATAAGCTGGTTTCTGTTTCTTTCCTTTGAACTCACCCTTGTTTACCCAACTTTTCCCATGCTCACCCTTTCCTTTAAACTGCTGGTAGCACAATCTAGCTTTCCTCACAGCTTCATCCATAGTTTTTGGATTATCAAATTCTAATTTCTCCTTGTACACAGCAGGCAAGCAGTTCAAAAACCTTTGTACCTTTTCCTTCTCTTCCCGAATATAAGGAACATACCTTAACAGATTTGTAAACTTGGTGACAAACTCGTCTATGGTGAGCTGTCCCAGTCTGAGTTCATGGAAGTATTTTGCTTTATCATCGTAATAACGTTTGTTCAAATAGCGGTTCTTAAATTTGACTTGGAAATCTTCCCAAGTCACTGTCTTTTCATCAATGGCATGGACCATTTTCGTCTCCTCCCACCACAGAGTAGCCTTACCGTGTAATTGATAAAAAACTAATCTAGCCTTCAGATTACTTTCATATTCATAGACTTGGAAATATTTAATCATATTCAACAACCAAGCCTCGTCATCTTCCTTCTTCTCCCCATCATAGGAGGGAGGTTTGATCTTTCGGAATTCTCCCTGTAATTCCTTTCTATGTTTAGACTGATGTCTAGTAGTGTCATCTTCCTTAGAGTCATCAGAAAACTTTCCCTTCTTCCTCTTTCTGGAACCTTCACCCTCCTGTCTGTTCCGTGAAGTCAATTCTCTGATGAGCTTTTCTTGCTCCTCACTGGCTAATGACAGTCTGTGATTCTAGATTCTTAGCTCAGCCATTTCTCGCTGAAAACTGTGCAACATGGACATCATCGGAGCGTTGGGATTTGGTGTATTATCTTCATCACGCAGATCAAAATAAATTTCATCACTTCCAGCCATTGGAATTTTCTGTTTCAGCACCACACTGTACACTACACAACACATATCAGTAATAATTTTTTTTTTCCAACAAAAAAAAATAATTTATACAGTGAGCACCACAACGACAGCCCAGTTTTGCTAACGTGGGCTCTGATACCATTTGTCATGTCCCTCAAACTCACTAAATTTTTTCTTTTTTTCAACTGTGTATGTTATTAGGAACTACAGTTGTACTAATATTGTATATTGGATTTGTCATGGTGTGAAACTTCTCTCTTTTACTGAACACACCCTTTTTTTTCAATTTATGGTTTTATTAACCTTTATATTTAAAGGCATGGGTTGCCATTATAACACCAAGCACTTACCTTGATAAATTTTGTCAATATCCCAATACCACTACGCATGATATGAGATGATGTGTATTCACTTATCACTTACTTGACCTTAGCTCATGTTTGAAGTACATGTCACATGTGCATATAAACATATTGGTTGTATTATGGTTTCATTTATTCTTCACATGGAAATTTATATATCAACCAGATTCAATTGTCGGTCGTCTTGTTGTAACTACTACGTCTCATCCTGGTTTCGTTGATAACTATGAGGGTTCGAGTGTATAAATGAGCATCACCAGAGAACCAGTACTTGTCTGCTCTTATTTATTCTTTGTTTTAAAGTTACGTCTTGTTAAATGGTACTTCGTTCACTCCTCGGAGGGTTGCATTGTATCTCTGGCGTGTCTCATTTATGAGGATTAAATTATGCATTGTTTTTCATGGACTTTCGTATGGCTGTTGATGTGAATGGGTACTATGGAATCGGTTTGTAAATCATATCGCTCATCCTGCAACGATCTTGTTCTTTTCGAGGTCCTTTCTCACTGGCCTTGTCTTGGTTTGGGCATATCTCTCCACGTGGACGATGGAGATCCGCGATGAGTTAGGGTTTGGCTCAATTATAAAGTTCAATCTTTCACTCTGCAACTTTCATTTGTCACTTTGTATATTTTTTTCTCAGAGAACGCCGAGGTCTCTTAACTCCTCTTCTGCGTTTTACTTTTCTATCCGGCATGCTCTTACAGAAATTTGTGTAGGCATCCCAGTGCCGTTTAATCGTTTCAGGTAACTTCGTGTTAGATCCTTTTTATCTTCATTTAACGTTAAGTCCTCCTTAGGACTTGTATATCGATTTAGTATACTCTTCCTTTTTAATTTGTGTTTACGCCGATATATTGGTGTTCACATTTCTCTCCATATCGGCTATTGATGAAATATTTAGTAGATTGATAATCTCTTGTATTATATGTCGGCGTGCTTCCTACTTTGGTTCAGGACTTGTGTTTACAGGCATCGTATTAACACTGAATTGAAATTTCTATGATGGTTCATGGTCTGTGAGTCAACGTATATTTGACCTTCGTTTTTCTGCCTGTGTCTGTAGAGCGACTACATACAGTTTCCGACTACTATTCGTATAGGGTTTTAAACGAAATTTCCCAGCGTCGCCGCTTTGGCATTTGCTAGGAATTTGTTTTTAATCATTCTGGTGTCATTACCATACCTAAGTCGACATGTGCTAAGTAATCTTCTTAGTTTGGCCTTGCTGACCCTATCACGAGGTTATGAGGTTCTTCTTAAAACTTACCTCCAGTCTCGATTTTTTTTTTGTTTCTTGTAATGCATCCAAGCGTATCCTTGACGTTGTCGTAATATATGCAGATGGTTTTTTTTCAATACGCATAGCTCTCCTGCATAGTGTATAGTCCCGCTTCTGAGGTAATAATTTACAAAATTGTTGAATCCTAGTATGGTTTGATTTCTACGGGGTTTATATATCTAATTCTTCTCAGTTGCTCGCAGAAGAATTTTAGGAGGGATTTTCTTCTTCCTACTGTCTTTGGGTAAGTCAAAACCTGCTTGGTTCTCATAACTTCTTATATACGTCTATGTCAAATTGTTTTCATACATATTTACTTATTTCCCTCAATGATTTTGTAGGTACGTTATTTACCCTATGAATAAATTTTTGAGGACGACGTACGTATCTTTGCTATGGAACCATTATAACGATTTGCTTCTCGTTTGGCACAGGTCAGCATCTATTTCCTGTTGGAAATGATTTTTTCCACAGTTTCTTATTTATCTTGGTTCACAGATTCCCATAGGGATGGACTATCCTTTTTTTCTCAGTCGACTTCTCTAAGATAATAACACAGAATATTAGGGGTTTAGACACCGAGTTATAGGGATTTTTCCCTAACAGAATTTTCAAACTCAGATTCATTTATAAGTATTGTCCACCAATGTATAATTACTCTGGACTTTTATTTATTTTTATTTTTTCTACACAGATACATATAAGGATTAATAGACTATCAAATGAATATTGTTTGTGCTTATGCTGTGGAAAGTATACGATGATATTCATGGATTTTATTTTTATGAATACCTCAGCTCACTAGTTCAATTAGGGGTTAATTTAGATGATTCCTATTCTATAATACTTTACTTCGGACTCTCTGTACTATTCATGCTTTCTTTATTGAATTAAGTTACTCGGATTTTATTTATATATATATATATATATATATATATATATATATATATATATATATATATATATATATATATATATATATATATATATATATATATATATATATATATATATATATATATATATATATAATAAATATAATATATTTTAAATAATAAATAACTCTCTTGGAATTATTTTAGTATACATCGTGTGCATGTATACGTGATTATACAAATGTCTCCTGGCAGAAGGTGTAGCTTTCTAATTTTTTTGATTCCTTGAGAGACATACTTGTTTTCTCTCTTGTACAAAATTTACAGTGGCTTCTATCCTTGTATAAGAGGGTTAATCAAATTTTATTAATGATTTCTTTGGCTATGTTCTTATTCACCTCATAGTTCTAGAGTTTGACATGTAGTCCTATTTTCTGCAATTCCTCTAACACTAATTGCTAAATTGATAGTGCAACCTTTCAGCTAGTTAGTCTTACCAAAAGCAGGCATAGATTTATAATAGACTTTTTCTGTCGTAATTATCATTAATTTATCATCTTTATTTCTGGTTAATTCTATTTTTTTTGCAACTGAGTAATAAAATTAGCTACATGCAATGTAGTGCCCATAGCTAACCAGAGACTAATATTTCCTACTCCCTCTATTCTACTCTTAATTATAAACAATATTTATGTGTACATACAGGCACATATCTACGTATAACTTATCACAGTTTTCCAAAGATTACTACAGTGGCTAATCCATATTTAACTCTTTTTGTTTTCATTTGTTTGCTGAATGACCATTTATTACAGAAGCAGATTAAAGCTACTTTAATTATGCTAGGGAAGCATTTACACTTTCTCCAGATTTAACCCATCAAATGGTTTAGAGGTTCTGGTTGCCAATATTCCCTAGTATTCTTTCCTACTACCATATAGAAGTTAGGAAAATTATTTCTTCTATTTAAATCTGTTAAAAGTAGGAAAATTCATTGCACATCACTTTAACTCAACATAATTACCATAGTATTTTTCACTACTATTCCACAATATCAAAAATTAATTACTCATCAAAACAGTATGCATACCTCTTCTTGCAATTGACCAACCTCCCAACCTTAGAGTTATTTTGTCCTCAAGAACTCACCCCCGAGCTGAGATCATCTCCTAGAACAGATCAACCCCCAATCTGTTCTGGAGTAGCTTATTTAAGCTTATGCTCCCCAAAGCATGCTTCCAATTCCGCGTCCAGAATTACAGGATTCTTTTCTTCCTGTTTGCCTAGGCTTCCATTATTTAGGAACTTTTAAAGCTGCTTTCTATTTTTTTCTGAGCTTTTTACCTCTTCCCAACTACTCTCCACCTCATTGGGGAAAAAACTAGATTTTTCCTCAAAAATCTAATTTGGAAATAACTTCTTTCAAGGATTTTTGAAAGATTTTGGGGAAAGTATTTGCCTCTTTCCATCCTCATGGATTTAGCAAGTGATCTCATAATTCTCATTTGGTCAATTTGTAAAAAAATATTTTATTTAATTTCCACAATTAAACACTTAATTACATCCACAAAATACTTATCCATTGGGTCCATTCCCCTTTGGATTAAAGTTCAAATGTCTAGCTTGCAGTAAACATAAACTAGGGGTGTTACATCCGTTGTAAGTTGTAGGAGAGTAGGAGATTAATATGCTCCACTCTTCTTGTATTTTCACATATATGATTTGGAGAAAGAGATTATTGATTGAAATTTGAGGTGGTGTCTCCAAATTTTTCCTGGGAAGAGATTTTATTAAAGTTTGGACTTGCAATATCTCCTACCAACAACAGATTTCCAATGATTTTGAGAAAAAAATTTCAATATTAGGCTACAAGTATGAAAGATATCAACTACTTGAATAATTGTCTTTCCCTCTCTATTTTCCATTCTCATCCTCTTCCTAGCTTTCATGCTCCTCAATTTATGTTTCTAACACCCATGTTTGGTCAATTTTTTAGATTTTGAAGCCTTTGGCTCCTATGTATTTGTCCAAAATAACACTCTTTATGCAAAAAATATGTAAATTGGGTATTGATTTTTTTTCTTGGAGGATGATCATAGTACTTAGTATAACTATGTAAATTCGGTACTGTGTTTTTTTGGAGGATGGACAGAGTACTTAACGTATGTACTAGAGTGATTTCTAACTTCATTGTTTCACCATTTAGGAAATAAGCATATGTTTTGTTATGAATACTGTTGTATTTGTATTCTTTGAATTAATATATATATTTTTTCCTTGTTGGATGTGTTTAGCAGATACAATGGTGATGACATTATTTTGGCTTTTTGTGTTATTCATGAATTTCTTTGAGCAAAATGTATGACTAGTTTGGAGAGAAGAATCTAGAGGCACTTTAGATATGGATGAATGAAAAATAGTGCACAGAGTGTAATTCCTCTATTAAATGGTATAACGAGTGTTTTTTAATGAGAATCTATGCATATTTATTTTTTTACAGTGTTGGGATTGTGTTTGACCTGAACCACAATAATAAATTTATATTGTCTTTTTAATTTCATTTATTTTTTAATATATATATTTTTAATATATATATATATATATATATATATTCATGTTGGATGTGTTTAGAAGATTACAATGGTGATGACATTATTTTGGCTTTTTGTGTTATTTATGTATTTCTTTGAGAAAAATGTATGACTACTTTGGAGAGAAGAATTTAGAGGCACTTTAGATATGGATGAAAGAAAAATAGTGCAGAAAGTGTAATTCCTCTATTAAATGGTATAATGAGTGTTTTTGAATGAGAATATATGCATCTTTATTTTTTTACAGTGTTGGGATTGTGTCTGACCTCAACCACAATAATAAATTTATATTGTTTTTGAATTTCATTTATTTTTAAGTTCACAATATTTAATATGGTTGGATGTGTAACTACAACATTTCAAACTTGGAACTTTAACAAGCACATTATTACTCCTTTAGTCTGTTCTCACTAAATAAATATCATATTTTTCATATTTATGTTTTTTTTTGTTTGGACCACAAGGATTTGAACATTTAATATCATGATTTACTTATTACTTCATAACAAAGTCATCGACCATTTTTCATACTTGCGTTAAAAAAAAATATATATATCCGATTCTTTGTATAAATTAACATCTTCATCTATAAATTGTATGAATAGCAGTTGCACCACATCTTGCAAAGGAAAAAACATAAAGCAGTAGCATAGGAAGGAGTAGTGTAGAAGAAATCTTCTGATGAGCTTATCAATCCACTCAAGAGAGCTAGAATGACTATGATGAGGAAGGCGATGATGGAGTTGAATAGAAGACTAAAACCTATGTTGAGGTTTCTCAACATAGAGTGAAGGAGCAACTAACTCTTACTACCAGTGAAATGGGTGATGTTAATTATACCTTAATAAGATTAAAAAAAAAAAAACAACATACTCATATGAAGGTTATGGGTAATATCATTTCAAACAACACAATGGTTGAGTTTGATACCAAGCCTACTTCTAAGAATGATAAGAAACCCATAAAAATTATTCTAGAGAGTGATGATAAGGAGGAAGAGAGTGATTTTGAAGAGAAAAACACGAAGATATGTAAAGGGCTACACATTCACACTAAGCTTCTGGCTTATTTTAATGGTTTTAATGATTTTATTCAAAGGGGAATGTCTCCTGATCATTTGGCGTAGTACATACACTCTCTTAGTGGTGATTCTCAAGAAGTGATGACTACATTGTTCGAGACCCTTTTTAAGGTTTTTGGAAATGGATTTTCGAAGGAGGTGGGAAAGATAAATATTTACTTGTCCAAATCTCCTAATAATGAAGATTCCCAATTGTTGTTGTTCAATGCAATTAATAATTTTTGAAAGAATTCTAGTGCAGATGCAGTAAAGGAGGTTGATTTGGTTCTGAAAGTTTTATATGATGATGGAGTACTATAAAAAGATATTATTTTGCAGTGGAATGATAATAAAACTTTGGGTGCCAAAGGAAATAACTCTTCAATCTGTAAAAATTTAAGCCATTTATTGATTGGTTCAGAAGTACTGGGTCTAAATTCGAAGAGGATCAGTTAGCGAAATAAATATGTTTGATGATTTTAAGTTGGTTCACCAAATATATTAAAATAGTGTTTCCAAATTGTTGAGACTTTTATATCCTGAAGTTGTGTGTCTATATTATGCATCGAAGTTGAATGGAGGTATTTTTTTGTGAACAATAAATTTCTAACGAGATTTTCCATCTGATATCAAACAAAAATGGATTTTTACCCCCAATCGCCTTATTGAATATCTTGAAGAATTTTTTTATATATGTGAACAGATTATGTTGGGTTACATATATATGTGTATTGATTAAAATATGGTGATATAGGAGGGTTCATCCCTTTGAACTTTCTTTCCATGCATCTTCCCAACATTTTTGGAGTTTTTATATGTTGATCACTCTTATCATCAATATCTTTGAAACCTCGATGACCTGGTTCTAGAGAAGTAACATTCGCTTCTCATTTCTTCATGATGAATCCTATGTGACATATTCTTTCTACCAAGCTACTATTTCCTTTTATGCTTCCTTACGATGTTTCCTTTGCAACATGTGGTGCAATTTCTAGTATTTTAGTTATGAAAGCTATTACATATTCTAATTATTACTACAAATCTAATTAATTAGTTGTTAATTAAATTTTCACTTATTTAATCCTAGTCGACATAACATTTTTTTTTAATATTATAGATTATATAATATTTATTTACACATTTGGTGACCTAAATTACCTAATATTCTTCAGTGGATCTCCTGATGATGAGTTTAGATAGTATCCAGAAGCTTAGATCATAAAAATCTCCAAGAAGGATTACATACACTCTTCAATACAATAATTCTTTAAATTCCTATGTCCATTGTGTAGATGTCAAATATCTGGCCTTGATAGATTTTGAAGACTCATCCAAAGCTGATTGAACCTTTATTTCCCTTTCAGGATCCATCAAAATTATGTTTGAAGAAACCACTTAGACGTGATGACTAGTGGTTTGGGCTGGAAGAACTAGGATAGGGCTTTTGTATCATGGAAATCACGTTTTTTGTTGCAAGTTTAAAATATTAATGAAGCACTTCTCTGACTTATAATAATACCAATTCTGATTATTCTGAAGGACTATCAGTTCTATTTCTCTATTTTTTTTATGTTAAAGAAGAAAATAGAGTTTGGGGAAGTTTTTTTTTTTTTTTTTTTCTTTAATTTCTTGTTCTCCAAGTTTCCCACATGATTAAGCTAAGAAACAATAAGCGTGCTCAATTTACTAATAGTTTGGAGTAAGGGTTGGGTCTCCATTAATATAAGGTTGTTAGTAGAATATATCTATTTTGATCTAATTATAGGAGGATGATGGTCATGTGATACCATAGATTAGATGCAAATTGATGGGTGTTTAATAGGTTCTAAACAATTTATATGTTAGTTGAGTAGAAATGGCATATATTGAGCCCTTGGAATGCTATTTTTTGAAGTTTATTCGAAGTTGAAATTTTATGACATAAGAAGCCATATGAAGAGGGTATATTTGGGCCATAATTTTAAATTATATAGATTTACACATTTACTTGAGGCATCCTACTTTATTATTCCTATGAGGATACTATATGATTCCTTAATATTGAAAGTCCATAAGGGACTTTGATCCCATATTAAAATGTGTGAGCCTATCTAAATTTTGCTCTTATTAGTTTGAACTAATATTTTAGTACTTTGTCAGTATCCAGATTGATATTCATAGGCCGTTGGGACCAATTTTCCCGTTGCTACCATTATCTCTAATAATGAGCTCAATCCACAATTGAGCTAGTACAATTTTCCTTTGCAAAATTAGTTATTCTTTTATCATATCTCTTTTTTCTTCCCTATCTCATTTGGGCCATTTTTTCAATGAGCCTTCTAGGAGGAGTTTTCTTTCTCCTTTGTCAATTTCTTAGAATATATGTTTTGAATAAGGTTCCTATTTTCTAATGCATTATTCCAAAGAAATGTGCTTGTTATGCTTCCTTCCATTCTTATTAGTTTAGGTTGCTCTATATTCAAGAGCACAATTCATTTTCCTTAATCATCTCCATAAGGATTTTATATTCTTTAGCCATATCCACCATATTTTACCTCTGAGAACTTGATCAAACATTTTAGGTTCTCTCAAGTCAACACCACTAAAGTATTTTGGTTTCCATAAATTTTCCTGAGTCATTAGGGTCCATTTCATATCCAGAATACCTCCCCTTCAAAGGGAGGATCTTTTCCAATTTATAGTTTTTTGAAGAGAATAATTTTAGGTAACTAAGGTAGAGGGAAGATAGAGAGGGAGAAATTGTAAGATTAATCTTAAGAGAGTTATGTTTCATTAAATATTAAGAGATATAAAGGTTCAACAAGAGATTTTTCTCTAAAAAAATTTCATCAAGTCTTCCTAAACAATTCTACCTTAATGGGATTTCCATAGTGGCTCCAACATATTTGGATGGAAGGTAAATCCTTTAAATCCATAATAGTCTATAGATATAAATAAATTTTGGGGAGTATTGAAAAATAATAATTTTGAATTGGAAATATTGATAAAGGTAACATAGGCTTCAAAATGGATGTTGAGAATCAGATTGAAGGAAATAAGTTCCTCAAAACTAGGTCACCCCATCATCAGAGTATCATCTAAAAATGGTTGATATGTAGATTGTGAGTCTAGAATACTATTAGTAAGACCTTTGACGTTACCGTCATGACCCTAAATCATTAGGAGTAATATGTAAGGGGATTGGGGATTTTTTTTCCTTACACCTCACATTGGAAGGAGGGAAGGGGATGAGGATCCATTCAAAAGGATATAAAATAAAGTTTTTGAAATCAGTTCCATAGCCAAACGTATCAAAGGATAGCAAAGTTCGGGAGCATTAAGCATGTAAAAATTTGATTTCAGTTGAGCCTCTCGAAGGCTTTGGACATGTCTAGTATCACGAGCATATTATGGGATTGGGAATATTTAAGTTTAAAAAAATGTTGATGTGCCAAGAGAATATTTTCGAATATTTTCAACAAACTAGCATGCTTAGGAGATATTAAAGAGGGCAGGAGTAGGTTCAGTTTGTTAGAAACAAGTTAGAAAAGATATATATATATATATATATATATATATATATATATATATATATAGATAGATATATATATATATATATATATATATATATAGCGATATGGGAAAAAAATCCAAGGGATATTCTTTTGATATTTTGGGGATTAGATAAATGAGAGTTGCATCTAAAGCAGATATGACTAAGGAGGATATCATGGAGTCCTATACTATCCACCAACCTTACTCACCTATTACTTTCCAGCTTGGTATGGTTATTATTTTAATCCATAATTTTGATACATGGTTAAGAATTTCGATACATGTTTTTTTAATGGATATATGTCTAGAACCCTGAGTTAAAGATATAAGGGCCTCTTTTAAATATTTGATTTTTTTTTCCACGATACTAAGGACTATGGTGAAGAACCCTTTAGAACCAAGATTGAGTTCCATGTCTCCTTTCAGTTCCTGATTTTTTTTATACCTAGCTCGTAAGAGTTTTTTCCTTTCAATGAATTCTCACAAATTTGCATATCATGACATAATATTTCATGAATTGAACTTTTCCCCTATTTTATCCTATGTTATTTCCTCCTTTTGGGGTTGCTTCAATTTCTATTGCAGTAGATATTCTTGCCTTTCTAGTTGATGACATAACTTAAGTTGATTATGAGGATTTCCTTCCTCGTGGTTTACTGGATCTACACATTGTATGACAATAAGCTCCTTTAGCAACCACATTGGACTAGAGTTTAGTATGGCCCTTCTCTAGAGCTATCCCCCATTTTTATAGTTAGTATTCCATGCTTGTAAATAATATCAAAATTATGCTTATCAATTAAAATATTAGTATATAGTGTATCATTCCATTTGATTTTGCATTAATGTATATACAAAACCACAAGAGTAATGAATATATAGTTTTGTTTATTTTGGACCAATAGGCACTTTTTAGGACGATCTGGAAGAGATGATGTAATGCAAACAAAATAATTTTGACTTAGTCAAATAATAATAATAATAATAATAATAATAATAAAATAAAATAACTAATTTAGGATTGGTGATTTTTAGTTCCTAGGTTTTGACAACCCATAGTTTTTCTATTCTATATTTAATAATAAACTATAATCCATTTTAGCTCCAAAATTATCTCTCTCCTCACTTGATAAATCTAAATTCAAAATAGATCTAGATTAATATTGAAATTATTTATAAACAAAATTTAACATTTCATTAGAAACAATATATAAAATATTATTAAAAATAAAATATCAATAAATATATATATATATATATATATATATATATATATATATATATATATATATATATATATATATATATATATATATATATAAATAATCGGATTTAAAACTAAATTTGACAAAATGAAAATATTTAATATAGTTATAATATTTATTTTTTATATTTGAAAATAATGGTTGTATAGTAATATAATTTTTATTTATATGTTTTAATTTATTATTTTTAATTTAATTATATTTAATGCAAAATTTTAATAAAAAAAATATTTTTGATTTATATTAAAATTATTATTATTATTATATTGAGAAGTAAAATCTAAAATTTTATTTATATGTTTTAATTTATTATTTTTAATTTAATTATTTTTAATATAAAATTATAATAAAAAATTTATTTTTGATTTATATTAAAATTATTATTATTTTTATATTGAGAAGTAAAATCCAAATTTATAAAAAAAATTATTAGAATAAATAGAATCACAATAAAATATTAACTTATTATTGCTTTACGAACAATGGTGAACGTCAATTTTGATTACTTTTATTTTTAATTTTACCTATTTAAACATCGACAATCTCTCCGAAATTACTTAAAACGTGTTCCGGTTCAGAATGGAAAATCATCAATTAAGCTGAAAGAAGAGTAAAATAGCATGGTCTCTTATAATGTTTTCAAGGTTTTTAACTTAAATTTACCATATCATTTCGATATATATATATATATATATATATATATATATATATATATATATATATATATATATATATATATATACACACACACGAAATTGAAAGTTTTTAAAATTAATTATAAATTTTAAATATTTCATATTTAAAAAAAACATAATTATTAAGTATTTAAAGATACATTTTTAATAATAAGAAATTATAATTTTATTTAAATTAATATTTAATATAAATTCAATGATTTTATTAATTTATAAAAAAATCAAATTATTGATTTCTTAATTACACTAAAATTTAAAAAACAAAATTATAAAAGTAAAATATATTATAATTATATTTAAAATAATAATTATTTTTGATAGTAATAAAAAGAATATATATATATATATATATATATATATATATATATATATATATATATATATATATATATATATCTATATATATATATATATATATATATCTATATCTATATATATATATATATATATATCTATATATATATATATATATATGAAAAAAAATAACAACATCTAACACGATTTTTAATTATGGAACTTCACTCTACTATATCATGGATATTTTTAATTTGCAAATTTTATTACAGTACCATGGGGCAATATCACGGCTTATCATTACAACAAGCAAAAATGATATCTCTTTACATATGACACTTGTTCATATTACATTTTCTTCATGGAATAAATTTAATTAAAAGAGAAAATGTATAATTACTTTGGAAATAAATATGTCTTCTATTTGTGTATACAATTATGAATATATTCTATGGAGATTAAATCACTACCATCCAGGTTATAATCATTGTTAGCTGAATTACAATTTTTCTAGTAATATTCAAATAGACCAATTTGTTCTTTTCAAACTTAAACCTCTATTCTTTATATTTTAGATTTTAAGTTGTTCTTTTATCCACATTTAAAAAACCATTGACATACTTTCATTACTAGTTAAAATCTTCCCCATAATCGAGTAAAGACCTACAAAAAATTAGTAATTCTTTCACTACTTAAAATGGACACCACAAATTACATGTAAAAATAAGTTTGCATACTTTCCCACAATAGAGTAAAGACCTAGAAAAACTTTCACTACTTAAAATGGATGGCACAAATTACATGTAAAAATAATATTATTGATAATACATGATGTATAATTAGTCTATGATTAATTTGCATGTAACTTTTAAAATAAAAATATATTAATAAAAAAAATATTTTACTATCAATTATAAATAAAAAGTTATATGAAATTTATATAGAAAAAAAAAATCAAATTACTTAAATTAAAATTTTCTTATCTTTTCACTTTTAGTTATAACAAACATGGTCACTTTTAATTGTAACAAACATGCGTAAATTATTTGATTCATAATATGGAGCTTATATATAATATTTAATGTTGTGACAACCTCATTAAGAGTTAATTAGCATGAACAGGTTGAGAAGACAATTTGTTTATTTTATTATATTTTGTTTACTTTATTTCGGCAAAAGAAACTCAAATTGTATTGTCAGGAAACAGAAACACCATTTTACTTTGAATTACTGAGTTGGTGAAAAGAACAAATGAATGGAAAGAAAATATCTTAAACTGTTGGTAAACATTCTAAGAATAGGAGGTGGTTGCGAACAGTTGGAAGACAGTTACCTACCTTTCCAGGGATAAAAGGAAATCCTAGGAGAGGGGTAGGGGTTTTGTGTATGTTTTGGGAAAAGTAAGCTGAAGTATTCTCTAGAGCTAGGTGGAAGACTAGTTGAGAACAGCTTCTGCAAACCTTATAACTAGATTGTCTATTTGTGACTGGATTGGCCATCCAGAGGTCACAACAGAAGGATTATCCAGTGTTACCCATGGTGCCGACTGAAATTCTGAAGCTAGGGGGCAAGAGGAGGACGTCATTGCCTCCCTTGATGGTTGGGAGGACCACAGTTTAAAGAGCTGTTGTTCCATAATAGACAACTAATTCAGAAAGACTTAAATTTTATGTCACAGGATAACTGTTTATTTTTATTAGGGTTTACAGAAAAAGTATAGACTGCTCTGATTTCTATTTTTCTGACTAAAGAAAATTCTGCGAGTAAATTACGTATGTAAGAGTGTTGCCAAGTTATCTGTCCAGTGATTACCAGATAGCCTGGAATGCGTAAACTCTGTAAAGCACTCACGAACGGATTGTACGCTAGATATAAATTCTTCCTATGTTTGTGAATTATTTTCGGTGTAGTTAATAGATGAAATGTAAAGAAATGTTTATACTCCGTTCATTATATGAGTTTTGATGAAATGCGATAAGGGTTTCTATATATATATATATTTATATGCATTGTTACAAGAATAAAACTCAGGAAAAAAATAATTAGTCGATATTTTTTGACAAAACAAGAAACCCTGTAGGTTAAATGTAAAACTGATTTAAATTGCTGTAAGGGTAGATATTTTTATTTGTAACAAGAAACCCTATCAGAAAGAGAGCACTACTATGCATGCGTCAGTAAGCGAAGATAAATATGCTACCCAATAGTGCTTTTCTTCATAACAGAGTTGAATAACACAGTACTGAACTGGTAGAGTTGGGTTGGGTTGAAAACCCTACCTCGTTCTTGTTCATCTACAAGCAACTATACTCAGCCCTTTAATCGGCGGCCGGTGCTGAAGGGCCTAAATAAATTTTACAAGCAATTTTATATAACAGAGATAGAAGTGAGAATCAAAACCAAACCACTCTGACTTATTCCACAAATTATGAAATATCACAGGCTACCAGTAAACTAGAGCATACAGTGCTACAACGAAATTTAAGACATTTAGTTACCACTATAGAAATAAACGAAAACATTTCATGGATATATACTTATGTAAATACACGGCCTGTCAAGATATTTACGTAACCAGTTTCCATTCAAAGAGAAAAGAACATCAAAATATCTGAGCCAAAAAGAGAAAACCCCAAGAGGGAAGGCCAAGTGCGCTCATACCAATGCTAAGACTCTGCATGTCTCGGTGTAAACAATTCCGAGTTAACCAAACAAGATTTCCGGCAAGTTCTTAAGCAAAACAAGGACATGCATAGTTCACAGTAATCATTTCTGCTATACAGTCGACAACTGTAAGGGAAAAAGAACCATTGATTGAGCAATAGAGAAACTAACATTGGAACAACGTATATAATTATAACAATCCAACTGCCAAGGGCCTTGTCCATAATAATTGACAGCTCGAGACTAAAAACACTGTATACGAAGCAAGATACAGGCCCTGAACTCATAAAATAACATTGAGTCGAGGCCCATGAATGATATGTTAAAAGAATCTACGTGGCTAAACTAAACCCTAAGCAGAGTAACCCAGTAGCAAAATAAAATACTATGTAAGCTCATGCCATGGTGTCATACATTCGTAAATGGTGGGGTACCTGTGGAAGGAGAGAGTAGTCAATACAGCCGCTGGAACAAAACTGAAATTCGTACAGTAGAAGAAAGGGCTCAGCGAGACTTTCTCACCTGCAAACCAAGCAAACCTGTTAGAAAACCTAAGATTAAGATGTAGGTAAAATGGGTGAGAAGAGATACCCTACAAGAAAAGAGAAGTTCCTCTGAAACGTACCTGGCAAGGGGGAATAATCCCGCATAACCTGACCATCTCCAGGAGGGAGATAGGGGTTAGAGAAATTTAAGCCAAAACCTAGAACAATGAACTCGAAAACATATATCCCGGAGCTGGAAGATTCAACCCTGAGCTGAAAACAAGAAAATTTCGCAGAAGGTTGCCATACCTGTTGAATCAATGGAGGAGTTGAACTGGAGGTTAAAAACCACGAGAAGTAGCTCATAAGCTGTGCCATGAATAACAGAGATAAACCTGTAAGTCAAAACCCCTTCCTCAGGGCCACACACAATTAGAATTAAGGAAAATGAAGAAAATTTGCAGGTCTTGATATAACAAATTAACTGGAAGATGAACAAGAGATAAGGCTGCGAATTGCCTACCGCAAACTAGGAAAAAGCCAGGTAATCAGGAAGGAGCCGAGTTGAATAACGCAATGGATTGTGAGACTAGGTCGACTGGCAGAAATCTCCTCGGCGCTTTTCCCTCGCTTTCTCCAAGGAAGTCGAGGCTCGAATTCACAGCTGGCTCACAAACTTAATCCATTGTACAACAAATTCCTGAAGGATGACACCTGCGCCCCGGTGAGTAGAGCGAGGTGCCATTTGGCCATACATTTAAAATTCAATTGGGATATGCAATTAATAATTCGATACGATAAGGAATCGATGAGATACATCCGGCGAATAACTCAAGATCACAACTGGAGGCTCAATAAACAAAATATTACAGTGGTAATTTTATTAGATTTGCATTAATAATAACACCATCAAAACCCATGCGTACTCTCCTGTGTGACTATACATTGGTCTCAACCGAAATTTGATTTTTGCATTGACTTATGGTTGGTTGTAACATTATAGGTGTAATCTTAAATTTATATATATATGGAATCTGTGGTGTTTAAGGGTGTGTAAATTTAAAAAAAAAAAATTACTATGGTAAACATTGTAGATAGGTGTGACAAGTGGTATCAGAGCCAGTTACTACACTAGCATCCTAAGGGTCTGCTAACAATGAAGTTGTGTATGTGTTAGTGCACTAAGAAGAAGCAAGAGAAATGAGAGAAGGTACATCATCTCAATCGCAACCGGAATAGACTCAAGGCCCAATAGTTATGAATCCACAAGTGTGGGTTCAACTAACTGTGGAGCAGCACCAAAAGACGAGTAGGTTGTTAGAGGAACAAAAGCAACAAAATGCTTCTCTGCTAGATACAGTAAAGCAGTTACAAGAGGAGATGATTAGAGTCTGGAGGGACAACGAGAGGCTGTTACAAGACCAGGAAAATATTCTGAAGAGTTTATCCGATAAACAAAATTAGGAGATGCGGCAACCCAGTGCAGAAAGATAATTATCGACGGAACCAGAGGACCAGCAAACCAGAAACAACACAACCAGTAAGACAGAAAAGAGTTTCTCCCATAAGAGAAAAAACTGGAATTATAATGAGGCAGAGTCAGGTAATATGTCTGATCAGTAGGATCATAAAAGATAGAAAGTGGAACTGCAAGGGGAATTTCACAAAATTAAGCCACCAACGTTCGATGGTGAAGCAGAGGAGGAAATTGAAGCCTGGTTAATCAATATAAACAAGTATTTCTAGGTATATGAATATAGCAGCAATCTGAAGGCCAGACTGGCTATATACCAATTACGATAAAAAGCCACCCTGTGGTGGGAGGAATTGAAAAACGTACGCAGCCTTGATGAACGAGACATCACATGGGAACTGTTCCAGTAGTATTTTAAAGATAAATATCTGACAGAAATATTCTATGATGACAAGGCTAAGGAATTCCATGATCTTCGGCTGGGGCAAATGACCATGGACGATTATGTCACAAAATTTACCTCCCTGTTACGGTATGTACCTTATCTTCGAGAGGAGAAAGCCAAGGTACAGGGATTTTTAAGTAGCTTACCTGCACATATGAGGGAGCGGATAGAATTTGTTAACCCTCAGACTATGGATGAGGCTATCCGAAAAGCACGACTGTGCTATCAGCAAATTAAGGCCAAGGTTGATGGAGGAAAGACCTGGCAGCCAAAGAAAAATCAGAAGAGTAATCCTACATTTAAAGGCAGTAAAAACAACAACTTTAAAAGCGTAGCACGAAACTCTATCAACAAACAGTTTGGTAAAAATCATCAAAGAACCAAGTGGCCAGCTGAGGAGAGGCCCACAGAAGCATCCAGCAAGCCAGATCAAGGAAAGAATCCTAAACCCCCTCTACAGTGTTGGGGTTGTGGGGAAGCTCATTATTATAAAAACTATCCCCAACGGAATAAAAGTGAGACAGTAGAAAATCTGCAGGAGGCATCTACAGTGGGGGACGTGGCACGTAACATACCCCGTATCAATGCAGCCTTAGGAGATCGGTAGGCCAATTTTCAGCCTACCATGATTGAGCTAGAAGATATTTTACTATCTAAACTCGTTTCAATTTTGGTAGATCCTGGAGCAAGTTTGAGTTATGTAAGTCCCAAATTAGTTGAAACATGTAAATTAAAGGAACAGAAATATAAGAAATCTTGGCTAGTACAGCTAGCTACTGGCGCAAAACAAAAGATAACAGCAAAATTTCCTAACTGTGTACTAGAAGTGGCAGAGCAACAGCTACAGGTGGATTTGAATATCCTGCCACTGGGGTCTTATAATGTATTACTGGGTATGGACTGGTTTGAAAAACATTGGGCAGTACTGGACTGCAAAGAAAATATTATTTCTTTCAGAATGCAAGATGGAGCACGGAAAGAAATTCAAGGGGTTAAAAAGCCTATACAACTACGACCCATCACAACAAACCAGATGGGTAAGTTTATTCGAAAGGGATGCCAACTGTATGCCATACAGGTAGGTTATACAGACACCAAGGAAAAATCTCCAATCATGGAAGATATTCTCGTGGTACAGGAATTTCTGGATGTGTTTCCAGAAGAAATTCCTGGGTTTCCACCCAAATGAGATATTGACTTTACTATTGAATTAGTGCCGGGAGCCTCACCGGTATCAAGAGCCCCTTATATAATGAGTATACTGGAGTTAACAGAACTGAAGATACAATTACAAGAACTGTTAGACAAAGGATATATCCACCCAAGTGTGTCTACATGGGGAGAACCCATTATTTTCGTTAAAAAGAAATACGAAACATTACGTATGTGTATGGATTACAGGCAGCTTAATAAGCTGACTGTTAAAAAAAAATACCCTTTTCCAAGGATTGATGATCTATTTGATTAGGTATGAGGGGCTACGGTGTTCTCTAAAATAGATTTAAGATCTGGATATCATCAGATTCGGATTAAGGATGAGGATATTTGTAAAACAACATTCCGCACACGATATGGTCATTATGAATTTGTTGTGCTGCCCTTTGGCTTGACAAACGCACTAGCAACCTTTATGAGGTTGATGAATGGCATTTTCCATCAGTTTCTGGATAAATTTGTACTTATCTTCATAGATGACATACTAGTATATTCAAAGAATGAAGCAGAACATAAGGAGCATCTGAGGATAGTGCTGGAAACGCTGAGGAAACACCAGCTTTATGCCAAATTTAGCAAATGCGATTTCTTTAAAATAGAAATCCAATACTTGGGACACGTTATATCAGCAGAAGGGATAGCTGTATATCCCGAGAAGATAAAAACCAGCATGGAATGGCGAGTACCTCAGAATGTGGCGGACATTAGATCATTCATGGGTTTAGCCGGATATTATAGAAGGTTCATAGAAGGTTTTTCTAAAATAGCTTTTCCCATCACATCCTTACAAAAGAAAGGCAAGCTTTTCAAATGGAAAAAGGAATGTCAGAACATCTTCGAAAAGCTGAAACAACTCCTAACTACAGCCCCATTACTGAAGGTAGCTGATCTGGAAAAAGACTATGAAGTCTGTACGGATGCAAGTAAGGAGGGAGTTGGAGCAATACTAACTCAAGAGGGTAAGGTGATAGCCTACGAGTCAAGGAAATTGAAAGAACATGAATAGAAATATTCTACTTACGACTTGGAACTTACTACAGTGGTGCACACCCTCCGAGTATGGAGGCATTACCTGTTGGGTAAGAGATTTGTGCTTAAAACAGACCATAGCAGCTTAACTAAGTATTTTAAGAAAGCAGATCTAAATTCTAGACAGGCAAGGTGGAATTGCTTTTTGAGTGAATTTGACATGGACATACAGCATGTTAAAGGGAAGGAAAATAGAGTGGCTGACGTGTTAAGCAAAAAATTGCATGGTATCACTACCCTATACCTTAATCAGTTGGAAATTCGATTGCCAGAGCAATTAAGGGTGGAGGCCCAGAAGGACCCAGAA
The DNA here is from genome assembly GCA_034641835.2 of Pinus albicaulis. Lineage (NCBI taxonomy): Eukaryota > Viridiplantae > Streptophyta > Pinopsida > Pinales > Pinaceae > Pinus > Pinus albicaulis. The sequence goes on from CM076569.1 coordinate 796,511,154, forward strand.
TATAAATTCCTGTGGCAGCAAATGGAGGAGGATAAGAAGCATGGCAAGGCAACAGACTATGGAAGGAATGAAGGGAAAATGATGACCTTCCGTGGAAGGATCTATGTGCCTAACCACACAAGTCTTAAGGAGTTGATCCTGAACGAATACCACCACAACAACTACGCTAGCCATCCAGGATATCAAAAGATGTTCACTGCAATAAGAAAGGTATACTATTGGCCAGGTATGCGTAAGAACATTGTAGAATATCTAAGTAAATGCTGGGAATGTCAACAGGTTAAAGTGAAGCATCAGCATCCTGCATGGTTATTACAACCCATATCCATCCCTGAATGGAAATGGGAGGTTATCTCCTTAGATTTCATCACAGGGTTACCACGAACAAAGAAGCAAAATGATTCTATTATGGTAGTGGTGGACAGATTAAGTAAATATGCTCACTTCATACCTGTACAATCTACTTACAAGACAGTACAAATTGTGGATATATTTATGAGGGAGATCTTTAGGTTGCATGGCATACCTAAAACTGTAATTTTAGATCGGGATGTCAAGTTTACATCCGCATTTTGGAAAATTTTGTTTTCTGGATTAGGAACCCAGATACACTTTAGTATTTCCTATGATCCTCAAACTGATGGGAAGACGGAGCGGGTAAACCAAATTCTGGAAGACATGCTTCGTATGTACGTGATGCAGCAACCAACCAAGTGGGAAGATTACTTTCATCTTGTAGAGTTTGCATATAACAATGGGTACCAGGAGTCGCTAAAAATGAGCCCCTTTGAAGCGTTATATGGTAGGTAGTGTCGCACACCTATAAACTGGAGTAGTCCTGAAACAAAATTACTGTGGGGACCTGAAATGTTGGCGGAAATGGAAGCCAAGGTAAAAAGAATAAGGTAGAATTTAAAAGCTGCACAAGATAGGCAAAAGGTTTTTGCAGACAAGAAAAGATCCTACCGGGAGTTCGGAATAGGAGACCATGTATACGTAAGAATTAAGCCTAAAAGAAGCACTATGAGGTGGACCTCTTGTGCTAAACTGGCTCCTCGGTACTATGACCCTTTCCAAATATTGGAAAGAGTGGGACCATTAGCTTATAGACTGGCTTTTCCCAGTCATATTCGAGTACACAATTTATTCCATGTATCGTTGTTAAAGTGATATGTACATGATGAAAAACACGTGATCCATTGGCAAAATATTCAGGTAGAAAGAAAATTAGGGATAAATCCTAACTTTAATACTCAAATACATATAAGTATACTGATTTGGAAACACCTTTGTTCTTTTCAGGTCGAACCGGACGGAGAGTTTTTGGTAGAGCCGCAACGTATACTTGATCGAAGAGAAATTGAAGTCCGTAAAAGAGTAGTCGTTCATGTGAAAGTGCAGTGGAAGCACTTTGGACCGGACGAAGCTACATGGGAGGATGAAAAATTTATGCAGGAAGCATACCCGGAACTCTTTGCAGAGATGGACTGAAACACCGAGGATGATGTTACTTCCAGGGGGGGAAGATGTGACAACCTCATTAAGAGTTAATTAGCATGAACAGGTTGAAAAGACAATTTGTTTATTTTATTATATTTTGTTTACTTTATTCTGGCAAAGGAAACTCAAATTGTATTGTCAGGAAACAGAAACACCATTTTAATTTGAATTACTGAGTTGATGAAAAGAACAAATGAATGGAAAGAAAATCTCTTAAACTGTTGGTAAAGTTTCTAAGAATAGGAGGTGGTTGGGAATAGTTGGAAGACAGTTACCTACCTCTCTAGGGATAAAAGGAAATCCCAGGAGAGGGGTAGGGGTTCTGTGTATGTTTTGCGAAAAGTAAGGTGAAGTATTCTCTAGAGCTGGGTGGAAGACCAGTTGAGAACAGCTTCTACAAACCTTATAACTAGATTATTTGTTTGTGACTAGATTGGCCATCCAGAGGTCACAATAGAAGGATTATCCACTGTTACTCGTGGCGCCGACTGAAATTTTGAAGCTAGGGGGAAAGAGGAGGACATCATTGCCTCCCTTTATGGTTGGGAGGACGACAGTTTAAAGAGCTATTGTTCCCTAACATATAAGTAATTTAGAAAGACTTAAATTTTATGTCACAGGATAACTGTTTATTTTTATTAGGGTTTACAGAAAAAGTATAGACTGCTCTGATTTCTATTTGTGTGACTAAAGAAAATTCTGCGAGTAAATTCTGTATGCAAGAGTGTTGCCAAGTTATTTGTCCAGTGATTACCAGATAGCCTGGAATGCGTAAACTCTGTAAAGCACTCAGGAAGGGATTGTACGCTAGTGTAACACCCCTAGTTTATGTGTTTGAATTTCAAAGCTAGACATTTGAACTGTAATCCTAAGGGGAGTGGACCCCAAAGGACAAGTATTTTGTGGATGTAATTAAATAAGTAATTTGAGAAAATGAATAAAATGAATTTGTGCAGATTGACCAAAATGAGATTTATGAGATCACTTGCTAAAATCCATGAGGATGGATAAGGAAAATACTTTCCCCACAATCTTTCAAAAATCCTTGAAAGAAATTATTTCTAATTTAGATTTTTGAGGAAAAAAAATCTAAATTCCCCAATGATGAGGAAAATAGTTGGGAAGAGGTAAAAACAACTGGAAAAGCTAGGAAAAGCATAAAACAACTTTAAAGAATCCCTAAAATGGGAAGCCTAGGCAAACAGGAAGAAAAGCATCTTGATATTCTGGACGCAGAATTAGAAACAGGCTTTGGGGAACAATAGCTTAAATAAGCTCCTCCTAAACAGATTAGAGGTTGATCTGTTCTTGGAGGGATCTCAGCTCGGGGGTGAATTCTGGAGAAAGACGAATTCTAAGGTTGGGAGGACTGGTCAATTTCCAAAGTGGTATGCTTACAGAAATTAAGAATAGTTGAATATTTAATTGTGATGGAATCAATTTGAGTTTTTATATTGTTTTTCTGAAGTTGAATATTGTTCCATACATTTACAGAGTTAAGAAAAAAATTAACCTTCTCAATTCTGCATAGTTGTAGGAACTAGGAAAATGAGGAGAAATTCTCCAGAATCTCTAAACCAATATTTAAGTTTAAATCTGGGGATTTCTAGTACCTCATAATTCCCAAATTTGTAACTTTAATCTGCTCCTATGGGAAATGGAATACAGTTAGTCCACACTGTGAGGAAACTTCTAAATCTACAGACAGTGAGGAAGTAAATGTATAGAGTACAGAAGTATTCATTTAATTAATTTCTAAGTGAAGAGCAGAGATTTATAACAATTTCAATAGCTGTGCATTTCAACATCTAAATTTTTTACTATTTCCTTTAATAAGGATGGAATGGAAGAGTAGGAAATTTTGGTATTGCATATCTGTTTTAATTAACAAGGAAATGATACAAAACATTACCAGCATCTATAGAAATAACTAAGAAAGGATATTTATGTATGAAAAATATGGGAGTAACCCACAAGAAAGACAAAGAGGAAACCCAATTGAAATACATAACATGGAAAGTTAGAAGTGTATGGAAAACTATAAACAAAATAGTACCTGTACCTTATTCATATCTATATATATATATATATATATATATATATATATATATATATATATAATATATATATATATATATATATATATATATATATATATATATATATACATATATATATATATATATATTGAAGAATAGGTACACAAACCTCGTTCAGATATATATATAGATATATATATATCAGTAAATAAATTCAGTCTAAAAATGGATATAATGGGACTGTTCTCTCATGACAAATAAATAGCAAAAGCATTTAGAAATATATAGCTAGAGGAAACAATTTAAAATTTCACACAAAGTTTTTCCAATGGGAATATAAATTTCCAAAAATCCTGAGAGTCTTCTGTAGGAGTCATACCAAAATATATATATAAGATAGCCATGAGTCATGATAAGAAATTTAAAGGATGAATTACTATCAGAGATGAAAACAAATACTTTTTGTATATAACCAACAAACCTATGGGCCCTCTCGGACCACAGTCGTGTAGCAAAGTCCATGTTCCCATTTCAAAATTTTACAACAGATCAAAGAGTATTAAAATACGACTGAAAATCACAAATATCTCGTCTCTAACAGAGTCGACCCTTCAATGTATACTGTTTAAAACCCTAAGAAAATTAATGATTCAGAATGATTAAGGCGGAAAAATGCAACGAGAGAATAGCTCCGCTCCGCCATGAGTATACCAACCTGAAACGCAAAGAGTCACGATAATTAGTGCCAAATGACATGACTTATCTCAGGGCTCACCAAGAATGAAAGTCGCATGGCGTCTACCATACCTGTAGACCTACATACAGGACAATGAAAATTCGTGTAGGAAAACTAATCGAAGAAATTCTATTAAGGATGAAAGGAAATTTCACCAAGAAATACATCATTACCTGACCAAGTAGAGCTGTACTCGTTCCAACCGATTCTGCCATTAAAATAGATGGAGGACGTAAATAAATTATAAACCAGGAGATAATAGGGGAAATAGAAAAACATTTCCACTGATAGAACAAAAAATGAAGGCTTACCTAGCCGGACAGAAGACGCGTGAAATAAAACCACCGTCGCTCCAAGGCCAAGAGCCAAGTAGGGTTGTCACCTATTAAGAAACGCCTGCGTGTGGGAATCACGCATTGTTACCCAATCATCAATGAGATCGAGAGGGTGGCGAGAACATAAAAAATAATATATATATACAGGAGGAATAAATCCCTAAAGGTATATGGGTAAGAAATTTCAACTCCAAGTTCCTCAGGTAAGCAAGCATACACAGAGTATGAAAGAATGTAAACAAAAAACTAGATTAATTACTGCCACTCGTATGTATTACCATGCTCAGAATCAAGAACAGAGGCAAAAATTTCACATACAAAGCTTACAAGAATTTACCTGCGTTGTGAGGCGTTGGCGGAGTAATGCAAGCCTGGAGCGTATGAAGCCTTGTGTCTCCAGCACGTAGAGGCTCGAAACCATGAATAGCAAGAAAACAAAACAAATGAGGGTCGAAATAACGGTTTACAAGCTTTAGTGTACAAGTTATACAAAAAAAAAATCCCAGTTCGAAACCCTAATGGTGCAACGAAATCTCAGTCGTCCAAATGGAAACAGATCCATTGTGAGTCCACGGATCGAGAGAACGAAGGGTGCAATTAAGACAGTAGTTCGATATCAAAATACCAGATATCCAATGAAGCCACGACATCTACGCTCATGTCGCATTGATGGCCTAGGTTCCAGAGAAATCTAGCGTGGCGACGATCAATGCCTAGGTGGATCCATAATGCACAAACTTGAATGGAACGAAAATAGGTTCCAATCCATAAAACGTAATTGAAAACATTATATGTGATGACCTGGAGATTAATAGCACGTATCGATTTTAACACCAAAATCAATCTATCTTGCAAGGACGATGTACTTAGAGATTTAAGCTTACACATCTATACTTACATACATTTCGACGTGCACGATATATGAAATATAAAGGTGATGATGTGACTCAAAGTGAGAAACGTGGTTTCAAGTACAGTAAGTATCCATGCATTCAATATGTATGTGGATATAAGGTCATCGAAAGAAATCAAGTCAACAATCATAGACATTGGGACTAATACAATGGAGTTATAAGACTAGAGTATTTTGGCCATCATGATTGATGGGAAGAAATTATTCGAACCCTTAAATAAGCTTAGTATTTAGGTTAATACTAATGGATATCATGCCATCAATACAAATATGAGATATAAGTCGACAAGGATAACTTGTTATGGTAAGTGAGTTAGTGAGGAAAATCAACTAAGCTTATAATGCAAGATTCTTTCTATCAATTAGATAGGTTAATTTGATTTAGTATAAGGGTATAATTATATACCATAAATCATATTGAGCAGAAATGTGATTTAACCAGGTAGAAATAGAAATTTTCATAGGACCTACCTTGTGAAATTATTCTTGAGATGTAGAATGTCAGAAAAAAAAAATTATATAGGGGAGGTGTGACAAATGGTATCGGAGCCCAAGTTATAAAAATGGGATGTTGTCTTTGTGCTCACTGTTGCTGTGTGTTCGCTGTATAAATGAGTATTGTGGAATTTTTTTAAAATTTTTTTACTGATCTGTGTTGTGTAGTGTACAGTGGTGCTGGAATGGAAAAAGGTGAAGAAATTTATGTGGATTTTTGTGATGAGTATAATACACCAGATCCCAACGCTCCGGTGATGGCTATGTTGCACAGGTTGCAATGAGAAATGGCTGAGCTGAGAAGCCAGAATGACAAGTTGTCATTAGCCAGTGACGAGCAGGAAAAGCTCATCAGAGAGCTAACTTCACGGAACAGCCAAGAAGGCGAAGGTTTTGGAAAGAGGAAGACTGATGAGTCTGAGGACGATGATGCTGTTCGGCATCAGTATAAGCAGAAAAACGAACTACAGGGGGAATTACGAAAGATCAAACCTCCCTCCTATGATGGGGAGAAGGAGGAAGATGCGGAAGCTTGGTTGCTGAACATGATTAAGTACTTCCAGGTTTATGAATATGAAAGCAATCTGAAGGCTAGATTATCTGTTTACCAGCTACAAGGTAAGGCTACCTTGTGGTGGGAGGAGACGAAAATGGTGCATGCCATTGATGAAAAGATAGCTACTTGGGAATATTTTCAGGTTAAGTTCAAAAACCACTACTTGAATGAACGTTACTATGATGATAAAGCCAAAGAATTTCATGAGCTTAGGCTGGGACAACTCACTATTGATGAGTTTGTCACTAAGTTTACGAATCTGTTGAGATATGTCCCTTATATTAGGGAAGAGAAGGCAAAGGTACAAAGGTTTCTAAACTGTTTGCCTGTTATATACAAAGCGAAGATCGAGTTTGATAACCCAAAAACAATGGGTGAAGCTGTTAAAAAAGGTAGATTGTGCTACCAGCAGTTTAAAGGAAAGGCTGAGTAGGGAAAAGGCTGGCTAAACAAGGGTGAGTTCAAAGGAAAGAAACAGAAACCAGCATATGTGAAGAACTTTAGCAAGGACCACCAGAGGAAAAATTTTAATAAACCAAAATAAAGCCAAACAGCTCAGTCTCAAGTTGGCTCCAAACAACTAGATGAAGGAACAAAAAAGGAAGGCACACTCAAAATGAGGGAACCCTTGAAATGTTGGGGCTGTGGAGAACCCCATCTGTTGAGGGATTGTCCCCACAGGAACATTAAGATGATTGTGACAGATCGAGAAGCTACCACAGTAAATGACATATCCAGAAATATACCCACCATCAGTGCAGCCTTGGAAAATCGACAAGCAGAACATCAAGTTACCATGGTTGAAATGGAGGGTAAGATTTCTGACCAATCTGTTACAGTTTTGATTGATCCGGGTGCTTCTTTGAGTTACATTAGTCCAAAAATTGTAAAAAAATGTAATCTTAAAATTGAAAAATTTCAGCAGTCATGGTTGGTTCAGCGGGCCACTAGAACCAAGAGGAAGGTAACACATAAATTGCCCCGAACAACAATTAAATTAAATGATTTTCAAACAGAAGTAAATTTGAACATTTTTCCCTTAGGTTCATATGACTTGCTGATAGGAATGGACTGGCTGGAAAAGAAGAAGGCTATGATGAACTGTTGGGATAAGACCCTGCATTGTGTAGATGAAGAAGGGAAACCTTTTATTCTCAAGGGAAAACCAAAACCTATCTCTGTAAGACAAATATTAGCACTGCAATTAAAACGAACAACTAGAAAAGGAGACCAAGTTTATGTAGTACATGTGGAAGAAACAGAACAAAAAACTGAAGAAGATTTGCTGGATGCTTTACTAGTCGTAAGAAAGTTTAAGGAAGTATTTCCAAATGAGATTCCTCATCTTCCCCCCAAAAGAGAGATTGCCTTTTCAATCGATCTGGTGCCGGGAGCAACACCTGTTACCCGAGCCCCTTATCGAATGAGTCCCCCTGAACTCATGGAGATGGAAATGCAATTGCAAGAATTGTTAGATAAAGGTTATATCAGACCGAGTGTGTCTCCTTGGGGAGCACCAGTGCTGTTCGTGAAAAAGAAAGATGGAAATTTTAGGATGTGCATTGATTATCGTCAACTGAATAAGTTGACCATTAAAAATAGATACCCCTTACCTAGAATTGAGGATATTTTTGACCAAGTGAGAGGAGCCTTAGTATTTTTGAAGATTGACTTAAGGACTGGTTATCACCAGCTCATAATTAAAGAAGAAGACATCAGCAAAACAGCCTTTCGAACCAGGTATGGTCACTACGAATTTGTAGTCCTACCTTTTGGCTTGACAAATGCCCCTGCCACATTTATGTGCCTAATGAACAGTGTGTTAAATAAGTACTTGGATAAATTTTTCCTTGTGTTCATAGATGATATTTTAGTCTACTCGAAAAGTGAGGAGGAACATAAAGAACACTTGAAGATAGTATTGCAAACTTTGAAGGAAAACTAGTTATATGCCAAGTTCAGCAAATGTGAATTTTATAAAGATAAGATCCAGTACTTGGGTCACATTATTTCTGAACAAGGGCTGGCTGTTGACCCTGAAAAGATAAAAGCTATTAAAGAATGGCCTGTACCAACTGATGTTTCAGCAGTGAGATCATTCATGGGAATTGCAGGCTATTATCGCAGATTTGTGGAGAGATTTTCGGCCATAGCATATCCCATAACTTCCCTACAAAGGAAAGGTGTCAAATTTGAGTGGACTGAAAAGTGTCAAAACAATTTTGACCAATTAAAACTAAAACTTACTACAACTCCTATTCTGAGGATTCCAGATCCTGATAAAGAATTTGTTGTATGTACGGATGCCTGTAGAGAGGGGTTGGGAGGAGTTCTTTTGCAAGAGAATTCAATTATTGCATATGAATCTAGGAAACTAAAGATACAAGAACATAACTATAGTGCCTATGACTTGGAATTAGCTGCTATTATCCATGCCTTGAATATGTGGCGACACTATCTCCTTGGAAAAAAATTTACATTGATGACTGATCATATTAGTCTCAAATATTTCTTTTCCCAAACGGATTTGAATACTAGACAAGCCAGATGGTTGTCTTTTCTAAGTGAATTCGATATGGACATAAAACATATCAAAGGGAAATAAAATAAAATTGCTGATGCATTGAGCAGAAATGCTTCTCAGAATATAAACAACATTGTAAGTAGTGCCCATATCGATGTAGAAGATTTGGTGAAAAAGGCAGCAAACGAAGATCCAAATTATGAAACACTACTGGTGAAAATACTAAAGAAGGAGAAGACTGATTTCACTCAAAACCAAAAAGGACTGATCTGCTACAAAAATAGATTGTATATCCCCAATGTAGGAACTTTATAAAGGGAGATTTTAGATGAATATCACAAACAGCCATATGCAGGGCATCCTGGATATCAGAAAATGTTAACAGCTTTGAAAAAGAAGTTCTTTTGGCCAGGAATGAAAAAGAATGTAGCAGAATATTTAGCTAGATGCATGGAGTGTCAACTAGTTAAAGTCGAACATCAGCATCCTGCCGGTCTTCTAAACCCCTTGCCGATTGCAGAATGGGAATGGGACACGGTGTCTATAGATTTTATAACAGGGCTACCCAAAACTAAATACCAACATGATTCAGTGATGGTGGTAGTAGACACTTTAACAAAAGCTTCCCACTTCATACCTGTAAAGTCTACTTTTGGGACAGCCCAAGTATCAGATGTGTTTCTAAAAGAGATAGTAAGATTACATGGGGTCCCAAAGGTGATTGTTTCAGATCGAGATGTTAAGTTCACAGCAGCTTTCTGGAAAGGTCTATTTGGAGGTATGGGTACTAAGTTGAACTTTAGTACTGCCTATCACCCTCAGACCGATGGGCAGACAGAGAGAACTAATCAGATTTTGGAGGACATGCTGAGAATGTATGTGATGGACAGGCCATCGAAATGGGAAGACTACTTGCATTTAGCCGAATTTGCCTATAATAACAGCTACCAATCCTCCATCAAAATGAGTCCTTTTGAGGCACTCTATGGAAGAAATTGTCGTACTCCTCTAAGCTGGAGCCAGCCAGAGGATAAGCTGATGTTGGGACTAGATGCCTTATAAGATATGGAAATAATTTTTAAACAAATACAAAGAAACATCAAGACAACACAAGATCGTCAGAAAAACTATGCTGATAAGAAAAGGACACATCGAGAATTCAAAGTGGGAGAGCATGTGTACTTGCGTATTAAACCCAAAAAGAGCACACTTTATGCTGGAAGTTGTGCAAAACTGGCCGCTAGATATTGTGGTCCTTTTGAAGTATTAGAAAGGGTGGGACCAGTGGCTTACAAGCTGGCCTTACCACCTCATGTTAGAGTTCATGATGTGTTTCATGTTTCATTATTAAAAATATATATACATGATGCTTCTCACATAGTGGATTGGAATGTGGTACAGGTGGAACCAGAAGGGGAGTTTCTGCCAGAACCGCTTCAAATATTGGAGCAGGAAGAAATTGAATTGAGGAACCGAACGGTAGCAAGAGTAAAGGTGCAGTGGAAGCACTTTACTGCTGAAGAAGCTACCTGGGAAAGAGAAGCTGAAATGATGGAAAGATATCCATTTTTGTTTGAAAGATGAACTCTAGTAGCTAAATAACAACACCGAGGATGATGTTTATTTTCAAAGGGGGAATATGTAACACCCCCAGTTTATGTGTTTTAATTTCAAAGCTAGACATTTGAACTCTAATCCTAAGGGGAGTGGACCCCAAAGGATAAGGATTTTGTGGATGTAATTAAATAAGTAATTTGAGAAAATGAATAAAATGACTTTGTGCAGATTGACCAAAATGAGATTTATGAGATCACTTGCTAAAATCCATGAGGATGGATAAGGCAAATACTTTCCCCACAATCTTTCAAAAATCCTTGAAAGAAATTATTTCTAATTTAGATTTTTGAGGAAAAAAATCTAAATTCCCCAATGATGAGGAAAATAGTTGGGAAGAGGTAAAAACAACTGGAAAATCTAGGAAAAGAATAAAACAACTTTAAAGAATCCCTAAAATGGGAAGCCTAGGCAAACAAGAAGAAAAACATCCTGATATTCTGGACGTAGAATTAGAAACAGGCTTTGGGGAACAATAGCTTAAATAAGCTGCTCCTAAACAGATTAGAGGTTGATCTGTTCTTGGAGGGATCTCAGCTCGGGGATGAATTCTGGAGAAAGACAAATTCTAAGGTTGGGAGGACTGGTCAATTTCCAAAGTGGTATGCTTACAGAAATTAAGAATAGTTGAATATTTAATTGTGATGGAATCAATTTGAGTTTTTATATTGTTTTTTTGATGTTGAATATTGTTCCATACATTTACAGAGTTAAGAAAGGAATTAACCTACTCAATTGTGCATAGTTGTAGGAATTAGGAAAATGAGGAGAAATTCTCCAGAATCTCTAAACCAATATTTAAGTTTAAATCTGGGGATTTCTAGTACCTCATAATTCCCAAATTTTCAACTTTAATCTGCTCCTATGGGAAATGGAATACAGTTAGTCCACACCATGAGGAAGCTTCTAAATCTACAGACAGTGAGGAAGTAAATGTGTAGAGTACAGACGTATTCATTTAATTAATTTCTAAGTGAAGAGCAAAGATTTATAACAATTTCAACAGCTGTGCATTTCAACATTTAAATTTTTTACTATTTCCTTTAATAAGGATGGAATGGAAGAGTAGGAAATTTTAGTATTGCATATTTGTTTTAATTAACAAGGAAATGATACTAAACGTGACCAACATCTATAGAAATAACTAAGAAAGGAGATTTATGTATGAAAAATATGGGAGTAACCCACAAGAAAGAAAAAGAGAAAAACCAATTGAAATACATAACATGGAAAGTTAGAAGTGTATGGAAAACTGTAAAAAAAATAGTACCTGTACCTTATTCATATATATATATATATATATATTGAAGAATAGGTACACAAACCTCATTCAGATATATATATAGATATATATATCAGTAAATAAATTCACTCTAAAAATGGATATAATGGGGCTGTTCTCTCACGACAAATAAATTGCAAAAGCATTTAGAAATATATAGCTATAGGAAACAATTTAAAATTTCACACAAAGTTTTTCCAATGGGAATATAAATTTCCAAAAATCCTGAGAGTCTCCTGTAGGAGTCATACCAAAATATATATATAAGATAGCCACGAGTCATGATAAGCAATTTAAAGGATGAATAACTATTAGAGACGAAAACAAATACTTTTTGTATATAACCAACAAACCTCTGGGCCCTCTCGGACCAGAGTCGTGTAGCAATGTCCATGTTCCCATTTCAAAATTTTACAACAGATCAAAGAGTATTAACATACGACTGAAAATCACAAATATGTCGTCTCTGACAAAGTGGAGCCTTCAATGTATACTGTTTAAAACCCTAAGAAAATTAATGATTCGGAATGAGTAAGGCGAAAAATGCAACGAGAGAATAGCTCCCCTCTGCCATGAGTATACCAACCTGAAACGCAAAGAGCCGCGATAATTAGTGCCAAATGACATGACTTATCTCAGGGCTCACCAAAAGTGACAGTCGCATGGCGTCTACCATAACTGTAGACCTACATACAAGACAATGAAAATTCATTTAGGAAAACTAATCGAAGAAATTCTATTAAGGATGAAAGGAAATTTCACCAAGAAATACATCATTACCTGACCAAGGAGAGCTATACTCGTTCCAACCGATTCTGCCATTAAAATAGATGGAGGACGTAAATAAATTATAAACCAGGAGATAATAGAGGAAATAGAAAAACATTTCCACTGATAGAACAACAAATGAAGGCTTACCTAGCTGGACAGAAGACGCGTGAAATAAAACCACCGTTGCTCCAAGGCCAAGAGCCAAGTAGGGTTGTCACCTATTAAGAAACGCCTACTTGTGGGCATCACACATCGTTACCCAGTCATCAATGAGATCGAGAGGGTGGCCAGAAAATAAAAAATAATATATATACAGGAGGAATAAATCCCTAAAGGTATATGGGTAAGAAATTTCAACTCCAATTTCCTCAGGTAAGCAGGCATACATAGAGTATGAAAGAGCGTAAACAAAAACCCAGATTAATTACTGCCACTCGTATGTATTACCATGCTCAGAATCAAGAACAGAGGCAGAAATTTCACATACAAAGCTTAGAAGAATTTACCTGCATGGTGAGGCATTGGCGGAGTAATGCAAGCCTGGAGCGTATGAAGCCTTGCGTCTCCAGCACGCAGAGGCTTGACACCATGAATAGCGAGAAAACAAAACAAATAAGGGTCTAAATAACGGTTTACAAGCTTTAGTGTACAAGTTATACAAAAAAAAATCCCAATTCGAAACCCTAATGGTGCAATGAAATCTCAGTCGTCCAAATGGCAACAGATCCATAGTGAGTCCACAGATCGAGAGGACAAAGGTTGCAATTAAGACAATAGTTCGATATTAAATTACCAGATATCCAATGAAGCCATGGCATCTACGCTCATGTCGCATTGATGGCCTAGGTTCCAGAGAAATCTGGCGCGACGACGATCAATGCCTAGGTGGATCCATAATGCACAAAATTGAATGGAATGAAAATAGGTTCCAATCCATAAAACGTAATCGAAAACATTATATGTGATGACCTGGAGATTAATAGCACGTATCGAGTTTAACACCAAAATAAATTGATCTTGCAAGGACGTTGTACTTAGAGATTTAAGCTTACACATCTATGCTTACATACATTTTGACATGCATGATATATGAAATATACAGGTGATGATGTGACTCAAAGTGAGAAACGTGGCTTCAAGTACAGTAAGTATCCATGCGTTCAATATGTATGTGGATATAAGGTCATCGAAATAAATCAAGTCAACAATCATAGACATTGGGACTAATACAATGGAGTTATAAGACTAGAGTATTTTGGCCATCATGATTGATGGGAAGAAATTATTCGAACCCTTAAATAAGCTTAGTAGTTAGGTTAATACTAATGGATGTCATGCCATCAATACAAATATGAGATATAAGTCGACAAGGATAACTTGTTATGGTAAGTGAGTTAGTGAGGAAAATCAACTAAGCTTATAATACAAGATCCTTTCTATCAATTAGATAGGTTAATTTGATTTAGTATAAGGGTATAATTATATACCATAAATCATATTGAGCAGAAATGTGATTTAACCAGGTAGAAATAGAAATTTTCATAGGACCTACCTTGTGAAATTATTCTTGAGATGTATAATGTCAGAATTTTTTTTTTTTATATAGGGGAGGTGTGACAGCTAGATATAAATTCTTCCTATGTTTGTGAATTATTTTCGGTGTAGTTAATAGATGGAATGTAAAGAAATGTTTATACTCCATTCATTATATGAGTTTTAATGAAACGCGATAAGGGTTTCTATATATATATATTTATATGCATTGTTACAAGAATAAAACTCAGGAAAAAAATAATTAGTCGATATTGTTTGAAAAAACAAGAAACCCTGTAGGTTAAATGTAAAACTCATTTAAATTTCTTCAAGGGTAGATATTTTTATTTGTAACAAGAAACCTTGTCAGAAAGAGAGCATTGTTATGCATGTGTCAGTAAGCGAACATAAATATGCTACCCAACAGTTTTTTTCTTCATAACATAGTCTAATAACACAGTACTGAACTGGCAGACCTGGGTTGGGTTGAAAACCCTACCTCGTTCCTGTTCATATACAAGCAACTATACTCAGCCCTTTAATCAGAGGCCGGTGCCGAAGGGCCTAAATAAACTTTACAAGCAATTTTATATAACAGAGATAGAAGTGAGAATCAAAACCAAACCACTCTGACTTATTCCACAACTTATGAAATATCACAGGTTACCAGTAAACTAGAGCATACAGTGCTACAACGAAATTTAAGACATTCAGTTACCACTGTAGAAATAAATGAAAACATTTCATGGATATATACTTATGTAAATACATGGCCTGTCAAGATATTGCCGTAACCAGTTTCCGTTCAAAGAGAAAAGAACATCAAAATATATGAGCCAAAAAGAGCAAACCCCAAGAGGGAAGGCCGAGAGCGCTCATACCAATGTTAACACTCTGCTTGTCTCAGTGTAAACAATTCCGAGTTAACCAAACAAGATTTCCGGCGAGTTCTTAAACAAAACAAGGACATGCATAGTTCACAGTAATCATTTCTGCTATACAGTCGACAATTGTAAGGGAAAAAGAACCATTGATTAAGTAATAGAGAAATTAACATTGGAACAACGTATATAATTATAATAATCCGACTGCCAAGGGCCTTGTCCATAATAATTGACAGCTCGAGACTAACAACACTGTATATGAAGCAAGATACACGCCCTGAACTCATAAAATAACATTGAGTTTAGGCCCAGGAATGATATCTTAAAAGACTCTGCGTGGCTAAACTAAACCCTACGAAAAGTAACCCAGTAGCAAAATAAAATACTATGTAAGCTCATGCCACGGCGTCATACATTCGTAAACGGCGAGGTACCTGTGGAAGGAGAGAGGAGTCAATACAGCCGCTGGAACAAAACTGAAATTTGCACAGTAGAAGAAAGGGCTCAACTAGACTTTCTCACCTGCAAACCAAGCAAACCTGTTAGAAAACCTAAGATTAAGATGTAGGTCAAATGGGCAAGAAGAGATACCCTAAAAGAAAAGAGAAGTTTCTCTGAAACATACCTGGCAAGGGGGAATAATCCCGCATAACCTGACCATCTCCAGGAAGAAGATAGGGGTTAGAGAAATTTAAGCCAAAACCTGGAACAATGAACTCGAAAACATATATCCCAGAGCTGGAAGATTCAACCCTGAGCTGAAAACAAGAAAATGTCGCAGAAGGTTGCCATACCTGTTGAATCAATGGTGGAGTTGAACTGGAGGTTAAAAACCGTGAGCAGTAGCTCATAAGCTGCGCCATGAATAACAAAGATAAACATGTAAGTCAAAACCCCTTCCTCAAGGCCACGCACAATTATAATTAAGGAAAATGAAGAAAATCTGCAGGTCTTCATATAGCAAATTAACTGGAAGATGAACAAGAGATAAGGTTGTGAATTGCCTAGCTCAAACTAGGAAAAAGCCAGGTAATCAGGAAGGAGCTGAGTTGAATAGCGCACAATGGATTGTGAGACTAGGTCGACTGGCAGAAATCTCCTCAGCGGTTTTCCCTCGCTTTCTCAGAGGAAGTCGAGGCTCGAATTCACAACTGGCTTACAAACTTAATCCATTGTACAACAAATGCCTGAAGGATGGCACCTGCGCCCCAGCGAGTAGAACGAGGTGCCATTTGGCCAGACATTTAAAATACAATCGGGATATGCAATTAATAATTCGATACGATAAGGAATCAATGAGATACATCCGGCGAATAACTCGAGATCACAACTGGAGGCTCAATAAACAAAATATTACAGTGGTACTTTTATTAGATTTGCATTAATAATAACACCATCAAAACCCATGCGTACTCTCCTGTGTGACTATACATTGGTTATACTGTAGTCTCAACCGAAATTTGATTTTTGCATTGACTTATGGTTGGTTGTAACATTATAGGTGTAGTCTTAAATTTATATATATTTGGAATCTGTGGTGTTGGGGCCGTGTAAATTTAAAAAAAAAAAATACTATGGTAAACATTGTAGATAGGTGTGACAAATGCATTAATAAAAATGATTCCATTATTATCATAATATGGAGTGAACATATAATCTTCAATATATTAATAAAAAATAAGTTTAATGTAAATTATAAATAAAATATTTCAAAAGAACAAGTCTACTTAGGTAGAAGAATTGTCCGAAGAAGAAAGCAGATTAGTTAGAATATTGGATTTCCAAATGCGCATTTAAGCAATTTTTTTTAGTACAAAGAAAAGTCCATTAATAAGTTTCTTATGTATTTTAAGGTATGATCAATGTTTAATGTGGAATTGACATGTAGCATTTTAAAAAGTATTATTAAAAATAATAATTCAGTGTGTGTATGTATAGATATATATATGTATGCAAAATTCTAAAGATATTAATAGCAAAAAAATCTCTATATATTATTAAAAAAAAAAATCAAAAATTTAATTATTTTTAATTTTAAAACATTTGATAAGTGTGTTGTTAAAAAACATTATAAATTGATCCTAAAGAGGTTCAATATTGAGAGTTTTAATCTCTATAAGTGCTTAATAGATTTGAAATTAAAATAAATCTCTATTGGTAAGTAAAAAAATATAGAGAAAAACAAAATTATTAAAATATATAAATTTTACTATTCCATAATCTAATAATGTTAATAAATTAGATATTTTATAATGTAATAATATTAATCAATTCATTATAGTTATAGTTAATTGTTTTTTTATTAATAGAAGAGAAACATTGTGAAACATAATTATTAATATCTTTATTAAAGTGGTTGTAAGGTTGAAATTTTCATCTTATTTAAAACAATGAGATAAAGTATATTTATTTATTATAAATTATAAATCAATGAATTTGATCTTGTAAAGATATTATAGTTCAAAACCTTATAGTAATTTTGATTTTTTTCTTTTCTTACTATTACGTTTTAATATTTTTTCTAAATTTTCTTATACATATTGTATTTGGACATATTATTAATGAAAATATATAGTTTTTTTTGGATATTAATTTATATTTCAATTGTAGTAAAATTTATTTATAAAGTATAAATAATCACAAGTTTCTTCTATGATGTTATATTACCAGCATATATCCATATTAAATACAGATCTAACATGAGCCGAGAGGTATCAAATTTTTTCACACGCAAACTTCTTTAGAGTACAAAATACAGTGTGCTATTTTTCATTGTTTAAATTATAATTTTGAATGCTAAATATAGTATATATTACCAATTAAACATTTTAACCATAAAGATTTAATTTTTTTTCATTATATATACATAATTGTTTTTAGATAATATAATATATATATAATTGACATTAAAATATTTTACATAGCATATACATTGAGACATTTTATAAGGCAAATTAATTATTTTCCTATATATAAATATATATGTAGTTTTTATCGACATCAATTAGTTAACATAGATTTCAAATAGTTTATTTATCGAAATATTTTTGAAAAGTATAAGATTTAAACAACTTACTCACACTTTTTTTTTTTTTTTAACTTCTAATTACTTTACAACATGCTCATTTTTATTATAACATATTTTTTATTTTTATTTTAAGGAGACAAATAAAAGAACAAATTTACACACCCCTCATACTATATAACATCTATAAAAGTACTCCTAAAATTACTACATTAAAAAAAACTTCCTCATACTCTATAACAAACATCTACAAAGATACTTCTAGAATTGCTACCTAAAATAAACTTTTACCTAAAAACACTTTCCATTCACTTACTAGATTAAAAAAAACTTTTACTCAAGACACACTTTCCATTCACTTACTAGATTAAAACTCATAAAGAAAATTCATTAAGATTTGTAATGTAATTTCATTATTACACATAGTATTTAGATTTAACCTGCATGCGGTGTTAAATCTTGTAGTCCACCTTAGCTTGGGTTGATGCTTATTTACACAAATTATTATTCATTCACGTAACAACTGACCATACCATATATTTGTTTTTACCCCACCCAATTTCTATGTGGGAAACACCACGTGCGCTCTAATTCTTCCGAACTTTCTGGAAGAGCAAGTGGCAAGTTGTTCTGTGGATATTTATGCGGATCACCGTCGTTGATCTAGATCTAATCAGACGACCATATTGTCACGGAACGGTTGAGGATATACCCCACCCAAACACTCCTTATGGCAGTCATTCTGACTCTTGTTTGCTTCTGGATCTGCTCCATCTGGTTTTGTTGCTTCGGCACACACCTGATCATTGTTTTCTTGTTCTAATCAGGTAAGCACACTACATTTATCAACACAGTTTTATAATCGTTTTGAATATTGTTCATTTCTAGTGTTGTACTCATGCCTCTCTTAAATTGGTTGGACAAGTGGATACGGAGTATGCTTTCTGCCCATAGGCTTTGAATGAGCTTCGTTTAACTGATTTAGGGATATTCCAATATACCCCAATATGTATTTCTAGTTGTAGATTTTAATAAGTTATCTTGTAACATTGCATCTTCTACTCCATATAACAACTATAATTTCTTTCACTGATGTAATATACTATCTTTGTCATACAACACATTCTTGCAATGATTAACAAAAAAATAATACTCTTTCACATAAAGATACTATTGTTGCAATCTTGTTATGTCTAGCAAGGGTAACTGTTATTGTTTCCATGATTTAATCTTGTGAATTTTCTTGAACTACGATGACAGTTTTAGAGTTTACTTATAAGAATATGGATTTACTAGTGATTTGTATGATATAATTATCTTGATCTTGTATCAATACTTTCACCTACATAGAGAATGGAATCCTTAAAAATCATTTCGATACACTCACATGCATCATAGAGTAGTATATACTCACAACATCAATTATTTGAGAACATAGAATAATATATAATAATCAGTCTACAACATTTACTTGAATAAATGTATCAAATGGAGTACGTGAAGAAATTAAATACATATATTTTTTAACCTCTTTTGTTTTAAAAGATCACACCTCCCAACCTCGAGACTAGCTATGACATCCTCTCTCTCCCCCGAGCTCTTCTTCTCCAAAATGGAGTAATAAAATAATCTGAGCATCAAGACCCCAAGTCCAGCTTAGAAATTCGCCATTCTAGGGCTATATTTCAAAATATCCATTGATTTGTTGAACCCAACTCAAGAGTTTCCCTCGGCAATGTCATGCCCAACCTCCAATGGATTTTCTTGCTCTTCTTCTCTCTCTTCTTGATTCTTCCTTTAGCCTCCCTTGGTCTTCCTTGGAATCCCTTTTTCAATCAAGGATTACATAACCACTAGTAACTATCTAGGAGGTTTACTTAACTAGCTTCTTTTTAAAGTAAAATATATTTTCCATGTCATTAAAATCATATCAAAAAATCACTTGGCTACTCAAGACGAAATTTTAGATTCCAATTTAATGGTAAAAGTGAAAATTAAAAAGGTAACATTCTTAATACCTAAATATAATTTTTTTTTTTTTTTGGGTAATATTTTTAACTATAAGAAATTTCTGATAACTATTGTTCCACAATTAATAAATACTACCTTAGTAAGAGCATATCAGATTTTTGTTTCTTGGCATTGAGATACATCAACCCTTTTTTTTTCTTCCTCTATACAAATATATATATAATTTCTTCGATAGACTATAACTTATATCTTCGGTTCTCATTTTTTGTACTATGCTAATACCCTTATTTCAATTGCATAACCTTTATAAAACTTCGTTCATCATACCCAACGTAACATACAAGTTATCACGTATAATTTAATGATAGTCCTATTTCACATCATGGAGACATTGCCTCGACTTTCTATCTAGTCCTCTACTGGTTGCGTGGCCAACACCAAAATGTTTACGTGGTACCATGAGTCCTCCATTTATAACTCTCGATCTGCTCGTAGCAATGGGGTACCACGCCATTGAATGCTTAGCGTTGAATTCGTAGCATTGTGTGTGATTCAGTTCTTGTTTATCGTTGTTGATGTGAGAAGTAGATTATCTGAGATCCGAATTATTAAATTCTCGTACTGGAATGTTTAAAAACAATTAAATGATTTGATCCTCCGTACATTCCAGCTGTGGTGAGGGTTAACCTAACGTCTCAGGCTCTGCCTTACGCCTTGATTCCCAACAGATTTCTCACGATATGGACAAGTGTAGGGTTATACCTAATTAGGGTTTTGAAATTTCTGAGTTTTTAACCATGGAGTCTTCCGAAGCAGTATTTCTCCCCTCTTCATCAATTTCTAACTGAAATGCTTATCCCTCTCTGCACTCTCATGGAATCAAAAGGTCGTTTGACACCCTCGTGGGTGTTAGTCGTAAGCAGATTTACCTCGGCTCTGCCATGCATTCGCCTCTACGGTATTTTCCCAAACTTTCCCTCAGGGATATTCATTCGTCCAACATCATTTTTTTTTCTATTTTCATATGTATGTAGGTTGTTGAATTCAGAGGCTGAGAGAGCGATTCTTGTATTTATATAGTTTGGTCTTGTAATACATTTTATAGGGTTCAGGCATTTCTATAGCGAGGAAGAGTTTTCATGGTGGTGTTTCGTTCCCCAAAGGTATCCATACTTCTCTATCCCAATTTGCTGTTTATTTGTTTACTACTAGTTTCATTCTTCGTTTCTGAAGTACGACCTAGTTGAACTAGCCTTTCCAACCCTGTTGCGTAGGAAGGTCGATGCATAATTTCCCTTCAGAAGTCGTCGATGGTTTAGAAAAAAATTAAATTCGTTCTTGTTTGGTTATTCTAACTCAGTTTTAATCGTATACACTTTTTTTTGTCTACAGGTAAGTATTCGTTCGATACGTTTGATCTTTTGATATGGATTAACCATCTGCAATACCCATATGTTAACATGCACATATGTTTCCAGGTCAGTAACGATCTGCAATTTTTGTGTATATACCAGAGATTCGTGGTATCACTGTGATGGTGTTTATGAAATCGAAGACGTTTCTATTTATTTTGTTGAACGATTTCATGGTTAATCTTGTAAAAGTTTGCACTTGTTACTTGGGACATTCTTCCCTGATTGGATTTGTTTAATTTTCGTCTCTTTTTAGACTAGCCTTCGCGGCCCTGAGTATTTTATGGTCGATTTTATTTGACCCTGATATAGTTTGCCAATGGTTTATTTTTTTCAGTATGATATGATAGATTTATTTTAACTTCCTGGACTATCTATTATCAACACCTATTTGTTTAGTTCTCACGAATAGATATACACTAATTTTCAAAAATGCTATGGTCTGCGTATGCTCAATAACTTCGAGGGTTTCATTAGACAGTAATTTACAACTATTAAAATGGAGTCTGATATGGATGTAGAATTTTTTTCCAATGCGTCAATCTATTCTTTATTATATTTTTGTTCCTATCTCTGGATACTCTCTCGTTTATCCACAAAATTCTTGAATACTTCTACAAGCATAAGTGTCAGATTCCAGTTAACATGTATATACACACAGAAAATAAACATTAATGCTTTTTGTACGGTATATAGAATTGTATCTCTAATTTCATTCCTACAATTGATTAATAAATTCACCCCCCCCTTTTTTTTATATATATACAGAAACATATTTCTAACAGTTCTTCTCTTTCTGCTGGGTATACCCTTAATAAGGGTTAGAGTTTAATTAATTATTCCACCCATATTAATGTTCACCCGTCAGGACACATCCAGATATCATGTTATAAATATGTAATTATCATTTTACTTCAGATAACAGAATTTTATGTATCAGTATGGTCTTTGGTTATCATATTTTCCCAGAATATGATAATGAATTCTACCAATATGGACATATCAATGACATCTATCTTTCTCTTATAAAACTTTAATTGTGCACAATAGCATAGAAATGGACCTATTTACATTGAAATTTCCTTTTGTTTAAATTTCAGAATCAAATCACTAAATGGAATTTAACTCACACAGTTTATAATTCTGTACTTAAATTAGCTTGTCATTTCTATTTTGTTAAATTAATTTCTGCTACATAACTGTGACAGCCTTATTTAAGAGTTAACAAGAATTAGTTAGTTTAACAAGTTGTTTATTTAATTTTGACCAGAAAAGACTTGAGGATTATGGGTTGAGATAAATATTATTATTTTATTTTATCTTTTAGCATTATTAAGAGAAAATCAATCATTAATAAAAAGAAAAGAATCTTCTAGCTGTTGTGTTAGTTTCTCAGAATGGATGGTGGTTGGGACAGTTGGAAAACAGTTACCCCCTCCTGTCTGGATAAAGTGGAAATCCGGAGGAGGAGGGGGGGTTCTGGAAATTGGCTAAGGAAGGGAAGTATTTTCTTGAGCTGGTATGTGGACCAGTGGAAGATAACTTTGGAATCCTTGGATGAGCTAATTTAGCTGTTGGTGACTGGAAAGGAAATTCCAGAGGTCACAACAGTCTACTCCACTATAATCTCGTGGCACCAAACAGTGTTTTGAGGTTAGGGGGCAAGCGGAGGACGTCATAGCGTCCCTTGAAGGTCGGGTGGACAACAGTTTGAGAAAATTTGATTCTAGACAGATAAGTATCTAGAAACTCCAAATCCTGAAAGTTGCAGGTTGATGGTCTGTTCATTACTGTTTATCTCTTATTTCTGCTAAATGGTTTTAGTTTGTTATTAAATCGTATTGATTAAGACTGTCTTATTATTATAGTTCTGAAAGTTGAGTGTTAAAGCTGGAAGTAATCAGTAGAAGCTAGAACAATATTTTGAGACAGCTTGCAGGAATATGATAATTCTTTGATAACAAGACTAAAGATGGGGAAACAGGAATTGGGAGTTATTATTATATGTAGCAAAAGTTTCTAGTAAGACCAGAACCGAAAACTCGGTATTAAAAGTAAAAATCTGAAGGAGTATTTGAACATATTTAAATGTTTGAAGGAAAAACCTCTTCGGGGAAACAAAAGAAGATTACAGGGTTGTACAAACGTTGGAATAAAAACCTGTAGATTATAAGGCGAAGGAAGAATACTTTCAGGATGGGTAGCCGAAAATTTTCAAAAAAATCGGCAACCTGTCCGAGTGTTAAGAAGTGGAATAGCTATACTCAGCCCCGTGACGGCGGACTGGTGCCATGACCCTAGGGATAAGGGTTTGAGTGTGCTTAAATCCGAATCTTCACTGTTAACAAAGCAAAAGTAGGATTTCCATGAGGAAAAAACAAAACCCTATAAAAAAACCTAAATATTTAAAAAGGGATTTTAAAATAAAGAACTGAATCCGTCGTCTGGTAAGTCAAGATGACCATGTAAACAGAGAATGTAAGTACTGTAAACAAACTGAACTTGATGCAGTAAACCATTAGAACTTTATACAATAAACGAACAGAATCTTGTTATGATAAATGCACGTGGAAAGTCATAGTAGTTCCTGTGGGAACTTTTGGTAAAATTTTAGGAAGAAAGATACAGACTAATATATATTCTGGGAATGATACTCGAAACTCATAGTTGAAGCCTTCCACGAAGAAAAACAAGTGACAGCTAAAATAATTACATTGCAATCGAAAACAAAATACCGAGAGTCTGAACCTCGGAAGAAAAGAACCAACAGTATATTATCGACGGTAAATAACTACAGGAATGAATAGCGTCAAACTGTGTTTATATATATATATATATATATTAACTGAATAAGAAATATTACATTTTAAAATGGTTAGGGTTTTAGGAACCCTGTGTAAACCAACAGACCCAAAGGGCAGAAATCTGTAGCAGTAAATTTAATAACAAGGATAAACATTAATAGCCAGAAGATTGGCCGATTCTAAAATAACTTATGCTTATGCCTTTGCTAAGATTCCTAAACTCCAAAAAGACCAGTTCAAAGCAGGGTATCCAAAGGAATCGAGTAAGCTGGAAAATCCTAGCTTAGTGAGAACCGGGCGATATAACACCGTAATAACATTGCACCAATTTGTAGTCGGAAATACCTGTATGTCGAGAGAAATCTCATTAAGTCTTTGAAGAACGACTAGAGGACTGGAAAGATATGTCATGAACACTGTAGCACAAAGAAACGACAGTGGCTAAAAATTCAGCCTAGGGAGAAGCTTAAGAAAACGAAATCTCAAACTCCCGCAGGAAGGAAGGAAACTGGAAGGTTAAATTATATATACCTTTTGTTTTGCAGACCGCTGTCTCCCTAGCGTAAACCATCTCTGTGTTGAAAACAATTTCATTAAGGAAATAATTTAAATTCTTGTTCTAAGCACTGCTACATATTCAAAGTCAGAGGAAGAAAACGACTTCAGAGTCATATTAACTATTTCACCTGTAGCTGAGTATTTGGGTTTCGTAGAAGATTTTAACGGAAAAGTCTGAACATAGGGATGGACGGGTCTCCGGACCTCCTGTCAAAACACACAGTGAAAACCCCGTTAACTTTCTTCCGATAGAAATAATTAGAAAAAAAACAAAACATAATGCATTATTGCTGGAGCAGATTCATTAAAGAAAAAA
This sequence comes from Pinus albicaulis, assembly GCA_034641835.2. Classification (NCBI taxonomy): domain Eukaryota; kingdom Viridiplantae; phylum Streptophyta; class Pinopsida; order Pinales; family Pinaceae; genus Pinus; species Pinus albicaulis. The sequence goes on from CM076569.1 coordinate 796,536,422, forward strand.
CTTAAGCGCGACAGATGTTTGATATCTCTGGAAGCGGTCTAGCCATCTTAGCTGGAAAACCTCGACGAGTTACCTCCTGTCGGATTGCCCCGCGATAAAACCCTGTTGCAGATGGTAAACCAGAGAAATGGAAGGGCGGTGAATTGTAATGCCGCTTGATACATCGGGATAACCGCGGGATTTTCCCTCGCGCTTACCGAGATTCGCTGGGGAATTAATGAAACTTGGCGAATCATTTAAGACATGCTATACCTCAACTGCAGAGCTTTATAAAAGTTCGTGACCTGTCAAATAAGCCAAGAGCCAAGTGGCAGGGTTTAACGCCAGCTAGACCAGCGATTGGATCTGGTGGGACGAGCATCCAATGTAAAAATATGGAGTGATCGAGGACGTAAGGTTAACCAGTGATGCATTTAAATCATGGCCGTAACCCTTTTAAATGTTACAGTTAAATAAAATCACAAAACGAAGCCAGACCATACAAATAGATTTTGGGCATTAAAGACCGTGAAATATATTTGATTATATTTATGCATGCGCTTTTGTTATGATTTATAAAGTTTAAATGGTTATTTGGCATATGTTCTGATGTTTTAATTCATTAATCGAAAAGTGTTATTACATGTTATTCAGACCTTGGAGGTTGAGAATAATTTTTTTTATATGTGTTTATTTACTGTTCATGAATTTTTGGAAGTGAGTGTGACAAGTGGTATCGGAGCTAAGTTGCTACACTGGGATCTTAAGGGTCTGCTAACAGTATGTTTGTGATTAGTGCACTAAGGGGAGAAAATACAATGGCAACCCAATCGCAACCTGAGGGGACTCAAATCCCCACAGTTTTGAACCCAGAAATGTGGGTACAATTAACCGTAGAACAACACCAAAAGACCAGCCAACTGCTTGAAGAGCAGCAGCAGCAAACTACCTTCTTGTTAAATACGGTACAACAACTTTAGGAAGAGATGATAAGAGTTCGAAGGGACAATGAGAAGTTAATACAGGATCAAGAGAAGATCCTGAAGAGTCTATCTGATAGACAGAACCAGGGAACAAAGCACCCCAGTGCTAAGAATGAACCATCAACAGAGCCAGAAGATCAGCAGATCCTGAATAATGCTGAGGAAAAAAATGAAAAGAGTGTTTCTCAGAGGAGTAAAAACATGAACTATCAAGAGGCAGAGTCGGGCAACTTGTCTGGCCAGCAGGACTTGAAAAGACAAAGAGTAGAGCTCCAAGGAGAATTTCGCAAGATTAAGCCACCGACATTTGACGGTGAGGCAGAAGAAGCGGCTGAAGCTTGGCTAATAAACATAAACAAATATTTCCAGTTTTATGAGTACAGCAGCAACTTAAAGGCCAGGCTGGCTATATATCAATTACGGGACAAAGCCACCCTGTGGTGGGAAGAAGTGAAGAATGTGCGCATAATTGATGAATGCGACATAACCTGGGAACTGTTCCAGCAGTATTTTAAGGATAAATACCTGACAGAAAGGTTCTATGACGACAAAGCAAAAGAATTTCATGACCTCAGACTGGGACAGATGACTATAGATGATTTTGTGACAAAATTCACTTCGCTGCTGCGATATGTACCTTATCTCCGAGAAGAAAAGGCCAAGGTACAGATATTTTTGAGTAGTCTACCTGCTCATATCAGAGAACGAATAGAATTCATTAACCCCCAGACTATGGATGAGGCTATCCGAAAAGAACAGTTGTGTTATCAACAAAATTAAATTAAGAGTGATGTGGGAAAAGGATGGCAGCCGAAGAAAGGCCAGAAAAGTAACTCTACCTTTAAAGGCGGTAAAAACATCAGCTTCAGGAATGCAGCACGTAATACAATCAGCAAACAGTTTGGGAAGAACCACCAAAGAATAAAGTGGCCAGCTGAAGAGAAGCCCACAGAAGCGTCAAGTAAACCTGAATTAGGACAAAACTCTAAACCTCCCCTGCAATGCTGGGGCTGTGGGGAGGATCACTATTTTAAGAACTGTCCTAGGCGAAACAAAAGTGAAATTGTAGCAAATCTACAGGAGGCATCTACAGTAGGAGATGTGGCGCGCAGTGTACATCGCATCAACGCAGCGCTAGAGGATCGGCAGGCGGATTTTCAACCTACAATGATTGAACTAGAAGGTACATTACTAACTAAACCTGTTTCAATTCTGGTTGATCCCGTAGTGAGTCTGAGTTACATCAGTCCTAAGTTAGTAGAGTTATGTAAATTGAAAGAACAAAAATTTAGGAATTCGTGGCTGGTACAATTAGCCACTGGGGCGAAATGTAAGATAACAGCGAAAATTCCTAACTGTGTGCTGGAGGTGTCGGAACAACAGATAGAGGTGGATCTGAATATCTTACCATTGGGATCATACGATGTGTTATTGGGTATGGATTGGCTGGAAAGACATTTGACAGTGGTAGACTGTAAGGATAAGACAATTTCATTCAGAAAGCAAGATGGTACGCAGAAAATGATTCAAGGGGTGAAAAAGCCGGTACAGATACGGCCAATAACTGCATCTCAGTTGGGTAAATGTATTAGAAAAGGTTGCCAGCTATATGCTATTCAAGTAGGATATTCAGATTCCAAGGAAAAAGCCCCAATGTTGGAAAATATTCCTGTAGTGCAGGAATTTATGGACGTGTTTCCAGAAGAGATTCCTGGACTACCACCCAAGAGAGATATTGATTTCACGATTGAGTTGCTGCCAGGTGCCTCACCGGTATCAAGAGCCCCGTATCGGATGAGTGTACCAGAGTTAACAGAATTAAAGATACATTTACAAGAATTTCTAGACAAAGGCTATATTCATCCAAGTGTGTCACCATGGGGCGCACCGGTCCTATTCGTTAAAAAGAAGGATGGGATGCTGCACATGTGTATGGACTACAGGCAGCTTATTAAGCTGACTGTTAAGAACAAGTATCCCTTACCGAGAATTGATGATTTGTTTGACCAGGTAAGAGGGGCTAAAGTATTCTCCAAAATTGATTTAAGATCTGGATATCATCAAGTTCGGATTAAAGATGAAGATATCTGCAAAACAGCCTTCCGCACTCGATACGGTCATTATGAATTTGTTGTGCTGCCCTTTGTCTTAACCAATGCACCAGCAACCTTTATGAGGCTAATGAATGGTGTATTTCATCGATTTCTAGATAATTTCATGCTCATTTTTATCGATGATATCCTAATGCACTCTAAAAATGAAGAAGAGCATAAGGAACATTTGCGCATAGTATTGGAAACATTAAGAAAACATCAGCTCTATGCTAAGTTCAGCAAGTGCGATTTCTTTAAAACAAAAATTCAGTACTTAGGACACATCATAACAGCTGAAGGGATAGTTGTTGATCCCGAAAAGATCAAAGCCATCATGGAATGGCAAGTGCCTTGGAACGTGACAGACATTAGATCTTTCATGGGCTTAGCCGGGTACTATAGAAGATTCATACAAGGATTCTCCAAAATTGCATTTCCCATTACAACGTTACAGAAGAAGGGCAAGATTTTTAGATGGACAAAAGAATGCCAGGACAGTTTTGAAAAATTAAAACAACTTTTAACTACAGCTCCAGTACTGAAGGTAGCTGACCCAGAGAAAGACTATGAAGTCTGTACAGATTCTAGTAAAGAGGGAGTTGGAGCAGTTTTAACCCAAGAGGGAAAGGTGATAGCCTATGAATCAAGGAAGCTAAAGGATCATGAGCAGAAGTATTCTGCTTACGATTTAGAGCTTACTGCAGTAGTCCACGCCCTCCGAGTGTGGAGGCACTATCTACTGGGTAAGAGATTTGTGCTGAAAACAGATCATAGTAGCTTAACCAGTTATTTTAAACAAGCAGATTTAAACTCTAGACAGGCAAGGTGGAATGCATTTCTGAGCGAATTCGACATGGATATTCAACACGTTAAAGGGAAAGAAAATAAGGATGCCGACGTTTTAAGCTGAAAATTGCACGGACTGTTTGCTCTATATTTTAACCAGTTGGAAAGCCAACTGTTGAATCAATTGAAGGAAGAAGCTCAAAGCGATCCAGAATATAAGTTCCTATGGCAGAAGATGAAGAATGACAAACAACAAGATAAAATAACAAAGTTTGGAGAGAATGAAGATCAGGCTTTAACCTTTCGCGGAAGGATTTATGTGCCTAACCGCACTAACCTTAAAGATTTGATCCTAAATGAATTTCACCGCAGCAATTACGCCGGTCACCCTAGATATCAGAAGATGCTTACAGCTGTAAGGAAAGTTTATTATTGGCCAGGAATGCGTAAGGACATTGCTGAATACATAAGAAAGTGTCTGGAGTGTCAGCAGGTTAAAGCTGAGCATCAGCATCCTGCTGGGTTACTGCAACCTATACCCATTCCTGAATGGAAGTGGGAAGTTATCTCATTGGACTTCATCACAGGGTTACCACGAACAAGGAAGAAGAATGACTCTATTATGGTAGTGGTGGACCGACTAAGCAAATCCGCCCATTTCATACCTATGCAATTTACCTATAAGACTGTACAAATCGCGGATATATTTATGAGAGAGATCTTTAGGTTGCATGGCATACCTCACACAGTGATTTCCGATCGAGATGTTAAGTTTACATCTGCGTTTTGGAAAACTTTATTTTCTGGATTGGGAACCCAGATACACTTTAGCACTGCTTATCATCCTCAAACGGATGGGAAGACAGAGAGGGTCAATCAAATCTTGGAGGACATGCTGCGAATTTATGTAATGCAGCAACCCACCAAGTGGGAAGACTACTTGCATCTGGTAGAGTTTGCATACAACAATGGGTATCAGGAGTCTCTGAAAATTAGCCCCTTTGAAGCATTATACGGTAGGCAATGTCGCACGCCTATAAACTGGAGTAGTCCCGAAACAAAATTGTTGTTGGGACCTAAAATGTTAGCTAAAATGGAGGCAGAGGTGAAAAGAATAAGACAGAATTTGAAAGCCGCGCAAGATAGGCAAAAAGTGTATGTAGACCGGAAAAGATCTTACCGAGAATTTGGGGTAGGAGACCACATATATGTACGAATCAAACCTAAAAGAAGCACTATGAGGTGGACCTCTTGTGCTAAGTTAGCTCCTCGGTATTGTGGTCCTTTCCAAATATTGGAAAGAATCGGACCAGTAGCCTATAGGTTGACCCTATCAAGTCGCATTCGCGTACATAACGTGTTTCATGTATCCTTGCTGAAGCAATACATAGATGATGAAAAACATGTAATTCATTGGCAGCATATTCAGGTAGGAAAGAAAGATAAAATAACCCTAGTCTGTAAGTTGTATATATATAAATGTACTGATTTAGGAACCCTCTGTGCTTTGCAGGTAGAACCGGACGGAGAGTTCCTGGTAGAACCTCTATCCATACTTGATCGGAGGGAAATTGAACTCCGCAAAAGAGTAGTCGTTCAGGTGAAAGTGCAGTGGAAGCACTTTGGACCTGACGAAGCTACTTGGGAGGAAGAAAAATTTGTGCGAGAAGCATACCCAGAACTCTTTCCAGAGAAGGGCTAAAAACACCGAGGACAGTGTTACTTCCTGGGGGGGAAGATGTGACAACCTTATTTAAGAGTTAACAAGCATTAGTTAGTTTAACAAGTTGTTTATTTAATTTTGACCAGAAAAGACATGAGGATTATGGGTTGAGATAAAGATTATTATTTTATTTGATCTTTTAGCATTATTAAGAGAAAATCAATCATTAATAAAAAGAAAAGAATCTTCTAGCTGTTGTGTTAGTTTCTCAGAATGGATGGTGGTTGGGACAGTTGGAAAACAATTACCCCCTCCTGTCTGGATAAAGTGGAAATCCAGAGGAGGAGGGGGGGTTCTGGAAATTGGCTAAGGAAGGAAAGTATTTTATTGAGCTGGTATGTGGACCAGTGGAAGATAACTTTGGAATCCTTGGATGATCTAATTTAGCGGTTGGTGACTGGAAAGGAAATTCTAGAGGTCACAGCAGTCTACTCCACTGTAATCCCGTGGCACTAAACAGTGTTCTGAGGCTAGGGGGCAAGCGGAGGACGTCATAGCCTCCCTTGAAGGTCGGGTGGACAACAGTTTGAGAAACTCTGATTCTAGACAGATAAGTATCTGGAAACTCCAAATCCTGAAAGTTGCAGGTTGATGGTCTATTAATTATTGTTTATCTCTTATTTCTGCTAAATGGTTTTAGTTTGTTATTAAATCGTATTGATTAAGAATGTCTTATTATTATAGTTCTGAAAGTTGAGTGTTAAAGCTAGAAGTAATCAGTAGAAGCTAGAACAATATTTTGAGAAATCTTGTAGGAATATGATAATTCTTTGATAACAAGAATAAAGATGGGGAAACAGGAATTGGGAGTTATTATTATATGTAGCAAAAGTTTCTAGTAAGACCAGAACCGAAAACTCCGTATTAAAAGTAAAAATCTGAAGGAGTATTTGAACATATTTAAATGTTTGAAGGAAAAACCTCTTTGGGGAAACAAAAGAAGATGACAGGGTTGTAAAAACGTTGGAATAAAAACATGTAGATTATAAGGCGAAGGAAGAATACTTTCAGGATGGGTAGCCGAAAATTTTCAAAAAAATCGGGAACCTGTCCGAGTGTTAAGAAGTGGAATAGCTATACTCAGCCCCGTGGCGGCGGACTAGTGCCATGACCCTAGGGATAAGGGTTTGAGTGTGCTTAAATCCGAATCTTCACTGTTAACAAAGCAAAAGTAGGATTTCTGTGAGGAAAAAACAAAACCCTATAACAAAACCTAAATATTTAAAAAGGGCTTTTAAAATAAAGAACTGAATCCGTCGTCTGGTAAGTCAAGATGACCATGTAAACAGAGAATGTAAGTACTGTAAACAAACTAAACTTGATGCAGTAAACCATTAGAACTTTATACAGTAAACGAATAGAATCTTGTTATGATAAATGCACGTGGAAAGTCATAGTAGTTCCTGTGGGAACTTTTGGTAAAATTTTAGGAAGAAAGATACAGACTAATATATATTCTGGGAATGATACCCGAAACTCATAGCTGAAGCCTTCCACGAAGAAAAACAAGTGACAACTAAAATAATTACATTGCAATCGAAAACAAAATACCGAGAGTCTGAACCTCGGAAGAAAAGAACCAGTAGTATATTATCGACGGTAAATAACTACAGGAATGAATAGCGTCAAACTGTGTTTATATATATATATTAACTGAATAAGAAATATTACATTTTAAAATGGTTAGGGTTTTAGGAACCCTGTGTAAACCAACAGAACCAAAGGGCAGAAATCTGTAGCAGTAAATTTAATAACAAGGATAAACATTAACAGCAAGAAGATTGGTCGATTCTAAAATAACTTATGCTTATGCCTTTGCTAAGATTCCTAAACTCCGAAAAGACCAGTTCAAAGCAGGGTATCCAAAGGAATCGAGTAAGCTGGAAAATCCTAGCTTGAAGTGAGAACCGGGCGATATAACACCGTAATAACATTGCACCAATTTGCAGTCGGAAATACCTACATGCCGAGAGAAATCTCATTAAGTGCTGAAGGAACGAGCTCGAAGGACTCGGAAAAATATGTGTGCGAACCTGTAAGCACCAAAATGGAACGGTGTTAGAGAATTCAATAAGGGAAAAGCTTAAGAAAACGAAATCTCAAACTCCCGCAGGAAGGAAGGAAACTGGAAGGTTAAATTATATATACCTTTCATTTTGGAGACCGCTGTCTCCCTAGCGTAAACCATCTCTATGTTGAAAACAATTTCATTAAGGAAAGAATTTAAATTCCTGTTCTAAGCACTGCTACATATTCAAAGTCAGAGGAAGAAAACGACTTCAGAGTCATATTAGCTATTTCACCTGTAGCTGAGTATTTGGGTTTCGTAGAAGATTTTAACGGCAAATTCTGAACATAGGGATGGACGGGTCTCCGGACCTCCTGTCAAAACACACAGTGAAAACCCCATTAACTTTCTTCCGATAGAAATAATTAAAAAAAAAACAAAACAGAATACATTATTGCTGGAGCAGATTCGTTAAAGAAAAACCTTAAGCGTGACAGATGTTTGATATCTCTGGAAGCGGTCTAGCCATCTTAGCTAGAAAACCTCGACGAGTTACCTCCTGTCGGATTGCCCCGCGATAAAACCCTGTTGCAGATGGTAAACCAGAGAAATGGAAGGGCGGTGAATTGTAACGCCGCTTGATACATCGGGATAACCGCGGGATTTTCCCTCACGCTTACCGAGATTCGCTGGGGAATTAATGAAACCTGGCGAATCATTTAAGACATGCTATACCTCAACTGCAGAGCTTTATAAAATTTCGTGACCTGTCAAATAAGCCAAGAGCCAAGTGGCAGGGTTTAACGCCAGCTAGACCAGCGATCGGATCTGGTGGGACGAGCATCCAATGCAAAAATATGGAGTGATCGAGGACGTAAGGTTAACCAGTGATGCATTTAAATCATGGCCATAGCCCTTTTAAATGTTACAGTTAATTAAAATCACAAAACGAGGCTAGACCATACAAATAGATTGTGGGCATTAAAGACCATGAAATATATTTGATTATATTTATGCATGCGCTTTTGTTATGATTTATAAAGTTTAAATGGTTATTTGGCATATGTTCTGATGTTTTAATTCATTAATCGAAAAGTGTTATTACATGTTATTCAGACCTTGGAGGTTGAGAATAATTTTTTTTTTATGTGTTTATTTACTGTTCATGAATTTTTGGAAGTGAGTGTGA